>CM059781.1:45940202-46540202 GCA_030435695.1 Brachymystax lenok tsinlingensis
ACCTTTTCTTTCTAAAATAATCTGCTGAAATTGTTGCAAACCCTATTAGCTTGTTCAACCTCTTTCGTGTCGTCTGAGATTCCCAAAGATTGGAAAGCAGCTGCGGTCATCCCCCTCTTCAAAGGGGGAGACACTCTTGACCCAAACTGCTACAGACCTATATCTATCCTACCCTGCCTTTCTAAGGTCTTCGAATGCCAAGTTACCAAACAGATTACCGACCATTTAGAATCCCACCGAATCCCAATTTCAGAGCTGGTCATGGGTGCACCTCAGCCTCGCTCAAGGTCCTAAATGATATCATAATCGTCATCGATAAGAGACAAAACTGTGCAGCCGTATTCATTGACCTGGCCAAGGCTTTTGACTCTGTCAATCGCCACATCCTTATCAGCAGACTCAGCATTGGTTTCTGAAATTATTGCCTCGCCTGGTTCACCAACTACTTCTCCAATTCAGTGTGTCAAATTGGAGGGCCTGTTGTCCGGGCCTCTGGCAGTCTCTATGGGGGTGACACAGGGTTAAATTCTTGGGCCGACTATTCTCTGTATACATCAATGATGTCACTCTTGCTGCTGGTGAGTCTCTGATCCACCTCTCTGCAGACGACACCATTTTGTATACTTCTGGCCCTTCTTTGGACACTGTTAACTACCCTCCAGACGAGCTTCAATGCCATACAACAACTCTCTTTCCATGGCCTACAACTGCTCTTAAATGCAAGTAAAACTAAATGCATGCTCTTCAACCGATCGCTGCCCGCTTCTGCCCGCCCGTCCAGCATCACTACTCTGGACGGTTCTGACTTAGATATTTGTAGTTGTCCACATATTCTTGTTGTCTGGCTAGACTGTAAACTCTCCTTCCAGACTCACATTAAACATCTCCAAACCAAAATTAAATCTAGAATTGGCTTCCTATTTCGCAACAAAGCCTCCTTCACTCATGCTGCCAAACATACCCTCGTAAAACGGACCATCCTACCGATCCTCGACGATGTCATTTAAAAAATAGCCATACTCTTCTCAACAAATTGGATGCAGTCTATCACAGTGCCATCCGTTTTGTCATCAAAGCCCCATATCTTGTTAGGGAGAGGCAGCTGAGGGGTCGGTTTTGGAGAGCCTGGCGTGCCCAAAGTAAAATGCCTCCCATTCAGGCCCAGAAAATAGGATATGCATATATTTGGTACCATTGGATAGGAAACACTCTGAATTTTCCAAAACTGTTAACCATTTGTCTGTGAGTAAAACAGAACGCATATAGCAGGCGAAACCCCGAGGAATTTCTGTCCTGGAAAAAGTGATTTTGACACATTGCTCATTTGGGAACCCCTCCCTAATGAAAATGACCATATAAGGGCATATGAATGCAGTACTCGTCGCTTCCTTATGATGTCAACAGTCTCGAGACAGTGTATTTTTTTCATTTTGGATGAGTAAGACCAGAGAAAAAGACCAAACAAGGAAGTCCCCCCTTGATGACAACAGTAGGCTGGGCGCGTTCCCGTGAAAGCGCGCAGTGTCTTTTTTACCGTCGTTATCGATCAGTTTATATTCGGTTGATTTATAATAGTAAATATACGTAAAAGTGTTGCTAAGGATACATTTAAAACTATGTTTGATTGTTCTTGGACAAGTTTATAGGTATAAGATGAACGAGTTCGCGTCACGTTTCAATGGAGTAGTGGAAGCTGTCGTTTCTGATTATAACGCGCGAACCAAATGGAGGATTTATGGATAAAATACATTACTTTTTCTAACAAAAGAACCATGGATTGTCTTCGTTGGACACTTAGGATGACCTCAGCAGAAGTTCTTCAACAGGTAATGGATTTGTTTTCGCTGTGAAATGTGTTATGTGTGTGCCATGATGGCTAATCGATACATGGCTATTGGAAAAATATGTGAGGTGCTACCCTCAAACAATGAAATGTGCTGCTTTTGCCGTAAAGCCTTTTTGAAATCTGACAACGCTGTGATATTGCCAAGAAACAGAGCTTTTGATGAGTATGGAACACTTGTATATTGGTGGATGTTTAATAATTCAACTTTTAGATTTTGAATTTGGCGCTTTACATTTTACCTGGTAGTGTCGGGAGGAGCCCGCTAGCTCCCCACTGGTCCCCAAGAAGATATACTACCCACCACTGTTACCTGTACGCACTCGTTGGCTGGCCCTCGCTACATACTTGTCACCAAACCCACTGGCTCCAGGTCATCTACAAGTCCCTGCTAGGTAAAGCCCTGCCTTATCTCAGCTCGCTGGTCACCTTAGCAGCACCCACCCATAGCACGCGCTCCAGCAGGTATATCTCACTGGTCACCCCCGAAGCCAATTCCTCCTTTGGCTGCCTTTCCTTCCAGTTCTCTGCTGTCAATGACTGGAACGAATTACAAAAATCACTGAAACTGGAGACACTTATCTCCCTCACTAGCTTTAAGCACCAGCTGTCAGAGCAGCTCAGCTGGAGAGTCTCAAGAGGGAAAATATCTGCCAGCAATTGGTTGGATCCATTGAAACCCGCAAACATATGTTCGGTTCTTTTGTTCAGTAGTGTGTATAGCAGTGGTTCTCAACCTTTTTTGGGTACTGGAACCCTTGCATATTTTGAGGCAAGGCTTTGAGTGGTCCTGTATTATATGTAAAGTTACTGGAATCCTTGTGGTGCTAAATGCATTCATTACACTTTTTTATTTCACGGACCCCTTGCAATTACACCAGGGACCCCTAGGGGTCCACGGACCCCCGTTTGAGAACCCCTGGTGTATACTATGATATTTGTTCTTTTGTTTAGTAGTTTTTAAGTACATGACAGTACACTTACTAATGATTTATTTTATGTTATTTTATTTAAAATTGCATACTTTGTGTGACATACTTGTCCATAGCTGCTGTTTGAAGAGTTGAGACACTAACTGAACAATAAATAAGTATTTTTGAAGGATATTTTGGTTATTAATTATTAAGTAGTTATTTCACGTTTACTTATTTTATGCGTTTTGTTCTTGTAAATCTATTGTAGTAGAACTTGGCATATTTAATGACTATATAAATGTATCAGAAAAAGTAAAATAAAAAAGGTCAATTCAATACGGAGACCAACTTTGTGATGGTTCTCAATGGAAATTATTTTAGATGAGAACGCACCATGTTCATTGTATTTACGAAAACTGCACCCATACAATGTACCGTACCGTTTCCACCTACTGGCTTTTCTTGGTATTGCTGGTTGTAAATCCAAATACCTGCATACATACTGGACTGATAAGGAACACTGCTATAACTATTAGTAGTAGTATTAAAATGATTTAAACATTTGAACAAGTTGGGACAACCCTTCAGTTAACTACTGTACCTATCAATTATCCAGTAGTAGTAATTATGGTTCCTCAATATACATTTAACATATTACAAAGTAGGCTGTGTTACAGCACTACTTTTGGTGTCCCCCTCATGAATGGCTCTTGAGAAAATGTCATGTAATTGTCCCCTCCAAAGTTGATATCAGATTTTCGCCACTGTATTTTACCCACAAGTACAAGGGTGAGCATGGATGTATATTTCCTCACTGTGTGACGCTGACTGCAGGAAATTGTTTCCGAAGTTAGAGCTGATTTGGAGAAAACCTCAAACCAAACTTTTCTAAAAGTATTATAAACATTTATTTAAAAGTTGGTATTGTAAACATTTATTTAAGAGTTTGTAATTTGGGAATGTTTTCTTGTTTTCTTTGTGGTGCTCTAAGTTTCTATGATATGTATTTCTGGCACTGAGAAATAGCCGCTAAATGACATACTTGAGTGTAGGCTACCACCTGTAAGACAATGCGGACACAGCTGTGCGTAAAATATGACAACCTACCTGGTTTGGGTCGTTCGCCCTGAAGACATGGCATGCCATCTCCAACTCGGGGTTGTCGGGCTGGCTCCCGATAAGGTCGGCGAAATAGGTGAGGTCATTACTGTTGTGGATGAACCGCGAGAAACACTGTGCATTATGCTCAAAGATGAAGACGGACAAGTTGGTGGCATTGTTGGCGGGGATACATCGAATGAACAGCGGTGTGAGCACTAGCTGAACTTCCCTGGCCTGGACAGGACCCGTCTCGCATCCAGACTCGTTCTTCTCACTTTTCCTTCTGATCTCCGCCACCAGCCATGGCAACATAGGCAGAGTAGTCCGCCTGTCCAAAGAGGACCAGCCGATGTACCAGAAGGAAAACCTTTTCATATCTGGCTTCTCTATGTCATCAGGACCCTCCATCTCTGTTTAATTAGGACAATATAACTTTTCAAAGCCTAATTGTTCAATTTAACTTTGGCAATGATACAGCCCTTCATAATTGATTAGTAACATTCGATAATCAATCATTTTGTGCTGTGCCCAATTCACCTGCAAAACTGATTGGCTAGATACACCTTTAAAAATATGACAACAATGAATACCTCATAATTCACTTAGTCCATGTTGAGGAGAGAAAGGTATTTCAACAAAGACAGCATGCGTTCCTCTAGAAACAACTGCAGCACTTGTTGCCAAGATTGTCACGGCGTGATGGCTGATATTTTTTGTTCTTCCACTGGAGTCAATTTGTAGATATCTTTACTACCGAAACCATTGAAATGACAGCTCTAAGTAACTATTTGAACAAGAACCGAGATGTTGGCAAATAGTGCTGAGTTTGTCCAGTGTGCTAAACTGTAGCGTCTGGAGCGCTGTGTAAACATTGAACGGCCAGGGGATAACAGACTTCAACTGGCTTTCCAAAAACCGCAGTGCCAACGAGAGAATATCCTTCCACTTAGATGTTCCTTTGCAAAGAAAAGCCGTCCTTCATGAGTCTGTCTGCATGTCAGTTGTCACCAAAAAGCTCCATGCTGTTGTGTTGATTTATCGTTCTCTTCGACGTAGTGGTGAGACCGATCGACCGCCATTCATCCAGAGCCAAGGCGGTGTGGCCATTCGTGGGAGGGATGGAATAATGAGACCGATATTTTACTGCATGTTTAAATGTGAAACATCCGCTTGGAGGAAGCCCACTGGTGGGCAGTGGGACAATATGTAACGAGATATTTTGGTGCTATATTTTCTCATCAACTAAACATTTCATCTCTATACATTTATGTTCCCAAAACTAGAATATGGTATGGACAGAGTGGACTATGGTTTGCAAAGTTTTTTTTTAAATCGCGTTGTTTAGAAGGCACCTCATAGTAGGCGTTCCCTAACGGAAATCTGCAGATGATACTAGAACGCGGCAATAGGATCTCGCTAGCTCGGGCTTGGCTCTGTCCCCCTCCCTGCTTGTTATGCCCACTAGGGCTAATTTGTTCCTGTTGGAAACAACATGCTGTGGCCTCTTGGTTTATTTATGAAACATCTTTGGATATACCTACCCTCTGAAACACCCACATACTAGTCACATGCACGCAAGGAGTGGGCTGTGCCACTTCAACAAATGGCAGGAGAGAACGCATGTGACAGGGGGAACACATAAAAGGGGCAATCTGTAGTTCAAACAATAACAGCAGGCAACCCCACCACTGATTAGGGATGGGGCTGGAGAAATGTAACCACTCTGAAACTCATGGACAGCTATGCATACTGCTCATGCATGACATCAAAATGAGTTTTAAAATAACTCAAATTTAAATCAAATGGATTTGTCACATGCTTAGTAAACAGGTGTAGACAGTCAAATGCTTGCTTACAGCCTATCCCACAATGCAGAAAGAATATCCAGTGTTTCCAGATTTATGAAATATGATCTATACCTAACTACAATAAGAGTAATATTGGTAATTAAGTTTGATAGAAAAAGCAGATTTTCTGTTTAAACTGTGTGGCCGTACCCCAACAACAGAATGGTGTGGGCATATACCGGTGTAATGAGACTGATGGTTTCTACGGTTGTGGCTAGATGGAGTACAGCTCTATCTAGTTGTCCTGTCAGGGTCAACAGTTGTTGACAACTACCATTTTAGCTAAGCCTAACCTTAACCATTTCCCTAACCTTAATCTCATTCTCCTAACCTGCTGTTAGTTCTCCTAACCTGCTACAAGTAGCGCTGTGTGAATAATCAGGAGGGAAATGGCTTAACGTAAAACATGTACAGTGGGGAAAAAAAGTATTTAGTCAGCCACCAATTGTGCAAGTTCTCTCACTTAAAAAGACAAGAGAGGCCTGTAATTTTCATCATAGGTACACTTCAACTATGACAGACAAAATAAGGAAAAAAAATCCAGAAAATCACATTGTAGGATTTTTTATGAATTTATTTGCAAATTATGGTGGAAAATAAGTATTTGGTCACATACAAACAAGCAAGATTTCTGGCTCTCACAGACCTGTAACTTCTTCTTTAAGAGGCTCCTCTGTCCTCCACTCATTACCTGTATTAATGGCACCTGTTTGAACTTGTTATCAGTATAAAAGACACCTGTCCACAACCTCAAACAGTCACACTCCAAACTCCACTATGGCCAAGACCAAAGAGCTGTCAAAGGACACCAGAAACCAAATTGTAGACCTGCACCAGGTTGGGAAGACTGAATCTGCAATAGGTAAGCAGCTTGGTTTGAAGAAATCAACTGTGGGAGCAATTATTAGGAAATGGAAGACATACAAGACCACTGATAATCTTCCTCGATCTGGGGCTCCACGCAAGATCTCACCCCGTGGGGTCAAAATGATCACAAGAACGGTGAGCAAAAATCCCAGAACCACACGGGGGGACCTAGTGAATGACCTGCAGAGAGCTGGGACCAAAGTAACAAAGCCTACCATCAGTAACACACTACGCCGCCAGGGACTCAAATCCTGCAGTGCCAGACGTGTCCCCCTGCTTAAGCCAGTACATGTTCAGGCCCGTCTAAAGTTTGCTAGAGAGCATTTGGATGATCCAGATGAGGATTGGGAGAATGTCAGATTAAACCAAAATATAACTTTTTGGTAAAAACTCAACTCGTCGTGTTTGGAGGACAAAGAATGCTGAGTTGCATCCAAAGAACACCATACCTACTGTGAACTATGGGGGTGGAAACATCATGCTTTGGGGCTGTTTTTCTGCAAAGGGACCAGGACGACTGATCCGTGTAAAGGAAAGAATGAATGGGGCCATGTATCGTGAGATTTTGAGTGAAAACCTCCTTCCATCAGCAAGGGCATTGAAGATGAAACGTGGCTGGGTCTTTCAGCATGACAATGATCCCAAACACACCGCCTCGGGCAACGAAGGAGTGGCTTCAGAAGAAGCATTTCAAGGTCCTGGAGTGGCCTAGCCAGTCTCCAGATCTCAACCCCATAGAAAATCTTTGAAAGTCCGTGTTGCCCAGCAACAGCCCCAAAACATCACTGCTCTAGAGGAGATCTGCATGGAGGAATGGGCCAAAATACCAGCAACAGTGTGTGAAAACCTTGTGAAGACTTACAGAAAACGTTTGACCTCTGTCATTGCCAACAAAGGGTATATAACAGTATTGAGATGAACTTTTGTTATTGACCAAATACTTATTTTCCACCATAATTTGCAAATAAATTCATAAAAAATCCTACAATTTTATGGATTTTTTTTCCTCATTTCGTCTGTCATAATTGAAGTGTACCTATGATGAAAATTACAGGCCTCTCTCATCTTTTTAAGTGAGAGAACTTTCACAATTGGTGGCTGACTCAATACTTTTTTTCCCCACTGTATAATAAACATAGATATCAGCCAAACATTAACTAGAACAAAGCACATGGCATAACAAACATAGCAGGAATATCTTCAAAAAGGGATATAACAGACTAGAGATCTGGCAGCATAATACATGTATAGTATTTCCTGGTTGCTGAAATTCTAATATCAAATCAAATTGTATTTGTCACATGAGCCGAATACAACAGGTGTAGACCTTACCGTGAAATGCTTACTTACAAGTTTATTTTATTTAACCTTTATTTAACTAAGCAAGACAGTTAAGAACAAATTCTTATTTACAATGACGGCCTACCCATCATGTGACAAAACAAGCAAGTATAGTGTAGCAGAGGTAGTATAGTGTAGTACTCAACTCCTGCTGTTTTTCTGTTCTACCTGATTAATTGCACACACCTGGTGTCCCAGGTTTAAATCAGTCCCTGATTAGAGGGGAACAATGAAAACATGCAGTGTAACTGGCTTCGAGGTCCAGAGTTGAGTTTGAGGGGTGTAGAGAATCATTCTACCACCTAAACCGCTGTGGATTATAGTTACCATAATCAAAATTGAAGCTGTTGTACGAAATCGAAAGTAAAATATGCTAAATCAAAACTTAAGAACGTGACGAATAGAAATGGTGCACATAGAAGAGATCTACCTATAACAGACATTTCTATATGAATTTAGTCGGATCACCCAAAAATATTGCAGCTTTAAAACACTCCTACAATATAATTAAAAAAGGCACAAATTCTTTCACGCACATAAGGAAGGGAGAATATGCCACGCCCTGGCATCACCATGAAAGGATTGCTAGCATTCAGGAGAAGAGAAGGTGGTTATATGGCATGGTAAGGAGTGAGAAGGTCTAAGGACAGGTGGTTTAGGAGTGGGAACAGGTCAGCAATCATTGTTTATATTTGGGGATTTCTCCTCTGTAAACATAATTTGCCAGATGATGCACTAGTGGACAAGGAGGCTACGTTTACACAGACATCCCAATGCTGATGTTTTTTTCACTAAATGGGTATTTTTGACCAATCGGATCAGTTCTTTTGCCAATAACTGGGCAAAAACTAAGAATTAGGCTGCCTCTAAAGTCACAAGCTCATTTGTTTCTACATTTCCTCACCTCCTTTTATCTGCTTGATAACCTTTGACCTTTTTCAAAAGTAGGTGAGGAGAGGAAACGAGGAGTCAAGCCAACCCAATTGAGAATCTCAATCTCCCTAAATCGAATGCGCTTCTCAAGTTGAACCATAATCTGCAGCGCATGTTCATATTATCAACAAGACAGCAACGTTTAGAAACACACAACCTGTCTGTTCCATAAAATGTATGTTTGAATTTTCTAACTTTTTCTTTGGGAATCCAGAAAGCATCTCTTATCTTATCAAGAGCAAACAACACTTTTCCATGTGAAAACAATTTTGAATTATAGTGGAATTTGCGTCCCTCACCTTTGCAACCATTAAAAACCCTATTTATATATATATATATATCTCATGTAGAATTTAATATAGAGTACCAGTCAAAAGTTTGTCCACCTACTCATTACAGCCAGCTTCGGGAAGCTCCAGGATCTTTTAGTCAGTTGGACTAAAGATCCCCAAAAAGTCAGCTCCACAACGGGTCACTTCTTTGAATGGCTACTAATCTTCTTGGACTGGCCGACCAAGCAGTCAAGACAGAGCTGGCCCTGTACCCAAGGTAAGGTTGCTGTCTCCTGGGTACATTGTCAACAGCTGGTCGCATATGCTTCTCATATTTTGCACACATTCAATCAGGTTACAGACCATGTAGCTAGGCCTAACACGCCTAGAAAATGAAAGCCCTCATGGATACCAAAACCAGCAGCCTCATAGCTCAAGTGTTTAAATACCCGCCACACCCCATTTGAATCTGCCTCGCTTCTGCCTCGCTTCTGCCTCGCTTCTGCCTCGAATCTGCCTCGCTTCACGTTCTCAGGAAACCATGCAGTATTTTGTTTTATTATGTATTACTTCTTACATTGTTACCCCCGGGAAATATTAAGTTTTATTACATACAACCGGGAGGAACTATTGGATATAAGAGCAACGTCAACTTACCAACATTACGACCAGGAATACGACTTTCCCAAAGAGGATTCTCGGTTTGTTAACCCAACCAGGACAATAGACTGGATAGCACCCGGCGACTCAAAACAACGGCGGCGCCGGAGAAGAGGGAAACGTGCCGGTCTTTTGGTCAAGCTACGCCGACGGGCGCATCGTGCACCTCTCCCGAGTATTTTAATCGCCAATGTACAGTCTCTTGACAACAAAGTAGACGAAATCAGATCAAGGGTTGCCTTTCAGAGAGACATCCGAGACTGCAACGTTCTTTGCTTCACGGAAACATGGCTCACTCAGGACACGTTATCGGAGTCGGTACAGCCACCTGGTTTCTCCACGCATCGCACCGACATAAACAAACAACTCTCTGGTAAGAAGAAGGGTGGGGTGTGTGTCTTATGATTAACGAGACGTGGTGTGATCATAACAACATACAGGACTCAAGTCCTTTTGTTCACCTGACATAGAATTCCTTACAATCAAATGCAGACCGCATTATCTACCAAGAGAATTCTCCTCGATTATAATCACAGCCGTGTACATCCCCCCCTCAAGCTGATACATCGACGGCACTAAAAGAAATTCATCGGACTCTATGTAAACTGGAAACCACATATCCTGAGGCTGCATTTATTGTGGCTGGGGATTTTAATAAGGCTAATTTAAGAACAAGGCTCCCGAAATTTTACCAGCATATCGAATGTGCCACCCGGCTGGTAAAATCCTGGATCACTGTTATTCCAACTTCCGTGATGCATACAAGGCTATTCTCCGCCCTCCTTTCGGCAAGTCTGACCATGACTCCATTTTGTTGCTCCCAGCCTACAAACAGAAACTAAAACAGGAAACGCCCATTCTCAGGTCTGTTCAACGCTGGTCCGACCAATCTGATTCCATGCTGCAAGATTGCTTCGAGCACGTGGACTGGGATATGTTCGGATAGCATCTGACAACAACATTGATGTATACGCTGATTCGGTGAGCGAAGTTTATTAGCAAGTGCATTGGTGATGTTGTACCCATAGCAAATATTAAAACCTTCCCCAACCAGAAACCGTGGATTGATGGCAGCATTCGCAAGAAAACTGAAAGCGCGAACCACTGCTTTTAACCAGGGTAAGGCTACCGGAAACATGACTGAATACAAACAGTGTAGCTATTCCTCCGCAAGGCAATCAAACAAGCTAAGTGTCAATATAGAGACAAAGTAGAGTCACAATTCAACGGCTCAGACACAAGAGGAATGTGGCAGGGTCTACAGTCCATCACGGACTACAAAAAGAAAACCAGCCCGTCCGCGGATCATGACGTCCTGCTCCCAGACAAACTAAACAACTTCTTTGCTCGCTTTGAGGACAATACAGTGCCACCGACACGGCCCGCAACCAAAACCTGCGGGCTCACCTTCACCGCAGCCAATGTGAGAAAAACATTTAAATGTGTTAACCCTCGCAAGGCTGCTGGCCCAGATGGCATCCCTGGCCGTGTCCTCAGAGCATGCGCAGACCAGCTGGCTGGTGTGTTTACGTACATATTCAATCAGTCCCTATCCCAGTCTGCTGTTCCCACATGCTTCAAGAGGGCCACCATTGTTCCTGTTCCCAAGAAAGCTAAGGTGACTGAGCTAAATGACTATCGCCCCGTAGCACTCACTTCCGTCATCATGAAGTGCTTTGAGAGATTAGTCAAGGATCATATCACCTCCATCCTGCCAGACACCCTGGACCCACTCCAATTTGCTTACCGTCCCAATAGGTCCACAGACGACGTAATCGCAATCACACTGCATACTGCCCTAACCCATCTGGACAAGAGGAATACTTATGTAAGAATGCTGTTCATCGACTACAGCTCAGCATTTAACACCATAGTTCCCTCCAAGCTCGTCATTAAGCTCGAGACCCTGGGTCTCGACTCCAGCCCTGTGCAACTGGGTCCTGGACTTCCTGACGGGCCGGTCCCAGGTGGTGAGGGTAGGAAACAACATCTCCACCCCGCTGATCCTCAACACTGGGGCCCCACAAGGGTGCGTTCTCAGCCCTCTCCTGTACTCCCTGTTTACCCATGACTGCGTGGCCAAGCACGCATCCAACTCAATCATCAAGTTTGCTGACGACACTACAGTGGTAGGCTTGATTACCAACAACGATGAGACGGCCTACAGAGAGGAGGTGAGGGCCCTCGGAGTGTGGTGTCAGGAAAATAACCTCTCACTCAATGTCAGCAAAACAAAGGAGATGATCGTGGACTTAAGGAAACAGGAGAGGGAGCACCCTCCTATCCACATCGAGGGGACAGTAGTGGAGAAGGTGGAAAGTTTTAAGTTCCTCGGCGTACACATCACGGACAAACTGAATTGGTCCACCCACACAGACAGCGTGGTGAAGAAGGCGCAACAGCGCCTCTTCAACCTCAGGAGGCTGAAGAAATTTGGCTTGTCACCAAAATCACTCGCAAACTTTTACAGATGCACAATCGAGAGCATCCTGTCGGGCTGTATCACCGCCTGGTACGGCAACTGCTCCGCCCACAACCGTAAGGCTCTCCAGAGGGTAGTGAGGACTGCACAGCGCATCACCGGGGGTAAACTACCTTCTCTTCAGGACACCTACACCACCCGATGTCACAGGAAGGCCAAAAAGATCATCAAGGACAACAACCACCCGAGCCACTGCCTGTTCACCCGCTATCATCCAGAAGGCGAGGTCAGTACAGGTGCATCAAAGCTGGGACCAAGAGACTGAAAACAGCTTCTACCTCAAGGCCATCAGACTGTTAAACAGCCATCACTAACATTGTGTGGCTGCTGCCAACATACTGACTTACATCTCTAGCCACTTTAAACATAGGAATTGGATGTAACAAATGTATCACTAGCCACTTTAAACAATTTTGTATATAATGTTTACGTATCCAACATACTCATATCAAATGTATACACTGTACTCTAAACCATCTACTGTATCTTGCCTATGCCGTTCGGCCATTGACCCAAATCTCTAGCCACTTTAATAATTATAATTGGATGAAATAAATGCCATTTATATAATGTTTACATATTCTACATTACTCATCTGATATATATATATATATATACTGTATATATATATGTGTATATACTGTACTCCATACCATCTACTGCATCTTGCCTATGCCGGTCAGCCATCGCTCATCCATATATTTATATGTACATACTCGTATTCATTCCTTTACTCTTGTGTGTATAAGGTAGTTGTTGTGAACTTCTTAGATTACTTGTTAGATACTACTGCATGGTCGGAACTAGAAGCACAAGCATTTCGCTACACTCGCATTAACATCTGCTAACCATGTGTATGTGACAAATACAATTTGATTTGATTTGATGTATAAAAATGCCCCTATAGAGAGCATATGTGTGTGTTCCATTTAAATTGATACAGCTAGCTAGATTTACATGCCATGTTGCCATAGGGGAGTTTTTACCTGAGGCCTAAAACCAGATGCCATGGTTGCATGCTCCCTCACTCCCCAAAATAGACAAGACATGCACCACATGTAACATCATCAGCTAGCCATTCACCATCCACAAGGAGGACCAAAAATCGGCCCGGGTATTTCTAACCCGCTGGCTCATTTTTATGTTTTATATATATATATATATATTTTTTTCTTTATGCCCTTACACCCTTTAGGCCCCATTATTGGCCAAATAATGATAATTCAGTGCATAACCCCCAATTTAGACAGGCCCACTGGGCTAAAGATGGACCTTCCCATCTTGCATTTGACTGAACTTCCCACACTGAAATCTACCCTCTCCAGATGCAAACACATACTAGGTCAGCAACATTATGGCTCACACTGTCTCACCTGGGTTGAAATAAAATGTGACCAACCGCCTTAAATCGGTCTTATGTAGCAAAATTTGAAATTGTGTTTTAAATTTTATAAATTCTTTTGACTCAGAGCTACAAAATGGTATACCATACGCTACAGTTGAGGAACAATGGGAAAGTAATTCTGCTTTGAAAGTTGATACATTTGTAAAACTTACTATTGAGTAAAGGGCCTTTGAATCTTTTGGTGCTACTACTGGAGAGCCCTTTGTCTACACCCATTCAGCATCATCCTTAAGCTTTAACTCCACCCATCTCTTTAAGGGTTGATCCGAGCGTTCTGTACTAACAGAAGTCAAGCATCCAAGCTAACTTGCTAGCTACTTCCAGACACAAATGAAAGAACAGCTCACTGAAAACAACTTACCTAGCAGAGCTGGTTAGGCTGTTATGTTATCCAGAGCTCTGGTGACTGCAACTGCGCTGTCAGATTGTCCGTTCTTAAATTCAGAGCGTTACGCTCTCGGAGCGTTCAGAGCACACACCGGACACTCTGGCCGATGAGTAGGGTTGATCCGAACATTCTGACCTCACAACAGCAGTCAACCACCCAAGCTAACTGGCTAAAATTGGCTAGCTTGCTAGCTACTTCCAGACACATAATGAGAGAACACCCCACTCTGGCCATTTTACTCGCCCTAGCAGAGCTGGTTATCCAGAGCGTTCGTGACTAACTGTGCTGCTGGCAACAATTTTACTTCTTAAGGAGCAGCAAGGTGCGCTGGGGCGCTAGCGCCCCACTCCCAACACTACCAGGTGAAATGCAAGGCTCCAAATTCAAAATCCAAAAGTTAAATTATTAAACATGCATCAATATACAAGTGTTTCATAGTCATCAAAAGCTCTGCTTCTTGGCAATATCACAGCGTTGTCAGATTTCAAAAAGGCTTTACGGCGAAAGCACCACATTTGATTGTTTGAGGGTAGCATCTAACATATTTTTCCCATTACCACAAATTCATAAACCATGCGGTTCACACAAAACACATTTCACAGCGAAAACAAATCAATTACCTTTTGAAGAACTTCTGCTGAGGGCTTCCCAAGTGTCCAACGAAGACAATCCATGGTTCTTTTGTTAGAAAAAGTAATGTATTATATCCATAAATCTCCGTTTCGTTGGCGCGTTATATTTTCTCTCCAATCGTCCATTGAAACGTGAAGAGAACTCGTTCAACTTATACCTATAAACTTGTCCAAGAACAATCAAACATCATTGTAAATGTATCCTTAGGAACACTTTTATGTATATTTACTATAATAATTCAACCGGAATATAAACTGGGCGATAAGAAAGGAAAAAAAACACAGAGCGTGCCTGCCGGGAGCGCGCGTTTACTCCTATTGACGTTCTCTGTGGACACTTTCTTATTCCTCTTCTTCTCTGCTCTAAAAGCATCTAAAAGAATCAAATCACTTTCTCGAGACTGTTGACATCCAGAGGAAGCGATAGGTACTGCATTCATATGCCCTTATATGGGCATTTTCATAAGGGAGGGGTTCCAAATGAGGCAATGTGTCAAAACCACTTTTTCCAGGACAGAAATTTCTCGGGTTTTTGCCTGCCATATCTGTCTATACTCACAGACAAAATGTTAACACTTTTAGAAAATTCAGAGTGTTTCCTATCCAATGGTACTAAATATGTGCATATCCTATTTTCTGGGCCTGAATGGGAGGCATTTTACTTTGGGCATGCCAGGCTCTCCAAAACGGTCACCTCATGCGCTGCTCCCTAAGTAGTTAATTACACGTTTTTTCATACGTTTACTGACACCGACCATATTCCACGGGTGATGCACGTTTGTAAATTAATCAGTTATTCTGCGCTATTTGTACACTCAGGCAAGAGTGCTCTGAAATCGGAGTGGATGGCGAGACTGAATTTACAAACTCATCCAAAATGGTTACTTGCGTAGTGGAGTCTTTTATTAAGACATGTAGCTAGCTAGGTAAACAATGAACCATAATCCCAACTCATGACATTACTACCCTGCATTAATCTGCAGGTAGCTAACCAACCAGGTTCAACGTTAGCTAGCTAACATTAGGCTATAGCTAGCTAAGGAAATGGCTCTGAGATACGAATAATAAGTTCATACACGTAAAGTTAGCTAGTGAGCCAGCCAGCTAACATTAGCTAGGTAGCTAGCTAAACAATGAACCATAATCCCAATTCATGACATTACTACCATGCATGAATCTGCAGGTAGCTAACCAACCAGGTCCAATGTTAGCTAGCAAATGGCACTTTCTGTCAAAATTAGAAATGTGTAATATCTGAAAGTGTAGCTAGCTAGACTATCTTACCTGTATACAACATTCATGGATGGATGCGTCTCCTGTCAGATGCCATGGTTGCCCTTAAATTTGAAGATGTAATCCGGAGACAGGTGTATCCTCCATCTCCTTAGCTATCATACTCGAATTCCACTGATTTCAAAACTCCGTCCTCAAGAAAGTGGAGGACAATGCTTATGCAGTTTTAATACACAATACTTTTCTTTAAAAGCAGTGTTAGACAGGATTACCTAAAGGATTACCGAAGTCTGCTATATGTGACCCGACTCAGGAAACTAGGTGTATGCCGCAAGTCACGACTTCACAGGAGAGCCGTTAAAAAATATATTTTTTTATAAAAATGTTTTTTGGGGCAGAAATGCCTTCTCCAACGTGAACTTTCATGTGCCTTAATAACAAACGTGTATGCCATCTGTAAATACGAATATACGTTTTAAATTACGAGCCTTGTTGGTTAAGCCACATAAAAAGTGAGCAACCTTCCCACTAGCCATGATTGGCTGAGATAATGAGTGGGCTGGACATGCCGAGATACGAGTTTAGCCATATAGAAGGCTTCTGTCGATTTGAGCTCGTTGGTCTGTGTTGGTAATCCTGTCGATTGCGGCTTTTACATTTTTTTATTGTGTATTGGAGCTGCATAAGTGTTGCTCTCCACTTTCTATAGGATCAAGTTTTGAAATAAGTGGATGTTTCTTTTATTTAACTAGGCAAGTCCAGTTAAGAATAAATTCTTATTTACAATGACAGCCTACCCCGGCCAAACCCGGACAATGCTGGGCCAATTGTGCCCCACCCTATGCAGAGCCGGGCAGCCCTATACGTTCGCTACGCAAGTTGCGTTGGGCCCCGCAAATTATGCAAGGGCCCCGCCTCCCCCTCGTGTCAAAGCAGGTGAACAGTAACGTTAAGTTGATGTGCTAGCTTGCAGTGCATCTCTCTAGTCTGTCTGTCTTGCTAACCTAGCTGGGCAGTGCATCTCTTGGTCTGTCTGTGTCTTGCTTGCTTGCCTGTGACTTTCTGTGACTTTGTGCCTGACCAAAAGTGAGAGTGAAATACAAATATTTATTACGTTTGATAAAACGCCAACGGGCAACGGTGTTTATGAACTTTCCAGCAGCAACCTCTGTGGGGACCAGTCCAGACAGTATATGTGCGTGATGGCACTCCTCATAGACGCACATCATTTTAAAACAAGACAATGATTATCTAGTCTCTCAGTGAAGGTTTGGTTACAACTCTGGACTAATGCAAGATGGAAAGCAATGGATTGACATTGACTATTGAATTAAATAATGTTGATTATTGAAAATGTATAAAGGAAAATCTGGGAGAGCCTGTTTGAATGGGCTTGATGCAGCTGATAAAATTAATAATAGTATTGTTATCTTTACAGGTGCTATGCTTAAGTTTGTCAGTAGAGGAGATGTTGGATCATCAGCCAGTACAAGCACAGACTCCGTTGATCCACATCCAACCTCAGCCAGTACTAACACAGACCCAATACAGCCGGCTTCAGCAAATACTAACACTTACCCAGTACAGCCGGCTTCAGCAAATACTAACACTTACCCAGTACAGCCGGCTTCAGCAAATACTAACACAGACCCAGTACAGCCGGTTTCAGCAAATACTAACACAGACCCAGTACAGCCGCCATCAGCAAGTACTAACACAGACCCAGGTGAAGTGCAGGCAGCCTCAGCCAGTACTAGCACAACCAAAAGTATACAGCCAGCATCAGATACAAGGAGCTCAGACCCTAATAGAACAGTTGCTGCTCCTCCAAATGACCCAGCAGATTGGCCCCCACAGACTTTGAGGACTGAGTTAGTGCACAGGGGTCCATTCAAACCAGTACTGGATTTTTCTTACCCTAAAGACAAATCTAGAAGAGGTTTCCATTCGGGCTTATTACAGAGACAGCTGTCAAATGGGGAAAAGATTACCAGGAGCTGGCTTTCATACTCAATCAAAAACAATGCTGTGTATTGTTTTTGCTGTAAGCTTTTTCCTACAGAAGACTGCAAAATAATAAAGGAAGGTGTGAATGACTGGTCAAATATCAACACCATTCTCAAACACCATGAGGGGTAGTCCTGAACACACAAACAATATGATGAAGTGGAGAGAACTTGATCTGCGACTGTCGTGGACAGACTCTCTTGACGAGATACAAATGACAATTTTAGAGGCTGAAAGAAAGCGATGGCGGGATGTCCTTACACGTTTAATAAGTGTCACCCAGTCTCTTGCTGAAAGAAACGTAGATATCAGGGATTCATCACACAAACTCTTCCAACCAGATAATGGAATCTTCCTAAAAGAAGTTGAATTACTGGCAAAATTTGACCCTGTTATGGAAAATCATCTCAGCAAAATTAAAGATGGAGAGACACATGCTCATTACCTTGGGAAGAGCACACAGAATGAGCTGATACAGATTGTGAGTGACAAGATTCTGGAAGCAATAGTGACTCAAAGTACTTCTTCATTATCTTGGACTGTACACCTGATATTAGTCACCAGGAGCACTGCCTCTCCATTATTCTGAGAAGTGTGGCTTTAAAGGGAAAGCCAGAGCACTTCCTCGGCTTTGTGAATGTTGAGGTCCACTGCCATCTTAGATAAGCTGAACGAGCTGAAGATTCCGTTTGAAGATTGCAGAGGGCAGGCATATGATAATGGGGCCAACATGAAGGGCAAGCACCAAGGAGTACAAGTCAGACTGCTCAAAACAAATCCCAGAGCTGTGTTCGTCCCATGTGGAGCACATACTCTAAACCTTGTCATTGCAGATGCTGCCAAATCTTCAAAAGATGCAGTTGGATTTTGAGTGTTTTAACTTCTTAGGGAGCGGCAGCTGAGGTGTCGTTTTTGTAGAGTCTGGCGTGCCAAAAGTAAAAGGCCTGCCACTCAGGCCCAGAAACTAGGATATGCACATAATTAGTAATATTGGATAGGACACACTCTGAAGTTTCTAAAAGTGTTAACATAATGTCTGTGAGTGTAACAGAACGGATAAAGCAGGCAAAAACCCGAGGAAAATCCATCCGGAATTACTGTTTTTTGTGACCTTTGCTCTGTTTTACAGTCTCCCTATTGATTTCAAAGGCAAGCAGCTCCGAGATTTCAGTACCTATGGCTTCCACTAGATGTCAACAGTCTCTATACAAATCCAGGAAACGGTAGCCCTGACCAGAACGGATAGGAAGATAATATGGTCAAGGGAGCTCAGATGTCAACAAGCTTTATGCGGTCGCAAGAACCGAGCCTGCCACTCAGGCCCAGAAACTAGGATATGCACATAATTAGTACTATTGGATAGGAACAACTCTGACATTTCTAAAATAGTTAAAATATTGTCTGTGAGTATAACAGAACTGATATAGCAGGCGAAAACCCGACAAATATCTGTCCTGGAAAAAGTGTTTTTGACACATTGCCTCATTTTGAACCCCTCCCTATTGAAAACAGCCATATCTGTGAGTAAGATTGCAGTACCTATTGCTTCCACTGGATGTCAACAGTCTCTAGACAGTGTTTTGGGATGTTATGTTGCTCTGGATGGTAATAGAAGAAGAATTTCAAACTAGTCACCGGATGTAAACAGAAGAGGAGTCGCGTTCACGGGCTCGCACGCTGTGGTTTTTTAAATATTTAAATATTATAGTAAATATACATAAAAGTGTTCCTAAGGATACATTATCAATCATGTTTGATTGTTCTTGGTTCAATGGGCGAGTGGACGCTGTATTTTATGAACATAACGCGCCAACCAAACTGAGATTTATGGACATAAACAATTACTTTTTCTAACAAAAGAAGCATGAATTGTCTTGCTTGGACACTTTGAACTATGCTCAGCAGAAGATCATCAAAGGTAAGCGATTTTATATTAGCGATTTTATGCGTTTTCTGAGACCCGTGTTGGTTATGGATTTATGCTAATGCATAGAATATGAGAGGGGCTATCCTCAAACAATCAAATGTTGTGCTTTCGCCGTAAAGCCTTTTTTAAATCTGACAACGCTGTGATATTGCCAAGAAGCAGAGCTTTTGATGACTATGCAACACTTGTATATTGATGAATGTTTAATAATTCAACTTTTGGATTTTGAATTTGGCGCCCCACTGCTCCTTAAGTAGTTTTAAAGTAACACATTAACATAACCGTGAAGTCATGGCGTGACACAAGATGGGAGAATAGGCTCCAAGTGGTCATGCAATCAGACTTCTGAGGTTCGGGAGACGTCACTGGAAGCCAGACCGATGATCAACGATCATGTGGCCAAAGTGGAGGCACAAGCACTTGCAGAGGAAGTTGGGTCCTACCACTTCTTGATTTGCTGTGTCGTATGTTGTGAGATTCTGACAATTACAAACAAGGTGAACAAGCTTCGCCAATCCGCCTCAATGCAGTTTGATATCGCAGTGAATGCAATCTCAAATGCAAATGCCTCCCTCACTTAATACCGGGAAACTGGATTCTCTGAGGCCCAGACAACCTCCAAAAGCATTTGAAGAAATTAATGTGGAGGCTGTTCTGAAAGAGAAGAGACTGAGAAACTGCAAGGCACATTTCAGCTATAATGCTCCTGATGAACCAATGACTGATGCACTGAAAAACCTTGAAGTCAACTACTTCTACATTGTGGTCGGACGAGAGATTTTAAACACTCAACCAGGTGATTACCAAATATGGAGTGCTGCTGAACTTCAGCACTGCCTCTCCAATGTCCAGTGAATCTTTAAAGGCTCACTGCATGGAAGTTGAAAACACCTTCAGAGATGACTGTGACATCAGTGTAATGGGTCAAGGCACACAAGATTCCGAATTTATCTGATCTGCCATCAGACAAGATGACAGCCTTTGAGCTGCTTTCCTTTCTCTGTGAGAAAAACCTGGAGGAACTCTACCCTAACCTTTGGATAGCCCTAAGAAATGCAGTCACCCTACCAGCAACAGTAGCATTGGTGGAGAGGAGCTTTTCAAAATTAAAGCTCATCAAAAGCTACCTGAGGTCTTCCATGTCACAGGAACGTTTGAGTGGTCTGGCCATTATGAGCATAAATTATGACGTGGGGAAACATGTCCTATGATGACCTCATTGATGATTTTGCCTCAAGAAAGTGCAGAGGAGGAATATTTTGATGGTAAGATTCAAACGTTTACACACTTAGTAACATTGTATGGCAGTAGTGTTAATTTTGTCACCTATTTTTAATTTAGTCTTAGTCTTGTGCCAAATGTCCTTGTTAGTTTTAGTCATATTTAGTCATTCACATATCTTTTTTTGTTAGTCAAGTTTTAGTCGACTAAAAGTCTCGTATTTCTGATTTAGGCGACACATTTACAAATGATGAACCTGTTCTGAAGAGTATTTTATTTTAACCAACACAATTCAAAAGCTGGGGCCCAACGGACTCCGACTGACAAGTTACAAAGGTTTTTAAAACTCTTTTGGTTGCCTTGTGTCTCATGTTTCTGTTCAAAGCAGAAATAAAATAAACATACCCAGAAAAACTGAAAAGAATAGGCCTACTTTACTGTGGGTCTAAAATACAACCTATTTACAGTCTAGGTTGATCTTGAGAAATAACAAATAAGATTTAACAAGGCTTTAACAAGGCTCAACAATTAACAGTTCTGCTGTTACTACAGCTGCTGATACTAAAGCTTACTACAGCTGCTGAAACTTCAACTTTAGGAATGAATTAAACAATCAAGTTCAAAGGCAATATTTGCAACAGTAAGCAAAATCCTTTACAAGGTAGAGTGCTAGAAAAAAAAAATGTGTGCTGTTTAATTGAGGGTTATTTAAAGTAAAAAAACTATAACCAAACTTTAACCAGAGCAGTATGCAGTTATCACTCTAGACTTTGTTAAGTTTTAGAAAAGCACTTCTTTCTAATGTAACTCTTGCTCTGTTGCGGGCCACTTGAAAGGTCTCCAGTTAAACTAAAGACCCGCTCTGCAAACGCTTCGGAAGCTGGCATTGCCAGAAGGTCTAATGCCAGAGGTTTCAGCAGTGGATACGTGGTGGAGCTTTGAGAAGACCAGAAATCCATGCCGGATTCTTCTGGGTTTGCATGGGACAGGGCTTCTTTGAATTTTTGGACCTCTTGTCTGATGGAGGCCTTGGAGGTCTTTGGCTTTGATAATGGCCGATGGGCACTAAAAAACCTGAATCTAGGCCGCTTTTGCAGAGGCGCCTCTGAGACCTCTGCATTTCCAATGTCCTCATCATCTGTCACCTCTTCCTGGTATGGTACACTGCGAGTGATGTACTCTTCAGCTTTACTGAGGAGATTCTGTATGTCGTCATTATCATTGTCAATCAGGGTCTCTGCTGACACACTAGCGTCAACAAAACAAGCAGCTGCAGCAAGAGGAGAGAACTTGCTTGCCGACACATCCAGAAAACAGCTGAAGCGTAAATCCATGTTTGCAGACATCTTCTGTGCCAGTGTAGCTACATCCCTGTAGCTCCTGACATGAGCAAGGGAGAAGTCTGAAAGGTGGCTCCTCAAGTCCAGTAGTGCAGGGACAACCAGGGAGAAACAACACGTGTCACTTTCAAGCACCTTTGTGTGTTCTGCAAACGGAAGGAGCAAATCTTTGAGGATGGCCACCTTCTGCCATTCACTGGGCAGTAGGCAGTCCCAGCCCATGGTGTCAGCCACTGATGTCACATGGTCCTTTACTTCGAGTAAACGAGACAACATCAAAAAAGAACTGGACCATCTGGTTTCACAGTCTTTGATGAGAATGAGTCCACATTGTTCCAGCAACCGTTCTGTGGCAACAGATGATTTGCGAAACTGTCTCACCAGATGCCGGACCTTGTCCAGTAGACGTTTGATTGCTTGTTCCTTCTTGACCATGTTGACGACAAGCTGAAGGGGATGGACCACACATGGGGTCCTCTCCAAGGTTCCATATCTGATAGAAAGTTTAACACAAAACAACAATTATTTTCATTAATCCTACAATAACTATTAATCTATACAATAGCACTTTATCACTACATGAAATTAATTAAACATATTTATTTCAGATTCTTTTTAGATTCAATATCAAATATCTATTACAGTGAATAAGCTCTCTATAATAACAAACATCATTCACAGACTGACCTTTCGTCTGCCTCTTCCTCTTCATCACTATCCTTGGAATCGTTCTCATCAGAACTGGTGTCCTCTTCTTCGACGCGAAATGCAGAAACCATGTTGCTTCCATTATCAGTTATTTTCATTATAATTTTTTCGTTTGGGATCCCCCATTCTTCTGTACACTCCTCCACGAGAGTGACAATAGAATTAGCAGTGTGTGGGTGAACCATTTGCTTTAGGTTTAGTAGTATGTGTTCAGCTTTACTGTCCTGAACATTGAAATAGCAAGCACTGACAGCCAGGAAGGAGGCTGTAAGCCCCTTTTTAGTCCATATGTCAATGCCAATGGTTACTTTGCGGGCCATAGCCAGTCTGTTTTTGAATTTGACCTTTTCAGCTAGGTACATTTGGTCCACTAGATTTGTAATTTTTTTATTTTTTTTGGCACAGTCAGTCTTTTATCTATTTTCTCCATCATGTTGATGAATTCCTCATCTTCTACTGTCCGTGGAGGGTGGGCTGTCCGGGCTACCCATTTAGCTATAGCCTCCTCTTTAATGCGTTGTTCCTGGGAGTCTGGCTTGTACTTGATGTGAGAAAAGAGTGCACCTGACATAGATGGCCTCTCCTCTTTCCTGGCTGGTTGCTTGACCACATCTGGAATCTATGGTAAGAATAAATACAATGAGGCCTCATTAAATGCAATAATATCAGGAACACAAGTGTTATAGTGGAAATAAATAACTTAATGAAAAACCTAAGATCAAAACTGTAGGTGGATATATATTTTTTCATATATTATGTAAATGACCAACTGAATGCAAGTTATACATGGTATTGCACACACCATTATTGATGATATTTAGAGCAATATTACATGTAATTGTTAAACTTGATTCCCGTACATATAAATGTGCTTTTATGCCTAATTACGTTGATTATGATGTGATTGTGACAGGGGCGCGGGAAGAGGTTTCAGGTTGGGAGTGCTGAGTTTTTTCAGTCACCACTTTTGAATAAGAAACAATATCAAGACTATAAAACTTGTCAAAACTCCGCGAATCACAACAAGTGTATCACACTTAAACAGCGCATACACTCGAACTTGACTGCACATCACATTTTTGACTTTATTGATACTGCTTTTAATCGTAATGCAACGGACCGGTCAACGGGACATAAATGAAGCCTTTAAAGAAAAGGGTTATTAGGCTGTCATGTACAATAAAAGAGCCTGCGCAGCGACAGGAAATAGAATTTAACACAAAAAGCCTGCCTTGTGCTAGACGGTGGACTTGCGCTCAGGATTTTTTTTTTTTTTAGCGGCGTGTGGACGAATTCTTTCTACGCACACACCATTTTATGTAACACTCTGTGCGTATGTTTTTTTTTTAAATTACTACATGGCTTGATTAAATTCTAATGTAGAATGCGGTGGTCTGTTATTTCTTGATATATATATAAGCATTCCTAGCAACATATGCTGGTGAGTACAGTACAACTCCGACAGGTCTGATTTCTTACCAACTTAACGTCATGATAGAAATGTAGTGGATATGTTACAATGCATATCAAGTTATTCATAGTCTGGTGGATTTGTATTTCTTGATAACAGACCGCTGCTAAGTATAACACACCGTTGCCATGGAAAACAGAGCGTTGCCATGGACACACAGGATTCTAACCGTAGAGAAGGAGCGCACTATTCTCTTTTTTCAAATGATTGATTTATTTGGTAGGTAGCCATGTAATAAGCGGGATCCGCTTCGCGTCGGGGTCCTAATCAGCCTGTCGGGATAGTATTCGCTATAACAACCGCCTCACTCTACATGATCCCTTACATAATTTAACATAAAAATAAAACTTTTGAAATAGCCAACTCAAAGTGTTTATTACAAATAAATGAATACATGTTAATGAACAAACATGCATTTACAGCACTTTCCGCGGCCGTGTGATGTGAAGACCCACACATGCATGTGGCAAAATAACATACATTATGCAGGTTATATATATGTTATGTGCCAAAACACCATAGTTAACTTGTTGATTTACAGCGTAGATGCCTAAAATCAGCATTAACTTATGAGACGTTAATTTAGGTTAGCTTACCTGAATGTGTGCGTAGTTAGCCTTTAGATGTCGTTTAAGGTTGGTGGTGTTTTTCCCTGATATTTTTTGTCCGCAGTGTTTCCCGTCAGTTATGATGACACATTCTGACTTTTTGTCAGTATCATTGTACTTAAAATGCGACCAAATATCGAGCCTCTTCCTTCGACCTAGCATGTCGTCGTCGCTCGTCACTCGTGTTCGCTGTGGGTGCTGTGTTCTGCAGTTTCATGTTGCAGCCACAGGCTGGCAGCAACAGGAGTATGAAACCTGTACTTGAGCAACAGCGCGAACTCATTCGGAATATTTTAAAGGCGTAACAGCTGATGAAAAAGCAGAGACGATTGTAGACGAAAATGAAGAGAGATTTTATCTTAGTTTTTATTTTATGCAAAACATTTTCGTCTCGTCTTTTTTCGTCAACAATAATGCATGTTAATTTAGTCTTAGTCAGCGTTTTTGAACAGTGGTGCAGTCTCGTCATCGTCTCGTCTTAGTCATGGAAAAAAAGGTCGTTGACGAACATATTAATTAATTAACACTATATGGCAGAAGTGCATTTGTGTAACTGCTTAACTATGTAACATACTTTCTCAATTTCTTCCAGATAGACTGGTGCCCATGCTGATGCTGAAAATGCCCAGGCTGTAGAGGGAACCACAGTTAATCACACAGCTGTCTGGTTTTATTTTTTAGACGTATAGCTGCAGCCATAGCCTATAGGCTTATGTTTAAATTGTATAGACAAAGCTAATTGTATAATATTGTGAGGACTAACTACCAGGCAGCAGAGCCAAAGCCCAGTGTTTCATATTTTATTATTTTCCACATTTTATATTTTCTACAATTTCTTATTTATTTGAATATTAACATTAACATAAATATTATAAAATTCTATAGAAAATATATTCAATTAATATTGATGTGTGTTGGTCATTCTTTTCTGTATAGGTCTACTTATTCTTAGACTGACAGAAGGAACAAACTGTTTTAAAGGAGGAAGGATTGTAGTTGGAGCACTGGGGTGTCAGGTGTGACAATGGCAAATGGCTTACATGGCTCACGTAGGAGGGCCCCTTAGCAGAATTTTGCTTAAGGCCCCAGGACCAGCTCTGGCAGTATGGGACTCCCAATCACAGCCGGATGTGATGCAGCCTGGATTCGAAACAGGGACTGCAGTGACACCTCTTGCACTGAGATGCAGTGCCTTAGACCGCTGCACCACTCGGGAGACCACATAACATACGAGTATGATAGCTAAAGAGACGGAGAAAGCACCTGTCTCCGGATTACATCTTCAAACTAAGGGCAATTGTGGTATGGCATTCCTGACACGGAGATGCGTCCATCATGCATGATGTTGTATACAGGTAAGATAGTATAGCGTTAGCTAGCTACATTTTCAAATATTACACGTTTCTAATTTTGACAGAGTGGTATCATTTCAAGCTAAAGTGTACTGTTAGCTGGCTGGCTCCCTAGCTAACTTTATTTATTTCCCAGAGTCGTTGGCTTTTCTAGTTTTTCTAGTTAGAGCCTAATGTTAGCTAACATTGAACTTGCTTGGTTCGCTCCCAGCACTGTCATTGTTGGCACTGTTCATTCAGCTAACTAGCTAACGTTAGCTGGCTGGCTCGTTAGTTAACGTTACGTGAACTACTTTCCCATTGTTCCTCAAATGCAATGTATGATATACCATTTCATTTTTCTGAGTCCTTACTTTTATCCAATGTAAAAAAACACCATTTCATATTTTGCTTCAAAAGACCCGAATCCAGGGGGTTCATATGGCAAACCAATCCAAACTCCTATCTCGGTATGTCCAGCCAATACATTATCTCAGCCAATCATAGCTAGCGGGAAGGTTGCTTGCTTTTTCCATGGCTTAACCATCTAGGCATGTAACTTAACAATTGTATTCACAGATGGCATACAAGTTATTAAGGCACATTAAAGTTCACATGTTCGAGAAGGCCAAAAAACACATTTTGATTTAAAAAATGTACGCTCAAGCGCCTCTCCTGTGAGTTAGTGACCCTTGACATATGCCTAGTTTCCTGAAACGGGTCACAAATGTCTCTTTTCAATTCAGGGGTTGGAAATTCAATTTGCCTCTTGAATTGAAATGGAACTAACCCCAAAACCCAATGGCTGAATCAAATGAAACACATTTATTTGCATGTTATTCAGTCCTTTCTTGCTGAACAGTACAGACATGCTGTGACGTTACCGCCTTATTCTAAAATTTATAAAATGTGTTTTTCTCTCACTAATCTACACACAATACCCCATAATGACAAAGCAAAAACAGGTGTAAATCTTTTTTTAATAACAACTAAACTGAAATATCACATTTAAATAAAGACATCTTGAATCAGTTTTATTTTGTTATTCTGCTGTGCGTAATTTGTGGTAGGCTATGTATTGTACAATGGCACAAACATTATTTTAATTCATTTTTTTGGGGGATTGGGCTCATGCTGTATACAGGCCTATGCATAATCTCTAATATGGATATCGGTGTTCTACATGCAACATCTTAAATTATTTGAATTAATCATCACCTTAGAAAGCGCTTCCCATTTCGTGGTTTGGCTTTGAAACAATGACCATGTTTTCCACTCTGTCGTCAACCTGTTCAAATTGATAGATCACATTGAGGTGAGTTTTAAAAGCATGATACTGTTTTGATGATATGTGATTTTCGATTGCATTTGCATTAATGTCAGTGGTTAGAGGGACGGTTGTTAGCCAGTTGGGTTCCCCCAAGCATGTCCGGAGTGCAAAAGAGAAGATTAACGTGACTCAACGGTAATACAGTCACCGCAACAGCCCTAGTTTTACCACACGACGCCTGAGGAAGATTATCTGCGAGGATTTGCATACCTCTCAAATCTAAAAGACTACTACAAGCCCTGCTCCAGGTAGTGACCACACCCTCACCAGTTGGGAGTTGCTGAGGGACTACGTGGCGCTACTCTGTAAGAGGGAAGAGATCACGAGGTTGTACTCTAGGCCCTCCCGGTCAGTCGCCCCCATGGGAGCACCAGTACCGCTGCTATTCTCCTGACCACCACCAATCTGGGCCCTCCTGGCTAGAGACACTGTCACCGTGTCAGGAGCACCACCGTTATTCCCCGAGTCAGACAGTCTACTTCCCAGAGAGACACTACTCCAGGCCCCCTGGCCAGAGAACCTCCACGGGACCGTAAGGACTTTCACTGTCTCTCGAGGTGGCCCAGTTATTCAGCAGATCGTTGTCGCTCCCGTCCCCCCTCGGCTGGAGCCTACGTAGTATCTAGCAGAGCGGCCCAGCTGCTCCCCCAATAGACATACCGCGGATCTGCACCCCGCTCAGCCAGAGCCTCGACTAGACATTGTTAAGGCGATACCCGCTCCAATTGTGGAGCCACAACCAGCCTCTGCCATGGGGCCCGTTCTGGTTGCCGTTACGGAGTCGTCCTCTCCTCCCCGTAGGGATGCCCTGCTAGATGAGGCCGATGCTCGGGTGCTGCCCTGGAACCTTTAACCACAAAGCCTCCACCTACTGCTCCTGGCCCGGATCCCAAGCCAGCGGGGGATTCTTCACCTGCTCATAGGATGGAGCTGCCACTTGGATGTCAAGTGCAGCCAGGACATTGGGGCCTCTCCAGCCCCGCCTGCTAGCACCGTGCTAGTTCCAGCCCCAAGGGACCTGCTACCTCCAGACATTCCAGACCTCGCCTCAGGGGACTCGCCAGACATTGCCCCGGGTGACACACCAGAGGTCGCCCCCCTGACCTTGATGTCAATTTCCCTGCCGCCACAGTAGGATCAGAGTTTCCGTTTCAAATCAAATCAAATCAAATTTATTTATAAAGCCCCCCTTACATCAGCTGATGTCACAGAGTGCTGTACAGAAACCCAGCCTAAAACCCCAAACAGCAAGCAATGCAGGTGTAAAAGCACGGTGGCTAGGAAAAACTCCCTAGAAGGCCAAAACCTAGGAAGAAACCTAGAGAGGAACCAGGCTGTGAGGGGTGGCCAGTCCTCTTCTGGCTGTGCCGGGTGCAGATTATAACAGAACATGGACAAGATTTTAAAATGTTCAAAAAACAGGCAGAACAGTTGAAACTGGAGAAGCAGCACGGCCAGGTGGACTCGGGACATCCAGGTAGGCCTTGAGGAATGGTCCTAATGCTCAGGTCCTCCGAGAGAGAGAGAGAGAGAGAGAGAGAGAGAGAAGAAGAAAAAAGAAAGAAAGAGAGAGATAATTAGAGAGAGCATACTTAAATTCGCACAGGACACCAGATAAGAGAAGAAATACTCCAGATATAACAGACGGACCCTAACCCCCCGACACATAAACTACTGCAGCATAAATACTGGGGCTGAGACAGGAGGGGTCGGAGACACTGTGGCCCGTCCGACGAAACCCGGACAGGGCCAAACAGGCAGGATATAACCCCACCCACTCTGCCAAGCACAGCCCCCACACCACTAGAGGGATATCTTCAACCACCAACTTACCATCCTGAGACAAGGCCGAGTATAGCCCACAAGATCTCCGCCACGGCACCAGAAGCCAGTGACTCAGCCCCTGTAATAGGGTTAGAGGCAGAGAATCCCAGTGGAGGGAACCAGCCAGGCAAAGACAGCAAGGGTGGTTCGTTGCTCCAGTGCCTTTCCGTTCACCTTCACACTCCTGGGCCAGACTACACTCAGTCATAGGACCTACTGAAGAGATGAGTCTTCAATAAAGACTTAAAGGTTGAGACCGAGTCTGCGTCTCTCACATGGATAGGCAGACTATTCCATAAAAATGGAGCTCTATAGGAAAAAGCCCTGCCTCCAGCTGTTTGCTTAAAAATTCTAGGGACAGTAAGGAGGCTCTGCGTCTTGTGACCGTAGCGCACGTGTAGGTATGTACGGCAGGACCAAATCAGAAAGATAGGTAGGAGCAAGCCCATGTAATGCTTTATAGGTTAGCAGTAAAACCTTGAAATCAGCCCTTGCCTTAACAGGAAGCCAGTGTAGAGAGGCTAGTACTGGAGTAATATGATCAAATTTTGGGGTTCTAGTCAAGATTCTAGCAGCCGTGTTAAGCACTAACTGAAGTTTATTTAGTGCTTTATCCGGATAGCCGGAAAGTAAAGCATTGCAGTAGTCTAACCTAGAAGTTACAAATGCATGGATTAACTTCTCTGCATCATTTTTGGACAGAAAGTTTCTGATTTTTACAATGTTACGTAAATGGAAAAAAGCTGTCCTTGAAACAGTCTTGATATGTTCGTCAAAAGAAAGATCAGGGTCCAGAGTAACGCCGAGGTCCTTCACAGTTTTATTTGAGACGACTGTACAACCATCAAGATTAATTGTCAGATTCAACAGAAGATCTCTTTGTTTCTTGGGACCTAGGACTAGCATCTCTGTTTTGTCAGAGTTTAAAAGTAGAACATTTTCCGCCATCCACTTCCTTATGTCTGAAACACAGGCTTCCAGGGAGGGCAATTTTGGGGCTTCACCATGTTTCATCGAAATGTACAGCTGTGTGTCATCCGCATAGCAGTGAAAGTTAACATTATGTTTCGAATGACATCACCAAGTGGTAAAATATATAGTGAAAACAATAGTGGTCCCAAAACAGAGCCTTGAGGAACACCGAAATTTACAGTTGATTTGTCAGAGGACAAACCATCCACAGAGACAAACTGATATCTTTCCGACAGATAAGATCTAAACCAGGCCAGAACTTGTCCATGTAGACCAATTTGGGTTTCCAATCTCTCCAAAAGAATGTGGTGATCGATGGTATCAAAAGCAGCACTAAGGTCTAGGAGCATGAGTACAGTTGCAGAGCCTCGGTCTGACGCCATTAAAAGGTCATTTACCACCTTCACAAGTGCAGTCTCAGTGCTATGATGGGGTCTAAAACCAGACTGAAGCGTTTCGTATACATTGTTTGTCTTCAGGAAGGCAGTAAGTTGCTGCGCAACAGCTTTTTCTAAAATTTTTGAGAGGAATGGAAGATTCGATATAGGCCGATAGTTTTTTATATTTTCTGGGTCAAGGTTTGGCTTTTTAAGAGAGGCTTTATTACTGCCACTTTTAGTGAGTTTGGTACACATCCGGTAGATAGAGAGCTGTTTATTATGTTCAACATAGGAGGGCCAAGCACAGGAAGCAGCTCTTTCAGTAGTTTAGTTGGAATAGGGTCCAGTATGCAGCTTGAAGGTTTAGAGGCCATGATTATTTTCATCAATGTGTCAAGAGATATGGTACTAAAAACTTGAGTGTCTCTCTTGATTTTATGTCCTGGCAAAGTTGTGTGGACTCAGGACAACTGAGCTTTGGAGGAATACGCAGATTTAAAGAGGAGTCCGTAATTTGCTTTCTAATGATCATGATCTTTTCCTCAAAGAAGTTCATGAATGAATCACTGCTAAAGTGAAAGCCATCCTCTCTTGGGGAATGCTGCTTTTTAGTTAGCTTTGTGACAGTATCAAAAAGAAACTTTGGATTATTCTTATTTTCCTCAATTAACTTGGAAAAATAGGATGATCGAGCAGCAGTGAGGGCTCTTCGATACTGCACGGTACTGTCTTTCCAAGCTAGTCGGAAGACTTCCAGTTTGGTGTGGCGCCATTTCCGTTCCAATTTTCTGGAAGCTTGCTTCAGAGCTCGGGTATTTTCTGTATACCAGGGAGCTAGTTTTTTTTGGCAAATGTTTTTTGTTTTTAGGGGTGCAACTGCATCTAGGGTATTGCGCAAGATTACATTGAGTTCCTCAGTTAGGTGGTTAACTGATTTTTGTACTCTGACGTCCTTGGGTAGGTGGAAGGATTCTGGAAGGGCATCTAGGAATCTTTGGGATGTCTGAGAATTTATAGCACGACTTTTGATGATCCTTGGTTGGGGTCTGAGCAGATTATCTGTTGCGATTTCAAACGTAATAAAATGGTGGTCTGATAGTCCAGGATTATGAGGAAAAACATTAAGATCCACAACATTTATTCCACGGGACAAAACTAGGTCCAGAGTATGACTGTGGCAGTGAGTAGGTCCGGAGACATGTTGGACAAAACCGACAAGAGTCGATGATGGCTCCAAAAGCCTTTTGGAGTGGGTCTGTGGACTTTTCCATGTGAATATTAAAATCACCAAAAATTAGAATATTGTCTGCCATGACTACAAGGTCCGATAGGAATTCAGGGAACTCAGTGAGGAATGTTGTATATGGCCCAGGAGGCCTGTAAACAGTAGCTATAAAAAGTGATTGAGTAGATTTCATGACTAGAAGCTCAAAAGACGAAAACGTCGTTTTTTTGTTTTTTGTAAATAGAAATTTGCTATTGTAAATGTTAGCAACACCTCCGCCTTTGCGGGATGCGCGGGGGATATGGTCACTAGTGTAACCAGGAGGTGAGGCCTCATTTAACACAATAAATTCATCAGGCTTAAGCCATGTTTCAGTCAGGCCAATCACATCAAGATTATGATCAGTGATTAGTTCATTGACTAGAACTGCCTTGGAAGTGAGGGATCTAACATTGAGTAGCCCCATTTTGAGATGTGAGGTATCACAATCTCTTTCAATAATGGCAGCAATGGAGGAGGTCTTTATTCTAGTGAGATTGCTAAGGCTTAACACCGCCATGTTTAGTTTTGCCCAACCTAGGTCGAGGCACAGACACAGTCTCAATAGAGATAGCTGAGCTGACTACACTAACTGTGCTAGTGGCAGACTCCACTAAGCTGGCAGGCTGGCTAACAGCCTGCTGCCTGGCCTGCACCCTATCTCATTGTGAAGCTAGAGGAGTTAGAGCCCTGTCTATGTTCGTAGATAAGATGAGAGCACCCCTCCAGCTAGGATGGAGTCCGTCACTCCTCAACAGGCCAGGCTTGGTCCTGTTTGTGGGTGAGTCCCAGAAAGAGGGCCAATTATCTACAAATTCTATCTTTTGTGTGGGGCAGAAAACAGTTTTCAACCAGCGATTGAGTTGTGAGACTCTGCTGTAGAGCTCATCACTAGTTTCCTAGTTTCCTGCTAGGTGTAGAGTTGTGGTACTCATTGTGCGGGCCGTGAGCCCTTAATTTGCAGCTTCGCACTGATTTTCCATTCATAATAGATAATGATACAATTTCAATTACATTTGTTTAATGCAGGCCTGAATCACTTAATTGAAATATATCTATTGTTCCCTGGATTGCAGTATAGCGCAGATGTTGAACAGAAAGGCCAAAATAAAACGCAACTGCTCAGCTACAGCGACCAACACACATCAGTTTGCTACTAGCTAATTTTGCAGTCTGATAGACATGGATCAATTTATTGTAAAAAAGAAGCATACATTTATTGACAATGAAAATTAGGGGGAAGAGCTGGAGAACAAAGTGACCGCTATGAACGAACAACCACCGTAAAACCAGGAAATTCAGGAAGATGGCTGCAGGGAACAGCAGCTAGCTAACGTGGCTCCGGTGGCTAAGAGAAGGATACGGTTAATTCAAGAAGAACACAGAAAGTTGCAAGAGAAATGGACAGACAAGTATTTTTTTGTACTGCATAATGTGACTAGCTCACTTTGTCTTATTTGCCAGAAGGCAGTCAATCGTTTTAAAGGAGAAAATTTAGAGCGACATTTCCAGTATCACCATGCCCACTTTGACAACATATCTGCCACAAAGCAACCTCAGAAACAACAAATAGCGTGAATCATAGGACAACAACAAATGGACAGCTCTAGCACTGTTGCAGAGAAAACGACAGAGGCAGCATGTGAGATTGCTTGGATACTCGCGAGAAACAAGAAGGCCTTCAGATGTGGAGATTGTCAAATAATGTTTTTTGGCCTCAGTCAAAATATTGTATGCTGATTTCACAAATAAAGGAAGCTATTTTAAAGCAAATTAAGGGACTGCAACTCTCACTCGACCATAACAAGACATTGAAGACATCGGCAAGGACATTGCTAATCAGCTGATTACTGACATATCCGTGGCACCGTGTTTTAGTACTGCGCTTGACGAAAGCACTGATGTAAGTGACATTTCCCAATTATGTGTTTGGGTCCGCTTCGCTCAAAAACGAGTCGTTCAGAGAGGAACTTTTATGTTTACTGCCCCTTCAAGGACAAACACGAGGAGAAGATATTCTGAAAGCCCTAGTTAAATGTTTTGCTGATAATATTGACTGGTCAAATCTGGCATCTGTGTGCACTGACGGCACCACAAACATGCGAGGGAAGGAGAAGGGAATCGACAATGAACATTGAAACAAAAAACGAGAAACAGACTGAACAATGCATACCTAGATTGCCTCACAAGGATAGCAACAACAGACTATACATTTAGAATGAATTCTGTCAAGGAGCAAAAGGGAAATTTTCGCTCATCCAACTACTGAGGTAACCCTTTAATATGGGTCTTATACATGTGATGTAGCCTATTTGATGTGTGTATGTATATATTTTTGATGTGCTGTACATCAAATCAATTGCATGTGCTCTGTTGCTCAGAATTTGCTCTCTATTGCTAATTGATAAAGTACAACAAATTAAAGATGTGTGCAGCCTTCTGAATGATTGTCTCAACCCAAAGTGGCCCCCTTACAAAAGATTGTAACACTGGTGTAGATTGTCCAGGTATAGATTGTTCATGCTTTAAAACCTCTTAGGGAGCGGCAGCCAAGGTGTCGGTTTTGGAGAGTCTGGCGTGCCCAAAGTAAAATACCTGCCACTCAGGCCCAGAAACTAGGATATGCACATTAGTACTATTGGATAGGAAACACTCTGAAGTTTCTAAAACCGTTAAAATAATGTCTGTGGGTATAACAGAACTGATATAGCAGGTGAAAACCCGAGGAAAATCCATCCGGACTTGCAGTTTTTCTTTTGATGACCTTTTTCTCCAAGCTGCCTATGGGATTTGCTGTTATCTAGGACTCAGACTGCAGTACCTATGGCTTCCACTGGATGTCAACAGTCTTTAGACAGGGTTTCATGACGTTAGGTTGAATTAGAAGCGAATAGAAGAAGAATTTAGAAGTGGATCCAGGAAGTCAATAGAAGGACATACGCGTTCACGGTCTCGCACGCTCTTTGTTTTTTTCCTTTCCTATCGTTCAGGTTATCATCCGGTTTAAATATTATAGTAAATATACATAAAAGTGTCACTAAGGATACATTATAAATGATGTTTGTTTTGTTTGGACAAAGTCGATAGGTATACTTTGAACGCATACTCTTCACGGTTCAATGGGCGACTCAACGGTGTATTTTCTGAACATAACGCGCCAACAAAACGGAGATTTATGGATATAATAATTGACTTTTTCTAACAAAAGAACCATTGGATGTCTTCCTTGGACACTTTGAACTATGCTCAGCAGAAGATCATCGAAGGTAAGCGATTTTATATTAACGATTTTTGGGATTTGTGTGACCCGCGCTGGATATGAATTTATGCCAATGTGGAAAATATGTGAGGTGCTATCTTCAAACAATCAAATGTTGTGCTTTCGCCATAAAGCCTTTTTGAAATCTGACAACGCTGTGATATTGCCAAGAATCAGAGCTTTTGATGACTATGCAACACTTTTATATTGATGAATGTTTAATAATTCAACTTTTGAATTTTGAATTTGGCGCCTTACATTTCACAGGGTTGTGTCGGAAACGGGGCGCTAGCACCCCAGCGCTCCTTAATGATGCTTAAGAGGTTAAGTGTGTCCTGCCCCTCAAGTAGGTCCAGTGTAACCTTCCCCCGTGGCTGGTTCAAAGTTCCCTACCTCCCTGATAGGTCCAGTCTATTCTGCCATCCCGGTAAGCTCTGTTTCCTTCTATACCTAGCTCTCAGGCCCTAGTTGCAGGTTTCTGACTTGTGTTCCTGGACTCCAGCCATAGTGCTAGGCCCCCAGTCCTCTGACGTTCTAAGTCCACAGTCCCCTGTACCAGTAGCATCTAAGTTTTCTGCTCTGCCAAGCCCTAGGTATCTTATCCAGCTTGGCCCTGCCCTGCTCGGATTGCGCCCCCCTGGCTTATCGGGTATGCAGCTCCACGCTTAGAGCCCCCTGCTTTACTAGGCCCTAAGTTAGCTACCTAGTTTGCAGGTCTGCAGTCTCCTGCCATGCTTGGATTGCAGCCCCTGTCTTATTGGCCATCATCCTTGTTTATAGGTTATAGCACTGTAAGAAAATTCAAAAAACATTTAAATACATTTTCGGGAATGAAAAATGCTTTCAGGGTGAAGTATGTAGATAAATAGACGTATTTTTTATAATACCATTTTTGATAACTAATAATCACTAAAACAAAAGCTAAACAGTCCAGGGGAATTGAAAATTCCCCAAACAATTAATTTCACAGTATGCCGAATATGTAGAATCCTTGAAAATGTGCTTTAATTCTGCAACCTTTTCTCTCAGCTCCATGGCAAAATATGTAAAAATGCAAAACTGTATCTTGGCTTCATGGAGAAATTCTGAGAAATGCAGGAAACGTACATTAAAATGGAAAAAAATGCTATAAAAAAAAAACACCAAGATGAGGGCCTGTAGAATTATACAACATTAAGCCGTGCTGACCATGCCCCCTTGTCACACCCCTTGTCACTCACACCACTTAATCCTCTTTTTGGTCTAGAAAAACCACCAGGTCAGTGTCCCATTTGTTTTACATTTTTTTACTTATGGCCGACCCTAGGCTGGGGTTGGGCTGGAGGGTCTCAGTTTTGATGTAATATATTTGTAAAAGGAATGAAAATGTATGTCATCTGACTTAATTAAAAAAAAATGTAAAAATGAAATTCCCCAAATAAATGATTTGAATACATGGGCCTGTGTCCCAAGTGGCACCCTATTCTCTCTACAGTGCACAACTTTTGTGGCATTATATGACGCTGTGGCCAAAAAAGGTGTGCACAATACAGGGTGCCATTTTGGGAAAAGATACATAGTGCCTGTGGTGGAAAAAGTGCCCAATTGTCATACTGAGAAAAAGTTAAGATATCTTAGTAGAAAAATGATTCGAGTAAAAGTTACTCAGTAATATACTTAAGTAGTACTTTAAAGTATTCTTGAGTTCTTTACACCACTGGATAGTGCTCTACTTTTAGCCAAAGCCCTATGTATGGAATAGGTTGCCATTTAACTTCAGATTTGCTCCTTGACACAGCATATTAAAGTCTACAGCGTTCCATTTTAATTCTCTAAAAGCTTGTATTAACAGAGTCAACATTCCACTATAAACTGACTCTGGGAGGCGTTCCACACCACCTCTGCATGCTGGAATCACTCGTCCACTGCAGGGGCCTCGGTCTGGCTCTGAGTCCACAGAGCCAGGGCCGGCATCCCTGGACGCACTGGAAGGGAGTCTGCTTGGTGGAGGAGTGAGTTCTGGGCGTATTCCGCCCAGGGAAGGAACAGGGCCGACTCCCCCTGTTGATCCTGGCAGTGACTCCTAAGGAACCTCCACAGCTACTGGTTGATCCTCTCCATCTGCCCATTGGACTGAGGCCGGTACCCAGATGTGAGGCTGTCCGTGGCCCCCAGCTTCTCCATAAAGGCTCTCCATACCCGCGACATGAATTGGGACCACGGTCAGAAACCATGTTCTTGGGAAGGCCATAATGCCGGAAGACCTGCTGGAATAGTGCGTCAGCAACCTGGAGAGTGGTAGGTAGATCAGAGAGAGGGATAAAACGGCATAATTTAAAGAATCTGTCAACAACAACCATAAGTGGCAAAACCCTGAAAGGGGCCGATAAGTGACGAAGTCTATAGACAAATGGGACCAAGGCCGCTAAGGCACGGGAAGGGGAAGGAGTTTCCCTGCTGGAGTGTGCCAGGAAGATTTGATTTGGGCACATACGGAGCAGGAGTTGACATCCCGTGCCAATGTGGAGCGAGAGATTGAATGGTGCAGATGATACCTGGGTGTCCAGCGGCGAGGGTTGTGTGTGCCCAGGTCAACAGCCAATATTTTACCCCCGTAGGGACTTAGGTGCACTCTGGAGGGCAAGTACAGTGGTTCATAATTTAAAAGTTGCAGTGTAGTTGCAGACTTCTGAGGCACGTTATTTAAGTGTGAACCACTGGTACCATTAATGCTAGTTGCATCACCAGAGGGCATCTTTGAGAAGCATTTGATAGCCTTCAATAGTGGCTGTAATATAATAATTTTTGTAAGATCATAGTATATGGGACTGATTTAAGACATTTTGCTTAATTAATTTGATTAATATTATGGTGTTTCTATTTCAAGAAAAATTCTGTTAGGATGGAATGGAAAATGGCGCTGTAAAACATGACAGTCGGGAGTGCTGGGCTATTTAGTTAAAGAATCCCCGTGTCGTGCGGGCACGCCGGAGACCAGGGTTCAATTCCCTGACTGTTACACTAAGAGAATAACATTTCTACATATATCAAATAATTACATATAGAGGATTGGAGGATATTTCTGTAATTCAGTGATATTTATTCTCATAGTAATTCATTATGGATTCATAACTAAATAAACATTGAATTTGAGAGAGTATTTTTAATAATTATTTTATTGACGAAAGCATGAAGATGCCATTATTAGTTACATTGTTTTAGTTTGAATGTGCAGACTGGCACTAAGAACAGAACAGCGGGAACGTATCCCTAGTCAGCGCCATTATTAGTGCAATGCCCCTTAATGTGTTGCCAGTGTGGCGGGGTGCAACTCCACCTTGTCCCTGTGCCGGCATTTCGCTTGTTTGATTGCCTTGCGGAGGGAATAACTACACTGTTTATAGTCAGCCATATTGCGGTGGATCGCACTTTCAGTTTTTCTTGAATGCCGCCATCCGTCCAGTTTCTGGTTAGGGTAGGTTTTAATAGTCACAGTGGGTACGACATCTCCAATGCACTTATTTATAAACGCACTCACTGGGTCAGCGTATAGGTCAGTGTCATTCTCAGAGGCTGACCGGATCATATTCCAGTCCGTGTGATCAAAACAATCTTGGAGCGTGGCTTCCGATTGGTCAGACCAGCGTTGAATGGTTCTCGTCACTGGTACATCCTGTTTGAGTTTCTTCCTATAAGCCGGGACGAGCAAGATGGCGTAGTGGTCGGATTTGCCAAAGGGAGGGCGGGGGAGGGCTTTGTATGCATCGTGGAAGTTAAAGTAGCAGTGGTCGAGAGTATTAGCCCTACGTGTTGTGCAATCAATATGCTGATAAAATTTATGTAACATTGATCTCAAATTTGCTTTGTTAAAATCCCCAGTTACAATAAATGCGGCCTCCGGATATATAGTTTACAGAGTCTATTGAAGTTCCTTGAGGGCCGTCGAGGTGAGATGTACAGAGCTGTGACTATAGCTGATGAGAATTCTCTTGGTATGTAGAATGGCCTGCATTTGATTGTAAGGAATTCTAGGTCAGGTGAGCAGAAGGACTTGAGTTCCTGTGTGTTGTTATGATCACACCATGAGTTGTTCATCCTAAAGCATACACCCCCGCCCTTCCTCTTCCCAGAGAGGTGTTTATCTCTGTCGGCGCGATGCATGGAGAATCCCGGTGGCTGGACCGATTCCGACAACATATCCCAAGATAGCAATGTTTCCATAAAACAGAGAATGTTACAATCTCTGTCTCTCTGGAAGGTAACCCTTGCTCAAATTTCATCTACTTTGTTGTCAAGAGACTGGACATTGGCGAGTAGTATACTCTGGAGCGGTGAGCGATGTGCCCGTTTTACAAAGCCTGACCAGAAGTCCGCTCCATCTGCCCCTTCTGCGTCACCGTTGTTTTCGGTCAGCTGCTGGGATTAGATCCATTGTCCTGGGTAGTAGTGGTCCGAAGAGAGTATCCACTTCGGGAAAGTTGTAATGTTGGTAAGTTGATTGCTCTTATATCCAGTAGTTCTTCCCTGCTGTATGTAATAAGACTTAAGATTTCCTGGGGTAACAATGTAAGAAATAATACATAAAAACATACTGCACAACGAAGCAAGGCGACCATCTCTGTCAGTGCCATCACTTTATTCTAATACTGAAGTCCTGCACAATTATGAGTTTCTATTTAGGTTTAAGTCGCCCATTCATTGTCATAGTTCCTCTCTGCAGGAGACGTATGCATATGGATACAATTTCTGTGGGTTACCTTGGCTTTGGGACAGGTGGCTCCCACACCCACTTCTGAGGCATCCACCTCCACCACAGTGTAGGATCTAGGTGTTTCAGCAATGGGGTGGAGGTGAAACGCACCTTCAGCAGACGTAAGGCCTCATTGGTTGCAGGACTCCACACCAACTAGGACTACCCTTGAGGAGAAGTGAAAGGAGAGGCAATAGAGCTGTAGCGGCGGTAGAAGTTGGCAAACCCCAGAAACCTTTGGAGCTCCTTTATGGTGGTTGGGACTGGCCATGACCTGACTGCTTCGATCTTCCTTTCATCCATACTCATCCCCTGTGGGCTGACCCAGTGCCCCAAGAAGGAGACATCAACCTGATGGAACTGGCACTTTTCCGCTTTAACATAAAGGTGGTTATCCAGGAGGTGTCTCAGGACTACTCGGCCGTGAGCAATGTGATCCTCCAAGGTGGCTGAGTAGACCAGGATGTCATCGATATACACAACCATCTGGCGCCCGATCATGTACTGGAACACCTCGTTTATGAATGCCTGAAACACTGATGTAGCATTTGCTAATCCATAAGGCATCCCCAAGTACTCGTAGTACCCAGACGTCATGCTGTAGGCCATTTTCCACTCATCCCCCTCTCGGATGCGAATAAGATTGTAGGCACTCCGCAGGTCTAGCTTCATAAAAAAAGCAGTCCCCGCAGAGCTGTTCAATAGCGGGAGAGGATAAGGATACTTAGTGGTGATGGAATTAAGACCTCTGTAATCAATGCAGGGACGCAGACCCCCATCCTTCTTAGTCATGAAGAAGAAGCCTACTGATGCAGGAGAGGTGGATGAGCGGACAAAACCCTGTTGGAAAGCCTCCTGGATGTACTCCTCCATAGCCTCGGTCTCAGCCACCAACAGAGGGTAGACACTGCTGCGCAGAGCCTTCTAGCATGTCGATGGCCGAGTCCCTGGGGTGATGAGGAAGGAGAACGGTGGCTTTACCCCTCCCGTAGATCCTGGTAAACCTCTGGGATGGCGGGCAACCACAGGACTCTCAACCAACATGGAACCGCTGGGCAAGGGAAAGCAGGTTCTTCGGCATCCGGGTGCCCAGTCAGTGATTTCCATCCTCAACCAGGAGATGGTGGGGTCATGACGTTGGAGCCACGGGAGGCTGAGGATGACTTTGTGCACTGGTGTGGTGATGATGAGGAAGGGAAGGCTCTCCTGGTGCATGGATCACACTGTGAAGGTGAGTGGTGCTGTGATGTGTGTGATAATGCCAGATCCCAATGGTCTATTATCCACGGCTTGGACTGGTTAGAGAAGAGGAGAGCGGGTACAAGGAGATATTCATGGAGGAGATGAAATTCAGCACCAGAATCCACTAGAGAGGTAGAATCAACGTTAGGGACAGCCAACCAGTGAAATGGAAATCAGGAACGTTTAGGCAGAAAAACATTGGAGTACCCACCGTTTTCCCGGGAGGCGGATGTTGACAGGGCCGCCCCTCAGCTCTCATGGATCCCAGGCTGGGATGCAACAGACATTGCTGAAGCTGGTGCCCCTCCTGGCCACAATGGGTTCAGGCTCTGCCTCAGGACGGCCAAAGGAGTGAGATGAGTGAGGTGGGCACCGGCGCTCCTGAGGTGGGCACCGGCGCTCCTGAAGAATGTTATCCAGACGGCTGGCCATCGCGATGAGTGCGTCCAAGGAAAGTACATCCCGACACGCCAACTCCTTCTAGACCTCTTTGCAGTCCTCTCTGGAATAGGGTGCGGAACGCCGGTTCATTCCATCTGCTGGAGGCTGTCACAGGTAAAGGTGAGGGCATACTCCGCAGTGGTCTGGGAACCCTGATGAAGTCGCTCACCTACTTCTCTGGTGGATGGTCGAAGACCGCCCTGAACAGAGCCGCCTCTCTCAGACAGCTGTAGCCCACTCCAACGCCCGCCCATACAGAAGGGAAATGGACCTCTCGGTGGTGGAGGCTCCCATCTGATGGGCGAAATACCCAGCGTACAATCAATCGGTAATGAAATAGACGAACTACGATCACGTGTGTGTATATAGAGTTGAAGGCGGAAGTTTACAAACACTTAGGTTGGAGTCATTAAGGACAACAAAGTCAAGGTATTGGAGTGACCATCACAAAGCCCTGACCTCAATCCCATAGAAAATTTGTGGGCGGAACTGAAAACCTGAAACCTGAAAACCTGACTCAGTTACACCAGCTCTGTCAGGAGGAATGGGCCAAAATTCACCCAACTTATTTTGGGAAGCTTGTGGAAGGCTTCCTGAAACGTTTGACCCAAGTTAAACAATTTAAAGGCAATGCTACCAAATATTAATTGAGTGTATGCAAATTTCTGACCCACTGGGAATGTGATGAAATAAATAAAATATCAAAGAAATCATTCTCTCTACTATTATTCTGACATTTCACATTCTTAAAATAAAGTGGTGATCCTAACTGACCAAAGACAGGTCATTTTTACCAGGATTAAATGTGAGATATGGAAGATATGGAACTCACACACATAGGGACACACAAAAAAGTAAGAACAACCCTCTCACTACTCATGATGAAAAAAGACACACAACTGTTATGGGGTTATTTCCACATCCGCTTGCATTGCTTGGTAGTGTATTAGCATGGTATGAGACAACATAAATAATACAATTTAAGTAAAATAAAAATAAACAGTATTGTCCTAAATTGAGACGTGAATAAAAAACTGTGTTATCACATCAACAACATCAAAATCTTTCAGAATGTAGCTGTTTTCAGTATAGAATGACAGGTATACAGTTAATATTGCAACGTTTTGTCTTATTGATTGTTCTTTAGTAAATAGGACACTCAAGTGTGTTAGTCTGAGAAACATTAACTAGATAGTTGTTTTATGTTTGTGAAACCTTGAAAAGTACACAATGAGAAGTGATTTTGTAACAACAGACGTTATCTGCCCGAGGGGGTTATTCAATATCGGCTGCTAGCTAAACAGGTCCATCTGACAATTTCTTGGGCCACTATTACCTATTTTGCCAATTGGCCTGGTCCCCTTTACCACACGGAACCCCACTAACCCATCATGACTGGTCTACAGACGGAAACGTACGAGGAGGCTATAAACAGACTTCCTCCGTCTTTGTTAGCCGGCCTGCTAGCCTGTGCTAGCTTGCTACCCCCGGCTAGCTGTCTGAATCGCCGTGTCCCCAACCAGCCTCACTACTAACTGGACCCTTATGATCACTCGGCTAAGCATGCCTCTCCTCAATGTCAATATGCCCTGTCCATTGCTGTTCGGATGGCACTCATCTGCACTCTTTGTATATAGATTTGTTTTTTCTACTGTATTATTGACTGTATGTTTGTTTTACTCCATGTGTAACTCTGTGTTGTTGTATGTGTCGAACTGCTTAAATACCTATATAGGGCCCTAGTCCATTCTCGTTTAACATATAAAAAAACAAAAGCCTGTAACAATAACCCCATCTCTCATTCAATATATAAATATATATATATATATATATATTTATAGAATACCTTATTAAATACACTACTTTTATAATAGACAATATATACATATCTTTAGATTGTAACATGCATAGTTAAAAGCATTCTTTAGAGGGTAATTAATTAAACATGTTATAATTATGTAAACAATTTTACTACGCAATATTTAAACAAGCCAGAATGTTTTTATACACAAAACATTTTATACATTATTACCGCACAGTACTACACTTTAATTCCCTTTAAATGTTTATATTTATAGGAAAGACTGTATTCAAATAAAATAAGGCCTTTTGATTATTTTCAAGATTCTCTCTGTGAGTGAAAATCCTGCTCATGCTCACACACACACACACACACACACCTATTGAGTTACATAGACAGAGAGAGGGACGGATATTTCAACCTCTTTGAAGGTAAATGAGATGCTCCGGAAAAACGTTTGTTTGGAAAGCCTTATGTGCAAATGACCCCTTAATGTTGAATTGTTTAGAAAAAACATTGTTTCAAACACACACGATCCCCCCACACATACATATGCCCGCACACACACGCACACACACGCACACCCCCCATCTTTTGTGTTGAGACAGAGAGAGCTTGATATTTCTTTCAATGGAAATTGCATTTTTAAAATCTTTAGTACCGAAATGCATACCTGTTACACGTTTTTATTGAACTGATTTTATACATACTAACTAACTGATTTGGTTGCATTGGAACTATCGAAATTCGGCACAACCTAAAATTGTCACTTTGGAGTCTGGCCGTCAATCATATCAATCATTATCCATTAAAACAATCAGGGGCATCACAAAGAATGTCTTCGATGGTTGTACTTGTGTTCTTGACCCGAGGAACACAAAACACCTACAATTGGCCTAGGAGACATGTTTAATTTCTTCTTTAGTGTTCTGGGTTTATTTTAATTTCTTTAGTGTTCTGTTTTTTTATCGAGGGCGCTTGTAGTGTTCACAGCGCTTACTTTAACTGCGGCTGACCTACACCCCGGACATTACTGTTTTCATATACAACAGCCAGGCCCTAAGTTCACTACAACAGGGGCCATATAATGTTGAAACACATTCCACAGTTCAACGAGGTCACTACACATAAATCATCATGACAGCTTTAATGTAAACACCTGCTTTACCCTAAACAGATGCATCAAACGTTCAAACACATTCCAGAGTTCAACAAGGTCACTACCCTTCAATCACCTTGACAGCTTTAATGTAAACACAGGCTTTACTTCAAAGGAACCGCTGCACTATCAGGCTACATAAACACTCACTCGCTAGCGTGAGAATGGAAGGACAGGATGTTTATATATAGGGGCATAACCACACATATAGGGGCATAACCACGTGACCCATAAAATACCTTGACAGCTTTAATGTAAACACAGGCTTTACTTCAAAGGAACAGCTGCACTTTCAGGTCACATAAACACTCACGCGATACCGTGAGATCTTCCGGGGGGCCATACTCTTTCAAATGTTCAAACATATTCCACAGTTCAACGAGGTCACTACACATCAATCATCATGACAGCTTTAATGTAAACACAGGCTTTACTTCAAAAGAACAGATGCACTATCTGGTTAAATAAACACTCACTCGAGAGCGTGAGAACGGAAGGACAGGATGTACATATCAAATCAAATCAAATTTTATTTGTCACATACACATGGTTAGCAGATGTTAATGCGAGTGTAGCGAAATGCTTGTGCTTTTAGTTCCGACCATGCAGTAGTATCTAACAAGTAATCTAACAAATTCACAACAACTACCTTATACACACAAGAGTAAAGTAATGAATACGAGTATGTACATATAAATATATGGATGAGCGATGGCTGACCGGCGTAGGCAAGATGCAGTAGATGGTATGAAGTACAGTATATACATATAAGATGAGTAATGTAGGATATGTAAACATTATATAAATGGCATCGTTTAAAGTGGCTAGTGATACATTTATTTCATCCAATTATAATTATTAAAGTGGCTAGAGATGGCCGAACGGCATAGGCAAGATTCAGTAGATGGTTTAGAGTACAGTGTATACATTTGATATGAGTAATGTCGATATGTAAATTTATATACAAAATTGTTTAAAGTGGCTAGTGATACATTTGTTACATCCAATTCCTATTATTTAAAGTGGCTAGAAATTTAAGTCAGTATGTTGGCAGCAGCCACTCAATGTTAGTGATGGCTGTTTAACAGTCTGATGGCCTTGAGATAGAAGCTGTTTTTCAGTCTCTCGGTCCCAGCTTTGATGCACCTGTACTGACCTCGCCTTCTGGATGATAGCGGGGTGAACAGGCAGTGGCTTGGGTGGTTGTTGTCCTTGATGATCTTTTTGGCCTTCCTGTGACATCGGGTGGTGTAGGTGTCCTGGAGGGCAGGTAGTTTACCCCCGGTGATGTGTTGTGCAGTCCTCACTACCCTCTGGAGAGCCTTACGGTTGTGGGCGGAGCAGTTGCCGTACCAGGCGGTGATACAGCCCGACAGGATAATGTGAGTGTTTTTGGTGACAAGCCGAATTTCTTCAGCCTCCTGAGGTTGAAGAGGCGCTGTTGCGCCTTCTTCACCACAATGTCTGTGTGGGTGGACCATTTCAGTTTGTCTGTGATGTGTACGCCGAGGAACTTAAAACTTTCCACCTTCTCCACTACTGTCCCGTCGATGTGGACAGGGGGGTGCTCCCTCTCCTGTTTCCTGAAGTCCACGATCATCTCCTTTGTTTTGTTGACGTTGAGTGAGAGGTTATTTTCCTGACACCACACTCCGAGGGCCCTCACCTCCTCCCTGTAGGCCGTCTCGTCGTTGTTGGTAATCAAGCCACTGTAGTGTCGTCAGCAAACTTGATGATTGAGTTGGAGGCGTGCTTGACCACGCAGTCATGGGTAAACAGGGAGTACAGGAGAGGGCTGAGAACGCACCCTTGTGGGGCCCCAGTGTTGAGGATCAGCGGGGTGGAGATGATGTTTCCTACCCTCACCACCTGGGGCCGGCCCGTCAGGAAGTCCAGGACCCAGTTGCACAGGGCGGGGTTGAGACCTAGTGTCTCGAGCTTAATGACGAGCTTGGAGGGTACTATGGTGTTAAATGCTGAGCTATATGGGCATAAGCGCTCCCTCGAGAGTGTGGGAACTTCCAGACAGGATGTACATATATGGGCGTAACCACGTGACCCATAAAGGGGTCATAAAACAATCGTTTGACTGAATGCCGTATACTGTATTCTACCAGCAATGTAGTTGATGGTAGCGTCTTTAAATTCATAAACCTCATCAACATTCGGGCAGTGTTGATAATCATGGTAAGAATGATCAGGCTCCACAGGCTTCAGGTCAAACCTACGAGCAGTGTTTGCTGACGCAGGTGTTGTCTCCAACATGGTGGTGCTGTCTCGGAAGATACAGTTGCCTGTGCCTTTCTTCTCTTGTTGCCTACTCAGAAGGTATTTGTATGTGGCTTTGAACTGTCTGGCAGTAAGGTTGTTGTTGAATCCCCCCACGTGCTCTGACGGCACTGAAGAAGAACTTTAGGGGATCTTGACAGCTTGTAGGTGAGGAGGTACTGACATTGGGCATCTGGTGTTTCTACAAGGTCATGGAAAACTTTCAGCATGCTTCTGCAACTGGCAATAAAGCCAATTACACATGTTTTCCTTTGTACATTCAGACATTTTAACATTAAAGGAGATCATTAGAGACCTATGAAAACCACGTGATACCAATGGAATCAACCATTACACCTCCAATAGATAGCCTACTTCAGGGGTTCTCATTCTGCACACAACCCCAGATGAACACTAGAAAATGCAGGGTACTCCACTTGAAAAAATCATCTTGCTCATAAAAACCTAGCAAACGTTAGGCTATATCTTGATCTATTTATATGTGAGTTAGATTATGGAAATCAAAACACCACTTATAGTCATATAATTAATATGATATATAATTACACTTATTCACATTATTTTCTTTCTCTTCTTTTGAAAAGTGTTATAAACATCACGCGTTATTGCATTGGATATAATAAATAAATTGTGAATACCGCATGACTTTTCTAAATGCTTCTTTGACATATTTCTTATTTAAGACTGAAGATTCACATGCAGCACAACTCTTTGTCAAACATATTTTAAATGTAACATTGTATCATCATTACAAAAAAAAGCTATACAATAAACATTTAATAAACATTTCCATAAATGTCATGATCTAACAAAACTATCTGGATCCATCAATTCACTTAAACAGGCATTCTCTTCCATTCGCATTTTCTAGTCTCCGGCCAGGTTTTCAGCACAGCACAAGCAGGCCTCGGTTGAGTGGTTGAGAGCATGTGAATGATATCTATTGTTTAGTCTTAAGTGTGTGCATGTGACACAAGCTCGTCCACTTGGGCATGACGTCACAGCTTGAACATAACAGTTTAATATCTTCGGCTGTGAGTGATGGGGGATATTGTTTTTGCCTCAGTGACAATTATTGGAATAATTAAATATATGTTTTGTGCACAAAGGAGATGACTAAAGTGTCTTATTAGGAATTTTTAAATCTGACTTCTCTATGTGGCCGTCTAAGGAAATTGTCTTTCTGGGCCGGGCGTCAGTTAAACTGCAGTACCGAAGAAAAAAATGTAGGAGCAGTCGAACCGTGCTTCTAGACCGGAAGCCTGGGCCCGTTTATGAGACCAGGCTGAACAATCATCGGTAGTTTCCAAACTTTCTATGAAGCCTCCAGACCCCCTTGTTCTCACCTCTTATTCCTCCATTATACATGGTACTAGAGTTATGAGGAGTTTCCAAGCCTTGTGAATTCCCTTCCCAACAGTGCACTGGCTGTAACTAAACATATATTGTTCTTATTTCATGAGGGGTGAATCTGAATGCTTTCACTGTGACATCAGCCTCTTTCACACTTGCACACTGGCACATTGTTGTGGCCGTGCGGCCGGTGGAACTTGGCAGGGACAGGAGCAGTGGTAGGGGGATAGGGCTGAGGTGTGGACTGGAGCTGGGTTAGGAAGCAGGGAATGACACTTGGACTGGAGCTGGAGGCTAGGACAGGAGCTGGGGTAGGTAGGGGCTTGGGCTGAAGCTGAGGGTAGAGACATAGGCAGCGGTAGGGACTGAGGTACAGTGAGGGAAAAAAAGTATTTGATCCCCTGCTGATTTTGTCTATAATTTTAATGGTAGGTTTATTTGAACAGTGAGAGACAGAATAACAACAAAAAAATCCAGAAAAACGCATTTGAAAAATGTTATAAATTGATTTGCATTTTAATGAGGGAAATAAGTATTTAACCCCCTCTCAATCAGAAAGATTTCTGGCTCCCAAGTGTCTTTTATACAGGTAACGAGCTGAGATTAGGAGCACACTCTTAAAGGGAGTGCTCCTAATCTCAGATTGTTACTTGTATAAAAGACACCTGTCCACAGAAGCAATAAATCAAATCAGATTCCAAACTCTCCACCATGGCCAAGACCAAAGAGCTCTCCAAGGATGTCAGGGACAAGATTGTAGACCTACACAAGGCTGGAATGGGCTACAAGACCATCGCTAAGCAGCTTGGTGAGAAGGTGACAACAGTTGGTGCGATTATTCGCAAATGGAAGAAACACAAAAGAACTGTCAATCTACCTTGGCCTGGGTCTCCATGCAAGATCTCACCTCGTGAGTTGCAATGATCATGAGAACGGTGAGGATTCAGCCCAGAACTACACGGGAGGATCTTGTCAATGATCTCAAGGCAGCTGGGACCATAGTCACCAAGAAAACAATTGGTAACACACTACGCCGTGAAGGACTGAAATCCTGCAGCTCCCGCAAGGTCCCCCTTCTTAAGAAAGCACATATACATGCCCATCTGATGTTTGCCAATGAACATCTGAATGATTCAGAGGACAACTGGGTGAAAGTGTTGTGGTCAGATGAGACCAAAATTGAGCTCTTTGGCATCAACTCAACTCGCCATGTTTTGGAGGAGGAGGAATGCTGCCTATGACCCCAAGAACACCATCCCCACTGTCAAACATGGAGGTGGAAACATTATGCTTTGGGGGTGTTTTTCCTGCTAAGGGGACAGGACAACTTCACCACATCAAAGGGGCGATGGACGGGGCCTTGTACCGTCAAATCTTGGGTGAGAACCTCCTTCGCTCAGCCAGGGCATTGAAAATGGGTCGTGGATGGGTATTCCAGCATGACAATGACCCAAAACACACGGCCAAGGCAACAAAGGGGTGGCTCAAGAAGAAGCACATTAACTTCTTAGGGAGCAGCACACGAAGTGACGGTTTTGGAGAGCCTGGCGTGCCCAAAGTAAAATGCCTCCCATTCAGGCCCAGAAAATAGGATATGCACATATTTAGTACCATTGGATAGGAAATACTCTGAAAAAAAAGTGTTAACATTGTGTTTGTGAGTATAACAGAACGGATATGGCAGGCAAAAACCAGAGGAATTTGTGTCCTGGAAAAAGTGGTTTTGACACATTGCTCATTTGGAACCCCTCCCTTATGAAAATGCCCATATAAGGGCATATGAATGCAGTACCTATCGCTTCCTCTGGATGTCAACAGTCTCGAGAAAGTGTTCGGATTATTCTTAGCTGCTTTTAGAGCAGAGAAGAAGACGAATAAGTAAGTGTCCCCACAGATGTCCTTGCAAGAAAATGCACGCTCCCGGCTGGCGCACTCTGTGGTTTTTTCCTTTCCAGTTTATATTCCGGTTGAAATATTATAAAACATATACATTAAAGTGTTCCTACGGATACATTAGCAATTATGTTTGATTGTTCTTGGACAAGTTTATAGGTATAAATTGAACGAGTTCTCTTCACGTTTCAATGGACTCTATTTTCTCATTCTAACGCGCCAACCAAACGGCGATTTATGGATATAATACATGACTTTTTCTAACAAAAAAAACATGGATTGTCTTCGTTGGACACTTTGGAAGCCCTCAGCAGAAGTTCTTCAACAGGTAATTGATTTGTTTTCGTTTTGAAATGTGTTTTGTGTGAACCGTGATGGCTTATGAAATCATGGTAATGGAAAAAATATTGAAGGTGCTACCCTCAAACAATCAAATGTGGTGCTTTCGCCGTAAAGCCTTTTTGAAATCTGACAACGCTGTGATATTGCCAAGAAACAGAGCTTTTGATGAGTATGGAACACTTGTATATTGGTGGATGTTTAATAATTCAACTTTTGGATTTTGAATTTGGCGCCTTGCATTTCACCTGGTAGTGTCGGGAGTGGGGCGCTAGCGCACCTTGCTGCTCCTTAAGAAGTTAAGGTCCTGGAGTGGCCTAGCCAGTCTCCAGACCTTAATCCCATAGAAAATCTGTGGAGGGAGCTGAACGTTCGAGTTGCCAAACATCAGCCTTGAAACCTTAATGACTTGGAGAAGATCTGCAAAGAGTAGTGGGACAAAATCCCTCCTGAGATGTGTGCTAACCTGGTGGCCAACTACAAGAAACGTCTGACCTCTGTGATTGCCAACAAGGGTTTTGCCACCAAGTACTAAGTCATGTTTTGCAGAGGGGTCAAATACTTATTTACCTCAATAAAATGCAAATACATTTTTTAAATTTTTCACATGCGTTTTTCTGGATTTTTTTGTTGTTATTCTGTCTCTCACTGTTCAAATAAACCTACCATTAAAATTATAGACTGATAATTTCTTTGTCAGTGGGCAAACGTACAAAATCAGCAGGGGATCAAATACTTTTTCCCTCACTGTATAGGGGATGGGGCTGGGTAGAGAAAGTTTTGTTGTGGCCAGGCTGGTGGACTACGCAGGGACATGGCTGGGTGATGGGTTGACGCTTGGACAAGAGAGCTGGGGCAGGGAAATACTGCAGGCAGTTGTAGAAGCTGGGGCAAGGGCTGGGGTAAAGGCAGGCCTACTGTTGTGGCCAGTATGGTTAGAAGCTCAGGGGGCTCCCGAGTGGCGCAGCGGTCTAAGGCACTGCATATCAGTGCTAGAGGTGTCACTACAGACACCCTGGTTCAATTCCAGGGGTAGGACGTCATTCTAAATAAGAATTTGTTCTTAACTGACTTGCCTAGTTAAATAAAGGTTAAATAATAAAATAAAATAGAAAAAGAGGCTAGGGCTGGAGTAGTGGCAAAGGTACAGTGTAATTTAAATAGATTTTTATTTGCATTTCATGTAATGGACATACACACAATAGTCCAAATTTGAAGTGAAATAAAAAATATAATATATTAAATATATTAAAAAAAAAAAAAAACGGAAAAATGGTGCGTGCATATGTATTCACCTCCTTTGCTAAGAAGCCCCTAAATAAGATCTGGTGCAACCAATTACCTTCAGAAGTCACATAAATAGTTAAATAAAGTCCACCTGTGTGCAATCTAAGTGTCACATGATCTGTCACATGATCTCAGTATATGTACACCTGTTCTGAAAGGCCCCAGAGTCTGCAACACCACTAAGCAAGGGGCACCACCAAGCAAGCAACACTGTGAAGACCAAGGAGTTCTCCAAACAGGTCAAGGACAAAGTTGTGGAGAATTACAGATCAGGGTTGGGTTATAAAAAAATAACAGAAACTTTGAACATTCCACAGAGTACCATTAAATCCATTATTACAAAATTGAAAGAATATGGCAACACAACAAACCTGCCAAGAGAGGGCCGCCCACCAAAACTCAAGGACCAGGCATGGAGGGCACTAATCAGAGAAGCAACAAAGACACCAAAGATAACCTTGAAGGAGCTGCAAATCTCCACAGAGGAGATTGGAGTATCTGTCCATAGGACCACTTTAAGCCATACACTCCACAGAGTTGGGCATTACGGAAGCGTGGCCAGAAAAAAGCAATTGCTCAAAGAAAAAAATAAGCAAACGTGTGTGTTCGCCAAAAGGCATGTGGGAGACTCCCCAAACATATGGAAGAAGGTATTCTGGTCAGACGAGACGAAAATTTAGCTTTTTGGCCATCAAGGAAAACGCTATGTCTGGTGCAAACCCAACACCTCTCATCACCCCGAGAACAACATCCCCACAGTGAAGCATGGTGGTGGCAGCATCATGCTGTGGGGATTTTTTTCATTGGCAGGGACTGGGAAACTGGTCTGAATTGAAGAAATGATGGAAGGCGCTAAATACAGGGATATTCTTGAGGGAAACTTGTTTCAGTCATCCAGAGATTTGTGACTGGGACGGAGGTTCACCTTCCAGCAGGACAATGACCCCTATCCATGGTTTTTGTTTTGGGGAGGTTTTAATAGTCACAGTGGGAACAACATCGCCTATACAGTTCCTGATGAACTCATTCTCGACCGCCGAACACCGCCCGAACAAGGAGAGGGACCGACTTCGGCGGAAGTCATGACAGTACCCCCCCTTGACGTGCGGATCCAGCGGCTCGCCGACACCGGCCTCGGGGATGACCCGGAGGGCGAGGCGCAGGGCGATCCGGCCGGCAATGATGAAACTCCCGCAGCAGTTCAGGGTCCAAGACATCAGCCACCAGGACACAGCACCTCTCCTCCGGACCGTACCCCTCCCACTCCATGAGATATTGAAGGCCCCTCACCCGACGTCTAGAATCCAGGATGGAATGGACGGAGTACGCCGAGACCCCCTCGATGTCCAGAAGGGGCGGAGGAACCTCCCGCACCTCAGAGTCCTGGAGCGGACCAACCACCACCGGCCTGAGGAGAGACACATAGAACGAGGGGTTAATATGGTAATCGGGGGGAAGCTGTAACCGGTAACACACCTCGTTCACTCTCCTCAGGACTATAAATGGCCCCACCCAGCTTCCGGCAGTGCAGACGGATGAGCAGGTTTCGGGGTCGAGAGCCAGACCCGGTCCCCCGGTGCGAACACCCGGGCCTCACTGCGGTGACGGTCCGCGCTGGCCTTCTGGCGCAGTGCGGCCTGCTGAAGATGACCATGGGCGGCCTCCCAGGTCTCCTCCGCGCGCTTGAACCACTCGTCCACCGCAGGAGCCTAGGTCTGACTCCGATGCCCCAATACAACCCGGAAAGGGGAGAGGTTAGTGGAGGAGTGACGAAGCGAGTTTTGTGCCATTTCTGCCCAGGGCACGAACGCCGCCCACTCCCCCGGCCAGTCCTGGCAATACGACCGCAGAAACCTGCCCACATCCTGGTTCACTCTCTCCACCTGCCCATTACTCTCAGGGTGAAAACCAGAGGTGAGGCTGATCGAGACCCCCAGACATTCCATGAACGCCCTCCAGACTCTCGAAGTGAACTGGGGACCCCGATCAGACACAATATCCTCGGGCACCCCCGTAGTGCCGGAAGACGTGTGTAAACAGGGCCTCCGCAGTTTGTAGGGCCGTAGGAAGACCGGGCAGAGGGAAGAGACGACAGGACTTAGAGAAACGATCCACAACGACCAGGATCGTGGTGTTTCCCTTGCGCACCAAAGACACATATTCGGCGCGTGTAGCGGAGTATATCAGAATGTCATCGATATACACCACTACACCCTACCCGTGCAGGTCCCGGAAAATCTCATCTACAAAGGATTGGAATACTGCGGGAGCATTCATCAACCCGTACGACATCACAAGGTACTCATAATGCCCTGAGGTGGTGCTAAACGCTGTCTTCCACTCGTCTCCCTCCCAGATACGCACAAGGTTGTACACGCTCCTGAAATCCAGTTTTGTGAAGAAGCGCGCCCCGTGCATTGACTCAATCGCCGTGGCGATAAGAAGGCAGTGGGTAACTGTACCTCACCGTGATTTTATTGAGACCTCGATAATCAATGCACGGGTGCAGACCTCCATCCCTCTTCTTCACAAAGAAGAAGCTCGAGGAGGCGGGGGAAGTGGAGGACCGAATGTACGCCTGACCCAGGGATTCGGAGACATATGTCTCCATAGCCTCCGCCTCCGCTTGCGACAGGGGATACACGTGACTCCTGGGAAGCGCAGCGTCTACCAGGAGATTTATCGCACACAATCCCCTCGTCGATGAGGTGGTAACTGAGTCGCCTTCTTTTTACAGAAGGCAAGAGCCAAATCGGCATATTCTGAAGGGATGTGCACGGTGGAGATCTGGTCTGGACTTTCCACCGTGGTTGCACCAACGGAAACACCTACACACCTCCCCGAGCACTCTCGCGACCACCCCGTGCGAGCCCTCTGTTTCCAGGAAATGGTGGGGTCATGGAAGGCTAACCAGGGAAGGCCTAATACCACGGGAAACGCAGGAGAGTCAATGAGGAATAGACTGATTTTTTTCCTCGTGCCTCTCCTGCGTCACAATCGAGAGAGCGATGGTGGCCTCCCTGATTATCCCGGACCCTAATGGTCAACTATCCAGAGCATGAACAGGGAAAGGTCTGACCACATGGGTAATGGGAATCCCTAACCTAAGAGAGAGCACTCTGTCAATAAAATTCCCAGCTGCGCCAGAATCGACGAGCGCCTTATGCTGGGAATGCGGGGAAAATTCAGGGAAACAAACAGACAAACAGTTGGTCAACAGAGGACTCTGGATGAGTGTAGTGCAGACTCACCTGGGGTGACGCCAAAGTGCCCTGCCTGCTGCCTCTACTCCCAGAAGGACCAACCCGGCACCGACCGGCAGTGTGCCCTCTGCGGCCACAGATGGTGCAGGTGAAAGCCCCTCCTCCAGCCTCACTACGCGCAGCCCCTCCTAGCTCCATGGGCTCTGAAGAAAGGATGCTGGAAGGTGGGCCGACAGGACTCTCTCTCTTATCCAACCAGATGGACAGATCCACCAGTTGGTCGAAAGTCACGGTGGCATCCCTGCAGGCCAGTTCCCGCCGGACGTCCTCACGTAGGCTACACCTATAATGGTCGATGAGGGCCCTTTCATTGCAGTCCGCTCCTGCGGCCAACGTCCGAAACTCAAGGGCGAACTCCTGTGCGCTCCTTGTCCCCTGTCTCAAATGGAAGAGCCGTTCCCCCGCCGCTCTCCCCTCGGGTGGATGGTCGAACACAGCCCGGAAGGGACGGGTAAACTCCTCAAAATGGTCCATCGCCGTGTCTCCCTTTCCCCACATGGCGTTAGCCCACTCCAGTGCTCTCCCCGAGAGACAGGAGACAATGGCGGACACTCTCTCCCTTCCTGAGGGAGCTGGATGCATGGTGGCCAGGTATAGGTCCAGTTGTAGTTAAACCCCCTGGCACCGCGCTGCTGTCCCATCATACTCCCTAGGAAGGGAGAGACGAATCCCACTGGGACCGGATTCCTGAGGGACAGGTAGAGATAACCCCGGTTGGTTTTGTCAAGGCGCTGGGGAAATCTCCTGTCTCTCCCAGCGATCCAAAGTTTGGACCACGCGATCCATTGTGGCACCGAGATGTTGGAGCATTATCGAATGCTCTCGGACGCGTTCCCCTACTCCTCGAACCGGGGCAGCTGCTCCTGTTGACTCCATGGTTTATGTTGCGTGATTCTGTCAAGGCTGTGGTTCCGTAGTGGAAAGGAGTCAGGCGCACGAGGTTGAGATGCGTGTGAAAAGGTAATTTAATAAAGCCACCAGTCAATAGTACAAACGCACGCTGGTGAGGCAAATACCCACACAACCAAAAATAACGGGCGAAAAAAACAACCCAGAACAACGAGAACCAAAACATACCATCCCTCAGTACACAGACTGGGAAACTACAATAAACACTGACACTCACGCACAAGGGAAAGAGGGAAAGGAAAGAATATATGCAGGAGCATGATTGGGAGATAATTAACATCAGGTGTATGCAATAAAGACAAAACCAAAGGACACACAAAAAAAGGGGAGCGAACAAGGAGAGGGACCAACTTCGGCGGATGTCGTGACAATACCAAAACATTCAAAGGAAATTTTCTCAAAAGTGAGTTCACAAGTTGATCTACTTTCAAAGCAGAATTACTTTCCCATTGTTCCTCAAATGCAGTGTATGATATACCATTTAGCTCTGAGTCTCTACTTTTATCCAATGTAAAAAACACAATTTCACATTTTGCTACATAAGATCGAATCCAGGTGGTGAGTCACATTTAGCCCGTCTGCTACTGGGCAGATCGTGGCTGTCCTTCCCTTTATAGTCTATAATAGTTTGCAAGCCCCCACATCCTACGATTGTTGGAGCCGGTGTAATACGATTCAATCTTCATCCTGTATTGATGTTTTACCTGTTTGATGGTTCGTCGGAGGGCATAGCAGGATTTCTTATAAGCAACCAGGTTAGAGTACAGCTCCTTGAAAGCGGAAGCTCTACCCTTTAGCTCAGTGCGGATGTTGTCTGTAATCCATGGCTTCTGGTTGGGGTATGTACGTACGGTCACTGTGGTGACGACGTCATCGATGCACTTATTGATGAAGCCAGTGACTGATGTGGTGTACTCCTCTATGCCATTGGAAGGATCCCGGAACATATTCCAGTCTGTTCTAGCAAAACAGTCCTGTAGCTTAGCATCTGCGTCATCTGATCACTTCTGTATTGAGCGAGTCACTAGTACTTCCTGCTTTAGTTTTACCTTGTAAGCAGGAATCAAGAGGATAGAGTTATGGTCAGATTTGCCAAATGGAGGGAGAGCTTTGTACGCGTCTCTGTGTGTGGAGTAAAGGTGGTCTAGTGTTTTTTCATCGGGTTGCACATGTAACATACTGGTATGAATTAGGTAAAACAGATTTTAAGTTTGCATGCATTAATGTCCCCGGCCACTCGGAGCGCCGCCTCTGGATGAGCATTTTTCTTGTTTGCTTATGACCTTATACAGCTCGTTGAGTGCGGTCTTAGTGCCAGCAGTGGTTTGTTGTGGTAAATAGAGAGCTACAAAAATATAGATAAACTCTCTTGGTAAATATTGTGGTGTACAGCTCAGGCCAGCAAAACCTTGAGACTTCCTTAATATTCGATTTTGTGCACCAGCTGTTATTTACACATAGACATAGACCGCCACCCCTTGTCTTACCGGAGGCAGCTGTTCTATCTTTGCAGATGCACCGAAAACCTAGCCAGCTGTATGTTATTCATGTCGTTGCTCAGCCACAACTGGGTGAAACATAAGATATTACAGTCTACAGCTTATCATGAGGTACTCTACCTTAAACCTATCTTAACTTAGGGAGCAGTGGGTCACAGGCGCCCCACCTGCGACAACATACGGAAAAATGCAGAGCGCCAAATTCAAATTACAGTAATAATATAAAGTAAGAAATATAAAACATTCATGAAAATACAAGTGTTGCACACTCTTCAAAAGCTTAGAATCTTGGTAATCTCACAGCGTTGTCAGAATTCAAAAAGGCTTCATGGCAAAAGCATAACATTTGATTGTCTGAGGACAGCGCCCCGCATATTTCAAGCATTAGCATAATAACATAACCAGCACGGGTGTCACAAAACTCAAAAATAGTGATAAAATAAATTGCTTATCTTTGAAGATCTTCTTCTGATGGCAATCGGAAGGGTTCCAGCAACACAATAAATGTTCCTTTTGTTAGAAAAAGTCCATCTTTATATCCTAAAAGCTCTGTTTGGTTGGCGCGTTTTGTTCAGAAATCCACCGTCCCATTCGTCCAATATAGAAGACATAGAAACCGTTAAAAACATACCTATAAACTTTGTCCAAACAACGCAAACAACGTTTCTAATCGATCCTTAGGTACACTAATATGTATATAAACGATAATATTTTACACTGATAATATCCTGGGCGAAAGAAAAGGAAAAAACTGAGGCGCACGCTCAAGGTCCCGCACGTCAAAGTGATGAGTGACTTCCTTTGTCCAGTTGGAAAAACTTGTCTTACTCCTTTATTTTCAAGGTAAATGCATGAAACCTTGTCTAAAGATGGTTGACATCTAGTGGAAGCCATAGGTACTGCAACCTGGGAGCTGGATCCCCCACCTTTCAATACCAGGTCAATGGGAAAAGAGTCACTTCACAGAATCACATTCTTCCGGATGGATTTTTCTCTGGTTTTCGCCTGCCAAATCAGTTCTGTTATACTCACAGACATTTTAGAAACTACAGAGTGTTTTCTATCCAATACTACTAATTATGTGCATATCCTAGTTTCTGGGCCTGAATACCAGGCATTTTACTTTGGGCACGCCAGACTCTCCAAAGCTCCGAACACTGCCGCCGCTCCCTAATAGGTTTTAATATTAGACATCACGCACCAGCTGTTACTAACAAATAGACACACACCCCAACCCCTCGTCTTACCAGACATAGCTGTTCTGTCCTGCCTATGCACAGAAAACACAGCCAAATATATATTATCCGTGTCGTTGTTCAGCCACGACTCGGTGAAACATACGTAAGATATTACAGTTTTTAATGTCCCGTTGGTAGGATAGTCTCGAACAGATCTCATCCAGTTTATTCTCCAGTGATTGCACGTTGGCTAATAGAACGAATGGTAGAGGCAAGTTACCCACTCGCCGACGAATTCTCACAAGGCACCCTGATCTCCGCCGCCTGTATTTCCTTCTTTTCTTCATGCGAATGTGTAAGGCCAAACCAGCAGAGGGAGCCATCACCTGAGTACTAACTGTGCTCCTCTCCCTTTGGCTTCCTCTGCACCAATTTCCTGTTTGTTTAACTATTTAAACCTGTACTATGCCTAGACTCTTTGCGAAGTATTGCCAGTTACCCTGCCTTACCAAGCGTTCTGATTACCTGTTGGACTGATGTTTGTGTTAAGATCTCTTGCCTGCCTACTGACCTATGCCTATTTGATTACCCCTTTGGATGACGACAGATCTGACTGCTTCTCTGGTTTTGACCCTCTGCCTGCTTTCTCGTATATGTTCCAACAACCTGCCCTGAATTAACTTCCGCACATGGATTCTAACTCTGCCTCAGCGTATTCGTTACAGAATGGTGGGGATTTGGGAGCTACATTATATACTTCGCGTCCGACTCATTAAAGAAAAGATCTTCGTCCAGTTTGACGTGAGTAATTGCTGTTCTGATATCCAGAAGCTCTTTTCAGTCATAAGAAATGGTAGCATCAACATTATGTACAAAATAAGTTACAAACAATGCGAAAAAACACACAAAATAGCACAATTGGTTAGGAAACCGTAAAACGGCAGCCATTCCCTCCGACGCCATTCTATTAAAAAAAATAATAATAATAATATTCCTCCAGTATTCTAGTTACTAATAAGCATGCGCCCATTAAGAAATTGACTGTAAAAACTGTTTAAATAATTATTGCAGTACTCCTATTACTAATAAGCATGCACCCATCAATACTGTCACGATTCTCTTCTGAGGGGACAGACCAAGACGCAGCGATGTAGCCAGAATACATGATTTAATGATAATACACGGGACAGAACGAAAACAAAACAATAAACGAAGAAACAAGACGTGAGCCCTAACGCTAAATGCTAAACTATACACAAAGAGAACTAAACCTAACCACGACGGAAGAAACCTAACTAAACCTCGAACGGCGAAACCTAACTAGACAAGAACCCGACTGAACATGATGAACCTGACATGAACATACAATAACCCACCAAACTAAGGTGCAATTCCCAAACATATAAATGGTTCCCAATTAGAGACAACGAGACTCAGCTGCCTCTAATTGGGAGCCATTAACCCAACATAGAACTAGACACCATAGAACTGTGAAAACCCCTAAACCAAAATGAACCCAAAACGCTCTAGCCTGTAAACCCAGGCCTGGGCGTTACAGTACCCAAAGGCGCGGACTCGGACGCGCCCAAAAGTCTGTGGGGGGATCTAGGGTGGGTTCCTTTTGTCCCAGGTGGGGCTCCGGTGCTGGCCGTGCTGGTCTGATGTCACGCACCGGAGGCCCTGGACCCTTTCTTGGAACTCTGGTGCGTGGAGCAGAAGCTGGCCCTACCGGACTCGTGATGCTCACTGGGACTCTGGTGCGTGGAGCAGGAACTGGCAGTACTGGACTTGTGATGCTCACTGGAACTCTGGTGCGTGGAGCAGGAACTGGTCGTACTGGACTTGTGATGCTCACTGGAACTCTGGTGCGTGGAGCAGGAACTGGCAGTACCGGACTCGTGATGCTCACTGGGACTCTGGTGCGTGGAGCAGGAACTGGTCGTACTGGACTCGTGATGCTCACTGGAACTCTGGTGCGTGGAGCAGGAACTGGCAGTACCGGACTCATGATGCTCACTGGGACTCTGGTGCGTGGAGCAGGAACTGGTCGTACTGGACTCGTGATGCTCACTGGAACTCTGGTGCGTGGAGCAGGAACTGGCAGTACTGGACTTGTGATGCTCACTGGAACTCTGGTGCGTGGAGCAGGAACTGGTCGTACTGGACTTGTGATGCTCACTGGAACTCTGGTGCGTGGAGCAGGAACTGGCAGTACTGGACTTGTGATGCTCACTGGAACTCTGGTGCGTGGAGCAGGAACTGGTCGTACTGGACTCGTGGATGCTCACTGGGACTCTGGTGCGTGGAGCAGGAACTGGCAGTACTGGACTTGTGATGCTCACTGGAACTCTGGTGCGTGGAGCAGGAACTGGTCGTACTGGACTCGTGATGCTCACTGGAACTCTGGTGCGTGGAGCAGGAACTGGCAGTACTGGACTCGTGATGCTCACTGGAACTCTGGTGCGTGGAGCAGGAACTGGTCGTACTGGACTTGTGATGCTCACTGGAACTCTGGTGCGTGGAGCAGGAACTGGCAGTACTGGACTTGTGATGCTCACTGGAACTCTGGTGCGTGGAGCAGGAACTGGTCGTACTGGACTCGTGATGCTCACTGGAACTCTGGTGCGTGGAGCAGGAACTGGCAGTACTGGACTTGTGATGCTCACTAGAACTCTGGTGCGTGGAGCAGGAACTGGTCGTACTGGACTTGTGATGCTCACTGGAACTCTGGTGTGTGGAGCGGGAACAGGCCGAACTGGGCTCGGGACGCGCACTCTGGTGCGTGGAGCGGGAACAGGCCGAACTGGGCTCGGGACGCGCACTCTGGTGCGGGGAGCGGGAACAGGCCGAACTGGGCTCGGGACGCGCACTCTGGTGCGGGAGCGGGAACAGGCGAACTGGGCTCGGGACGCGCACTCTGGTGCGGGAGCGGGAACAGGCGAACTGGGCTCGGACGCGCACTCTGGTGCGGGAGCGGAACAGGCCGAACTGGGCTCTCTGAGCGCACGGGAGCTTGGTGCGCGCGGAGCCGAACAGGACGTGCTGGACTCTCTGAGCGCACAGGAACTTGCGCGCCGGAGTCGAACAGGACGTGCTGGACTCTCGGAGAGCACGGGAACTTGGTGCGCGAGCCGGGACAGGACGTGCTGGACTCTCTGAGCGCACGGGAGCTGGAGTGCGCGGAGCCGAGCAGGACGTGCTGGACTCTCTGAGCGCACGGGAGCTGGGTGCGGCGGAGCAGGGACTGGGCGATGTAGAAACCACTACACGGACTGGGATCTTGGAACACGGAACTGGAATCTTGGAACGTGGAACAGGGATCTTGGAACGTGGAACAGGGATCTTGGAACGTGGAACAGGGATCTTGGAACGTGGAACAGGGATCTTGGAACGTGGAACCGGGACTGGACGTGTAGAAACCTCCACCGGACCTGGGACCTGATACGGAGAGCCGACATACCTCCAGCTAGCTCACTAACCCTGGCCTTACGGGTGAGTGGGCCGAATCTCTCGGACTGGGCTGTGGATGCGCATCGGAGATTCTGCCCGTAGGACCACAGGATAGCTTGGTCCCAAAGGCGCACTGGAGGCCTGGCTCGCAGAGCTGGCACCACTCTCCCAGGTAGCACACAGACCTCGGCCCGACCCATGAGTGGCGCTGGGATCTCTCGCACTGGGCTGCGGACACGCATGCGGAGACACCGCACACGGAACTGGAGCAGGATATCCGGGTCCCAGGAGACGTACCGGGACTTAGTGCGCAGCGATGGCACCACTCTTTCTGGCTGCACCCTTATTTTCCCCGACTGATGAGTGGAGCGGGAATCACTCGCACCGGCCTCTGAATCCCTATAGGAAACCGTGCGCAACACTGCATAGCACGGCCTCCCTTCGCTGCGACGCTCTCCCCACGCTCTCTCCATAAAGCACGAGGAGTTGGCTCAGGAGTCCCTCCTGAACCGGCCAACCCCTCGTGTGCCCCCAAAAGTTTCTTGGGGCTGCCTTACGGGCTTCCGTGCCAGGCGAGTTCCAATGAACTTTTCTCTCCGAGGTCCATACGCCATATAAGTCCTCATAGCTCCCACGCTCAGTCCTCGCACACCTGCGCTGCTCCTTTTCGCCGCCTTTTCCTCCCTGGGGTGACGATAATCCTCTGTCTTCCCCCAAGGTCCCTTCCCAGCTAATATCTCCTCCCAAGTCCAGAACTCCCGGGTCTCTCGCTGCTTGGTCTTTGTTTGGTGGGTTATTCTGTCACGATTCACTTCTGAGGGGACAGACCAAGACGCAGCGATGTAGCCAGAATACATGATTTAATTATAATACACGGGACAGAACGAAAACAAAACAAGGAAACGATGAACAAGACGAGAGCCCTAACGCTAAATGCTAAACTATACACAAAGAGAACTAAACCTAACCACGACGGAAGAAACCTAACTAAACCTCGAACGGAGAAACCTAACTAGACAAGAACCCGACTGAACCTGATATAATCATGACATGAACATACAATAACCCACCAAACTAAGGTGCAATTCCCAAACATATAAATGGTTCCCAATTAGAGACAACGAGACTCAGCTGCCTCTAATTGGGAGCCATTAACCCAACATAGAACTAGACACCATAGAACTGTGAAAACCCCTAAACCAAAATGAACCCAAACGCTCTAGCCTGTAAACCCAGGCCTGGGCGTTACAGTACCCAAAGGCGCGGACTCGGACGCCGCCCAAAAGTCTGTGGGGGATCTAGGGTGGGTTCCTTTTGTCCCAGGTGGGGCTCCGGTGCTGGCCGTGCTGGTCTGATGTCACGCACCGGAGGCCCTGGACCCTTTCTTGGAACTCTGGTGCGTGGAGCAGAAGCTGGCCCTACCGGACTCGTGATGCTCACTGGGACTCTGGTGCGTGGAGCAGGAACTGGCAGTACTGGACTTGTGATGCTCACTGGAACTCTGGTGCGTGGAGCAGGAACTGGTCGTACTGGACTTGTGATGCTCACTGGAACTCTGGTGCGTGGAGCAGGAACTGGCAGTACCGGACTCGTGATGCTCACTGGGACTCTGGTGCGTGGAGCAGGAACTGGTCGTACTGGACTCGTGATGCTCACTGGAACTCTGGTGCGTGGAGCAGGAACTGGCAGTACCGGACTCATGATGCTCACTGGGACTCTGGTGCGTGGAGCAGGAACTGGTCGTACTGGACTCGTGATGCTCACTGGAACTCTGGTGCGTGGAGCAGGAACTGGCAGTACCGGACTCATGATGCTCACTGGGACTCTGGTGCGTGGAGCAGGAACTGGTCGTACTGGACTCGTGATGCTCACTGGAACTCTGGTGCGTGGAGCAGGAACTGGCAGTACTGGACTTGTGATGCTCACTGGAACTCTGGTGCGTGGAGCAGGAACTGGTCGTACTGGACTTGTGATGCTCACTGGAACTCTGGTGCGTGGAGCAGGAACTGGCAGTACTGGACTTGTGATGCTCACTGGAACTCTGCGCGTGGAGCAGGAACTGGTCGTACTGGACTCGTGATGCTCACTGGGACTCTGGTGCGTGGAGCAGGAACTGGCAGTACTGGACTTGTGATGCTCACTGGAACTCTGGTGCGTGGAGCAGGAACTGGTCGTACTGGACTCGTGATGCTCACTGGAACTCTGGTGCGTGGAGCAGGAACTGGCAGTACTGGACTCGTGATGCTCACTGGAACTCTGGTGCGTGGAGCAGGAACTGGTCGTACTGGACTTGTGATGCTCACTGGAACTCTGGTGCGTGGAGCAGGAACTGGCAGTACTGGACTTGTGATGCTCACTGGAACTCTGGTGCGTGGAGCAGGAACTGGTCGTACTGGACTCGTGATGCTCACTGGAACTCTGGTGCGTGGAGCAGGAACTGGCAGTACTGGACTTGTGATGCTCACTGGAACTCTGGTGCGTGGAGCAGGAACTGGTCGTACTGGACTTGTGATGCTCACTGGAACTCTGGTGTGTGGAGCGGGAACAGGCCGAACTGGGCTCGGACGCCGCACTCTGGTGCGTGGAGCGGGAACAGGCCGAACTGGGCTCGGACGCGCACTCTGGTGCGGGAGCGGGAACAGGCCGAACTGGGCTCGGGACGCCGCACTCTGGTGCGGGAGCGGAACAGGCCGAACTGGGCTCGGACGCCGCACTCTGGTGCGGGAGCGGGAACAGGCCGAACTGGGCTCGGACGCGCACTCTGGTGCGGGAGCGGAACAGGCCGAACTGGGCTCTCTGAGCGCACGGGAGCTTGGTGCGCCGGAGCCGAACAGGACGTGCTGGACTCTCTGAGCGCACAGGGAACTTGGTGCGCCGGAGTCGAACAGGGCGTGCTGGACTCTCGGAGAGCACGGGAACTTGGTGCGCGGAGCCGGGACAGGACGTGCTTGGACTCTCTGAGCGCACGGGAGCTGGGTGCGCCGGAGCCGAGCAGGACGTGCTGGACTCTCTGAGCGCACGGGAGCTGGAGTGCGCGGAGCAGGGACTGGACGTGTAGAAACCACTACACGGACTGGGATCTTGGAACACGGAACTGGAATCTTGGAACGTGGAACAGGGATCTTGGAACGTGGAACAGGGATCTTGGAACGTGGAACAGGGATCTTGGAACGTGGAACAGGGATCTTGGAACGTGGAACCGGGACTGGGCGTGTAGAAACCTCCACCCGGACCTGGGACCTGATACGGAGAGCCGACATACCTCCAGCTAGCTCACTAACCCTGGCCTTACGGGTGAGTGGGCCGAATCTCTCGGACTGGGCTGTGGATGCGTGCCGGAGATTCTGCCCGTAGGACCACAGGATAGCTTGGTCCCAAAGGCGCACTGGAGGCCTGGCTCGCAGAGCTGGCACCACTCTCCCAGGTAGCACACAGACCTCGGCCCGACCCATGAGTGGCGCTGGGATCTCTCGCACTGGGCTGCGGACACGCATGCGGAGACACCGCACACGGAACTGGAGCAGGATATCCGGGTCCCAGGAGACGCATCGGGGACTTAGTGCGCAGCGATGGCACCACTCTTTCTGGCTGCACCCTTATTTTCCCCGACTGATGAGTGGAGCGGGAATCACTACGCACCGGCCTCTGAATCCCTATAGGGAAACCGTGCGCAACACTGCATAGCACGGCCTCCCTTCGCTGCGACGCTCTCCCACGCTCTCTCCATAAAGCACGAGGAGTTGGCTCAGGAGTCCCTCCTGAACCGCCAACCCCTCGTGTGCCCCCAAAAAGTTTCTTGGGGCTGCCTTACGGGCTTCCGTGCCAGGCGAGTTCCAATGAACTTTTCTCTCTCGGGGTCCATACGCCATATAAGTCCTCATAGCTCCCACGCTCAGTCCTCGCACACCTGCGCTGCTCCTTTTTCGCCTTTTCCTCCCTGGGGTGACGATAATCCTCTGTCTTCCCCAAGGTCCCTTCCCAGCTAATATCTCCTCCCAAGTCCAGAACTCCCGGGTCTCTCGCTGCTTGGTCTTTGTTTGGTGGGTTATTCTGTCACGATTCACTTCTGAGGGGACAGACCAAGACGCAGCGATGTAGCCAGAATACATGATTTAATTATAATACACGGGACAGAACGAAAACAAAACAAGGAAACGATGAACAAGACGAGAGCCCTAACGCTAAATGCTAAACTATACACAAAGAGAACTAAACCTAACCACGACGGAAGAAACCTAACTAAACCTCGAACGGAGAAACCTAACTAGACAAGAACCCGACTGAACCTGATATAATCATGACATGAACATACAATAACCCACGAAACTAAGGTGCAATTCCCAAACATATAAATGGTTCCCAATTAGAGACAACGAGACTCAGCTGCCTCTAATTGGGAGCCATTAACCCAACATAGAACTAGACACCATAGAACTGTGAAAACCCCTAAACCAAAATGAACCCAAAACGCTCTAGCCTGTAAACCCAGGCCTGGGCGTTACAAATACATTGACTGTAAAGCTGTTAAATCTCCTTGGATAGATGAGGAATAAGAAACATTTTATGGTTGAGAGGGGTGAGGCAAAAGGTATGGCAAATAACCAACCGCAAATTGAGAAATTAAGTGTCTAAACTGAATAAAAAGAAGAATAAACTGTATTATTAAACAAAACTAAATTATATTTAAAAAAAAGCTTTGGAGCGCCTTAAATTAAATATCTGGCCAAAGTCAAACTTGGCTCCATCATTCATTGAATCAGATGGCTCATTCATCACAAAACCCACTGATATTGCCAACTACTTTAACAATTTTTTCATTGGCAAGATTACAAACTTAGGCATTACATGCCAGCAACAAATGTTGACACTACACATAATAACACAGAAAAAAATAGGTTTTTATAAAATTGTGCACCACAAAAAAAATGAAATACCTTATTTACATAAGTATTCAGACCCTTTGCTATGAGTCTTGAAAATGAGTGAAGATGCATCCTGTTTCCATTGATCTTCCTTGAGATATTTCTACAACTTGATTGGAGTACACCTGTGGTAGATTCAAAATGATTTGGACAGGCACACACCTGTCTATATAAGGTCCCACAGTTGAGAGTGCATATCAGAGAAAAAAAACAAACCATGAGGTCGGAGAATTGTCCGTAGAGCTCCGAGACAGGATTTTGTCGAGGCACAGATCTGGGGAAGGGTACCAAAAAATGTCTGCAGCATCAAAGGTCCCCAAGAACACAGGTGCCTCCATCATTCTTAAATGGAAGAAGTTTGGAACTACCAAAACTCTTCCTAGAGGTGACCAAGAACCCAATGGTCATTCTGACAGAGCTCAAGAGTTCCTCTGTGGAATTGGGAGAACCTTCCAGAAGGACAACCATCTCTGCAACACTCCACCAATCAGCCCTTTATGCTAGAGTGGCCAGATGGAAGCCACTCCTCAGTAAAAGGCATATGACTGCCCGCTTGGAGTTTGCCAAAAGGCAACTAAAGGACTCTCAGATCATGAGAAACAAGATTTTTTGGTCTGATGAAACCAAGATTTACCTCTTTGGCCTGAGTGCCAAGCGTCACGTCTGGAGGAATCCTAGCACCATGGTGAAGCATGTTGGTGGCAGCATGATGCTGTGGAGAGGTTTTTCAGCGGCAGGGACTGGGAGACTAATCAGGATCGAGGGAAAGATGAACCGAGCAAAGTACAGAGATCCTTGATGAAAACCTGCTCCAGAGCGCTCAGGACCTCAGACTGGGGCGAAGGTTCACCTTCCAACAGGACCACAACCCTAAGCATACAGCCAAGACAACACAGGAGTGGCTTCGGGACATGTCTCTGAATGTCCTTGAGTGGCCAAGCTAGAGCCCAGACTTGAACCCAATCGAACATCTCTGGAGAGATCTGAAAATAGCTGTGCAGCATCGCTCCCCATCTAACCTGACAGAGCTTCAGAGAATCTGCAGAGAAGAATAGAAGAAGCTCCCCAAATACAGGTGTGCCAAGCTTGTAGCGTCATATCAAATGCAGAAGAATATAGGTTTGAGGTGGCTTCCCTGATCAGGCAGGTCGCCAGACTGCATAAGAAACTGTAGTAAAAACGCAGGGTGCAATGTTTACCTTTTCTACTCCTGTGGCTGGATGCCTCTCCACCATGTGACTGTTCCTGATGCAAAGACAATGTCCTATCCCGGAGCTCAAGTAAATGACATTACTAAGCTTCTCCCAAATTCCCCACTACACCAGGACATGGACATCGATTCTATCGTAGTCCATGTGGGTTTTAAATACATTATTAAGGGCAGCTCTGCACAGTTTTTTTTATAGATTTTTTTATTTCACCTTTATTTAACCAGGTAGGCAAGTTGAGAACAAGTTCTCATTTACAACTGCGACCTGGCCAAGATAAAGCAAAGCAGTTTGACACATACAACAACACAGAGTTACACATGGAGTAAAACAAACATACAGTCAATAATACAGTAGAAAAAAAAATCTATTCAGAAAGAGTGCAAATGAGGTAGGATAAGGAGGTAAGACAATAAATAGGCCATGGTGGCAAAGTAATTACAATATAACAATTTAACACTGGAATGGTAAATGTGCAGTAGACGAATGTGCAATGTAGAAAAACTGGTGTGCAAAGGAACAAGATCAATAAATAAATACGGTAGGGGATGAGGTAGTTGGTTGGGCTATTTACAGATGGGCTATATACAGGTGCAGGGGTCTGTACACTGCTCTGACAGCTGGTGCTTAAATCTGGTGAGGGAGATAAGTGTCTCCAGTTTCAGGGATTTTTGTAGTTCATTCCAGTCATTGGCAGCAGTTGAAACTGGATTTTAAAGAGCTGATTGACTCTCTGCTAAACACTAATAAAAGACACATCATATCTGGCCCTGTGAATCATGGCATTGAACGCTTTAGCAGGATTCTCTCTCTTCACAACTGGCTACGTGGTTACTGCAGCTCAATGGGTGTAACTTTTGTTGACAATTTCCATACCTTTTGGAAACAAAACACATTTTATAAGGAGGATTCCTCATTTGGGTTCCTGAATCTTTTTCCCCGCATTATAAGGCTGCATTGAGACAATGACTCATCAATGACCCAAGCCCAGCTCAGTTAATCCCTACCATTGTGTCGCTGAGTCATCATAATGCTTTAGCAAATGTACATTATACTAGAGGCATTGGTAGACACAATGTAAGTAACCTAAATTATGTCCCTCAAACTGCCCTGAATGCCTCTGCTGATCCTACAGCTATTGTATGCTGCAATCATATGCCTATGAACCAGAGTTATACTGTTAGCACTGAGGCAGTGTGCCCTAGGAGGAAGTCCACTGTGTGCAGCTCACCCTGCACTAACATACATAACATGAGAATATCTACTTCTGCTAAGCTTTCCAGTAAAGCAATGAAAACAAGCAAGTATCCCAGAAAAGTGTTAATAGCTTACGTTAACATATATAGCTTAAGAAACAAGGTTCATGAAATGAATAACTTGCCAGTAACTGATGACATTCTGATTATCTCTGCAACTCACTTAGACAATACCTTTGTTGATACAGTGGTAGCAATACAAGGTTATAACATCTACAGAAAAGACAGAAATAAAAGTGGGGTAGGTGTGGCTGTTTACATTCAGAACCACATTCCTGTAAAGATTAGAGAGGCTCTTATGTTAAATACTGTTGAAGTAATATGGATACAGGTTCATCTGCCTCACCTAAAGCCCATTCTTGTGGGAAGCTGCTATAGACCTCCAAGTGCTAACAATCAGTATATGGATAACATGTGTTAAATGCTTTGTAATGTATGTGATATCAACAGAGAGGTATATTTTCTGGGTGATTTAAATATTGACTGGCTTTCATCAAGCTGCACACTCAAGAAAAATCTTCAAACTGTATCCAGTTCCGGCAACTTGGTTCAGGTTATCAGTCAACCTACTGGATTAGTTACAAACAGCACAGGAATGAAATCATCAACATGTATTGATCAAATCTTTACTAATGCTGCAGAAATTTGCTTGAATACACTATCCAGATCCATTGGATGTAGTGATCACAATATAGTATCCATATCTAGGAAAACCACAGTTCCAAACGCTGGGCCTGATATAGTGTATAAGAGGTCATACAATACGTTTTGATGTGATTCCAATGTTGTTGATGTAAATAATATTTGTGGTGTGTAATGAGGATCAAACAGATAATGCATAGTAAAAAGCTTTGGAACACCTTTAATGACTTTTGGGGAAAAAAGGCAAACTCAGCTCCATCTTTAATTGAATCAGATGGCTCATTCATCACAAAACCGACTGATATTGCCAACTACTTTAATAAGCTTTTCATTGACAAGATTGGCAAGTTTAGGCATGACATGCCAGCAACAAACTCTGACACTACACATCGAAGTACATCTGACCAAATTATGAAAGACAAGAATTGTAATTTTGGATTACGTAAAGTGAGTGTGGAAGAGGTGAAAACATTATTGTTGTCTGTCAACAATGACAAGCCACCGTGGTCTGATATCTTGGATGGAAAATTACTTAGGATAATAGTGGATGATATTGACACTCCTATTTTCCATATCTTCAATGTAAGCCTACTAGAAAGTTTGTGGCCTCAGATCTGGAGGGAAACAAAAGTCATTCCGTTACCTAAGAATAGAAAAGTTCCCTTTACTGGCTCAAATAGATGACCAATCAGCCTGATACCAAACCTTAGTAAAATTTGGGGAAATATTGGGCTTGACTAGATACAATGCTATTTTACAGTAAACAAATTTACAACAGACTTTCAGCATGCTTATAGGGACTGACATTCAACAAGCACAGCACTTACACAAATGGCTGATGATTGGCGAGAAATGTATCATAAAAAGATTCTGGGTCTGTTTTGTAAGACTTCAGTGCAGCTTTTGACATTATCGATCATAGTCTGCTGCTGTAAAAACGTATGTGTTATGGCTTTATATCCCCTGCAAAATTTTGGATAGAAGTGCCTGTCTAACAGAACAAAAAGGGTGTTCTTTAATGGAAGCCTCCAACGTAATCCAGGTAGAATCAGGAATTCCCCAGGGCAGCTGTCTAGGCCACTTATCTTTACTAATGGCATGCCACTGGCTTTGAGTAAAGCCAGTCCATGTATGCAGATGACTCAACCCTCTACTCGTCAGCTACTACCGTGAATGAAATGACTGCAACACTTAACAAAGAGCTGCAGTTAGTTTCAGAATGGGTGGCAAGGAATAAGTTAGTCCTAAATATTTCAAAACTAAAAGCATTCTATTTGGGACAAATCATTCACTAAAGCATAAACCTCAATTAAATACTGTAATGAATAATGCGGAAATTGAGAAAGTTGAGGTGACTAAACTGCTTGCAGTAGCCCTGGGTTGTAAACTGTCATGGTCAAAACATATTGATTCAACAGTAGCTAAAATGGGGAGAAGTCTGTCCATAAGGAAGCGTTGCCCTGCCTTCTTAACAGCACTCTCAACAAGGCAGGTCCTGCAGGCCCTAGTTTTGTCGCACCTGGACTACTGTTCAGTCGTGTGGTCAGGTGACATAGGGAAATTGCAATTGGCTCAGAACAGGGCAGCACAACTGGCCCTTGAATGTACACAGAGAGCTAACATTAATAACATGCATGCCAATCTCTCCTGGCTCAAAGTGGAGGAGAGATTGACTGCATCACTACTTGTATTTGTGAGAGGTATTGACATGTTGAATGCACCAAGCTTTCTGTTTGAACTACTGGCACACAGCTCGGACACCCATGCGTACCCCACAAGACATGCCACCAGAGGTCTCATCACAGTCCCCAAGTCCAGAACAGACTATGGAAGGCACACAGTACTACATAGAGCCATGACTACATGGAACTCTCTTCCACATCAAGTAACTCATGCAAACATTAAAATTAGATTAAAAAGCTGTAAAAAAAATACACCTTATGGAACAGCGTAGACGGTGAAGGAACATGAACATAAGCATAGACACATGAATACACATACAGTGAGGCAAAAAAATATTTAGTCAGACACCAATTGTGCAAGTTCTCTCACTTAAAAAGATGAGAGAGGCCTGTAATTTTCATCATAGGTACACTTCAACTATGACAGACAGAATGAGGAAAAAAATCCAGAAAATCACATTGTAGGATTTTTAATGAATTTATTTGCAAATTATGGTGGAAAATAAGTATTTGGTCACATACAAACAAGCAAGATTTCTGGCTCTCACAGACCTGTAACTTCTTCTTTAAGAGGCTCCTCTGTCCTCCACTCATTACCTGTATTAATGGCACCTGTTTGAACTTGTTATCAGTATAAAAGACACCTGTCCACAATCTCAAACAGTCACACTCCAAACTCCACTATGGCCAAGACCAAAGAGCTGTCAAAGGACACCAGAAACAAAATTGTAGACCTGCACCAGGTTGGGAAGACTGAATCTGCAATAGGTAAGCAGTTTGGTTTGAAGAAATCAACTGTGGGAGCAATTATTAGGAAATGGAAGACATACAAGACCACTGATAATCTTCCTCGATCTGGCGCTCCATGCAAGTTCTCACCCCATGGGGTCAAAATGATCACAAGAACGGTGAGCAAAAATCCCAGAACCACACGGGGGGACCTAGTGAATGACCTGCAGAGAGCTGGGACCAAAGTAACAAAGCCTACCATCAGTAACACACTACGCCGCCAGGGACTCAAATCCTGCAGTGCCAGACGTGTCCCCCTGCTTAAGCCAGTACATGTTCAGGCCCGTCTAAAGTTTGCTAGGAGCATTTGAATGATCCAGATGAGGATTGGGAGAATGTCAGATGAAACCAAAATATAACTTTTTGGTAAAAACTCAACTCGTCGTGTTTGGAGGACAAAGAATGCTGAGTTGCATCCAAAGAACACCATACCTACTGTGAAGCATGGGGGTGGAAACATCATGCTTTGGGGCTGTTTTTCTGCAAAGGGACCAGGACGACTGATCCGTGTAAAGGAAAGAATGAATGGGGCCATGTATCGTGAGATTTTGAGTGAAAACCTCCTTCCATCAGCAAGGGGATTGAAGATGAAACGTGGCTGGGTCTTTCAGCATGACAATAATCCCAAACACACCGCCCGGCAACGAAGGAGTGGCTTCAGAAGAAGCATTTCAAGGTCCTGGAGTGGCCTAGCCAGTCTCCAGATCTCAACCCCATAGAAAATCTTTGGAGGGAGTTGAAAGTCCGTGTTGCCCAGCGACCGCCCCAAAACATCACTGCTCTAGAGGAGATCTGCATGGAGGAATGGGCCAAAATACCAGCAACAGTGTGTGAAAACCTTGTGAAGACTTACAGAAAACGTTTGACCTCTGTCATTGCCAACAAAGGGTATATAACAAAGAAAAAAAACTTTTGAGAAACTTTTGTTATTGACCAAATACTTATTTTCCACCATAATTTGCAAATAAATAAATAAATAAAAAATCCTACAATGTGATTTTCTGGATTTCTTTTTCTCATTTCGTCTGTCATAGTTGAAGTGTACCTATGATGAAAATTACAGGCCTCTCTCATCTTTTTAAGTTGGAGAACTTGCACAATTGGTGGCTGACTAAATACTTTTTTGCCCCACTGTACACAATACCATATACACTATACACACGTGCACATGAATTTTGTGTTGTAGATATGTCTTTGTAGAGTAGGCGCCTGAGGGCACACACTTAATGTGTTGTGAAATCTGTTGTGAATGTATTGTAATATTTTTTTATTGTATAACTGTCTTAATTTTGCTGGACCCCAGGAAGAATAGCTGCTGCCTTGGCTGTAGCTAATTGGGATCCATAATAAATACAAATGTGTAGATGTTAAATACAAATAACTAGTATAGGATAACACAGTGTCTAATGCTAAAATGTCATCCATTCTTCTTCTCTACCACAGATTTCCACAAGGTCTCAGACTCCAGGATGGGAAAATGCTTACAAGAAAGAAACATATGAAGACAAAGACAGTTGTTGTTACTTGCAAAGTTAAAAAGGGGAGAAAAAGACAATCCCTTTGTCACAACCTGATCTGTTTCACCAGTCTTTGTGCTTGTCTCCATCCCCCTCAAGGTGTCGCCCATCTTCCCCATTATCCATAGTGTATTTATACCTGTGTTGTCTGTTGCCAGTTCATTTTCCTCATCAAGCCTACCAGCGGTTTTTCCCTTGCTCCTGTCTTTTTCTAGTTCCTGTTTTCTTGTTTTCCTGTTTTTGACCATTTCTGCCTGCCCTGACCCTGAGCCTGCCATTCTGTACCTTGTCACATCACCCTAGATTATTGAATTCTACCTGCACTGACCCCGAGACTGCCTGCCGTTCTATACCTTAAGGACTCTGATCTGGATTACTGACCTCTGCCTGTCCTTGACCTATCGTTTTTCCCCCTGTTCTAGTAACTTTTGTTACTTCAACACTGTCTGTATCTGGGTCTTCTCCTGAAACGTGATAGTCCAAACTGGCCATGACTGACCCAGCAGACTCAGACCAGATCCACAATGCTGTCTCCCTGCAAGGAGCCATCATTGGAAGACACAAGGAGTTATTTCAATGTCTTATGGAGGGACTCCATACCCTGGCAGAACACCATGACCAGGCGTTACATTGCTGGAGCAATTCCGCGGATTCCCCACTGGGCAGCGGGTCCCCCACTGGGCAGCGGGTCACACCCGTAATCTCCCAGCCTACCCCAGTTTCCTGAGAACCCTGCTTACCTCCTCCGGCGCTGGAGATTCCGGAACCTGCTGGGCATTTCTCTCCCAGTGCTCTTTCATTTTCGAGCTGATTGACCTTCTCCCAGGCCCCGGGGACGACTGTACTCTCTGTCGGGTCCGGAGACCAAGTCTATGGAGACCTACATTGAGGACTCCCTAGCTGCAGGGTTCATCCGTCCTTCTGCCTCACCCACCAGCGCAGGGTTCTTCTTTGTGGGGAAGAAGGACAAAACCCTGCACCTGTGCATCGACCACTGCGGCCTCAATGACATCCCGGTGAAGAACCCCTACCTGCTACCACTCATCTCCTCGGCCTTTGGGATGCTCCAGGGGGCCACCGTGTTCTCCAAGCTGGACCTACAGAACGCCTACCACCTGGTGCGGATATGGGAAGGGGATGAGTGGAACACGGCCAGCGGTCACTACGAGTATCTTGTAATGCCATTTGGCCTTACCAACGCCTCTGCTGTGTTCCAGGCTCTGGTGAATGATGTTCTCTGCGACATGTTGAACTGGTTTTCTTCGTCTACGTCGACGACATCCTCGTTTTCTAACGCTCCGCCAAAGAACACGTGCTCCACATCAGACAGGTTCTCCAACGCCTCCTGGAGAACCAGCTTTTTGTGAAAGCAGAGAAGTGCAAATTCCATCTCTCCACCATCCCCTTTCTGGGTTACATCATCGCTGCAGGGAGTGTACAGATGGTTCCCGGGAAGGTGAGAGCAGTGGTGGATTGGCCCCAGCCTACGTCCAGAGTGCAACTGCAACGTTTCCTGGGATTCGTCAATTTTTATTGCCGCTTTATCCGGGGTTACAGCACTCTGGCTTCCCTCTGTCTGCACTCACCTCTCCCAAGGTTCCATTCATGTGGTCCCAAGCTGCTGACCGGGCATTCCGTGATCCTTGTACCTTGTCACACCACCCTGGATTATTGACCTCTACCTGCCCTGACCTGGAGACTGCCTGCCCCCTGTTATAGTAATACATGTTTGTTACTTCGACTGTCTGCATCTGGGTCTTCTCCTGTAACGTGATACCCTTTTTTCTACATTTGCTATCTGTATGCTACCTTTGTTTAATCTAATTAATCACATTATTAATCTAACATTACAAATGATTATTTTGTAAGAAATGTAAAGTCTTTTTACATGTTGCAATAAAGTTGAAGCTCATCTTTTGTTTTGAGGTATTTTCACTTGTTAATGATTAGTAGGCCTAAGTAGTTATATAGAAATGGCTAAATCCTGTGTAACACCTAGTAACTACATTGTATTTACGCAGATATTACATGGTCTCTGTGGTGTAATAGTGTGTTTATTTCTCACTTGAATGGCACTTTCATAAACTGGTGATTAGATTGTCAGGATGGGTAACGTACTTTGCATGCACACCATAATTACAAGTCAGTACCCTTCAAGATACCCTTCATTTTAACTAGCTAAATCCTGTGTAACAACTAGTAATTGCATTGTACTTATGTGAATATTACATGTACTCTATGGTGTACTAGTGCGTTTATTCTCCTACTTGGATGGAGCTTCCAGAAACTAAAAAAAGGAGGCCAGTTTGTCAGGATGGGCAATGTACTGTATAAGTACACATTAGTTACAAGTAAGTACCACGCAAGATACATTTTATTTTAACTAGCTAACTCCTGTGTAACAACTAGTAATTACATTGTACTTAGGCAAACATTACATGTACTATGCTTTGAAATAGTGCCTTACTCCTCATCTGGGATGACACTCATATTAGATCTGTTTTCGTAAGCTCAACCAAGTTAACCCAGATGGTAAGCTTTATGTTAGCAGAAATTGCTAGCAGCAATGTTGACTGGAGATATACTTTGAACCGTGTACTGTCGTGGCCAAAAGTTTTGAGAATGACACAAATATATATTTTCACAAAGTCAATTGCCTCAGTTTGTATGATTGCAATTTGCATATAATCCAGAATGTCATGAAGAGTGATCAGATGAATTGCAATTAAAAGTCCCTCTTTGCCATGCAAATGAACTGAATCCCCCAAAAACATTTCCAATGCATTTCCACTGCCCTGCCACAAAAGGACCAGCTGACATTATGTAAGTGATTCTCTTGTTAACACAGGTGTGAGTGTTGATGAGGACAAGGCTGGAGATCACTCTGTCATGCTGATTGAGTTCGAATTACAGACTGAAGCTTCAAAAGGAGGGTGGTGCTTGGAATCATTGTTCTTCCTCTGTCAACCATGGTTGCCTGCAAGGAAACACATGCTGTCATCATTGCTTTGCACAAAAAGGGCTTCACAGGCAAGGATATTGCTGCCAGTAAGATTGCACCTAAATCAATCATTTATCGGTTCATCAAGAACTTCGAGGAGAGCGGTTCAATTGTTGTGAAGAAGGCTTCAGGGTGCCCAAGAAAGTCCAGCAAGCGCCAGGACTGTCTCCTAAAGTTGATTCGGCTGCGGGATCGGGGCACCACCAGTACAGAGCTCGCTCAGGAATGTCAGCAGGCAGGTGTGAGTGCATCTGCACGCACAGTGAGGCAAGGACTTTTGGAGGATGGCCTGGTGTCAAGAAGGGCAGCAAAGAAGCCACTTCTCTCCAGGAAAAACATCAGGGTCAGACTGATATTCTGCAAAAGGTACAGGGATTGGACTGCTGAGGACTGGGGTAAAGTAATTTCCTCTGAGGAGTCCCCTTTCCGATTGTTTGGGGCATCCGGAAAAAAGCTTGTCCGGAAAAGACAAGGTGAGAGCTACCATCAGTGTCATGTCAACAGTAAAGCATCCTGAGACCATTCATGTGTGGGGTTGCTTCTCACAGAACACAGCCATGAATCAAGAATGGTACCAACACATCCTCCGAGAGCAACTTCTCCCAACCATCCAGGAACAGTTTAGTGATGAACAATGCCTTTTCCAGCATGATGGAGCACCTTGCCATAAAGCATCCTTTATGGCAAGGTGCTGCTGCTGTGCGTTTTGTTGCTAACCTAACTTTGCTACCTGCCAGCTTTACGGTTTTTACTTTGTAATTACCGTTTATATTGTTTTATTTTTCATTCAACTTTTTCACTCCGGGCGCTTTATCTGGACGTGTTTCGTCAGGACCTCCACCAACCGAAGCTAAGTAGTAACATTAACATGATGCCTTCTAATTGCAGTCGCTGTACTCATAATATACAGGAGAACGTTCACCTCAAGGCAAGGATAGCTGTGCTGCAAGCCCAGCTTCAGACGCAATCGTTAGGCAAGGGAAATGTAAATGTAGGAAAGGATGAAACAGCGTCTGTGCCACTAGTAAGTACAGATAGTCGTAGAAATCCCCTCGCACAGTCAACGCAGCCGGACAATTTTCTCACGGCTTCTGGAAGGAAATGCTGTAGCAATGCTCAACCGGTGTCGCTCATTCAGCCGACAGAAACTTTCAACCGGTTTTCCCCATTAAGCAGCGGGTCGGAGTCAGAGGACGAGCCTTCTCTGGTCTCTACTCCTACCGTTACGGGGTCTGAGATGCCGAGGCCTCCCACCATTAGCTCTGACAAATTGAAAACTCTAGTCATTGGCGACTCCATTACTCGCAGTATTAGACTTGAAACGAATCATCCAGCGATCATACACTGTTTACCAGGGGGCAGGGCTACCGACGTTAAGGCTAATCTGAAGATGCTGCTGGCTAAGGCTAAATCTGGCGAGTGTAGAGAGTATAGAGATATTGTTATCCACGTCGGCACCAACGATGTTAGGATGAAACAGTCAGAGGTCACCAAGCGCAACATAGCTTCAGTGTGTAAATCAGCTAGAAAGATGTGTCAGCATCGAGTAATTGTCTCTGGCCCCCTCCCAGTTAGGGGGAGTGATGAGCTCTACAGCAGTCTCACAACTCAATCGCTGGTTGAAAACTGTTTTCTGCCCCACACAAAAGATAGAATTTGTAGATAATTGGCCCTCTTTCTGGGACTCACCCACAAACAGGACCAAGCCTGGCCTGTTGAGGAGTGACGGACTCCATCCTAGCTGGAGGGGTGCTCTCATCTTATCTACGAACATAGACAGGGCTCTAACTCCTCTAGCTTCACAATGAGATAGGGTGGAGTCTGCCACTAGCACAGTCAGTGTAGTCAGCTCAGCTATCTCTATTGAGACTGTGTCTGTGCCTCGACCTAGGTTGGGCAAAACTAAACATGGCGGTGTTCGCCTTAGCAATCTCACTAGAATAAAGACCTCCTCCATTGCTGCCATTATTGAAAGTGATTGTGATACCTCACATCTCAAAATGGGGCTACTTAATGTTAGATCCCTCACTTCCAAGGCAGTTCTAGTCAATGAACTAATCACTAATAATCGGACGGAGGTGTTGCTAACATTTACAATAGCAAATTTCTATTTACAAAAACCAAAAAACCGACGTTTTTGTCTTTTGAGCTTCTAGTCATGAAATCTATGCAGCCTACTCAATCACTTTTTATAGCTACTGTTTACAGGCCTCCTGGGCCATATACAACGTTCCTCACTGAGTTCCCTGAATTCCTATCGGACCTTGTAGTCATGGCAGACAATATTCAAATTTTTGGTGACTTTAATATTCACATGGAAAAGTCCACAGACCCACTCCAAAAGGCTTTTGGAGCCATCATCGACTCTGTTGGTTTTGTCCAACATGTCTCCGGACCTACTCACTGCCACAGTCATACGCTGGACCTAGTTTTGTCCCGTGGAATAAATGTTGTGGATCTTAATGTTTTTCCTCATAATCCTGGACTATCGGACCACCATTTTATTACGTTTGAAATCACAACAGATAATCTGCTCAGACCCCAACCAAGGATCATCAAAAGTCGTGCTATAAATTCTGACATCCCAAAGATTCCTAGATGCCCTTCCAGAATCCTTCCACCTACCCAAGGACGTCAGAGTACAAAAATCAGTTAACCACCTAACTGAGGAACTCAATGTAACCTTGCGCAATACCCTAGATGCAGTTGCACCCTAAAAACAAAAACATTTGCCATAAAAACGAGCTCCCTGGTATACAGAAAATACCCGAGCTCTGAAGCAAGCTTCCAAAAAATTGGAACGGAAATGGCGCCACACCAAACTGGAAGTCTTCCGACTAGCTTGGAAAGACAGTACCGTGCAGTATCGAAGAGCCCTCACTGCTGCTCGATCATCCTATTTTTCCAAGTTAATTGAGGATAAATATTTATTTTTGATACTGTCGCAAAGCTAACTAAAAAGCAGCATTCCCCAAGAGAGGATGGTTTTCACTTTAGCAGTGATTCATTCGTGAACTTCTTTGAGGAAAAGATCATGATCATTAGAAAGCAAATTACGGACTCCTCTTTAAATCTGCGTATTCCTCCAAAGCTCAGTTGTCCTGAGTCCACACAACTTTGCCAGGACATAAAATCAAGAGAGACACTCAAGTTTTTTAGTACCATATCTCTTGACACATTGATGAAAATAATCATGGCCTCTAAACCTTCAAGCTGCATACTGGACCCTATTCCAACTAAACTACTGAAAGAGCTGCTTCCTGTGCTTGGCCCTCCTATGTTGAACATAATAAACAGCTCTCTATCTACCGGATGTGTACCAAACTCACTAAAAGTGGCAGTAATAAAGCCTCTCTTAAAAAAGCCAAACCTTGACCCAGAAAATATAAAAAACTATCGGCCTATATCGAATCTTCCATTCCTATCAAAACATTTTGAAAAAGCTGTTGCGCAGCAACTCACTGCCTTCCTGAAGACAAACAATGTATACGAAATGCTTCAATCTGGTTTTAGACCCCATCATAGCACTGAGACTGCACACTGAGACTGCACAGACCGAGGCTCTGCAACTGTACTCGTGCTCCTAGACCTTAGTGCTGCTTTTGATACCATCGATCACCACTTTCTTTTGGAGAGATTGGAAACCCAAATTGGTCTACATGGACAAGTTCTGGCCTGGTTTAGATCTTATCTGTCGGAAAGATATCAGTTTGTCTCTGTGGATGGTTTGTCCTCTGACAAATCAACTGTAAATTTCGGTGTTCCTCAAGGCTCTGTTTTGGGACCACTATTGTTTTCACTATATATTTTACCACTTGGTGATGTCATTCGGAAACATAATGTTAACTTTCACTGCTATGCGGATGACACACAGCTGTACATTTCGATGAAACATGGTGAAGCCCCAAAATTGTCCTCCCTGGAAGCCTATGTTTCAGACATAAGGAAGTGGATGGCGGAAAATGTTCTACTTTTAAACTCTGACAAAACAGAGATGCTAGTTCTAGGTCCCAAGAAACAAAGAGATCTTCTGTTGAATCTGACAATTAATCTTGATGGTTGTACAGTCGTCTCAAATAAAACTGTGAAGGACCTCGGCGTTACTCTGGACCCTGATCTCTCTTTTGACGAACATATCAAGACTGTTTCAAGGACAGCTTTTTTTCCATTTACATAACATTGTAAAAATCAGAAACTTTCTGTCCAAAAATGATGCAGAAAAGTTAATCCATGCGTTTGTAACTTCTAGGTTAGACTACTGCAATGCTTTACTTTTTTCAGTTAGTGCTAAACACGGCTGCTAGAATCTTGACTAGAACCCCAAAATTTGATTATATTACTCCAGTACTAGCCTCTCTACACTGGCTTCCTGTTAAGGCAAGGGCTGATTTCAAGGTTTTACTGCTAACCTACAAAGCATTACATGGGCTTGCTCCTACCTATCTTTACGATTTGGTCCTGCCGTACATACCTACACGCACGCCACGGTCACAAGACGCATGAGCCTCCTTACTGTCCCTAGAATTTCTAAGCAAACAGCTGGAGGCAGGGCTTTTCCTATAGAGCTCAATTTTTATGGAATAGTCTGCCTATCCATGTGAGAGACGCAGACTCGGTCTCAACCTTTAAGTCTTTATTGAAGACTCATCTCTTCAGTAGGTCCTATGACTGAGTGTAGTCTGGCCCAGGAGTGTGAAGGTGAACGGAAGGCACTGGAGCAACGAACCACTCTTGCTGTCTTTGCCTGGCCGGTTCCCCTCCACTGGGATTCTCTGCCTCTAACCCTATTACAGGGGCTGAGTCACTGGCTTACTGGTGCCGTGGGCGGAGATCTTGTGGGCTATACTCGGCCTTGTCTCAGGATGGTAAGTTGGTGGTTGAAGATATCCCTCTAGTGGTGTGGGGGCTGTGCTCGGCAGAGTGGGTGGGGTTATATCCTGCCTGTTTGGCCCTGTCCGGGTATCGTCGGACGGGGCCACAGTGTCTCCCGACCCCTCCTGTCTCAGCCCCCAGTATTTATGCTGCAGTAGTTTATGTGTCGGGGGGCTAGGGTCCGTCTGTTATATCTGGAGTATTTCTTCTCTTATCTGGTGTCCTGTGCGAATTTAAGTATGCTCTCTCTAATTATCTCTCTCTTTCTTTCTTTTTTCTTCTTCTCTCTCTCTCTCTCTCTCTCTCTCTCTCTCTCTCTCTCTCTCTCGGAGGACCTAAGCATTAGGACCATTCCTCAAGGCCTACCTGGCCAGATGACTCCTTGATGTCCCGAGTCCACCTGGCCGTGCTGCTTCTCCAGTTTCAACTGTTCTGCCTGTTTTATGAACATTTTAAAATCTTGTCCATGTTCTGTTATAATCTGCACCCGGCACAGCCAGAAGAGGACTGGCCACCCCTCACAGCCTGGTTCCTCTCTAGGTTTCTTCCTAGGTTTTGGCCTTTCTAGGGAGTTTTTCCTAGCCACCGTGCTTTTACACCTGCATTGCTTGCTGTTTGGGGTTTTAGGCTGGGTTTCTGTACAGCACTCTGTGACATCAGCTGATGTAAGGGGGGCTTTATAAATACATTTGATTTGATTTGATAAGGCAAAAATGATAACTAGGTGGGTCGGGGAACAAAACATCGATATTTTGGGTCCATGGCCAGGAAACTCCCCAGACCTTAATCCCATTGAGAACTTGTTGTCAATCCTCAAGAGGCAGGTGGACAAACAAAAACCCACAAATTCAGACAAACTCCAGGCATTGATTATGCAAGAATGGGCTGCCATCAGTCAGGATTTGGCCCAGAAGTTAATTGACAGTATGCCAGGGCGGATTGCAGAGGTCTTGAAAAGAAGGATCAACACTGCAAATATTGACTCTTTGCATCAACTTCATGTAATTTTCAATAAAAGCCTTTGACACTTATTAAATGCTTGTAATTATACCTCAGTATTCCATAGTAACATCTGACAAAAATATCTAAAGACACTGAAGCAGCAAACTTTGTGGAAATTAATATTTGTGTCATTCTCAAAACCTTTGGCCAAGACTGTACATTCGTTGTTGAGTGATTAGAGCCTGTTGAGTATAGGCTATAATCTCTCAGACACCCAGAGCGTCCACAAAGGATCCCAACCTTTGTCACAGTTGTTAATGAATCGGATGCAGCTGAGAAGAAGCAAAACAATAAGTTGGTGAATTTAGTGGAATCCTGGCCATTTGTAACAAGCATGGTACAAAGCATTAATTCTTACACTTCTGGAATTACAGACCGCAATTATTACCAGTTACATGTTGTTATTACACTGTAGCTATGAACTACAATACTTATTACAATGTAATAACACATCTTACCCACTTTTCTTGTTGTTTGCTTGTTTTAGACAATTACAAAAATACATTTAAGAAAAGTACAAACTTACTTTCACCATTGCCTGCTCTCGTTCATGTCACAGGCCATAGACCGGTGCCACCCGCGCGGCTCAGCATAATCAAATCCGCCCAGTGCTAGCTAGCTACCAACCGGAACATTAAGCTTGCCAAGACCAAAAACACAAACAAACGGACTATAGAGCTACAAGTAGTGATTGGAGTTACAAACAGACAATACTAAACATGTTAAATGTCTTACCTGTGATGAAATGCGTTCCACACACATACGTGTACTGTGTGTGCGCAGAACAAGACTCCGCGGAAAGCTCCGGCTGGCCTCCTTCAACCACTCCTTGTCCTTCACCGCCCCTGGTCCCATATATCCTTGGACTTCGTTACGGGCCTCCCCTCAGTCAGAAGGCAGCACCACCATCCTTACGGTGGTTGACAGGTTTTCCAAAGCCACCCATTTTATTCCCCTTCCCTCAGATAAGGAGACGGCCCAACTCTTGGTGCAGCACATCTTCCGGATCCATGGACTGCTGGTCGACATGGTCTCCGATCGTGGTCCTCAGTTCTCGTCCCAATTCTGAAAGGTGTGCTGCACCCTCATTGGGTCATCAGCCAGCCTGTCCTCTGTTTTCTTTCCCAGTCTAACAACCAGTCAATCAGAACCTGGAGACGACTCTTCGCTGCCTCGTCTCCTCAAATCCCACCACCTGGAGCCAGCAACTTGTGTGGGTGGAATATGCCCGCAACACCCTTCCCTGTTCCGATAGTTTTTTATATCAGCCCCTTTTCCGGAGCAAGAGGAAGAGGTCACCATACCTTCTGCCCAGATGTTCGTCCATCGCTGTTTCCGTACCTGGAAGAGAGCCCGGGCCGCTCTTCTCAAGACCACCTCCAGGTACCGACGACAGGCGGACCGCCACCGGACCACTGCAACGCGCTACATTCTTGGGCAGAGGGTTTGGACGTCCTATGCTCCCAAGGGGCCCCAAGAGTATTACTTGAGTGAAGTCACTTTCCTGGTTTACGAACGGTTGAAGAGAGTTACTTATCACATGTTGTATTTTTCATGTGAATTGGTTTTGTTGAAACATCACAAACCATGGTGGCTGGCTCAGTGGAGTCAGCACAAACATCTGGTTTTCAGGGGAAAAGCAGAGAAGAAAAGGCAAAACCACGAAAACCGGTTTTCGGTTTCTTCCAACCTGCTCAAGCATTTATTTTAGGCCTGCTATGTTAGGTTACATAGATCCTCTCTCACTCTTTCTCTCTCTTTCTCTGGTGGTACACAATGTGTTTTTAGGGGGGGAGGTAATGTGGTGTTTTTATTACAATGAGGATGGCTCATTAAACATACAGTATGCTAAAAGTCTCTCTCTCCTGGCTTAGGTCTTGTCTTATTTATCTCATGTTTTGGTGCGAGTGGAGGCATGTCTTAATTGATCGTACCTGAAAAAAGCAATCAAATTTTTATTATTTTTGTTATTTTTCACACTGCAAGCTAACCCTTTAGCCCATATCGTCTTCACAACAAAACCTTGTTTTTTTTATTGTTATGACCAGACCAGTGACCGACAGATGAGACGTACTCTGTTTGCATCCCAAATGGCACCTTATTCCTTATGTAGTGTACTACTTTAGACCAGAGCCCTACGGTACCTGGTCAAAAGTAATGCTCAAGATAAGGAATAGGGTGCCAATTAGGTCGCAACCTATGTATTCAAATGTAGTCATGTGGAGCGGGCAGCTGGGCAGTTTAGGCAAGCCACCATCAATTGCCATACATTGCACAGAGGTTGGGTGCTGCATTTTCCCAGCTTCGGGTTCTATGAAGGTGTGATTTGACTGCCACACTGTATTTGTACTGGAAGAACAGCTATATTGAACAACTATCTGTTTTGGTAAAACAAAGGATTGTATGGAGGCAAGTGCTGGATTCTGGAGTGTCTAATTTCCTCGTTACCCTACAGCAACCCCCTAGGGGTTACTATAGCACTTTGACACAATTAGTGATGGGCATTCCGTGCGACCGTCAAACAAACCTGGCGTGCTTCATTGCGCCTGCATGAATCAACAATGACTCTCCCTCTGTCTTTCTCTTGTTCTCTCTCTCTTTTTGTCTCTCACTCTGCTCTACTCTGTTCTGTGTTTGGTGCTGATTCATATTCTGGCAACAAATCGAATGTTGTGTTGTCATACGGACACATACTGACTGTCGATGATTGAACCCATTTGTTTCATTATTTGAAAATTGATATTTTTGCCCATTTCTTTTTGCACTTCAGACTGACAGATGACACAGACCGCAGTCATTTGAAGTTCACATGCTCCTCTTCTGATGTGACCCTGCATTTTGTAGGAACAAACAGTAGAGGACTGCAGTCTGAACGAGACAGGTTTCTCCTTCTCTCTGCTCCGAGTTCAATTCTCTTCACAAGCTGCTGGTAATATTGCTATTTAATGTATTAGTTAAAACTTGTTAGGCAGTGGTGGGGCGCTATCCATAAATCTCCGTTTGGTTGGCGCCTTGTGTTCAGAAAATCCAACGTGAAGAGAACGCATTCAACTAAACCTATACACTTTTCCTCAACAAAACAAAAACCAATTAAAATGCATCCTTAGCTTATCTTTTATGAATAAAAGTGATAATCTTTCACTTGGATGGTCACCTAAACGTTATATAAGTCAAATAAAGTGGACCGCTCAGCCAAGTGTGCGCCCAAAAACATGCAACCGAAATAGAGCTCCTCTCACCAAAACCCCTACCTATTGAACACATTAGTTCCGATTGCTATGAAGCTTTACGTATACACTGCTGACATCCGGTGGAAACAATAGGTACTACATTCAGTGTCTTGTTTTAAAGACTTTTCAATAGGCACTGTCTCAAAGTGAGCCATAAGCCACCAGAATGACATTTCCGGATGGAATTTTCTCTGGTTTTTGCCTGCCAAATGAGTTCTGTTACACTCACAGACATTATGTTAACACCTTTGGAAACCTCAGAGTGTTTCCTATCCAATAGTACTAATTATGTGCATATCCTATTTTCTGAGCCTGTGTGGCAAGCATTTTACTTTGGGCATGCCAGACAATCTATCTTCAATGACAACCCATCAGCAGTGGAGGTTCTAGACCCTTTCAACTGGGGGGGGCAAGCTGGGGCCAGTTGTACTGTTAGAGGGGCCAGTTACATTAGACGTTATTGTTGTCGTATCGTTTTCTTTACTTCATTGCAGGCATTAGTAGGCAAAAGACCATGTCCCTCTAGTAAATGTGTGAGTTTAATTAGTTTTCCACGTTGCCACTGTCTAATAACGGATGTATAAAAGAAGGATAGCAAAACTTAGTTATGCAAAAATTATTTCATACTCCACATTTAGGGGGGGCCACAAGGGGGTCCAAAATTGTTGTCACGGGGGCACTGGCCCCCCCTGGCCTCCCCCCCAGAACCTCCAGTGCCCATCAGGCCACTCTAAGGATTACCTGTGTTGAGTTTAAGTTTCCTGGAGCAACCGAAAGTGGTTACATTGGGGTCATAGGGCCAGTGTACACCAACGAGCGATGGAGAGGAACCACTATCACTGCTCGGCCATCCCGAGTTCAACGGGCCAGTCAATTGGGCATTTCTGCAGTATATTAGAGCATGTCAAATTTGTGATGGTAAATGTCTATTGAAAGGTGTTGCTAATGGACACTGTACATTTACAATACATTTAATTAGGGATTTACCATCACCTAATGTCACGACTTCCGCCGAAGTCGGTCCCTCTTCTTGTTCGGGTGGTGTTCGACATCACCGGTTTTCTAACCATCACCACTCCCCTTTCCGTGTGTCACAACAACATATTATTCAAACCATTGTCACTTCAAGGCCATCCTGAGTTCAACGAGCCAGACAATTGGGCATTTCAGCAATATATTAGTCAAATTTGTGATGGTAAATGCCCATTTTAAGGTATTGCTAATGGACAATGTACATTTCCAATACATTTAATTAGGGATTTACCATCACCTAATGGCTGAAATCACCAATGAGCGATGGAGAGGAACCACTGTCACTGCTAGGCCATCCCGAGTTCAACGTGCCAGATAATTGGGCATTTCAGAAATATATTAGAACATGTCCACTTTGTGACGGTAAATGCCAATTGTAATGTATTGCTAATGGACAGTGTCCAAAACACATAAGACATTGCCAGTCTTAACATGTTATACTGCAGTTGGACAGTGTCCATTGTCAATATATTGCTATTGGACTGTGTCCATTCCACATATGCTTTACTGTCAGTGTGAACATGCTCTTCTGCAAGTTGACAGTGTCCATTGCCAATGTATATCCATAAGGACTTCCCATTACGAAATGGACATGCTAAATCATCACCAATGAGAAAATCTGACTTCCTATTCAAGGATTAACATAGTGTTTTATCTAATTTGGTCAGTCTCGACATTATATATGCCATTTTCACATGGTTCACTGACTTTTGGGTTCGGAAGCCGACTTCCTATGATCATATATGGCAAATGGACATAACATCCTGATTTAGTACTTTCAATACTTACAGTGGGGCAAAAAAGTATTTAGTCAGCCACCAATTGTGCAAGTTCTCCAACTTAAAAAGATGAGAGAGGCCTGTAATTTTCATCATAGGTACACTTCAACTATGACAGACGAAATGAGAAAAAGAAATCCAGAAAATCACATTGTAGGATTTTTTATTTATTTATTTGCAAATTATGGTGGAAAATAAGTATTTGGTCAATAACAAAAGTTTATCTCAATACTTTGTTATATACCCTTTGTTGGCAATGACAGAGGTCAAATGTTTTCTGTAAGTCTTCACAAGGTTTTCACACACTGTTGCTGGTATTTTGGCCCATTCCTCCATGCAGATCTCCTCTAGAGCACTGATGTTTTGGGGCTGTCGCTGGGCAACATGGACTTTCAACTCCCTCCAAAGATTTTCTATGGGGTTGAGATCTGGAGACTGGCTAGGCCACTCCAGGACCTTGAAATGCTTCTTACGAAGCCACTCCTTCGTTGCCCAGGCGGTGTGTTTGGGATCATTGTCATGCTGAAAGACCCAGCCACGTTTCATCTTCAATGCCCTTGTTGATGGAAGGAGGTTTTCACTAAAAATCTCACGATACATGGCCCCATTCATTCTTTCCTTTACACGGATCAGTCGTCCTGGTCCCTTTGCAGAAAAACAGCCCCAAAGCATGATGTTTCCACCCCCATGCTTCACAGTAGGTATGGTGTTCTTTGGATGCAACTCAGCATTCTTTGTCCTCCAAACACGACGAGTTGAGTTTTTACCAAAAAGTTATATTTTGGTTTCATCTGACCATATGACATTCTCCCAATCCTCATCTGGATCATCCAAATGCTCTCTAGCAAACTTCAGACGGGCCTGAACATGTACTGGCTTAAGCAGGGGGATACGTCTGGCACTGCAGGATTTGAGTCCCTGGCGGCATAGTGTGTTACTAATGGTAGGCTTTGTTACTTTGGTCCCAGCTCTCTGCAGGTCATTCACTAGGTCCCCCCGTGTGGTTCTGGGATTTTTGCTCACCGTTCTTGTGATCATTTTGACCCCACGGGGTGAGATCTTGCGTGGAGCCCCAGATCAAGGAAGATTATCAGTGGTCTTGTATGTCTTCCATTTCCTAATAATTGCTCCCACAGTTGATTTCTTCAAACCAAGCTGCTTACCTATTGCAGATTCAGTCTTCCCAACCTGGTGCAAGTCTACAATTTTGTTTCTGGTGTCCTTTGACAGCTCTTTGGTCTTGGCCATAGTGGAGTTTGGAGTGTGACTGTTTGAGGTTGTGGACAGGTGTCTTTTATACTGATAACAAGTTCAAACAGGTGCCATTAATACAGGTAACGAGTGGAGGACAGAGGAGCCTCTTAAAGAAGAAGTTACAGGTCTGTGAGAGCCAGAAATCTTGCTTGTTTGTATGTGACCAAATACTTATTTTCCACCATAATTTGCAAATAAATTCATTAAAAATCCTACAATGTGATTTTCTGGATTTTTTCTCCTCATTTTGTCTGTCATAGTTGAAGTGTACCAATGATGAAAATTACAGGCCTCTCTCATCTTTTTAAGTGAGAGAACTTGCACAATTGGTGGCTGACTAAATACTTTTTTGCCCCACTGTATATATGCCATTTGGACATTTCTATCATACTCTAATACCACCGGGAATTCCACTGATTTCGAAACTCGGTCCTCCAGAAAGTGGAGAGCAAGACTTTTGCAGTTCTACCATGTGATATCTTTCAAAAAAGCTGCATTAGAAAGGATTACCTACATATACTGACCAGCTCTTGTTATAGACAGAAGCATGCTTCACAGCAGACCAATCCGAACTCATCTCTCGGCATGTCCAGCACAGCCATTATCTCAGCCAATCATAGCTAGCAGGAAGGTTCCTGACTTTTTCCTTGGCTTAACCATCTAGGCTTGTAATTTAAAAAATTTATTCGTATTTACAGATGGCATACAAGTTTGTTATTAAGGCACATGAAAGTGTGTTCCAGAAGGCCTTTCTGCCTTAAAAACACATTTTTTTTAAAGTCTACGTTCAAATGGCTCTCCTGTGAAGTAGGAAGAATGGATGCGACACATGCCTACTTTCCTGAAACAAGTCAGAAATGTGAAGTGAAATCATTTAGTAGGAACGAGCAATGATTTCAGTAAAAAACTTGGTTTCCCAGGGGGGAATTTGGGGGACGTAACTGGATCCAATATGAAAATAGTCTGGTACCTACTGTAGGCTGTTAACAGTTGATGTTATTCTTCAATAACATAGACCCCAAAGTAAATCAAGGGGAGAAATATAGGTTTATTCAAAGATAACAAATCATAGTTGTTATGCTGGGAAGTAGATGGTCATTCTTCCCTGTTCTCAATGTCTTTTCCTCAGAACAAAGCGACAGGATGTAATTTATAACCCAACCCTAGCCTGTGGTTGACCAATTATAATCCCTTGCAGTTAAATTGGGCCAATGGCCAAATAACACGTATCCCATTTCAGGCTCAATGCTTAGACAATTCGGACCAATGAGAACTTGTCACATGTAGCTATGAGTCCTGGACTGAAATTCCTCCCGTGTCCCTGACCTATTAATCTTCAATTTCTCATTACAATGAAACAACTATTTCCATTGATCATTAATTCCCTATTACATAAAAACAACTATTTCCATTGATCGTTAATTCCCTCTTGACCTTTAGTCCTCTGCGTCTTGTATTTATCTTAAAATTTTCTTACAGCTGTGTATGTAAATGTAATTTTCTGGGGGGTATTTATGACCGACCGCCTCGATTCGGCTTTATGTAGCAAAATTTAAAATTGTGCTTTATACATTGGATAAAAGTAGAGACTCAGAGCTAGAAAATTGTCCCTTCAATGTTTTGGTACACCTACTGGAGAGCTCTTCTTTGTCTACACACATTCAGCGTTGTTCACACCCTCTTAAGCCTTAGCCCCACCCATCTCTTTAAGGATGCACATGTGAGGCCATGTGGTAAACACACGCTATATAAAATAGTAGTTGTAGTTCTCGATGGCTAACGTTATATCTTTTAAAAACGGCGCGGTAGAAAGGACTGTCAACACATACTGAACAGCTCACGTTACAGACAGAAGCGTGCTACATGGCAGGCCAATCCAAACTCACATCCCGGCATCTCAGCCAACCATGGCTAGTGGGAAGGTTCCTGACTTTTTCCTTGGCTAAACCAACTAGGCTCGTAATTTAACAGTTGTATTCGCATTCATGGATGGAATACAAGTTTGTTATTAAGGCACATGAAAGTTCACGTTACAGAAGGCATTTCTGACAAAAAAATGCATTTTGATAAAAAAACTAATGTTTACATTCAAATGCTGCTCCTCTAAAGTAGTGATGTGCGACATACGCCTAGTTTCCTGAAACGAGTCGCATTATATGATGTAAAAATATTTAACTATACATTTCCATTGAAGTTAGAATACCTTTTCCCCAATGGCTAGTCCTGCATAAGCACAGTTATATCTGTTTTTATTTAACTGTATTGGGATAGGCCTGATCAATGTCAACAGACTTCACGCCCATGTTTAAACACCAAACCCAGAGTCTGTGTGTGTGTCTGTGTGTTTTTGTATGTTTCTGCTGTGTGTTTTGACAACAATGGCCTGTTTCTCTTGCTCTGTGTTCCTGCAGCAGTGGTTTGAGATCATGGGAAAGGCATAAGGCCGTACAACACTGGGGCTCTGTGTGTGTGTGTGTGTGTTTCCCCCCTCTCTACTCCAGATGCTTGCTCACAGCTCCTGTGGTCTGCCTGGCTGGCTCCAGAACAGTTTATAGCACTCCTCTTTTCTGTTTACCGGGAACCTTATAGGAGCAAACTGACTCAGACTCAGAAACTCAAAAACCTGAAGGAACTTAACTTTCACTCTGCAGGAACTTACAGTGGAGGATTGGAGAAGACTGAGAGGAAAAAACAACACAGAGCTTCCTCTACTGTTCTATACATCCTACCTTTCTTCTCTAGGTTAACTCACTCACTCTCTCTCTCTCTCTCTCTCTCTCGCTCCCTTTCACTCTGTATCCGTCTTTTCATCACTTTTACAGGCGGTAACCAAGAAAACATTTGGGTGCAACAATTTCCGATCTGCACTGGAGAACGGTCTCTCTCTCTCTCTCTCTCTCTCTCTCTCTCTCTCTCTCTCTCTCTCACGCTCTGTCTCTCGCTCGCTGTCGCTCTTTCAAGCCTCCCATTTATTCAGGACCCTCTCTCCTCTCTCCAGACCTCTACTTCTTCCGTAAGTGTTAATGAGATTTCTCAGCACTGAATGTACTATAGAATGTTTGTTTGTTAAACCTTGTTGTTAAACCACCTTATTGAAAAAAGAGCCCATTTGGACTTAAATATATGCCATGTTAGTGTTTGATTGTCATTCTTCTCTGTTCAGTCTTGTTTTGCAATGACGTCTTGTTACTGACATTACCTACAAGTAACATTTCCAACAAATGTTTTTGTTTGTTTGTTCTCTGTCCCATTTCATTTTGCTATGATGTCTTGTAATGTATTTTACATGGGGATGGTTTTGCCTGTGGGACAGATGTGATTTGATGGAGCAGGCTGGTTGCCATCTTGGCTTCTTTAATGAGAGGTGTGATAGGCTGTGGAGTTAATTGGGATCGCTGTAGCTGAAACCACAGTGGAAAGCAAAGCAAAGTGTTGCATTGACCTAAATGAATTTAAGAACACTTAACTCATGTGGAAAGAGATGTTAGCATAACATTATGATAACATTGAGATGCATGCATATGTAAGCATGCATGTATCTTCAGCGTGTGTGTGTTGCTGTTCTTTGCGTGTGTGTGTGCGCGTGGGCGGCCCAGACACCCTGGTGTTGTTTCAGTGACTCAGCAGAGGGCTTTAATTACCACAGCCCGTTGAGGAATCTCCCTGACCACTCGGGCCATCCACTCTGTAAAGCACAGTCAGACACAGACAGAAAACCCATCGTTCTGCTGATCTCATCCTGACTCCACTTTTTACCACCCTCAGGATAACGGCAGACATAGGGGAATTCTCAATGTTTTCTCAATGTCCATGGAAGTAGTCTTCAGTACTGTTAGCCTGGTTCCAGATCTGTTGGTGCTTTATAGTCAACTCCTTATCAGAACTCAGGACAGTTCGAATCACAGATGTTTATTTACAAAACAGGGGGCAGGCAGAGGTCGGTAATCCAGAGCAGAGTCTGTAAGCTACAGAACGGCAGGCAGACTCAGGGCAAGCAGAATGTTCAAAACCGGAAGAACTAGAAAATAGGGACTAAAGCGAACAGGAGTACGGAAAAACATGCTGGTAGGCTTGACGAGACAAGACAAACTGGCAACAGACAAACAGAAAACACAGGTACATGCACAGGGGATAATGGGAAAAATGGGCGACACCTGGAGTGGGGTGGAGACAAGTACAAGACAGGTGAAACAGATCATGACTCTTATGGTCGTTGTCATGTTTGCATGACAATAACTTCACTGTAAAACCCTATAAGTTCCGTGAACTAGATTTTTTAGGAAACCGATTACCTCCAAAATTGTAAGTTAATAAACTAAAAAGTTAAAATTAAAGCACACCTAATTATTTGGAATTCCTTGAAGTTAACCTAATGGTTTTATGCAAATTAAAATGTTTTTACCTGTACTTTACTTAAAAATATATTGTTAATTAATGTAATACATTGAATTGCTGCATATTGAATTGCTATGCTTTAACTATATTCAACTTAGTTTGTATTTGTATTCATTAGCCAAGGCAGCAGATACTCTTCCTGGGGTCGGGCAAAATGTATACAAAAGTTATATATATTTTTTGTAATATTACAATACATTCACAACAGATTAAGTGTGTGCCCACAGGCCCCTGCTCTACTACCACATATCTACAACACAAAATCCATGTGTACGTGTGTGTATAAGTGCATATGTTATTGTGTGTTTGTATGCATGTGTCTGTGCCTATGTCTGTGTTGCTTCACAGTCCCCACTGTTCCATAAGGTGTATTTGTATAATTCTTTCTATCTAATTTTACTGCTTGCATCAGTTACCTGATGTGGAATAGAGTTCCATGTAGTCATGGCTCTATGTAGTACTGTGCGCCTCCCATAGACTGTTCTGGACTTGGGGACTGTGATGAGACCTCTGGTGGCATGTCTTGTGGGGTATTTATTTATTTTATTTATCTAGGCAACTCGGTTAAGAACAAATTCTTATTTACAATGACGGCCTACACCGGGCCAAACTTGGACGACACTGTGCCAATTATGGGACTCCCAATCACGGACGGTTGTGATACATCCTGGAATTGAGCCCAAAAGGACGAGTTCCTACCGAGACGCATGGGTGTCCTAGCTGTGTGCCAGTAGTTCAAACAGACAGCTCGGTGCATTCAACATTTCAATAACTCTCACAAATACAAGTAGTGATAAAGTCAATCTCTCCTCTACTTTGAGCCAAGAGAGATTGACATGTGTATTATTAATGTTAGCTCTCTGTGTACATCCAAGGGCCAGTCGTGCTGCCCTGTTCTGAGCCAAATGCAATTTTGTGGTCAGGTGCCACAAAAAGTCCCTCTTTGTGGCACCTGAACACATGACTGAACAGTAGTCCAGGTGTGCCAAAACTAGGGCCTGTAGGACCTGCCTTGTTGAGAGCTGTTAAGAATGCAGAGCAGAGCTTTATTATGGACAGACTTCTCCCCATCCTAGCTACTGTTGTATCAATATGTTTTGACCATAGCAGTTTACAATCCAGGGTTACTCGAAGCAGTTTAGTCACCTCAACTTGCTTAATTTCAACATTATTCATTACACAATTTAGTTGAGGTTTAGGGTTTAGTGACTGATTTGTCCCAAATACAATGCTTTTAGTTTTGTTTTATATTTGGGACTAACTTATTCCTTGCCACCCATTCTGAAAATAACTGCATTTCTTTGTTTAAGTGTTGCAGTCATTTCAGTCGCTGTAGTAGCTGACATGTATAGTGTTGAGTCATCTGCATACATTGACACACTGGCTTTACTCTATGCCAGTGGAATGTCGATAGTAAAGATTGAACATTGAGTAGTGCAATAGTCGTAACAACTCAAAATATTTACTTCAATGACACAAAAAAAAATATTTTGACCTTCCTTTAACCGTATATGGAAAGCGATTACCTCGATTTAGGTAGGTACTATTAACTCAAAACGTAACAAACCATACTATATTCTTAGTACACACAACTCAGTCAGTCCATTTTCAGGCATTGAAAGAATCTCTATTCTAGTTTGAGGTCCATGCAGAAATGATTTGTTGAGATCGGTGTGGAAGAACTGGACTGGCCTGCGCAGAGCCCTGACCTCAAACCCATCGGACAACTTTGGGATGAATTGGAACACCCACTGCGAGCCAGGCCTAATCATCCAACATCAGTGCCCAACCTCAGTAATGCTCTTGTAGCTGAATGGATGCAAGTCCTCGCAGAAATGTTCCAACATCTAGTGGAATGCCTTGCCAGGAGATTGGAGGCTGTTATAGCAGCTAAGGGGGGACCAACTCCATATTAATTGCCATGATTTTGTAATGAGAGCACATTACCATTTAACTGAAATCTCTTAAAACCTCTTAACTTGTTAGGGAGTGGCAGCTGAGGGGTCGGTTTTGGAGAGCCTGGCGTGCCCAAAGTAAAATGCCTCCCATTCAGGCCCAGAAAATAGGATATGCACATATTTGGTACCATTGGATAGGAAACACTCTGACTTTTCCAAAACTGTTAACCATTTGTCTGTGAGTACCCGAGGGATTTCTGTCCTGGAAAAAGTGATTTTGACACATTGTTCATTTGGGCACCCCTTCCTCATGAAAATGACCATGTAAGGGCATATGAATGCAGTACCCATCGCTTCCTTTAGATGTCAACAGTCTCGAGACAGTGTAAGTTTTCATTTTGGATGAATTAGACCAGAGAATAAGAGCAAACCAGGAAGTGTATCTTTTATGTAAACAGTACCCAGTGCGCGCCCCCGACAAAGCTTTTTTACCATCGTTATCGATCAGTTTATATTCCGGTTGATTTATAATAGTAAATATACGTAAAAGTGTTCCTAAGGATACATTTAAAACTATGTTTGATTGTTCTTGGACAAGTTTATAGGTATAAGATGAACGAGTTTGCGTCACGTTTCAATGGAGGAGTGGAGGCTGTCGTTTCTGATTATAACGCCACAACCAAATGGAGGATTTATGGATAAAATACATTACTTTTTCTAACAAAAGAACCATGGATTGTCTTCGTTGGACACTTAGGATGACCTCAGCAGAAGTTCTTCAACAGGTAATTGATTTGTTTTCGCTGTGAAATGTGTTATGTGTGTGCCATGATGGCTAATAGATTCATGGCTATGGGAAAAATATGTGAGGTGCTACCCTCAAACAATCAAATGTGCTGCTTTCGCAGTAAAGCCTTTTTGAAATCTGACAACGCTGTGATATTGCCAAGAAACAGAGCTTTTGATGAGTATGGAACAATTGTATATTGGTGGATGTTTAATAATTCAACTTTTGGATTTTGAATTTGGCGCCTTACATTTTACCTGGTAGTGTCGGGAGCAGCCCGCTAGCGCCCCAGTGATCCCTGAGAAGTTAAGGATCATTGGGGCGATAGCGCCCCATTCCCGACACTACCCGGGGAAGTGTAAGGCGCCAAATTCAAAATCCAAAAGTTGAAATATAAAACATTCATCAATATCAATATAAGTGTTGCATAGTCATCAAAAGCTTAGAGTCTTGGCAATATCACAGCTTTGACAGATTTCAAAAAGGCTTTTGATTGTTTGAGGATAGCACCTCATGTATTTTATGCATTAGCATAAATCCATAACCAGCGCGGGTCTCACAAAACACATATAAGAGCTAAAATAAAACGCTTACCTTTTGATGATCTTCTGCTGAGGGCAATCCGAAGTGTCCAAACAAGACAATCCATGTTTCTTTTGTTAGAAAAAGTCATTGTTTATATCCATAAATCTCTGTTTGGTTGGCGCGTTATGTTCAGAAAATCCACAGTCTACTCTCCCATTGAACAGTGAAGAGAAAGCGTTCAAATTATACCTATCAACTTTGCCCAAACAAATCAAACATCATTTATAATGCATCCTTAGGTATACCTTTAAGTACAATAACGATTATATTTCACACGGATAGTATCCTAAACGATAGAAAAGGAAAATAAAGAGGAACGTGCACACGGTCTCGCGCACCAAAAACTGACGTCACTTCCTCCATCCACTTACAAATTCTTCTTCTGTTCGGTTGTCTTCCATGATAACCGCATGAAACACTGTCTAAAGACTCTTGACATCTAGTGGAAGCCATAGGTACTGCAATCTGGGAGCTATTTCACTGAGAAACCCATAGGCAGACATTGAAAGTGAGGGCATGTCACAACAACAAAACAATTCCGGACAGAAATTCCCTGGGTTTTTGCCTGCTATATCAGTTCTGTTATACTCACAGACCTATACTCACAGGTTTTAGAAACTTCAGAGTGTTTCCTATCCAATAGTACTAATTATGTGCATATCCTAGTTTCTGGGCCTGAGTGGCAGGCATTTTACTTTGGGCACGCCAGACTGTCCAAAACCGACACCTCTGCTGCCGCTCCCTAATAGGTTAAAATAACAACAAAAAATACCATTAGATGCTGGTGACACTATATGTGATTTATTTAGAATTCAAGGCACACTTAACCAGCATGGCTACGCCCTCCCATCTGGTTTGCGCTTAGTGGAACTATCATTTGTTTTTCAACAGGACAATGACCTAACATACCTCCAGGCTGTGTAAGGGCTATTTGACCAAGAAGGAGAGTGATGGAGTGCTGCATCAGATGACCTGGCCTCCACAATCTGTATGTTAGCATAGCAAACTAGCTAGTAGGGTTACCTAGTCACATATCGCACAGATTTGTTGGAATACATTTTACAAAGCAAGGAATTAAAATGTCCTGATCATTTATAACATATTACCACCATACTGCAGTAGGAGAAGATGTGTGTTGACCACCAATGGCACCAACTAGTTGTTGCTGCATCTCTTCAGCGCTTGCACACATAACATTAATAAACGAATGCTGTCGCCATACTCTGTACACGCGGTCAAAACATCCACTTGTCAAGCAACACACTAACATACCTAGACTAATGTTAGCTAAACTGAATTGCACAATATCTCCATAGAACTCACTAATATTAAAAACTTTGATAAAACTTGTAATCAGCATGGTTGTTGTCCAAACGGGACTGCTTAGTTCCAGTCACACAGTAAAACCTGTTTGAATATACAGTCATTGACAAAACAGTTATTTACTACTGTTCTTCTTACTATGAAAATCCTTAACGGTATTTTGAATTCCCTCGCATTGAGATGAATACTTACTGAGGGATGATGCAGTGAACTATCAAACCATTGTTGGTATATCCTAATCAACAATGGCACAACAATGTATAGGTGTCATAAATGTTTCTACTTGTAAATCTGTGTCCTTATCTGACTCGTTACACCAGAGGATAGTTTCATTGTTTTTCGATTTCACACTACAATGACTCATTCAATAACCTGATCACAAAGGTCAGTGTTTCATACTCTCCTAGGTCATTAGTAGGAGCAAAGGTTAACATCACAGTTGTAAGCGCCATGTCTGCCAGCTTCTCTCTTCTTTTTTGTTGTCTTGTTTTGCCTCCTCTCATATCCTCTTTTAAAAAATCAAGTCAAACTTTATATAAATAGCACATATCCTTAAAGGTAAGATGTAGTGCAAAGTGATTCACATAAAATATAAAAAGTGAGAAAGATAAAAACACAATCAGGTTGGGGTCAATTCCATTTAAATTCCAGTCAATTCAGAATCAAATTCCAATTCCAAATGTTCCTCATTGAAAAACATTGGAATTGTTGTGTACTTCCTGAATTTACTGAAATTTAAATGGTATTGACCCCAACCCTGAACAAAGTACATTTCTTTACCTCATCTCCCCCTCTCTACTTCTTATTCTCTACTCTTTTTCTCTCTTCCCCCTTCCTCTCCTCCCCCTCTACCATCCCCACCTCTCCTCTCAGCACCCCCTTCCCTCCTCTTCTGTTCTCCCATCCTCTCCTCCCTTTCCCTCATGTTCTACTTAAAGAGCTGGATACATAGCGGAAATATGCAGGGAGGGATGGAATGTGCTTACCACTTCCTTCCCACTATTGTCTGCCCATTTGATTGGTTAAAACGGTGCTGTTCATGTTTTGTCCATTATGTCATACTATATTATTCCATTAGAATTAAGGCCACAGGTACTCTTGATACCCAAAAATTGGTTGAGAGAATGTCAAGAGTGTGCAAAGCTGTCATCAAGGCATAGGGTGGTTACCTTGAAGAATCTCAAATCTCAAATATATTTTGATTTGTTTAACTCTTTTTGTGTGTTATTTCATAGTTTTGATGTCTTCACTATTATTCTACAATGTAGAAAATAGTAAAAATAAAGAAAAAACGTTGAATGAGTAGGTGTTCTAAAACCTTTGACTATATATAAATATACTATATAAATACAAATATTACAATACTTAAAAAATGTGTATAAACAAAATAGACTCATAAAAATAATAATATTCATGTGATAATCAAAAAAGCATGTTGCTTTGATAAGTAAAACGATTATAAAAAATATATATAAATATATATACATTACCAGTCAAAGGTTTGGACACACCTACTCATTTAAGGGTTTTTCTTTATTTTACTATTTTCTACATTGTAGAATAATAGGGAAGACATCAAAACTATGAAATAACACATATGGAATCATGTAGTAATCAAAATATATTTTATATTCTTTAAAGCCTTGCCAGGAGAAAGTTGCCTTGATGACAGCTTTGCACACTCTTGGCATTCTCTCAACCAGCTTCATGAGGAATGCTTTTCCAACAGTCTTGAAGGAGTTCCCACATATGCTGAGCACTTGTTGGCTGCTTTTCCTTCCCTCTGCAGTCCAACTCATCCCAAACCATCTAATTTGGGTTGAGGTCGGGTGATTGTGGAGGCCAGGTTATCTGATGCAGCACTCCATCACTCTCTTTCTAGGTCAATTAGCCCTTACACAGCCTGGAGGTGTATTGGGTCATTGTCCTGTTGAAAAACAAATGATAGTCCCACTAAGCGGAGGAATAGTTAAATGGATTGGAAATGTACAGTGTCCATTATCAAATCAACCTTAGGAACGTTCTTACGGTCCTCCCGATCTGTGCATTGCCTAACCTTGACAATGTGGAATTAACCCTTAACAGTGAGAACATGGTGTATTTATTCTAACAGTTGACATTGACATCTCCCCCCATCGGAGTACATTGCCTGCTACCCTAAATTCAACCTGATGCCTATGTGGTTTATGATTGCCATATCAATCTGACTTCAATGACAATCCATCAGTGTCAATTAGCAATACTTCCAATTGGCATTTACCATCACGAATTGAACATGCTCTTAATATATTGCTGAATTTCCCAATTGTCCGGCTCGTTGAACTCGGGATGGTCTAGCAGTGATAGTAGTTCCTCTCCATAGCTCATTGGTGTTGATTTCAGCCTGTCCATTTGGTGATGGTAAATCCCAAATTAAATATTTTGGAAATGTACAGTGTCCATTGGGAATACCTTCCAATGATTTACCATCACAAATTGGACATGCTTTAATATATTGCTGAAATGCCCAATTGACTGGCTCGTTAAACTCTGGATGGCCGAGCAGTGATAGTGGTTCCTTTCCATCACTTGTTGTTGTTGATTTCAGCCTGTCCATTAGGTGATGGTAAATCACTGTTTAATCTTATTGGAAATAGACACTGCCCCTATGACCCAATTTTAAGGCACTTGTCACAGGAAGCTGAGAGTAAGCTCATATCCCCCTTGGGACATCCTTATACAGAAGGATGAAGAATCATCAGAGTTTCAAGTCTTTACATTAAGAACTGACTGATTTACAGAGGGTTGAATGCCGTGTTCTTCACTAACTGTAGGGGGTGAAATCATATGTTTTTTTACGGTCAATTTAATCACTTCCTGTTACTCCAGGAAGCTTAAAACCATATGAAGGATATGAAGGGGACCATTCCAATATTTTCAAGTTGATATCTGTAGAGGTACATGTGACCCTGAACACGTGGCAAAAATAAAATTTGAAAATTGCTTGCACAGAAGCAGAGTTAGTGCATAACCTGTAAACCAATGTACTCATAAGGGAGAAACTTGGATGTGTCAAACTACATGAACCGGCAAGCGCAGCTAAAATAACTCTGTGGCTTATCCACCCCAACCTCCCCCCGATGACCGCAGTCGAAAACGTTGTGTCCCTGTGTGACCCGGAGGCCGTAATATGTTAAAAGCATGTCTAAATAGCTACTAGTCAGGCTTCTTTCCAGGCCTACTTTTTGCACAGTTGCTGCGGTCAGACCGAGCGAGCTACGGTCAAGTGGGGCACCTCGTTGAACTCGGCACGGTCTAGAGACTACAGTGATGCCACTTTCAGTGTTGATTTCAGCTTGTCCATTTGGTGATGGTAAATCACTGTTTAAACTTATTGAAAATTGACAATAAGTCAGCCATCCATCAGTCAATAAGATATCATACTGACACATTCTGACACCAAACCCACTTTGTCCAACTTGATTAGAAGCCAACTGTCACATATTTCAGAGCTGGCCCAAAATTCACAGCGCCTTCTGTTAAAACCATTAAAACTAGTAAACGTAAGACACCTAGTTACGTTCTTGCTGCGGGTCCAGGTCTGACATTATGTGTAGGTCTAGCTGAGGCGACCTACACAGGTCATTTGATAGGTCATTTGGTGCCCGAGCAGCGGGCATTGCTACGGGGTCCCTGAAAGAGCTATCGGACAGAAACTTGAAGGGTCCGTCTCTATGGGCTGAATCGGTATCAAAGCACCTAGTCTTGTGATTCATGGACTTTTCTAAATGTCGTCATTTTTGCGACATTAATAGTTAGGGAGCGGCAGCAGAGGTGACGGTTTTGGAGAGTCCGGCGTGCCCAAAGTAAAATGCCTGCCACTCAGGATATGCACATAATTAGTACCATTGGATAGGAAACACTCTGACGTTTCTAAAACTGTTAAAATAATGTCTGTGAGTATAACAGAACTGATATAGCAGGCGAAAACCCAAGGAAAATCCATCCGGATATGCAGTTTATTTTTTAGATGACCTTTTTCTCCTGGCTGCCTATGGGATTTAATGTTATCTAGGACTCAGACTGCAGTACCTATGGCTTCCACAGGATGTCAACAGTCTTTAGACAGGGTTTCAAGACGTTAGGTTGAATTAGAAGCGAATAGAAGAAGAATTTAGAAGTGGACCCAGGAAGTCAATAGAATGATGCTCTCGCATGCTCTTTGATTTTTTCCTTTCCTATCATTCAGGTTATCATCCGGTTGAAATATTATAGTAAACATACATAAAAGTGTACCTAAGGATACATTATAAATTATGTTTGATTTGTTTGGACAAAGTTGATAGGTACAATTTGAACGCTTTCTCTTCACGGTTCATTGGGTGACTCGACGGTGGATTTTCTGAACATAACACGCCAACCAAACAGAGATTAAAAATGAATTGAAGATATTGCAAATGGACAAGGCTGTTCTCGACCTGAGAACCTTCTAGAGCCACATAACTTACCGTGCACTACCGACTTAAGCTCTAGAACAGGTTTATAAAGTTTCAGAGCTCTAGGTCTGACGGTTCGTAGATGGTTCGAACACCGGTAACTATTGCAGGCTCTGTGCCCCACACTGTGTCACTCCATATTGGTTGTGTGTGTGTGTGTGTGTGTGTGAGTACAGAAAATCACAGAAATCATGTAGAGCTCTGAAACCCACCTTAATGTAATCGCCTTAACTTCTTTGGCAGCAGCGCACGAGGTGACCGTTTTGGAGAGCCTGGCGTGCCCAAAGTTAAATGCCTCCCATTCAGGCCCAGAAAATAGGATATGCACATATTAAGTACCATTGGATAGGAAACACTCTGAATTTTCTAAAAGTGTTAACATTTTGTCTGTGAGTATAACAGAACGGATATGGCAGGCAAAAACCAGAGCAATTTCTGTCCTGGAAAAAGTGATTTTGACAGATTGCCTCATTTAGAACCCCTCCCTTATGAAAATGCCCATATAAGGGCATATGAATGCAGTACCTATCGCTTCCTCTGGATGTCAACAGTCTCGAGAAAGTGTTCTGATTCTTTTTAGATGCTTTTAGAGCAGAGAAGAAGACGAATAAGGAAGTGTCCACGCAGATGTCAATAGAGTAAAATGGGCGTTCAAGGCTGGCACGCTCTGTGTTTTTTTCCTTTCTTATCGCCCAGTTTATATTCCAGTTGAAATATTATACTATTTATACAGAAAAGTGTTCCTAAGGATACATTTAAAATTATGTTTCATTGTTCTTGGACAAGTTTATAGGTATAAGTTGAACGAGTTCTCTTCACGTTTCAATGGAGGAGTCGACGCTCTATTTTCTCATTATAACGCGCCAACCAAACGGAGATTTATGGATATAATACATTACTTTTTCTAACAAAAGAACCATGGATTGTCTTCGTTGGACACTTGGGAAGCCCTCAGCAGAAGTTCTTCAAAAGGTAATTGATTTGTTTTCGCTGTGAAATGTGTTATGTGTGAACCGTGATGGCTTATGAATTCATGCTAATGGAAAAATATGTGGGGTGCTATCCTCAAACAATCAAATGTGGACTTTCGCCGTAAAGCCTTTTTGATATCTGACAACGCTGTGATATTGCCAAGAAGCAGAGCTTTTGATGACTGTAAAACACTTGTTTAATAATTCAACTTTTGGATTTTGAATTTGGCTCCTTGCATTTCACCAGGTAGTGTCGGGAGTGGGCTAGCTCCCTAAGTAGTTTTAAAGGCCTTGATACGTGAGACAATATTGCGTGTCTATCCCCTTCGATCAGTATGTGACCTATGTTGTGTTAAAGTTTATCTTATCTAACACATTGCAACGCAAACTGACGAGACAGTGTGAGGTAAAATAACTAGAATCACATATATTATGCTCTTGTGAGATGGGAAAATATGCAGAGTTGTAGTTTCCACTCCCGACACTACCCGGTGAAATGCAAGGCGCCAAATTAAAAATCCAAAAGTTGAATTATTAAACATTCATCAATATACAAGTGTTGCATAGTCATCAAAAGCTCTGCTTCTTGGCAATATCACAGCGTTGTCAGATTTCAAAAAGGCTTCACGGCGAAAGCACAACATTTGATTGTTTGAGGATAGCACCTCCAATATTTACCATTAGCATAAATTCATAAACCATCGCAGGTCCACGCAAAACACATTTCACAGCGAAAACAAATCCCTTACCTTTTGAAGAACTTCTGCTGAGGGCTTCCCAAGTGTCCAACGAAGACATCCAATGGTTCTTTTGTTAGAAAAAGTCATTTATTATATCCATAAATCTCCGTTTGGTTGGTGCGTTATGTTCAGAAAATCCAACGTCGAATCGCCCATTGAAACGTGAAAACGCGTTCAAATATACCTGTAAACTTTTCCTAAACAAATCAAATACCAGTTAAAATGCATCCTTAGCTATCCTTTTATGAATATTAGCGATAATATTTAACTCGGATGGTCACCTATACCTTAAATAAGTAAAATAAAGTGGGGCGCTCCAGCCAGACTCGCGCCCGAGAAAACTTGTTGACATTTCAGGTCCCCATGTCATTTCCTGTACCTATTCGTTGTGTTTACTCTAATCTCTCTGAGTCTTTGGATATAGACTGCTGACATCTAGTGGAAGCCATAGGTACTGCAGTCTCAGTCCTGGTAACAAATGGATTCAATAGGGAGTGTATCTAACAGAGCCAAAGGTTACCAGAAACTGATTTCCGGATGGTTTTTTCTCTGTTTTTGCCTGCTAAATGAGTTCTGTTATATTCACAGACATTATGTTAACACTTTTAGAAACCTCAGAGTGTTTCATATCCAATAGTACTAATTATGTGCATATCCTATTTTCTGAGCCTGAGTGGCAGGCATTTTGCTTTGGGCACGCCAGACTCTCCAAAACCGTCACCTCACCTGCCGCTCCCTAAGAAGTTTTAACTGTAGTAAACTATACCTATGGTATGCATTGAGTAACAATTTTATGAATTAAGTTCACAGAATGGAATGTCCATATGAATTATATCAGTTTTTAAAGGAGTGTTTGTTTGCTCAGGTGGCTATAACAGCATGCGATGTCAGCCAATCAGATAATTCAGCATTTCGTATTTTTCTGCTACCAGTCTGGGGGATATGGCAAGAAGCAGGCTAAACATGGGCATGGTATAATTTGACTCAACATCTTACAAGCTTAGCTTTCTGAATGGTTATCAAAGTTAGATGGCTAATTTGGTTATCCTGCTTTGTGATATACCCCACAGGTTTGGTCTTACTGTATCACTGTTCTGCTCAAACCAACAGTAATCAGATAAGCCTTCCCAAACATAAATAGACCAAGATAAAACAAGACCCCCCAATGTACAGTACTATTACAAGTAAACAGTGCAACTGTTAACCCCCCAAGCAGGAAGTGAGAGGTTTTTGACCTTTCACATTTTGAGGTCATACTTCTGTGACATTAGAGGCCCACTAAAATTCCAGTAATGCGAAGCCGGCAGCTGCAAAGGTCAACTCTCCCCTGCCATCTGCTAATAAGCATGTTTAATGTTTAAATATAGACCCGGCTACCCCTGTTATTTTTTCAGCCCCATGTTGAATGCTTGAATCCAATGTGTCATTACATGGTGTAGGGTTGTGTAATCCTAAATCCAAAAGGGATATGCAGATGTACAAACAAGGAGGGAGGAAGAGGCACTGGTGAGTTAGACCATGAAACATTAGAGCCATACTGTTCTAGGAAGAAGGAATCGGCCTGTTGTTGACAGTACACACGCTAGGAATCTGTTTTTGGATTGCAATACAGGGTTCAAATATGCAGGGTGTTATATCAGGACAGGTGACATATACAGCCTGTAACACTCTCTCACACACAGTGCACGGATGCGCACACACTCACACAAAAAAGTAATGCTATGAAGAGAGAATATTTGCTCTACTACTTACTAGTCACTAGCAGGGAATATTTGCATGGTAGTTTAATTTACATTTTAGTCATTTAGCAGACGCTCTTATCCAGAGCGATTTGCAGGAGAAATTAGGGTTAAGAGCGTTGCTCAAAATCAACAGATGTTTCACCTAGTGAGCTCGGGGATTCAAACCAGCAAACATTTGGTTACTGGCCCAACGCTGTTAACTGCTAGGCTACCTGCCGATGCTGTTTCAGTCACCCAACCTCTTGTTACAACTGCAGGTACTCTACAGTGCAGGGAGGGGAGGCCGGTTTAAGGGTGTGTGTGAGAGATAGTGTTACAGACTGCACACTTCACTCACCTCTCCTAGTTCCAAATACCCCGCCCCCTTGGCCGGCCCACACATTCTCACAGGTAGTTTTAGAGCTGTCAATTTGCCGGTCATGCTGCCCTGCCCCTGCTTGTGTGTGTGTGTTCTGCATTGTGTCACTCTCTATTTGCTACACGCATGCTCCTACCCTCCCCTTTCTCTGTTATCCCCAGTGGTATGAACTTTGGATGTATCAGTGAAGTGTGGAACTGTTGCTTGTCAAGTCTGCCAGAGAATGCCTGAGTCATTATTGACGGTGACTCTAAAGGTGGAAAACCTTCTCTCTCCCTGTCCGTCTGTCTCTCCACAGGACAACTTCAACGTCTTCCTTCCTGTGGGAAGCTCGGACTAAAGGAGGCACAGCTCTTTCACGCAGGAGACCTTTTATTTTTTTAAGCTAGACAAGTCAGTTAAGAACAAATTCTTATTTTCAATGACGGCCTAGGAACAGTGGGTTAACTGCCTTGTTGACAGATTTGAACCTTTTCAGCTCGAGGATTTGATCTTGCAACCTTCCAGTTACTAGTCCAACACTCTAACCACTAGGCCACCTGCCACCCCGCCAAGAGTCATCCACTAAAGTCACTGTCAAGTAAGTGCTGCTATATATTAGGCTGCGCATACAGTACCAGACAAATGTTTGGACACACCTACTCATTTAAGGGTTTTTCTTTATGTTTACTGTTTTCTATATTGTAGAATAATAGTGGATACATCAAAACTATGAAATAACACATATGGAATCATGTAGTAACCAAAAAAATGTTTGGTTACTACATGAAAAGTGAATGAGTAGGTGTGTCCAAACTTTTGACTGGTACTGTATTTACATACAGATGACAAGATATTGATTACTTTTGTAAGTATTGTCTGATCTGTGACTGGAACATACTGGTCAGATTATGTGAGCGGAGTTGAGCGGTTGGAAATCCAACTCAGAGCTGTGCACCACTCATCCTTTCAAACCGCTCTTCTAAAAACCACTCCATGCACACAGGGAAAAAAACTGCAGCTCCAGTTTCGCTCCATTCATTAAAATCACAATTGAACTACTACTTGGACGTACCATTTGGTTTTGAAGTATTGAAATCAAATCAAATCATTTGAATTAAAATTATTTGAATAGACATGAAAAGGTGAATGTAAGCGCACATCATTTCAAATAGACTACATGTCATATTAAACAGCATATAAACACTCTAAATAGGACAGGATCCAGACAGGGAGCCAAAGAAGGATTGAAAATGAATTATTTAGGCTATATTATTTACATTATTTTAAGGCTATAGCCTACAAAGAAATACATTGTGAAGCATTTGCGAGTGTGACACACTAGGCTGCTAGGGACATAAAGCGCCCAGCATTTAAACAACATTTAGTTGGATTAAATCATTATAGTCTATAAATTGCACATATAGGCTGTGACTTACTTAGAATTAAATACAAATTAAACTAAAAATGACTTATTAGTGCCTTTTAATTCATTTTTAGAATTCATTTTTAGAAACGAGTTTGGCCAGTCTGTGGCTTCATGCTCATTTGATGATGCCTGGAGAGCAGGCCAGCAGCGGAGAATATCCTCTCCACACGTGCAGAGCCACTGGAGATGCTTAACACCCAGTTGTTCGTTTATTTTTATATAAGTAGGCCAAAATGTTTTTAGGCAAAATAACCCAATCAAAAGGGAAAGCCTGGGAACATGGGAAAATGCCAGGCCTATTGGGCCAAAATCAATTAAGTCCTATTGTATCGATAATAGAACAAAAATGAACTAAATGTTTAAAAGATCAGATTTTTTGTTTAGAAATACTTTGCTACAATGACACATTTAGTTATCTACCCACCTTGTTCCTTTCTTTTAGCATGTGCAGGTAGTAAGTACACCATCATGCTTTCATGATATGTGTCTTTTCAGATTCCACGATGATTCTTTAGTTGTGGACACTACATCACCACACTCCTTCTCTTGCTATTTGTCCTCATCTTTGTTAGTCACCTTGATGTGTTATATCAGTTTATTTCTACGTGCGTGCGTGCGTGCGTGCGTGCGTGTGTGTGAGCAGAAAAGAGCAGTATTTATGTTACATGTATTTGGAATACTTATTTAAATGACTTTTGAGTATTTTGTCAATTATATTTTAGTGGCATGAACTACACTCCAGTGTATTTCATAGACTTCAAAATACAAAATACTTTTCAACAGTCCTGATAGAAAGATATACAGTATAGGGCCTATTTCTTCTAAAATAAGTTGAAATTGAAAAAACATTTGGCGTTCACACGTGTATTTATATTTATTATGAATCCCCATTAGCTGCTGCCAAGGCAGCAGATATTCTTCCTGGGGTCAAGCTACATTAAGGCAGTTATACATTACAATACAGTCACAACATATTTTACAACATATTAAGTGTGTGCCTTCATGCCCCTACTCTACAACCACATATCTACCACACAAAATCCATGTGGATGTGTGTGAATAGTGCGTATGTTATTGTTTGTTTGTATGTGTCTGTGCCTATGTTTGTGTTGCTTCACAGCTTGCTGTTCCATAAGGTGCATTTTTATGTTGTTTTTTTTACAAATTGTCTGCTTGTTTGAGTTACTGATGTGGAATAGAGTTCCATGTAGTCATGGCTCTATGTAGAACTGTGTGCCTCCCATAGTCTGTTCTGGACTTGGGAATTGTGAAGAGACCTCTGGTGGCATGTCTTGTGGGGTATGTATGGGTGTCCAAGCTGTGTGCCAGTAATTCAAACAGACAGCTCGGTGCAGGTCACAAATACAAGTAGTGATGGAGTCAATCTCTCCTCCACTTGGAGCCAGGTGAGATTGACATGCATATTATTAATGTTAGCTCTCTGTGTACATCCAAGGGCCAGCTGTGCTGCCCTGTTCTTAGCCAATCACAATTTTCCTAAGTCCCTCTTTGTAGCACCTGACCACACGACTGAACAGTAGTCCAGGTGTGACAAAACTAGGGCCTGTATGAACTACCTTGTTGTGCTGTTAAGAATGCAGAAGAGCGCTTTATTATGGACAGACTTCTCCCCATCCTAGCTACTGTTGTATCAATATGCTTTGACCATGACAGTTTACAATCCAGGGTTACTAGAAGCAGTTTAGTCACCTCAACTCAACAATTACTGCATTATTCATTACAAGATTTAGTTGAGGTTTAGGGTTTAGTGAATTATTTGTCCCAAATACAATGCTTTTAATTTTTGAAATATTTAGGACTAACTTATGCCTTGCCACCCATTTAAACTAACTGCAGCTTTTTGTTAAGTGTTGCATTCATTTCAGTCGCTGTGGTAGCTGACGTTTTTAGTGTTGAGTCATCTGCATACATGGACACACTGGCTTTACTTGTTAGTAAAGATTGAAAAAAAAAATGACAGCTGCCCTGGGGAATTCCTGATTTTACCTGGATTTATATAGATCTACTCCTAGCTACTGTATCAGTAGGTTTACATATGAACGTATTCGACATAGTTCTTCAACTGCCACAGAAAATATGTTTAAAGAGCTGTCACCACTAAATGCACAATCAAATTTCTTTCGCTAAATAATAGCCTAAAACGTTCTTATCACTATGTCATCATTCAACTAAAATCAAACTTAATTTACACTGAACGTTTTACAAAAGTAAATTATGCATCTATTTATCTGAAACCCACAGTAAAAATGATTTAGAGTTTCTTTGATCCTGCCTTTCATTCCTATCTTCTGACAGAAGATCGCATAGTCCAATGTCTTTCTTCTTTCAGTTTTCACACGCAACAACTGTAGTCTAGACATTTTTGTAATCTCACTGAACCAACATCCAAAGTAACATGATTTATATAGTAGTCTATCAAAGTAATCAGACCAATAATTTTACTACATTTAACTTAGACTATATGTAACTGCTATGTTTTAAATAGTAAAGTAAAACTTTTTTTAATTCTACCACTACCACAAAAATACTTTTAAAGAGTTAAAGCAAGTCCCACCAATCCATTTTTCTATTGAGAAAATATATTGTTGACAACATTATTTAGCATTTTATTTTATACATTTTTATTCAAATGTACTCTTGTTTGGGGGTGGAGCTCATTAGAATAATAATCATACCCAGCATACTTTGCTAGTGTTCATTTTTACATTCACGTTTGAATTTGGGAATTTAGCATCCTGAGTGACTTACTGTCAGTGCATTCAACTAAAGTACATAAACAACCACATACAGAGCGCTCCTTGATGAAAACCTGCTCCAGAGCGCTCAGGACCTCCTACTGGGGCCAAGGTTCACCTTCCAACAGGACAACGACCGTAAGCACACAGCCAAGACAACTCAGGAGTGGCTTCGGGACAAGTCTCTAAATGTCCTTGAGTGGCCCAGCCAGAGCTGGACTTGAACCCAATCGAATATCTCTGGAGAGTCCTGAAAATATCTGTGCAGCGACTCTCCCCATCCAACCTGACAAAGCTTGAGTGGATATTCAGAGAAGAATGGGATAAACTCCCAAAATATAGGTGTGCCAAGCTTGTAGCGTCATACCCAAGAAGACTCAAGGATGTAATCGCTGCCATTTTTTTATATACATTTGCAAAAATGTCTAAAAAACAGATTTTGCTTTGTCATTATGGGGTATTGTGTGTAGATTGATGAGAGAAAAAAACAATTTAATCAATTTTAGAAAAAGTAAGGGGTCTGAATACTTTCCGAATGCACCGTATCACAGTAATAGCAAGTAAAACGTATGTGTTACCATTACTGAGAATGTGGTGAGGTTAAGGGGGATACTTGCAGATGTATTTAGCAAATACAAGATACTTTTATCTCAATTCAGTACAATGCTTTGCAAAAGCATTTTTTTTATTTTACAGCGAAAGAGAGGTAGACAGGAGAGAGAAAGAAAGACAGAGAATTAGAGAAAGAGGAAGCAAACTTTCAGCCGCAGGTGACGTAACACTTTGGCCTGATAACAGCCCAACGGATGATGGAATTCAAACCTTTACACGATCAACGTCTGAGTCATTTCCGCATGGCACTAACTTGACAAAATCAGACTGGATTGTGTCATTGAGGAGCTCAATGACATGCAGTGTGTGTGTGTGTGTGTGTGTGTGTGTGTGTGTGTGTGTGTGTGTGTGTGTGTGTGTGTGTGTGTGTGTGTGTGTGTGTGTGTGTGTGTGTGTGTGTGTGTGTGTGTGTGTGTGTGTGTGTGTGTGCGTGTGTGTGAAAGAGAGGTTGAGTTTAGGATATAAGGTGTGTGTGTGTTGCCACAGTGAAGGGTTACGTGGATGTTTTGCATGTACGAACTGGAATGTCTACGAATATATGTACTATATATATATATATATATATATATATATATATATACACAGTACCAGTCAAACATTTTGACACACCTACTCATTCAAGGGTTTTTCTATATTTTTACAATTGTTTACATTGAAGAATAATAGTGAAGAATAACACATATGGAATCCTGTAGTAACCATAAAAGTGTTATACAAATCAAAATATATTTTAGATTTTAGATTCTTCAAAGTAGTCACCCTTTGCCTTTATGACAGCTTTGTACACTCTTGGCATTCTCTCAACCAGCTTCACCTGGAATGCTTTTTGAGCAGTCTTGAAGGAGTTCCCATATATGCTGAGCACTTGTTGGCTGTGTTCCTTCACTCTGCGGTCCAACTCATCCCAAACCATCTAATTTGGGCTGAGGTCAGGTGATTGTGGAGGCCAGGTCATCTGATGCAGCACTCCATCACTCTCCTTCTTGGTTAAATAGCCCTTACACAGCCTGGAGGTGTGTTGGATCATTGGCCTGCTGAAAAACAAATGATAGTCCCACTAAGCGCAAACCAGATAGGATGGCGTATCGCTGCAGAATGCTGTGGTAGCCATGCTGGTTAAGTGTGCCTTGAATTCTAAATAAATCATCAACAGTGTCACCAGCAAAGCACCCCCACACTATCACAACTCCTCCTCCATGCTTCACGGGGGGAAACACACATGTGGAGATGATCCGTTCACCTACTCTGCGTCTCACAAAGACAAGGCAGTTGGAACCAAAAATCTAAAATTGGGACTCATCAGACCAAAGGACAGATTTCCACCAGTCTAATATCCATTGCTAGTACTTCTTGGCCCAAGCAAGTCTGTTCTTATTGGTGTCCTTTAGTAGTAGTTTATTTGCAGCAATTCGACCATGAAGGCATGATTCACGCAGTCTCTTCTGAACAGTTGATGTTGAGATGTGTCTGTTAACTGTGTGAAGCAGCTATTTAGGCTGCAATGTCTGAGGCTGGTAACTCTAATGAACTTCTCTGCAGCAGAGGTAACTCTGGCTCTTCCTTTCCTGTGGCGGTCCTCATGAGAGCCAGTTTCATCATAGCGCTTGATGGTTTTTGCGACTGCACTTGAAGAAACTTTCAAAGTTCTTGACTGGCCATGTCTTTAAGTAATGATTGACGGTCGTTTCTCTTAGCTTATTTCAGCTGTTCTTGCCTAATATGGACTTGGTCTTTTTGCCAAAAATATAATTTAAGCTGTTCCAAAGCTTTTTGCTAACAGTCTTTATATCATTTAGCTTTGTTTTATTGTACATTTTCTTCTTATTTTTTAAGTTTAGTCACACGATTTCTCAATTTACAGTACATTTGCCAATTGGCTGTGCAGGCAGACCTTATTGTCATTCCCTTTGCCTCTTCCCTCTCACCATACAATTTTCAATTCCTCATCCATAAACTGGGATTTAACAGTTTTTACAGTCAATTTCTTAATGGGTGCATGCTTATTAGTAACTGGAATAAGCAATTTCATAAATGTGTCAAGTGCAGCTTCTGGTAGCTGGTTTTCCTAGATATGGCTACTGTACTGTGATCACTACATCTGATGGTTTTGAATACTGCTTTAGAGCAGATTTTTCCAACATTAGTAAAGATGTATCAATACATGTTGACTGATAACCTGAACCAGGTTGCAGGCACTGGCTTGTTTGAAGCGTTTTCTTAAGTGGGCAGCTTGATGAAATCCAGTCAATATTCAGGTCACCCAGAAAATATACCTCACTGTTGATATCACATCCATTATCAAGCATTTCACACATATTACCCAAATACTAACTTTTAGCTCTTGGTGGTCTATAGCAGCTTCCCACAAGAATGGGCTTTAGGTGAGGCAAGTGAACCTGTAGCCATGTTACTTCAACAGCATTTGACATGAGATCCTCTCTAAGCTGTACAGGAATATGACTCTGAACATAAACGGTATTGAGATTGCCTTGCTACCCAGAATTATTGCTGCGTTCAAACCATGCCCACAGACTTTTCTTACTCTGCAAGGAGTCTGAATCGGACCATACTCCCTGACCCTGGGCCAGAGCCAGAACACACGTGGGTTAAGCAATGTTTTCAAAGTACGTAACTGGCTTTGATACTGTGATTGGTTAGAGACGATGCAATCGCTGATTTCTTTGTTTTCACCACAAATGCTGTCACCCAAACGACTTTCAATGATGGCAGATTAAGACTAAAGTCTGTAGCAAACAACAGAGCAGGGGAATCATTCAGTGTGAGGCGTCAGGCTAGTATTGAGAGGCAGAGATGGCCTAGGTAGTTGGAGTATTTTGTTGGAGCAAATATATTTAAGTATGTGTTAAGTATGTGTTAAGTATGTGTTAAATATGTGTTGAATATGTGTTGAGTATGTGTTGAGTATGTGTTGATTGATTGGAATAAAAGCAGCTGCAAAATGATCATACTGTTAGGGATTTTTCAGGTCCAACTTGTCCAACAATAAATGTACATTTTTGTTACTGTGTGTCGGCTCCGTAATGAATACCACCCAGGTGTTTGAATTTGACATCAGCCGTGGTTGAGCTATGTCTCATTAATATACAATGTATTCACGCAGTGAAACCAAAAACAAAAAGTGTGCAGAGAAAGAGAGAGAGCTAGAGATAGAGATAAATATAGTGTGTGTGTGTGTGTGTGTGTGTGTGTGTGTGTGTGTGTGTGTGTGTGTGTGTGTGTGTGTGTGTGTGTGTGTGTGTGTGTGTGTGTGTGAGGTAGAGAGAGCAATCATTATGTCATGGTCTTTGTCGTTTGTGTGTTCAGGATATACTGTAAGGTGTGTGGTCTGGTGTGCTTCTACAATGTTTATAGTTTGTGTTGTTGTATTGGTTGCTCCTTCTCTCAGCTCCAACTTGCACACTGGGCAGAGTTGCATGCGGTATGTCGAACAACCTGTTCAGTTTTGACACAGGTGTGTCTTGGGGAGGCAGGGAGGCAGAAAGGTGAGGTGGAGGGATGTAGAGATCACCCACTCAGACATGTTCACCATTGCAGCAGACACAGCATGGAGAAAAAAAAACAACACAAACAAATATCAATACACTTTGCTTATAAGAATGTCCAGAGTGCCTGGCTGCTTATAGTGGTCCAAAAACCATGAGACACAAGCATTACTATGCTCACAATGAACTTTGCTTAGATGAATCAGTTCGCTATGAGAGTCAAATTATTTGTAACAAATTAGATTTTTATAAGATAAATACATGATGTACTAGGAGGTGTGCCACACTACTGATGTAGACTATTGACTCTCATGGGTGAAATGTATTATACACTGTACCCTTTTAAGAAGTGATTCATTTGACAGAAGTGTGTTCCAGTAATGTCTTAAAACACGAAACCACTGTGAAGTGAACCTGCCATGCCAGTGAATCTCTCTCTCTCTCTCTCTCTCTCTCTCTCTCTCTCTCTCTCTCTCTCTCTCTCTCTCTCTCTCTCTCTCTCTCTCTCTCTCTCTCTCTCTCTCTCTCGGCTTTAGTGTGTCATTCAGCATTGTATAATGATCCAGCTATGCTTAAATTAGCCACTCCTTTGATAAGGTGGAGTGGCGCAAGCAGCAGGTTCATTTCTCCCAGGATCCACAATGGCTGTGTCATTCGCCGTTCTGTCAAAGGCACGGCTGGTGAACACACATAGGTTGACACACAACAACAACACACACACCAAATAGCACCCAGACTAACCAGCCCACACACACATCAAACAAAGCTAACTCTGCCTGTTGGTAACTAACCACACCTTCCTGTCCCTAGCAACGCGGTCAGCACAGACAGACAGAACCTGAGATACAGATAAAACAGGAAAGGGTCATGATGTCATGAATGGACAGATTCTGCAGTATGTATGCTCCTTAAAATATAGTTCACAGCTGCAGTCACAGTCACAATAGTCCACCTCAGAGCCATATATTTACAAATATCACAATCTAAATGAGATGTCCAAGCCTCGTAAGGCTTATTAATTGAGGTTGTAAACATGGAGATAAATAATTTATATGCTTGTAAATAATAATGTGCCAGACTATTGCGCCTCTGCACCGAGAACTATCAATTCAGCTCCTGCACCGCAGCACAAAGTGAATGGAACTGGATGGACATAACGGAAGCTCTAGATCAGGAATTCCCAAACTGGGGTACGCAATGCCGTCGGGGGTACGCCACATAAAAATGTGATTCACATTTTTTTTCTTCATATTTTCAAACAATATATTTCTCTTTTCCAACAGGGCTATACATTTGGGTGAGTTATGTTTCTCGTCTGAGTAGCCTCGTTTTACTGCCAAAAATAAAATTAAACCATCTAGTGTTCAACGAAATAACAACACAATGTCAAATACAGGTAGCCAAGTCAAATAATTAACATCCAATCATTTTAACTCTCTCGCAGGAAACCTTCACTCCTGTTCAGACATTTAGAAACGAAACAAGACAATTTGAAAAAACAAAAATGCGAGAATAAAGACGAGTGATAAGACATGTATAAAAGCAACAGATACCATTAATAAGAAGGGGCTTGATGCGTCTTATATGGTGAGCTACCGAGTGACTAGGACAGGCAAGCCACGTACTATTGTGGAGGACTTCATTCTTCCTGCTGCCGCGGATATGGCTGGGACAATGCTGGGGGAAAAGGCCCAATAAACTATACAGACAATGCCTTCATCAAACAACACTGTATCACAACGCATCAGTGACATGGCAGGAGATGTTTTGAAACAATTACTGCTACGCATACAAGCCAGTCAACAGACGTGGCGGGCCTGGCACAGCTCGTGGTATATGTCCGTTACCTTTATGGGGGGGTCAATTAAGGAAGACATCCTCTTCTGCAAACCACTGGAAAACCAGTGTACTGATGGCGCTGATGGCGCAAAAGCCATGACAGGGAGACATAGTGGAGTGGTAACGCGCGTACAAGCAGTTGCTCCCGATGCCACTTGGGTGCACTGCTGCATCCACCGAGAGGCTCTTGCTGCCAAGGGAATGCCTGACAGCTAGAAATACGTTTTGGACACTACAGTGAAAATGGTTAACTTTGTTAAAGCAAGGCCCCTGAACTCTCGTGAATTTTCTACATTGTGCAATGATATGGGCAGCGACCATGTAAAGCTTTTACAACGTACAGAAGTGCACTGGTTATCAAGGGGGAAAGTATTGACCATTTTTTTTTTTTATTGAGAGACGAGTTTAAAGTTTTCTTTACTGACAATAATTTTCATTTGTCTGACCGCTTGCATGATGACGAGTTTCTCACACGACTGGCCTATTTGGGTGATGTTTTTTCTCGCCTGAATGATCTGAATCTAGGATTACAGGGACTCTTCGCAACTACATTCAATGTGCGGGACAAAATTGAGGCTATGATTAAGAAGTTGGAGCTCTTCTCTGTTTGAATCAACAAGGGCAACACACAGGGCTTTCCAGCATTGTAAGATTTTTCGTGTGCAAATGAACTCAAGCTTATGGACAATGTCAAATGTGATATTGCCAAGCACCTGAGTGAGTTGGGTACGCAATTACGCAGGTACTTTCCCGAAACGTACAACACGAACAACTGGATTCGTTCTCATCCCTTTCATGCCCTGCCTCCAGTCCACTTACCGATATTTGAATAAGAGAGCCTCATCGAAATTGCAACAAGCGGTTCTGTGAAAATTTAATTTAATCAGAAGCCACTGCCAGATTTCTGGATAGGGCTGCGCTCAGAGTTTCTTGTCTTGGCAAATCGCGCTGTTAAGACACTGATGCCCTTTGCAACCACGTACCTATGTGAGAGTGGATTCTCGGCCCTCACTGCCATGAAAACTAAATACAGGCACAGACTGTGTGTGGAAAATGATTTAAGACTGAGTCTCTCCAATACAACCCAACATTGCAGAGTTATGTGCATCCTTTCAAGCACACCCTTCTCATTAACCTGTGGCACTGACATCGTGTGGACAATCAGAGACTTACACCCGATAACAAAGGAGACCTCCATCGAAGGAACAGGCCTCGTCGAACCGCCCAGTAAGCGGAACTCGGTCCACGAAGAGATACCCAACGGAGACCTTCAACAAGTAATTACATCATTATAATTCTGACCCATAAGAGCGGCAGTTCAAGGCAAGGTGTTAGGGCTAAACTAAGCATAGTTTACAAATGTATCCAAGTGTGCTTTTCTCTCGTGCACTCTCTCTCTCTCTCTCTCTCTCTCTGTCTTTCTAAATCCCCATCTTGTGTAACACGTGTCATATTGTGTTGGTCCACTAGGGACCTCTTTCATTGTACTAAGTTGTAATCAACGGCCTAGACTGTGTGTTTGTGTATGTGTATCTTCTTTATCATTTAGCTTGTTAGTGAATAAATAATCAACTCAATTGGTGTGGTACGGAAATCGATATTCTGATATTCTTTGAGTTAATTTGGGAAATGGTAATTCATTAAACAATCTTTTACAATGGTGCCCCAGGTTACTTAGTTAAAGGTTACCTGATTATGTGAATCACGTAATTAGAAACACAGTTAATTATTCGATAAACAGCAGTCACCACATTAACAATATAAAGTCTGGACAAGGAGCTTCTCCTTCTTTCTCTTGGATACCTGTAAGGACCAGAGTCTCTCTCATGGATCTAGTCTGTATGTCTAGTAAGGCTTCTCTCAGAAAGATGTTGTCCTTTTTAAGTTCATTAACATCAGTTTCTATCTTATTGACTGTCCCTTTTAGCTTGTTTGTATCTTTCTCCAATGTCGCAGCATTTTACTCACTCATCTCGAGGCTCGCCTTCAACTCTTTTAAATCATTTCTGACTAGTTCAAGTATGCCCAGTTTGTCATTTATTGATTTTAACAGATCGGTTTCGACCTTTACCATTAAATAGTCTGTGTCTGTAGAAGAGTCACATTTTCGTTTTGAAATAGGTTCCCTTGTCTTACTCTCCGTCATGTTGAGATTGGTTCACCTGTCTTACTCTCCGTCATGTTGAGATGGGTTCCCCTGTCTTACTCTCCGTCATGTTGAGATAGGTTCCCCTGTCTTACTCTCCGTCATGTTGAGATAGGGTCCCCTGTCGTACTCTCCGTCATGTTGAGATAGGTTCCCCTGTCTTACTCTCCGTCATGTTGAAATCGGTTCCCCTGTCTTACTCTCCGTCATGTTTGGGTGTTGCTTGTTTTCATAATATTTGTTGATACATTTCTCAAGTCTTATGATTTGTTTTGTGATGATATCCAGATTGAAGGTTATTACCCACCAGTTTGTGAAGTGCTAATATTTAGTCTAGCTTACCCATTTTGTTTTTGTCTTGAGGTGATCTACACTGTTGTGTTCAGTCCGCCATTTTGCTTCGGTCAAGAAACACAAGCAATGGACATTAGACCATTGGGAGTCCAAATGTAAGCTTTTCTGGTGACACTGTTGGTGATTTATTTAGAATTCAAGGCACACTTAACCAGCATGGCTACCACAGCATTTTGAAGCGATACGCCATCCCATCTGGTTTGCGCTTAGTGGGACTATCATTTGTTTTTCAACAGGACAATGACTTAAAACAAACCTCCAGGCTCTGTAAGGGCTATTTGACCAAGGAGAGTGATGGAGTGCTGCATCACCTGACCTCAACCCAATTGAGATGGTTTGGGATGAGTTGGACTGCAGAGTGAAGAAAAGTGCTCAGTATATGTGGGAACTCTTTCAAGACATTTCAGGTGACTACCTCATGAAGCTGGTTGAGAGAATGCCAACAGTGTGCAAAGCTGTCATCAAGGAAAAGGGTGGCTACTTTGAAGAATCTCAAATCTAAAATATATTTTGATTTGTTTAACACTTTTTTGGTTACTACATGATTCCATATGTGTTATTTTATAGTTTTGATGTCTTCACTATTATTCAAAAAAAAAGAAGAAGAAAAAAAAAAGAAACCTTGAATGAGTAGGCGTGTCCAAACTTTTGACTGGTACTGTATGTGAATTTTTTTGGGGTATCAGATGTCCACGAGAGGCTAATACTCCCTTAGGGGCAGTAAACACAGAGTTACTACTAGGCTGAGTGCTGGTTCTCTCTAAGGGCAATGTTTCTCTCTGTTACCCCCATCTCAGGTATCCAAGTGGGGGGAATGATATGGGTGGCTAGCTTGGCTAAATTTAGGACCAGGAGGATCACATTTTGACATTGGATTAAGTGGAATGATGAGAGCACTCTTGGGAATGGAGCTTTTTTTTTAACTTGCGTTTTCTCCCCCGCTTGGAATTCTCCCCTCGATTAGTCCTTGTGTGTGTGTGTCTGTGTGTTTACGTGTATGTTTTCTTGGAAACTGTGAGTTGTGTGTTGAGGGTGAGGAGGTATGTGGATGTTTTGCATGCACAAACTGGAATGTCTACCAATACAGACCCTGGGCCATGACTCCTGTCTTCCTGGAGCTGATGTTGGCCACACAAACACACACACATACATACACACACGCACGCGCGCGCGCACACACACACACATTAAGAATGCCACATCAGCTGTTGTGTTCCTGGTGTGTGTCCAAGTCTCCACTCCCTCAAACCCAGTCTGACAGGTGCGCTGCTCCATGTCTGTGTGTTCGCATACACCAGTCATTATCTCATACATCAGCAGCATTGGGTTGGTGTGTTGTTCTGATGTTGGGCCTATTAACTTGATGTTCTAGGCCAGGTTCTAGGCCAGGTATTCCCAAACTGGGAATACGCACAATGCCATTCAGTGAAATAACAACACAATGTCAAATACAGGTAGCCTAGTCAAATGATTAACATCCAATCACATTAACCGTTACTCTCTCGCGCGAATTCCACTAACGGTCCGTATGTAGCCAAACGTAGCTGCTGCTCATTCCGTTTGCTCTAAAATTGATAAATGGTTAAACGACACAAGTTGTTCTGCTTCCACGAGCACATCCAACGCTAGCATCAGTAACTCTACATTTGTTGTTAGCCCAGCTAGCATGGACACTGACAGTTGTGAATCTGATGCAGCCGAAGAGCTACTGCCCCCTTACCCGGGAAAGCACCGAACAACAGACCGGGACGTTGGACCATCGAAGAGGCTCAAATATGATGAGAAGTACATTGTATTTTGGGTTCACTTATATTGGAAGTAGTGCCTTTCCTCAGTTAAACGTGCAAAAAAACTATCTCACAACTCGATGAAACCACTCTTACGTCGACATTAAGAAAAGAAACATGACAATTTGAAAAATAAGCCACAGGAGTTTTTTGAGTGAGAATTAAGACAACTTTCGAGTAGTAAGACATGTATAAAAGCAACAGATACCATTAATAAGAAGGGGCTAGAAGTGCCCTATATGGTGAGCTACCGAGTGGCTAGGACAGGCAAGCCCCATACTATAGTGGAGGAGTTCATTCTTCCTGCTGCTGCGGATATGGCTGGGACAATGTGGGGGGAAAAGGCAGAAAAACTATACAGACAATGCCTTCATCAAACAGCACTGTTTCACAACGCATCAGTGACATGGCAGGAGATGTTTTGAAACAACTACTGCTTCGCATACAAGCGTTACAGCTGGATGAGTCAACATACGCTGCGGGCCTGGCACAGCTCCTGGTATATGTCCTTTACTTTTATGAGGGGTCAATTAAGGAAGACATCCTCTTCTGCAAACCACTGGAAAATGTCAAATGTGATATAACGAAGCACCTGAGTGACTTGGGTGCGCAATTACTCAGGTACTTTCCCGAAACGGATGACACAAACAACTGGATTCATTATCCCTTTCATGCCCTGCCTCCAGTCCACTTACCGATATCTGAACAAGAGAGCATCATCGAAATTGCAGCAAGCGGTTCTGTGAACATTTAATTTATTCAGAAGCCATTGCCAGATTTCTGGATTGGGCTGCGCTCAGAGTATCCTGCCTTGGCCCTCACTAGCATGAAAACTAAATACAGGCACAGACTGTGTGTGGGAAATGATTTAAGACTGAGACTCTTTCCAATACAGTTATGTATTGGAAAGATGTGCATCTTGTCAAGCAGACCCTTCTCATTAACCTGTGGTGAGTTATTCATTTTCGATGAACAAATAAGGTTTCATACAGTGGGGGAAAAAAGTATTTAGTCAGCCACCAATTGTGCAAGTTCTCTCACTTAAAAAGATGAGAGAGGCCTGTAATTTTCATCATAGGTACACTCCAACTATGACAGACAAAATGAGGGGAAAAAATCTGGAAAATCACATTGTAGGATTTTTATGAATTTATTTGCAAATTATGGTGGAAAATAAGTATTTGGTCACATACAAACAAGCAAGATTTCTGGCTCTCACAGACCTGTAACTTCTTCTTTAAGAGGCTCCTCTGTCCTCCACTCATTACCTGTATTAATGGCACCTGTTTGAACTTGTTATCAGTATAAAAGACACCTGTCCACAACCTCAAACAGTCACACTCCAAACTCCACTATGGCAAAGACCAAAGAGCTGTCAAAGGACACCAGAAACAAAATTGTAGACCTGCACCAGGTTGGGAAGACTGAATCTGCAATAGGTAAGCAGCTTGGTTTGAAGAAATCAACTGTGGGAGCAATTATTAGGAAATGGAAGACATACAAGACCACTGATAATCTTCCTCGATCTGGGGCTCCACGCAAGATCTCACCCGTGGGGTCAAAATGATCACAAGAACGGTGAGCAAAAATCCCAGAACCACACGGGGGACCTAGTGAATGACCTGCAGAGAGCTGGGACCAAAGTAACAAAGCCTACCATCAGTAAAACACTACGCCGCCAGGGACTCCAAATCCTGCAGTGGCAGACGTGTCCCCTGCTTAAGCCAGTACATGTTCAGGCCCGTCTAAAGTTTGCTAGAGAGCATTTGGATGATCCAGATGAGGATTGGGAGAATGTCAGATGAAACCAAAATAGAACTTTTTGGTAAAAACTCAACTCGTCGTGTTTGGAGGACAAAGAATGCTGAGTTGCGTCCAAAGAACACCATACCTACTGTGAAACATGGGGGTGGAAACATCATGCTTTGGGGCTGTTTTTCTGCAAAGGGACCAGGACGACTGATCCGTGTAAAGGAAAGAATGAATGGGGCCATGTATCGTGAGATTTTGAGTGAAAACCTCCTTCCATCAGCAAGGGCATTGAAGATGAAACGTGGCTGGGTCTTTCAGCATGACAATGATCCCAAACACACCGCCGGCAACGAAGGAGTGGCTTCGAAGAAGCATTTCAAGGTCCTGGAGTGGCCTAGCCAGTCTCCAGATCTCAACTCCATAGAAAATCTTTGAAAGTCCGTGTTGCCCAGCGACAGCCCCAAAACATCACTGCTCTAGAGGAGATCTGCATGGAGGAATGGGCCAAAATACCAGCAACAGTGTGTGAAAACCTTGTGAAGACTTACAGAAAACGTTTGACCTCTGTCATTGCCAACAAAGGGTATATAACAAAGTATTGAGATAAACTTTTGTTATTGACCAAATACTTATTTTCCACCATAATTTGCAAATAAATTCATAAAAAATCCTACAATGTGATTTTCTGGATTTTTTTTCCTCATTTTGTCTGTCATAGTTGAAGTGTACCTATGATGAAAATTACAGGCCTCTCTCATCTTTTTAAGTGAGAGAACTTGCACAATTGGTGGCTGACTAAATACTTTTTTTCCCCACTGTATGGAAGATGACTAAATAAAGAGCAGAATTATTGATTATTATTATATTATTATTTGTGCCCTGGTCCTATATGAGCTCTTTGTCACTTCCCACGAGCCGGGTTGTGACAAAAACTCATACTCATTCTTATGTTTAAAAAATGTATCGTATAGTGTGTGTGTGGCAGGCTTACAATGATGGAAAAAAACAACATTTGAGAGTGCGCTGACCCTGGTGCTAGAGGGGGTACGCAGCTGGTAGTTGAATGTTTGAAGGGGTATGGGACTATAAACAGTTTGGGAACCACTATTCTAGGCTATATCCTCAACTTTGCCTTGAACCCCTGAAGTAACTTCAATTGGATAGCTATATCATAGCTTGCATTGACAGAATAGTTGAAGCAAACGTGTATTTTTTATGCTCCCGTGGGAAGGGAGTAAGTATTGTGCTATCTTATGTATTGAGATTACCTGACTACCCAGGCTCCTTGCTCCATTCGAATGCTATGCCACACCCACAGACATTCATTTGTTTTTTCTGGCTCTGACCATACTCCCTGACCCTTCACAGAATGCGAACACATTCGGGGTCATCTGATTAGTCTCAGAAACCGAGCCAGAACCAGAGCCAGAACACACATTGGTGAAGTGCCGTTTTCAAAGTATGCAATTGGCTTTGATACTGTGATTGGTTAGAGACGATCCATTCGCTGATGACTTTGTTTTCACCACAAACGACATCACCCAAGCAACTTTCAATAATGGCAAATTCAGACTAAAATCTGTGGCCAGAGCAGCAGAATAATTTAGTTTGAGGCTTCAGGCTAGTATTGAGAGTTTGAGATGGCCTAATTAGTTTATTGTCTCAGATCACAGTTGACTCCAAAGTATGCTCTGTTGTCATGACAACCATAAAAGGAACTATATGGTTGTCTTAGCTTGACCTTTGAGCCCTAGCTCATTGTTGTAGTATTGGCTTTACAGTGTTTCCTCCGACACATTGGTGCAGCTGGCTTCTGCGATAAGTGTGTGGGTGTTAAGAAGTGTGGCGAGTCATGTTTCAGAGGACTCAACCTTCTCCTCTCCTGAGCCCGTTGGGGAGTTGCAGCGATGAGACAAGATGGTAATCATGAAATTGGGGAGAAAAGGGTGGTAAAAAAATATTGTAATTCTTTGCAGTGTACCCTTAGCCATGATGTAGTGATGTTCAGTTCTAGAGTTTTCAAGAGTTTTTATCTACAGTGTTCAAGAGTTATTTGTGGTCAGGTCACATGGACAGGGAAAACCTACTAGCCTTACCAATGATGGTCACGTGGTCAGGTAAAACAGCCCTAGCAATGATGTAGTTCTAGAGATTCTATCTAGAGAGTTCAGGTCACTTGGCTCTCACAACAATGTAATGTAACGTTGAATGCAGAAAAATGCACTATAGTCTCTCTGATTTGTTATGAAAAAAAAGCTCTGGAATGTATTGAGTCAGGCTTTACCAGCTGACCCCTGAAATCAGCTGATTAGGTCGTAGTATGGGAACCAACACCTTCAGAATACGTCATATTACTTCCCAAATCTACAGGCTAAAAGGGCTTTCTAGCTTATAGGATGGATATGACTGTACCAACAGCATTGTTCTAGTAATTTACAGTCATGAACCCACTGTACAGGAGGATGTTAGAAATGCGCATGCCTACTCAGCTCATTTTACAGTGTTGGTAGAAATTGCCAGAGTCAGATACTTTTTAATTCCTCCCTAATGCTTGGGGTTGTAGAGGGTAGAGTAATCTGATCCTAGATCTGTGGTTAAGGGCTTAAATATGCAGTATTTATCTCTGCTTTTGTCTTACTTTGAGACCTGTCTACTTCCTTTCTGTGTCTATGAGAGACACAGACTGTATTTCTGGTCCAAAGTCACTCTGCTGTTGGCCTTTCGATTTAGCAAATTATTGACACAAATTATTGACATGGGGAGATTACTTCACAGCCCAAAAACAGAACTTTACACAGGATTCTGAATGAGTTGGAGTACAATAATCTTTGGCTCCTGAGGAATTTAAATGACCATCACCAGATAATAAGCTAGAGGAGTGGCAATGTGGCAAGATAGCATTTGATTATGCAACACTGCAACTGTTGATCGGCAAACTGATTTACAGGGTATAGTTCCTTTTTGTCAGATTGACGGCTGGATATGAAAGTTTACTTTACCTAAACATAAAATCAAGCGGAATAGGAATGCTGCACAAATATGTGATCAACATTTATCTATTCATTATAAATGTTTATGAAAGTATTAACCCCTTGAGATGCACCATCTCCTATTCAAGGATTTTCAAATGATTTTTTATGAAATTTCAGCTTGCCCTTGGTAGGCGTAAAGAAACAACATTTGTTTGTTTTCCATTCACAAGGACAAGTCTGTAACTGTCACTTTTCCTCAGTAAAGCAGAAGAAAGAGCTCTCTGTTTGAATTTAGGATGTGTCTGTGACACAACACAGACTGTATTGATTTGCTTTCATCTCTTACTGTACTGCTCAAACTATCCGTCCTCTGCGGCCATGTTTGAACTGTGAAGAGATTGTGAAACGGAACGAGGAGCGATAATGATGAACGGCCAATAAAGTCCTCTCTCCTCCATGGTTACGGCCCTGGCTGTAAACGGCGACGGGGCAACACAGCTCAAAGGCTATATTTGTGCTCCCTGGCTGGAGAGAGAAATGCCAGCCTCACCGTTTGCCCACCCACTTGTTCTTTCACCCGACAAAAGTGGCTATAGTGTCTGATAAGCGTGACACAATCCCTCTCTCAATATTTGTGTGTGTGTGTGATGCCTCCAATAAAAGAATATTTGACTTCTGAGCTCAGCTGAGACTGATCCTAGACATTTTTCCTCAAGAGCTTTTTTCATTTTTTATAACCCACCTTTTCATTTTTCATGACACCTGATTTATGCTTGGTGACAAGGTGTTATGTGTACGTATATATGTGAGTTATTCATTGATGATGAACGCAGATTAAGAACATTCCATGCCCTGGCTGAATCAATCAATCACGAAGAACTGATGATCTTAATTTTCCCAGGTATGCTGATGACTGTGGTTTAGTATTTTTATTTTTGTAGGGTGTACTTTCGGTACAATGTGGAGTGGTGTTTAGGTATGAGTGTTCAGTGTGTGTAGTTTTTAGTGTTGAGGCATCACTCATCAGGACTCGCAGACCATCCATAGTGTGTGATGGCCTTGTCTCGCCCAGCAGGGCTTGGCATGGGTGGGGTGGACCAATGGGTCATTGGCATCCTGCAGGTGTGGCCTTGTGGGTGGTGTTCCATTGTGTACAGGTAGTTAGTTTGGCACGGAGCAATGGCAGGTGCAAGATCCTTTTATCGTTAAATGTGTGTGTGTGTGTGTGTGTGTGTGTGTGTGTGTGTGTGTGTGTGTGTGTGTGTGTGTGTGTGTGTGTGTGTGTGTGTGTGTGTGTGTGTGTGTGTGTGTGTGTGTGTGTGTGTGTGTGTGTGTGTGTGTGTGTGATTAGCATGCGCATGTGTGATTAGTGTTCGTGTGTGTGATTAGTGTGTTTGTATTTTTGTGATTAGCGTGCATGTATGTGTATGTTTGATTAGCCTGAATGTGTATCTAAGTCTTCAGAAATCCACCTGCAATTAAAATGTAATTAAGTCACAATAAACGAGTGTGCTAAAGAAACGTGTGAATAGCTAACAAAGTGGCACTGTAGTTATCCATTATTTGATTGAGCCTCTCAAAACAGTCACATACAAAACAGTAATATACAGTACATCATTAATGTACACGTTTCTGAAAGATCAGCTATTTAACTTATTACTCCCATAGCCATCAGCCTAGCAGATTTACAACGTGTACCTGTATTGTGCTCTAACATATACCTTACCAGTGCAGTTAGGGCCTCCGTCAGAGGGCTTCAGTTTCTGCCTCAGGGACGGTACCGCACAAGAATGTACTGTCTGACTTCCTCTTCTGTTCACATTGGCGGTCGAACCAGGAAGGATGTGATAGGTTCGCGGTTGTTTGGTTTGTCGCTCGACCTATCCCGGAATTTGGAGGTTTGGTCCACCCCACCCATTGTGTAACCAAGAAGAGGTTGCAGCATTTGACTCACAGGAGGGCGCTAGGTCCATGTTTATGAGTTATTGTCAATATTTGTCCCCAATTTGTCAATGAATGCTTTCTGGTTCAGCAAGGTTGTAAGTTATGTCACAAAGTGGGAGCAATCAGTTAATCATCTAACATGACATATTGTATGACCTTATTTCCTTGCCACTAAAAAAACAATTTTATTTCAAATGTTCGCTGGCTCACTCGTTGACACTGCTTTGTGAAAGAGCCATGTGATGATGCTGTTAGACAATCGGTTATCATGTGTACTGAGTGTACAAAATCTTAAGAATACCTTCCTAATATTGAGTTGCACCCCCACCATTTGTCCACAGAACAGCCTCAATTCATCGGGGCATGGAGTCTACAAGGTGTTTACTCAAATGCTTCCCACAGGTGTGTCAAGTTGGGTTGATGTCCTTTGGGTGGTGGACCATTCTTGATACACATGGGAAATTGTTGAGTTTGAAAAATCCAGCAGCGTTGCAGTTCTTGACACAAACTGTTGCACCTGGCACCTACTATTATACCAGGTTCAAAGGCACTTAAATATTTTGTCATGCCTGTTCACCCTCTGAATGGCACACATACACAATCCATGTCTCAAAGCTTAAAAATCCTTATTTAACCTGTCATTCTCCCCTTCATCTACACGGATTGAAGTGGATTTAACAAGTGACATCATTAAGGGATCATAGCTTCCCCTGGATTCACCTGGTCAGTCTGTGTCATGGAAATAGCAGGTGTTCTTCATGTTTTATAAAATCAGTACATAGGAGAGAGTTGGGTAAGTTCAGCCAAAGGGGTAATTTGAGACATCCTTGTTTCTAGGAAACACAAAATGTATCATTTGACCAAATATTTAGGAAAATGTAATCATTTCATTGAGACTCTGAAATAAGAAACCACATGGAAATAGTAGTAAGCAACCAAAAAACATATTTTCTAAGTCTAATTAATTGAATGTGTTTAGACGTCTCATGATGATATCATGATATCTAAATCAAAGTAGATCATTTTAAGATTGTTCCATATATCAGTTGGGTTCTCAATAAGCTTCAATATGAGGTCCTAAACCTAGCATGAAAGTGCATCCCTGTAGCTGTGTGGGCTAATATAGTCAAAATGTTTGTCTTGGGGTAAGTTGAGACAATGGTTGAGCCAATGCCAAGTTGAGCAAATTGAAGTGTTTTCTTCTCAGGCGTAATGCAAGGCATTATCGCTGGGATATGAGGTACCAACAGGGGCTGGGAATTGGCCTATATGGATAGTGTTAAATTGAAATGTTTCTTACAGACGAAATATGGAAAGCATATGTATAACCGTGGTAGCAATTAAAAGGGAACTGTTTGGAGATTGTGTGATACATTCAGTAACATGATGAGAATATTATTGGAAAGTTTAGTGAAGCTGCAACATAAGACAAAAAAATGACAAGGGTTTTTCTAGTGTGAGGTCAAACTGGTGTGTCCAAGTGGCCACACACCTCTCCACAGTGTACACTGTTCCTAAGTAATTTCAATGCACTTTTATGACTCATAGAAGAGTCTTCAACTATAAGGTGCTTTTTTTCTAGCTCTTCTAGCTGTGCCGTTGAAGAACTACAGCAAGCACACTTGTAGTTGTTTTGTCTGTAACACAGCCATCACACAATTACTGTTATTGTTTACTAAATCCAAAAACAGTCCATTATAAATCTCAATCTGAGTCAGATAGGCATCGTTTGAAAGTGTTTTCTACTGCCAATATGTAAAATACGATGTTAGGCTTTAACAGGGCAATTCAGAAAATCCGATCACAATTGTGGTGAATGTAGTGCACATTTTGGACTCATAGGTGTTTGACAGAATGGCTGTCAGTCAAAACCCATACAACGCTGTGAAGCAGAGACCCTGAGCTCTGACGTTACGTATAGCATGTTACTGTGCGCCACTGCATTCCAATTTAGGCACTTATCTTAGCTAATCCAAGTTTGTCATTTTAAAAGGCTAATTGATCATTAGAAAACCCTTTCGCAATTTTGTTATCACAGCTGAAAACTGTCGTTCTGATTAAAGAAGCAATAAAACTTCTTTAGACTAGTTGAGTATCTGGAGCATCAGCATTTGTGGGTTCGATTACAGGCTCAAAATGGCCAGAAACAAACAACTTTCTTCTGAAACTTGTCAATCTATTCTTGTTCTGAGAAATGAAGGCTATTCCATGCGAGAAATTGCCAAGAAACTGTAGTTCTCATACAACGCTGTGTACTACTCCCTTCACAGAACAGCGCAAACTGGCTCTAACCAGAATAGAAAGAGGAGTGGGAGGCCCGGTGCACAACTGAGCAAGAGGACAAGTACATTAGAGTGTCTAGTTTGAGAAACAGACGCCTCACAAGTCCTCAACTGGCAGCTTCATTAAATAGTACCCGCAAAACACCAGTCTCAACGTCAACGGTGAAGAGGCGACTCCGGGATGCTGGCCTTCCCAGGTCTTCTCCCAGCCTCTTTTATATAAGTCCCATATCTCAGCTTAATCCCAATCCCACAGGAGTTTCGTTCAACATAATAATTTTGAAGGTGACTGAAGTATGATGACTAGTTAGGTACACATTTTAGTATGAGAGTGAATAAATGTTCTATATCTACAGGATGAAACTAGGGGGCATAATACCTCAGTTTCAATGACGACACTAGTCACAATGCTGTTGATAACTCTCTCTCAGCTGATCCGGTGGTGAGGCGTCAGTACAGGCCTGAGGGGGACAGAGAATAGGTTTTTATCCCATGTTCCCCTAACAAGGCCTACATCCATTACTACCCCTCATAAATTAGCATTCGGTAACCAGGCCTGTGGTAGTTTGGCCTGAACCCCCAACCCCCCACCCCTCCAGCCCATGCAGTACCATTAATGTTAACAATGTAGACTTTGTTCCAGGCCGCACCAGAGAGAAAGCGAGATGTTTTATTGGCCCCATAAATCCGTGAGACGTGGAATCGGTGAACGCCTGGTTTAATTTTCACTTTGGTGAATGTGCTTTGTTTTTCGGTGTAGTTTGGTTGCACTTGCAAAGCGACCCATCGAGACTCAATACTTCTAATACTAGCGTGATTTGCTGAAGTTTGGGGGTCAGTATACACAAGAACCAAAAATATGAACTTCTGGAAATACATAAGTGGAATGTTTTGGGGGTGTATATCTCTGACTGTCTGTGAATCTATATGTGCAGGCTGTTTGTTACTGTATTTGGGAGGTTTAAATTCATATAAATCAATAGGCCTGTGTCAGGACTTGTTTTCTTACCTCTGCTTTTTACCCTTCAAAGTCCAATTATTTTTATGGCTGTGTGGTATTTAGTGACTGTCGTAAATAACCAAAGCAAATATGGACCAAATGCTGAACCACCTATGCTCACGCACACACAAGAAGGTTCTCAAGTCAGACTTGAGAAAAAGTTTAAGAGAACATAAACTTCTAAAAGAGATTGATACAATCAATGTACTTAATTAAGCCAGTTTTATTGCCAACTATGTATGCATGCATCTTCTTTGATAACCATAAATGATCAATAAAGCCATGCCCGCCCCACCACCAAACATGCTCACAGAGAAGAATGTTTGGAAATCAAACTTGTTAGATTTAAAAAAAAAAAATACACTTCTTATTAAAGAGATCAGAAAACATCTATTTGATATAACCCATTTAGTCAATGAAGCCATGTATTTTTGCCAAATACAGTGCCTTTAAAAAGTGTTCAGACCCCTTGACCTTTTCCACATTTTGTTATGTTACAGCTTTATTCTAAAATTGATCAAAAATAAAAATCCTCAGCAATCTACACACAATACCCCATAATGACAAAGTCGAAAACAGGTTTCTAGAAATGTTTGCAAATGTATAAAACATTAAAAACAGAAATAACATATTTACATTAAGACCCTTTGCTATGAGACTCACATTGAGCTCAAGCGCATTCTGTTTCAATTGATCATCCTTGAGTTGTTTCTACAACTTCATTGGAGTCCACCTGTGGTAAATTCAATTGATTGGACATGATTTGGAAAGACACACACTTGTTTATAGGTCCCACAGTTGACAGTGCATGTCAGAGCTAAAACCAAGCCATGAGGTCGAAGGAATTGTACGTAGACCTCCGAGATATGATTGTGTCAAAGCATAGATCTGGGGAAGGGTACCAATTTTTTGGGGCAGCATTGTAGGTCCCCAAGAACACAGTGACCTCCATCATTCTTAAATGCAAGAAGTTTGGAACCACCAAGACTCTTCCTAGAGTTGGCCGCCTGGCCAAACTGAGAAATTGGGGGAGAAGATTTTCTGGTCTGATGAAACCAAGATTCAACTCTTTGGCCTAAATGTCAAGTGTCACGTCTGGAGGAAACCTAGCACCATCCCTACGGTGAATCATGCTGTGGGGATGTTTTTCACCAGCAGGGACTGGGAGACTAGGGTTGAGGGAAAGATGAACGGAACAAAGTACAGAGAGATGCTTGATGAAAACCTGCTCCAGAGTGCTCAGGACCTCAGACTGGGCTGAAGGTTCACCTTCTAACAGGACAACGACCCTGAGCACACTACCAAGACAACTCAGGAGTGGCTTCGGGACAAGTCTCTGAATGTCCTTGAATGGCCCAGCCAGAGTCCGGACTTGAAACCGATCGAACATCTCTGGAGAGACCTGAAAATAGATGTGCAGTGACACTCCCCATCCAACCTGACAGAGATTGAGAGGATATGCAGAAAAAAATGGGGGAAACTCCCCAAATACAGGTGTGCCAAGCTTGAAGTGTCATACCCAAGAAGACCCAAGTCTGAAATCTCTGCCAAAAGTGCTTCAAAGTACTGAGTAAAAGGTCTGAATACTTATGTAAATGTAATATTGCTGTGTTTTATTTCTAATAAATTAGCAAACATTTCTAAAAACCTGTTTTTGCTTTGTCATTATGGGGTATTGTGTGTAGATTGATGAGGGGGGAAAAAACAATTTAATCAATGTTAGAATATGGCTGTAACCTAACAAAATGTGGAAAAAGTCAAGAGGTCAGAAAACTTCCTGAAGGCACTGTATGTATGTGTGTGAGTCTGTGTGCATATGGCCATTGACACAAATTGTATGTGTGCTTAGCGTGTCCATTTGTGTGCTTGTGTGTGTGGCCTCCACTCCACTCCATCCCAGCCCCAGCCTTTGTCTTGTTCTGTTGTTGTGTAAGGGGGGCAGGGGTGATTCGAGGGCTGGCAGTTGCATGGATTGTACTCTCTCTTTCCAGCTCTTTCAGTGGGGGAAGCACACAGACCTAAACACGCTATTCTTTTATTGTCATTTTAGCAGGCTGTGAGTGATAAACCACACAAACACTCCCACATACACTTCTCTCACACACACCTATCAAGAGACCAACAGGGGACTGAATCATGTGAGTGGAAATGTTTTTATTTTTCTTGGGAAGGGTTGAGGAGATGGCTGAGATTAGCTTTGCCCACTACAGTAGAATCCAATGGATCAGTAGGGTGATTGTAGGGTTTTGTACTTACAGTATGTCTTTATCCATCCTATTGCTACATTCCAATCTACTGTATACAGTATGAAGTCATTTTTTAACCATCAGACCGCGTCAATAGAAGCTCTACAATGTGCATTAGAAGTGATTTCCATAATACCATACCCAGATCACTTTCTGGGGCAGCGAGTAGCTTAGGCTAGGGGGTGGCAGATAGCCTAGCGGTTAAGAGTGTTGGAGCAGTAACCAAAAGGTTGCTGGTTGAAATCCCTGAGCCAGCAAAGTGGAAAAATCTGCCGTTCTGCCCTTGAGCAAGGTAATTAACTGCTCCCCGGGCGTAGATGATGTTGAATAAGGCAGCCCCCCGTACCTTAGGTTAAATGTGGAAGACACATTTTGGTTAAATGCATTCAGTTGTGCAACTGACGAGGTATTCGCTTTAGTCTAAAGACTCTTGAGCAATGTTTTTGCAGGGAAGGCCTGTAATATGCACTGTAGTTAGGATTACCCTGTGCTGCCAATACAACATATAATTACCATTGTAATATGCAGAAAACTGAACATAAAGTGGAACTACCATCAAAGAGTGGGGCGCCGACAAAAACGTACTAAATGGAGTAAATGCATCCCTCAACATTTTTTACGTGCAAATAGCACTTGATTTGCTCATGGAATTACATTATTGAGAGCTACATTACTTTTCTAAACCATGATTCAAAGACCTACATGTTTACAAGAGGTATAGGTCAGGTCAGTGCACACAAACAAATAGCGATGTATCAGACGGTTCTGGATGAGGCAGGAAAGCAAAGAGCTGGACACTAGTGGCCACAGAGGCCACAATAACATTAGGACAACTATGTATGGGCATTAATATACAATAACAATACAGAAATCTAATCATGAGTCCATACTATATGTAGGCTACTTAGTGTGCTGCTAGAATGTACTGTAAGTGTGTCCTTATCAATATATAACTATGTCCTACTGTTTTCCGCTGTTTACCTGGGTTCAAACAGGATTTGTTTTCATTGAAATACTTTAGCCACACTTGATTGAGGGTGCATGGCATATAACCAATTGTATAGTCCCACAAGTGCAAACCCTGCCCATCTGGCAGTCCTCAAACACTCAAAGTATTTGAAAGAAAGAAAACAAGTACTATTTGAACCCAGGTCTACTTGTTTATTCTGTTTAATAGCTGTTCTAGGAGAATAACAGTAGAAAAAATGATGTCAAAAAGCATCTGCTCCCACCCAGTTGCTGTACTTAGAGACATTGTCATTGCTCCTGTAAAGTACTTATGCATACATTATAATCATGATCTTTGTAATAACTCATGTCCTCTTTCTCCCAGGTGCTGATCACCATATACTGGCTGGGTTGGAAGCTGCAAAGCGAAACGTTCTATAATAGACCTAACCTAAACCTCAAGGCCTTGGAACGACTACTGGGCATAGCAGCAATATCTAAGGTAAATATATAACCTTACTGTACATACTGTACACTGTGCTAGGCTAGGTTAACACTTTATTCTTCTATAATTATTCACTCTATTATACTCTATATAACCCATTCTTTTTTTATGTTTGCTCCTTTTAGTAATTATATGTCTATGTGTACGGTATAAGTAGCCTGGTCACAGATTTGTTTGTACTGTCTTGCCAATGTGTTTAACCATAGGAGTTTGCACGACGAAGACCAGGCTACGGTATTGGCAGTATTCAAAGTAATGCTGCCTCACTGTACTTCAGTGGGCTAGTTAAGTTTGGGGTACATCAATTGATGGGCATTCCATTTCAATTTGGTCAATTCAGGAAGTGAATTGAAATTGCAATTCAAGAATGGAAAGATGTCTTTTAGTTTCAATCAGGATTTTTCAACACTTTAATTGGAATTTTACGTCATGAAACTGAATTGAATTGGAATAGACCTCAACCCTGATGTACCTGAACATTGTTATTCAAACTAAAGTTTTTGTGTTATGTGTGCTACCATGTAATGGTTTGAGTAATCAGCATAGCTACAGTAGGAATCAAATCGTATGAATGAAATCCTCTTTTACACTCTACATCCTTCCTGGTATTTTAGCTATGTGTTGAGGAAGCCAGCCCATTGGCCGAGGGGCTTGAGGCTCAGAATACTTGACAGTCTGCACTTAAACTATAGCAACGTTAAGTCATAACTGATCCAATCTCCTGACGCAGCTATTTTAATCTGGTTTACTTCAGAAGCCCATAGGTCACTTGGTATGTGCATAAAAGTGTGTGTTTCGGTGTGTGTGTCTGTCTTTGCACATGCATGTACATGTGTTTGTGTGTGTCGTGACATTGCTGAGTTTTACAGTTTGGTTTGTTTATAGTTAGATTTACCAAGCACATTCAAGCCCTACGATTACGCTCAATACCATAGGAGTTTATACGATTAAAAACAGGCAAAAGTGATGGTTAGTTACAACATGTTCCATGTATTTATCTGTTCCAGTCCGAGCTCAGTGAAGCGAAGTTAAGCCGAGCTCAGTAGGGAATAGCATAGAACAGCATTGTTTAGCCCTGGATTCAAAGTCCATTATTGATCTGACATTGTCTGCGTCCAATATGGCACCCTATTTCCTACATATTGCACTACATTTGACCAGGAACCATAGGTATGTGTTCAAAAGTATTACATTATATAGGGAAACGGGTGCCATTTGGGAACCGAGGCAGTTATTGTTTCATAGAGAGCGGCTGACAAGATGTTGCTTGTTGGGAAGCAGGCTGGTTAGAGAGGCTCCAGGCCATTTAAAAAAAAATGTATTTAACATTTATTTAACTAGGCAAGTCCATAGAATAAATTCTTATTTACAATGACGGCCTACCAAGAGGCAAAAGTTCTCCTGTGGGGATGGGGGCTGGGATTAAAAATATAAATATAGGACAAAACACACATCACGACAAGAGAGACACCACAACACTACATAAAGAGAGACCTAAAACAACAACACAACATGGCAGCAACACAACATGACAACACAACATGGTAGCAACAAAACATGACAACAACACAACATGGGCGGCAGGTAGCCTAGTGGTTAGAGCATAGCCGGAAGGTTGCAAGTTCGAATCCCCAAGCTGACAAGGTAAAAATCTGTCGTTCTGCCCCTGAACAAGGCAGTTAACCCACTGTTCCCCGGGCGCCGTGGATGTCGATTAAGGCAGCCCCCCGCACCTCTCTGATTCAGAGGGGTTGGATTAAATGCGGAAGACACATTTCAGTTGAAGGCATTCAGTTTTACAACTGACTAGGTACCCCCCCTTTCCCTTTCCTTTGCTAGCAACACAACATGGTACAGACATTGTTAGGCACAGGCAACAGTACAAAGGGCAAAAAGATAGAGACAACAATGCATCACGCGAAGCAGCCACAACTGTCAGTAAGAGTGTCCATGATTAAGTCTTTGAATGTGTAGATGGATATAAAACTGTCCAGTTTGAGTGCTTACGCTAAGCCAGTCTTTAGACTGTCAGTAGTTATCATGGTTGTCATCATCACACAACGCATGGCTAACTGGGTTGTGCTTGTATGAGTCAGAGTGGAAAACACTTAGGCGTCTGAGTTGCGGTCATCAGAAGTATGTGTGTGGGGGAGGTGTGTGTGTGTGAATTGTCATGTACCCAGTGAGGATAACCCTAAAGAGCTAAATGACTAAGAGACACATCACTCTGTCTTCAAATCAAATAAAAATGACATCTAATTTTATTGGTCACATACACCTATGTAGCTGTTAGCATGTTTAGCTATTGTTGCGGGTGTAGTGAAATGCTTGTGTTCCTAGCGCCAACAGTGCATTAGTATCTAACAATTCTCAAAACACAAACGAATCTAAAAGTAAAAGAGTGGAATTAAGAAATATATAAATATTTGATTGAGCAATGTCGGGGTGGCATTGAATAAAATACAGTAGAATAGAATACAGTATCAATCAATCAACCAATCAATAAAACATATTTATAAAGCCCTTATTACATCAGCTGATGTCACAAAGTGCTGTACAGAAACCCAGTCTAAAACCCCAAACAGCAAGCAATGCAGGTGTAGAAGCACGGTGGCTAGGAAAAACTCCCTAGAAAGGCCGGAACCTAGGAAGAAACCTAGAGAGGAACCAGGCTATGAGGGGTGGCCAGTCATCTTCTGGCTGTGCCGTGTGGAGATTATACCAGAAATTGGCCAAGATGTTCAAATGTTCACAGATGACCAGCAAGGTCAAATAATAATAATCACAGTGGTTGTCGAGGGTGCAGCAGGTCAGCACCTCAGGAGTAAATGTCAGTTGGCTTTTCATAGCCGATCAGTATATGTATATCAGTGTATGAGATGAGTATGAGATGAGTAAAGCAGTATGTAAACATTTTTAAAGTGACTAGTGTTCCATTATTAAAGTGGCCAGTGATTCCAAGTCTATGTACATTGCCTTCGGAAAGGCTCTTCCTAGAACTGGCCGCCCGGCCAAACTGAACAATCGGGGGAGAAGGGCCTTGGTCAGGTAGGTGACCAAGAATAGTATGGTCACTCTGAAAGAGCTCTAGAGTTCCTCTGTGGAGATGGGAGAACCTTCCAGAAGGACAGCCATCTCTGCAGCACTCCACCAATCAGGCCTTTATGGTAGAGTAGCCAGCTGGAAGCCACTCCTCAGTAACAGGCACATGACATCCCGCTTGGAGTTTGCCAAAAGGCACCTAAAGACTCTCAGATCATGAGAAACAAGATTCTCTGGTCTGATGAAACTAAGATTGAACACTTTCACCTGAATGCTAAGCGTCACTTCTGGAGGAAACCTGGCACATTCCCTACTATGAAGTGTGGTGTTGACAGCATCATGCTGTGGAGATGTTTTCAGTGGCAGGGACTGGGACACTAGTCAGGATCGAGTCAAAGATCAATGTAGAAAAGTACAGTGAGATCCTTGATGAAAACCTACCCCAGGTTCATCTTCCAACAGAACAACAACCCTAAGCATACAGCCAAGGTAACACAGGAGTGGCTTCGGGACAAGTCTCTGAATGTCCTTGTCTGGCCCAGCCAGAGCCAGAACCCAATCGAACACCTCAAATCAAATCAAATCAAATTTTATTTGTCACATACACATGGTTAGCAGATGTTAATGCGAGTGTAGCGAAATGCTTGTGCTTCTAGTTCCGACCATGCAGTAGTATCTAACAAGTAATCTAACAAATTCACAACAACTACCTTATACACACAAGAGTAAAGGAATGAATACGAGTAGGTACATATAAATATATGGATGAGCGATGGCTGACCGGCATAGGCAAGATGCAGTAGATGGTATGGAGTACAGTATATACACATATATATATGAGATGAGTAATGTAGGATATGTAAACATTATATAAATGGCATTGTTTAAAGTGGCTAGTGATACATTATTTCATCCAGTTATAATTATTAAAGTGGCTAGAGATTTGGGTCGATGGCGAACGGCATAGGCAAGATACAGTAGATGGTTTAGAGTACAGTGTATACATTTGATATGAGTATGTCGGATACGTAAACATTATATACAAAATTGTTTAAAGTGGCTAGTGATACATTTGTTACATCCAATTCCTATGTTTAAAGTGGCTAGAGATTTAAGTCAGTATGTTGGCAGCAGCCACTCAATGTTAGTGATGGCTGTTTAACAGTCTGATGGCCTTGAGGTAGAAGCTGTTTTTCAGTCTCTCGGTCCCAGCTTTGATGCACCTGTACTGACCTCGCCTTCTGGATGATAGCGGGGTGAACAGGCAGTGGCTCGGGTGGTTGTTGTCCTTGATGATCTTTTTGGCCTTCCTGTGACATCGGGTGGTGTAGGTGTCCTGGAGGGCAGGTAGGTTTCCCCCAGTGATGCGCTGTGCAGTCCTCACTACCCTCTGGAGAGCCTTACGGTTGTGGGCGGAGCAGTTGCCGTACCAGGCGGTGATACAGCCCGACAGGATGCTCTCGATAGTGCATCTGTAAAAGTTTGTGAGTGATTTTGGTGACAAGCCGAATTTCTTCATTCTCCTGAGGTTGAAGAGGCGCTGTTGCGCCTTCTTCACCACGCTGTCTGTGTGGGTGGACCAATTCAGTTTGTCTGTGATGTGTACACCGAGGAACTTAAAACTTTCCACCCTCTCCACTACTGTCCCCTCGATGTGGATAGGGGGGTGCTCCCTCTCCTGTTTCCTGAAGTCCACGATCATCTCCTTTGTTTTGCTGACATTGAGTGAGAGGTTATTTTCCTGACACCACACTCCGAGGGCCCTCACCTCCTCTCTGTAGGCCGTCTCGTCGTTGTTGGTAATCAAGCCTACCACTGTAGTGTCGTCAGCAAACTTGATGATTGAGTTGGATGCGTGCTTGGCCACGCAGTCATGGGTAAACAGGGAGTACAGGAGAGGGCTGAGAACGCACCCTTGTGGGGCCCCAGTGTTGAGGATCAGCGGAGTGGAGATGTTGTTTCCTACCCTCACCACCTGGGACCGGCCCGTCAGGAAGTCCAGGACCCAGTTGCACAGGGCTGGGTCGAGACCCAGGGTCTCGAGCTTAATGACGAGCTTGGAGGGTACTATGGTGTTAAATGCTGAGCTGTAGTCGATGAACAGCATTCTTACATAAGTATTCCTCTTGTCCAGATGGGTTAGGGCAGTATGCAGTGTGATTGCGATTGCGTCGTCTGTGGACCTATTGGGACGGTAAGCAAATTGGAGTGGGTCCAGGGTGTCTGGCAGGATGGAGGTGATATGATCCTTGACTAGTCTCTCAAAGCACTTCATGATGACAGAAGTGAGTGCTACGGGGGCGATAGTCATTTAGCTCAGTCACCTTAGCTTTCTTGGGAACAGGAACAATGGTGGCCCTCTTGAAGCATGTGGGAACAGCAGACTGGGATAGGGACTGATTGAATATGTCCGTGAACACACCAGCCAGCTGGTCTGCGCATGCTCTGAGGACACGGCCAGGGATGCCATCTGGGCCGGCAGCCTTGCGAGGGTTAACACATTTAAATGTTTTTTCTCACATTGGCTGCGGTTGGCTCTCACATTGGCTCCATCAATCCACGGTTTCTGGTTGGGGAAGGTTTTAATATTTGCTATGGGTACAACATCACCAATGCACTTGCTAATAAACTCGCTCACCGAATCAGCGTATACATCAATGTTGTTGTCAGATGCTATCCGGAACATATCCCAGTCCACGTGCTCGAAGCAATCTTGCAGCATGGAATCAGATTGGTCGGACCAGCGTTGAACAGACCTGAGAACGGGCGTTTCCTGTTTTAGTTTCTGTTTGTAGGCTGGGAGCAACAAAATGGAGTCATGGTCAGACTTGCCGAAAGGAGGGTGGAGAATAGCCTTGTATGCATCACGGAAGTTGGAATAACAGTGGTCCAGGATTTTACCAGCCCGGGTGGCACATTCGATATGCTGGTAAAATTTCGGAGCCTTGTTCTTAAATTAGCCTTATTAAAATCCCCAGCCACAATAAATGCAGCCTCAGGATATGTGGTTTCCAGTTTACATAGAGTCCGATGAATTTCTTTCAGTGCCGTCGATGTATCAGCTTGAGGGGATGTACACGGCTGTGATTATAATCGAGGAGAATTCTCTTGGTAGATAATGCGGTCTGCATTTGATTGTAATGAATTCTATGTCAGGTGAACAAAGGACTTGAGTTCCTGTATGTTGTTATGATCACACCACGCCTCGTTAATCATAAGACACACACCCCCGCCCTTCTTCTTACCAGAGAGATGTTTGTTTCTGTCGGCGCGATGCGTGGAGAAACCAGGTGGCTGTACCGACTCGATAACGTGTCCTGAGTGAGCCATGTTTCCGTGAAGCAAAGAACGTTGCAGTCTCGGATGTCTCTCTGAAAGGCAACCTCGATCGGATTTCGTCTACTTTGTTGTCAAGAGACTGTACATTGGCGATTAAAATACTCGGGAGAGGTGCACGATGCGCCCGTCGGCGTAGCTTGACCAAAAGACCGGCGCGTTTCCCTCTTCTCCGGCACCGCCGTTGTTTTGAGTAGCCACGTGCTATCCAGTCTATTGTTGTGTTTGGGTTAGCAAACCGAGAATCCTCTTTGGGAAAGTCGTATTCCTGGTCGTAATGTTGGTAAGTTGACGTTGCTCTTATATCCAATAGTTCCTCCCGGTTGTATGTAATAAAACTTAATATTTCCCGGGGTAATAATGTAAGAAGTAATACATAAAAAAAACAAAATACTGCATGGTTTCCTGAGAACGTGAAGCGAGGCTGCCATCTCTGTCGGCGCCGGAAGTAGGAGAGACCTGAAAAAAGCTGTGCAGCAACGCTCCCTTCCAACCTGACAGAGCTTGAGAGGATCCGCAGAGAAGAATGGGAGAATCTCCCCAAATACAGGTGTGCCAAGCTTGAAGCGTCATACCCAAGAATACTCGAGTCTGTAGTCGCTGCCAAAAGTGCTTCATCAAAGTACTGAGGAAAGGGTCTGAATAGTTATGTAAATGTGATATTTCAGTTTTTCTTTTTTTATAAATTAGCAAACATTTCTCAAATCCTATTTTTGCTTTCTCCTTATGGGGTATTGTGTGTAAATTGATGAGGACAAATATACTTTAATCAATTTTAGAATAAGGCTGTAACCTAACAAAATGTGGAAGAAATCAAGGGGTCTGAATACTTTCTGATGGCACTGTATATAGGGCAGAAGCCTCTAAGTTGCAGGGTTGCGTAACCGGGTGGAAGCCAGATAGCGATGGCTATTTAACAGTCTGGTGGCCTTGAGATAGAAGCTGTTTTTCAGTTTTTCAGCTTATTTACATTTTTTTGCCCTTTTTCTCCCCAATTTCTTGATTTCCAATTGATAGTTACAAACATGTCCCATCGCTGCAACTCCCATATGGACTCGGTAGAAGCGATGTCGAGAGCCGTGCATCCTCCGAAAAACGACACCGCCAAGCCGCACTGCTTCTTGACACAATGCTCGCTAAACCCGGAAGCCAGCCGCACCATTGCGTCGGAGGAAACTGTGCATTGCTCTCGGTCCCAGTTTTGATGCACCTGTACTGACCTCACATCCTGGATGATAGCGGGGGGAAAAGGCTGTGGTTCGGGTGGTTGTTGTCCTTGATCATCTTATTGGCTTTCCTGTGGCATCGTGTGCTGTAGGTGTCCTGGAGGGCAGGTAGTTTGCAGACCGCACCACCCTCTGGAGAGCCCTGCAGTTGTGGGCAGTGCAGTTGCCATACCAGGCGGTGATACAGCCTGACAGGATGCTCTCAATTGTGCATCTGTAAAAGTTTGTGAGGGTTTTAGGGGCCAAGCCAAATTCCTTCAGCCTCCTGAGGTAGAAGAGGCGCTGTTGCACCTTATTCACCACAATGTCTGAGTGGGTGGAACATTTCAGATCGTCAGTGATGTGTATGCAGAGGAACTTGAAGCTTTCCACCTTCTCTATTGTGTTCCCATCGATGTTAATAGGGGCGTGCTCCCTCTGCTGTTTCCTGAAGATCAGATCCTTTGTTTTGTTGACGTTGAGTGAGAGGTTATTTTCCTGTTATCACACTCCCAGGGCCCTCACCTCCTCCCTGTAGGCTGTCTAGTCATTGTTGGTAATCAGGCCTACTACTGTTGTGTCATCTGCAAACTTGATGATTGGAGGTGTGCGTGGCCACGCAGTCATGGGTGAACAGGGAGTACATGAGGGGGCTGAGCATGCACCCTGTGTGAAGGATCAGCGAAGTGGAGGTGTTGTTTCCTACCTTCACCACCTGGGGGGCGGCCCGTCAGGAAGTGCAGGACCCAGTTGCACAGGGCGGGTATCAGACCCAGGGCCCCAAGCTTAATGATGAGCTTGGAAGGTACTGTGGTGTAGAATGCTGAGATGTAGTCAATGAACAGCATTCTTACATAGGTCTTCCTCTTGTCCAGATGGGATAGGGCAGTGTGCAGTGCAATGGAGATTGCTTCGTCTGTGGATCTATTGGGGTGTTAAACAAATTGAAGTGGGTCTAGGGTGTCAGGTAAGGTGGAGGTGACATGATCCTTAACTATCCTCTCAAAGCACTTCATGATGACAGAAATGAGTGCTACGATAGTCATTTAGTTCATTTACCATTGCTTTCTTTGGTACAGGAACAATGGTGGACATCTTGAAGCAAGTGGGGACAGCAGACTGGGATAGGGAGAGATTGAATATGTCCGTAAACACTCCAGCTAGCTGGTCTGCGCACGTTCTGAGGACGCGGCTAGGGATGCCGTCTGGACAGGCAGCCTTGCGAACTTATTAAAGATCTGACCATTTTTTTCAATTTTCAACTAAAATGACATACCCAAATCTAACTGCCTATAGCTCAGGACCTGAAGCAAGGATATGCATATTCTTGATACCATTTGAAAGGGAACACTTTGAAGTTTGTGGAAATTTGAAAATTAATGTAGGAGAATATAACACATTAGGTCTGGTGAAAGATAATACAAATAAAAAAATGGCCATTATATCACTTAGGAGTCTAGCCGTAATTTACATTTTGGCCACTAGATGGCAACAGTGAATGTACAAAGTTTTAGACTGATTCAATAAAGCATTGCATTTCTGTTCAAAACCATTGCATTTCTGTATAGAGACTGCCCAAATGTGCCTAATTGGTTTACTGATACAATTTCAAATTCATAACTGTGCACTCTCCTCAAACAATAGCATGGTGTTCTTTCACTGTTATAGCTACTGTAAATTGGACAGTGCAGTTAGATTAACAATAATTGAAGCTTTCTGCCCAAATCCGATATGTCTATGTCCTGGGAATTGTTCTTGTTACTTGCAACCTCATGTTAATCACATTAGCCTATGTTAGCGCAACCATCCGGCCGGGGACCCACCGATCCTGTAGAGGTTTTCAACACACTTAAATGTCTTACTCACGTCGGCCACGGAGAAGGAGAGCCCACAGTCCTTGGTAACAGGCTGCGTTAGTGACACTGTGTTATCCTCAAAGCGGGCGAAGAAGGTGTTTAGCTTCTCTGGAAGCAAATGTCTTTCAAATGTTTGTGTGTGTGTTGCTGGCACTCAAGGTATCGTCCGGCCAAAAAGCCAGCAGCAGTAGCAACGGCAGCAGCTTTAGAGAAAGAGACAGAATTTTTGGAGACAGCTGGTACAGTGAGGAGGACGATCTATTCCCTATACTGAGAGGAGGAGAAGGAGGAGGAGGAGGACACAGAAGAGGGGACTCTGGATAGCTTGGACTCCCTGGGTTCTATTTGCACACAGCAAATCCTCTAACAACACTCTCAAAGGCAGCAGTGAGGGTATGGACACACACACACACACTTGTCAATCTCAACTACACACAGACCCACAGAGACAGACACACGTCAATCTCAATTGGACAGGACCCAGGTTGCGTGTTTTGGTTAAACTTTGTTACGCTTTTACACACACACACACACACACACACACACACACACACACACACACACATACACACACACACACACAACAATCTCAATTATCACACCCTCCACTCGGTCAGGACTTGAGTGTGTTTTGGTTGTACTTTGTTGTGCGTTGTTTTTGGCTCTTAGTAGTATATCTCTATATCTTAGTCTGAGATCTTGAGCAGTAGTGATTGTGTTAACGTGAATGTATTTGAAGGGCAGATTGTATTGTTCCTGAGGACTATCTGTGATTATCTGTGAAATTCACACTGAGCAAGTTGATTTTACCAATACTGGATCTTTGTTGACATTTGACAGTGTGGACTAGTTTGTCGGATAAAAGTCTCGCAGCCGACACTAAAATTTGATATTTTCATAACACAATGTCTTAGTCTCACTGTAAAACAAAGAATGTTTTGGGATACAAAAACATGTAGCATCAGTTGACGAGAGCAAACAACTTGTAAAATGAAACACATACCGCCCTCTAGTGGTTGATAAATAGAACTATATTTTCTCTTCACAACTCATCAACCTCAAGGAGAAAAATATATTACACAAACAGATTGTTTCCATCTTCTTCTATTTAATAATATTAAGTCAAATATGTTTTGTTTTGGTTGGTGGTGTTTAAGGCCTAGAAGAGCAGGTCAGTAATTAGAGAGAGACTTGCCCCCCAACCCCCCATCAGTGAGGTGAAAGGTTCAGAATGTAATGTATAGAGGAATGTTACGTATAGAGCTTACCAGATACCTTACTCTATCACAGTTTTTCCCAAACCTTTTATAGTCCTGTACACCTTCAAACATTCAACCTCCAGCTGCGTACCCCCTCTAGCACCAGGGTCAGCGCACTCTCAAATGTTGTTTTTTGACATCATTGTAAGCCTGCCACACACATACGATACATTTATTAAACATAGTGGCTTAAACACAGAGTGTGTTTTTTTCACAACCTGGCTCGCGGGAAGTGACAAAGAGCTCTTATAGGACCAGGGAACAAATAATAATATAATAATAATCAATAATTTTGCTCTATATTTAGCCTATATTTACATCTTACATAAAAAAACCTATTTGTTCATCGAAAATTGTGAATAACTCACCACAGGTTAATGAGAAGGTTGTGCTTGAAAGGATGCACATAACTCTGCAATACTGGGTTGTATTGGAGACCAGCACACTTCTGTACGTTGTAAAAGCATTACATGGTCGCTGCCCATATCATAGCATAGTGCAAGAAATACACAAGAGTTCAGGGGCCTTGCTTTAACAATAATTAACCATTTCACTGTCGTGTCCAAAACGTCTTTCAAACTGTCAGGCATTCCCTTGCCAGCAAGAGCCTCTGGGTGGATGCTGTAGTGTACCCAAGTGGCGTGGGGAGCAACTGCTTGCACGCGCATTACCACTCCACTATGTCTCCCTGTCATGGCTTTTGCGCCATCAGTACAGATACCAACACATCTTGACCACCAAAGTCCATTTGATGTCACAAAGCTGTCCAGTACTTTAAAAATATCCTCTCCTGTTGTCCTGGTTTCCAGTGGTTTGCAGAAGAGGATGTCTTCCTTAATTGACCCCCCATAAACGTGACGGACATATACCAGGAGCTGTGCCAGGCCCGCCACGTCTGTTTACTCATCCAGCTGTAACGCATATGCGAAGCTGTAATTGTTTCAAAACATCTCCTGCCATGTCACTGATGCGTCGTGAAACAGTGTTGTTTGATGAAGGCATTGTCTGTATAGTTTTTTTGGCCTATTACCCAAGCATTGTCCCAGCCAGCAGGAAGAATTAAATCCTGCACAATAGTATGGGGCTTACTTCCCCTAGCCACTCGGTAGCTCACCATATAAGACGATTCTAGCCCCTTCTTATTAATGGTATCTGTTGCTTTTATACATGTCTTACTACTCAAAAGCCGTCTTAATTCTCGCTCAAAAAACTCCTGTGGCTTATTTTTCAAATTGGCATGTTTTGACTCTAAATGTCTGCGCAAGAGTGAAGGTTTCATCGAGTTGTGAGATAGTACTTTTGCACATAACACACTGTGACTGAGGAAAGGCACTACTTCCAATATAAGTTAACCCCAACTCAATGTAGTTCTCATCATATTTGCAACACTTCGATGGTTCAACGACGCTGTCTGTTGTTCGGTGCTTTTTTTAAGGGGGCATTAGCTCTTCGGCTGCATCAGATTCACAACTGTCAGTGTCCATGCTATCTGGGCTAACAACAAATGTAGAGTTACTGATGCTAGCATTGGATGTGCTCGTGGAAGCAGAACAACTTGTGTCAGTGACAGGTGCAGGTGTAGTACTGCTGGTAGTAGCAGTACTACCAGTAGAGCTGGTATGTGTCTCTATGGACGCAGGCCTTACTTTTTTTAACCATTTATCAATTTTCGAGCAAACGGAATGAGCAGCAGCTACGTTTGGCTACATACGGACCGTTAGTGGAATTCCCACGAGAGAGTAACGGTTAATGTGATTGGATGTTCATTATTTGACTAGGCTACCTGTATTTGACATTGTGTTGTTATTTTGTTGAACCCTAGATGATTTCATTTTGGGGGGGCAGTGAAAGGAGGCTACTGGATAGCTCCGTTGGAAAATATAAATGGACTATTTGATAATATGAATATTTTTTTATTTTTTTTTTATGTGAATCACATTTTTATTTGGTGTACCCCGTACGGCATTGCGCGTACCCCTGGGGGTACCCCAGTTTGGGACTACCTGTTCTATCTGACAGACACTCATATTATACACAACACTAAGTAGACCTCTACTCCCCGCCTTTCCTTTTCTCTCTAACTGGATCTATCAACTCTACCCTTTCCCATTCCTCTCCCTTCTCGTCCCCCGTCCCTCCTCCCTCCTCCCACCTTCCCTTCCCCTTACCTCCCTTTCCAATCTCCTTTACCTCTTATCTCCCCCTCCACAACCCTCACTAGACCTCCCGCTTTCTACTTTTTCTCTCCTCTTACACTTCCCTCCCCTTTCAATCTCCCCTGTCCTTCCCTTCCCCTCCCTCTTCCCTCTTTCTCCCCTCTTAGTTCTCTATATCTCCCCACCCCCTTAGGTTGTGGAAGTGACGCGGGAGGCGGAGTCAGTCTTCAGGATGGCTGCAGACAGTAACAAGGATTCGCTGCACTACCGCCGCTCGCTGGTCATCGCACCCAAAACAACCACACAGTTCAACCAGTTCCTGCCCACCAAGGACAAGCCAGCGGCCTACGTGCCAGCACCGCTCCGCAAGAAACGGGCCGAGCGCCACGAGGACAGCCGCCGGAGCTGGGCCAGCCCCATGTACACGGAAGAGGATGGCACCTTCACCAGGTAGCAGAGTCATACACACACCTGTAGCTTATACACCAGATCAGCTGCCTCAAGTCTTCATCCACAGGTGCTGCTCCAGTAAATCCTTTCAGATATACGAAGGGCCAATAGAAGTGTAAAATGTTCTTTCCGGCCTGTTCACTGGTCTGTCAATGGTTAAATCAACCAGAAGGGTGGGGCTCAATTCCATTTTAATTCAGTCTAATTCAGGTGAATTGGGATCCTTCTATTAAATGGTAATGGTATTGAGTCAAACCTTGCCACACAGTTTCTTTGATCATTATGAAACTTCATTGCAACACAAGCTACAGTAAGCTAGCTCTATAAGCCAACTTGTTTTCTTTCACACGGAATAAAACTATTGCTTTGCACTGGTGAATGCTGTATAAAACATGGTTCTGACTCTATGTGGTTTAAATCTACTGTATGCCATACCCTGATCCTTGCCCTGTCTTTACACACTACTCTCCTATCATCTCCACTGTCTTTCTGTCTGTCTGCTGGTTGGTTCTGCCATGGTTGTGTATGATTGTCCCATGGTTATGGTTGTGTGTCTGTGTGTGCACTGTACCATCATATGTTGCGACTAACCTCGGAACACTGACCTCAGTGAGACCAGGTCCGAATCCTCCAACAACAGATGCATATCCCAGAATTCCCAGCCCGCCCGCTCAACTGCAGTGGGCGTACGAGTACGAGAGTGGCAGTGGCGATGATTCTGACCCCGAGCGGCCGGACCCCGACCTCGTTCTGGACGACCTGGCCAGCCGGCGCTTCCACAGTCCCTCCCCTGCCCCGCCTACCAACTTCGCACTACCAATCAGCCCTGTGGAGGCCGGGAATGCCGTGGGATTAGGAGGAGGGGGGAGGAGTGGTTTCAGTGGCGAAAGGAGGGACCTTGCCAATGGTCTCAATGACCACGAACACGAACGCCCCACCGCGGCAGACAGTGACCAGGTCAGAAAGCCTGATGCCGTGGGATCTGCCTGAGAGAGAGAGAAAGAGAGAGCGCTTCTTCTGTTAAGCCTGCCGGATGAACGAGTGTGGGAGAAAGAAAGAATGAGAGAACGAGAGAGCGCTTCAGTTTGCATGGTTTTCTGGAACCATGAGCGTAGCAGGCCACCTTGGTCTTAACTTGCCGGCTCTTCTAACTGATTGATTGAATACGTTTTTTTTTGTTTGATTGTTTTGTTTTATTGTTTTCTTTGGTTGAATTTGCTCGTTCCTCTTGGATTTGCAGTGACTGAGTGATTTGCCATCCGAAATATCAAATTTCACATTGACTCGATTTCATTGATTTCATTTAATTTAATTTACTTGATTTCGTTGATTTGAAACAAAAAATTGAAACTTTTTTGTTCCTCGTGTTTTTCGTTTTGGTTCTGCCTATCCTTGTGTGCTCTCATTGGAGATTGTGTGCCGTTTACCCAAGGATGTTCCAACACCATACGCCCCTTGCTCTGCCTTCTGATTGCTTGTGTGCATCGATAAACCCTTTCCACTCATACGATTGGCTGGTCTCTCTCTCTCTTTCTCGAGTAGCAGCAGTGGGCCAATGACACCGATGCGCTCCCCCCAGCCTGAGATGGGCTCAGTGAGGGTGGACCACCGCCGTCCTATCCCCACTGACAGCCTCCTCCGACAGATGTATGACGATTCTGAAGACGAGGAAGATGATGTTGGGTATGCTGACCCCGTTCAGGACGACCTGTACGCCCGCAAAGTGGGTGCGTCGCCCAAGTCAACTGTCGACGTGTCATATGACAGGTTTCTGCCCAAGTTCTGGACGCCCGAGGAGGACACCCATGTGCAGAAGATCAAACTGGGATCCCAGAGGAGACCCTGGTACAAGAAGATCCAGGGCTTCAGGTCTGTGGACATACTGACAGGGGGGGACGATGCAAAGAGGGCCAATGTTAAAGACCGCACACACAGAAACACTTACAGCATCATACCCCATAACATAGATTTAACGTCATAATTTAAAGCACTTGCATTCCATCCACATGTTCATACTGTACATTTCAAATACTATATAAAACATTAGAACATACAATGTCAACATCTACAAACCACACACATCATTACTTACTCTTACTCCATTCACTATTTCTAATGGCACAGCCCATACTTATTGCAAACAGTACTTTATCACTATATCACAATTATTTTAATTAACTTTCTATCACAGTTTCCAGTTTCTATCTCTTTCTATCACAATATTTTCCAGTGATTCGCTATAGTCTGTTTAATGCATGTGATTCTAACATCATTCATAAAGCTTTCATTTGATTGATAAATTGGGTTCACACTGCTGTGGGGCACTATTTTACTCTACTTTTACACTACTTCACTGTATTGATTCCACCTGTCTGACTTCTGCTTCTCCGTTTCTCTCTTTTCTTCTCACTTTGCCTTACTCTCCCTTTCTCCACTCTATATTCCCTCACCGATCCTTCTTTCTCTCCCCCCCCCCTCTCTCTCTCTCTCTCTCTCTCTCCCCCCTCTCTCTCTCTCTCTCTCTCTCTCGTTCTGTCTGTCTCTCTTTTCTGCACCCACTCCTCTCTCTGGGGCCATAGCCGAAAGAAGTCTGGCGGCTCATCCTCTGACGACTCTGACTGCGATGTCAGTCGCTGGTTCTCCCCAACCCCTTCCGGCCCCTCCCCCTCATCTCACCCCCATGCACCTGAAGGCTCCACCCACACCAGCCACACGGCTGCAGGTCAAAGGTCGATACAGCTGCTCGATTGATTGTGAAATCACAGGAGCACTGGTCTAGAGCATTGCCTTAACTACTTACGGAGTGGTGGGGCGCTAGATTTCAAAAAGGCTTTACGGCGAAAGCACAACATTTGATTGTTTGAGGGTAGCACCTCTAATATTTTCTATTAGCATAAATTCATAAACCATCACGGTTCACACAAAACACATTTCACAGCGAAAACAAATCCCTTACCTTTTGAAGAACTTCTGCTGAGGGCTTCCCAAGTGTCCAACGAAGACATCCAAAGGTTCTTTTGTTAGGTTGGCGCGTTATGTTCAGAAAATCCAACGTCAAATCGCCCATTGAAACGTGAAGAGAACGCGTTCAAATATACCTATAACCTTTTCCTAAACAAATCAAATACCAGTTAAAATGCATCCTTAGCTATCCTTTTATGAATATTAGCGATAATATTTCACTCGGATGGTCACCTATACCTTATATAAGTAAAATAAAGTGGGGCGCGCCGCCAGACTCGCGCCCGAGAAAACTTGTTGACATCTGAGCTACCTTGACCATTTCCTGTACCTATTTGTTCTGTTTACTCCAATCTCTCTGAGTCTTTGTATATAGACTGTTGACATCTAGTGGAAGCCATAGGTACTGCAGTCTCAGTCCTGGTTACTAATGGATTCAATGGGGAGTGTGTCAAACAGAGCAATAGGTCACCAGAAACTGATTTCCCGATAGATTCTTCTCGGGTTTTCGCCTGCTAAATGAGTTCTGTTATACTCACAGACATCATGTTAACACTTTTAGAAACCTCAGAGTGTTTCCTATCCAATAGTAATTATGTGCATATCCTATTTTCTAAGCCTGAGTGGCAGGCATTTTGCTTTGGGCACGCCAGACTCTCCAAAACCGTCACCTCACCTGCCGCTCCCTAAGAAGTTAAAAGGGCAGGAGTTCTGATTGTCTGACCTCCCCCACGCACTAACAGCGATACTGTGCTAAAAAGCTAAGCTAATAACAGTGCCTTAACTTGCCTTGAAGAGCAGTTTTGAGAGTTATACCAGTTATACTGAGGTATAATCGCTTTGCTTTCTTAATGTTTAGTCCAATTTGCATCAGTACATATGTTACGATACTGTACTGTGTTTGCCAAGCACTTATGATTTGAATAAGCTGCTTCAGAATACAAGGTCCTCAGTTTGGTGCAGCCCTGTTTTGAATCAAACAGCCTTCCATTTTTTTAAACCTCCTTTTCCTAGCTCTTTCTGCTTTCCACCTATTCTACTTGCATGCAACTCATCAACCCTCTGTCCTCTCTCTCCTTCTCTTCTCTCTCCCGCCCCCCCACCCCTCCTCCAGTCCTTACAACACTCAGCCACAACACACTGCCCTCTACCAGCCCCCCAGAAAGCAATTCACCAACATCCCATACTTTGAGCGCTTCCCGGTGGGATTCCCCATGATCGACCCCACCTCAGGCCCCCGGCTGGTCAAATGCGAGAAGCGTCCCCTTCTGGGGCGTGACAACCCTCTGGATCCTCCAGAACCGTTGGATGAGTCCCTGGCGAGCATCTTCCCTGACCTGGAGAAGGACGACATGTTCGCCCGACGCACCCAGGCCTTCCACTCCAACTCGGAGCTGGCTGTGCTGAAAACCCGGGGTGTGCGTAAACCGCTTGTCCAGCCACCTCTATGCCTCGAACCCACAGCTCAACATCATCACCCAGCCGCGAACGATGGGCAAGGATGACAAGACCGTCATCCCCCGACATCGAGCGGGACGACTTCGTCTTTCGGAAGGTCAACCAGCCCCAGGATGGCCGGCGGCAGAGACCACTGTTGGGTGCGGCCGACAGCTACAACCCGATGACCATCCCTGAGCCCTGGGCGCTGCCTGCCAAGCTCCAGGCGCGGCTGCTCTGCGCCCCCTCACCTTTGACCCAGGAGGTTGAAGCTGAGGGCGGGGAGAATCATGGGGAAAGAGGAGATTGTGATGGGCACCCCAAAACAGACGACATGTTGCTGAGGAAGTTTGGGGTGGTGCTCGGGGTGGGGGTGGGAGCAGTGCGTATCCAAGGTCAGCGGTCATATCTAGGTATGTCGGCCAATCAGATGGGTCCGTCGCTGCCCACTTCCTGTAGCGAGGGTGACCTGCAGAAGATGGTGGAGATTAGGGAGGCGAGTCGGCTGAGGTACAAGAAGAGGATGATGATCGAGAGGTTAGCCTTTCTGAACAGTTAGGAACTAAAATGGCTGCCGAAAACAACAATCCCGCACAGTGCCTGTTGCTCTCAGGGCAAATCTTATATGGCACCCCAAACCCTATAAAGTGCACTGCTATGGGCGGCAGGTAGTTTAGCGGTTAGAGCCAGTATCCGTTGCTGGTTCAAATACACATTGACAGAATAATCTGTCAATGTGCCCCTGAGCAAAGTACTTAACTCTAATTTGCTCCAAGGGCGATGTACTACTTTGACTGACCTGGAGCCACATAGGTCTACCGTATAAGGCTCTAGTCAAAAGTAGTGCACTAGATAGGGAATAGGGTGCCATTTGAGACAGAGACCCAAATCTCCGGGTTGTGTGTTGTTGTTTTCTTCTTTAACCCCCTACACCCCCTCCTCCCACACACACACACACACACACACCTGTGCTGTTTACTTCTAAGAACCCTTTTCAGTCTGTTATTGAAGTGCCCTAAATCGCATGTGGATATGCATTGATACAGAGTGGTACTTAACGTGACCTCATAGAAGGAAATTTCAATTAACTATATTAAGCACTTCTCTACCATAAACAAAACATGTGCCTTTCACACTAACTGCAACAAATTGATAAAAGACAACTTTACCGTAAATGTATTTTTAACACATAAACCCAGTGGTGGAAATGTAAAAAAATAACCCACGGTTATGTTACCTCAGCTTTTGAGAAAGTGGTTTGATTGATTAGGTCAAACAAATGAGCTTTTTTTACCCAGGTTGTGGTATTTTCTGAAACCATACAAGCTATACGATTCTGAAGATCCAAAACGCAACAGCCTAAGTGAATGACCTTTCTGTACAACTTGTATAACTGCTGCTAACCTTTTTTTAAGTGCTAATTCTGGACACCACCACATGAGTACTGTCGTCAATGCATTGACCAAAAATGTATACGTCCATCAGAATTAACACAACAAGACCCTATTCTGTTTTACATTTGTTTGTTTTTTTGTTTTTGTTTTTCTGCTCATGGATTGCCTTTGCCTGTGAATTTAAAAATACTTTGTCCCATGCTTAATAAAAATAGACAAAAACAGACTGAAAGCTGTTGTCATGGAATCAATCGGAGGCTGTTCACGAATGACATCACCCTAGCACCTCTATTTTCCTTGTAATAACACAGTGTCTCTCAACATCAGGGAACTTCACACTGACTTGGGGGAGCAGTATGAGCACAGGGGTATGAAAAGGGATTTGAACATGAGTAAGACATATATATAACTCAAGCTATTGACCCCACACTCACTCTCATGGACAGATGCACGTAACATAGGATGGTATCGTAGTATCTGTCAAACAGAGGGTGATGAGACGACTAACAAGGAACAGTTGGCCCATGCTTTGGCTGAGAGTTTCCGTTTAGGGGGGTGGAGACTTCGCTAGTCTTGTTAGTATCTTTTCTCATAAAATACAGTATATTATCTCCCTCCTGAACCTAATCAAGCCTCTGATGCAATTATGCAAGATTTTAGTTCTGTGTTTCCGAGATGAACCCCATACTTACACATAGACACTGCACCAAACCAGACCTGGGTTCTAAATACTATTTGAAATCATTTCAAAAACATTAGCTGTGGTCAATTGAGCTTGCCTGGCGCAATGGATTCAGTAGAGAATTCTCAAAAGCGCAAACCCCGCCCACCTGGCACTCCAGGCACTGGAAGTCAGGCTGAAGTAAACTCTCAAAGTGTTTGAGACATTTCTAATAGTATTTCAACCCAGGTCTGCACAGCAGAGGTAGATGATGATCATAGAACGTAAGTTTGTTAATAAAGAAGACAGACATGAAAACCTAGACTGAAATTCCCCATTGTCGTGTGAGGGGATGAATGCTGTTACCTGCCACTCTTGGCAACGTGAAAACACATATGCAGTTTACACACACACACGCTCTGACATACACTCCCCTCCATATGTATTTGGACAGTGAAGATAAATATTTTGACTTGGCTCTATACTTCAGCATTTTGGATTTGAGATCAAGTGTTTCATATGAGGCGACAGTACAGAATGTCACCTATTATTTGAGGATTTTTCATACCAATTACAAATGAAAGCACTTTATGTAGCTAGTCCCCCCCATGTGAAGAAGTCCTAAGTATTTGGACTAAGTTCACTTAGTGTATTAATTTAAAGTAGTCAAACGTTTTGTTCCCATATTCCTTGCACGCAATTCCTATTAGGCATTACTTCATCCAAAATACAACCAAAATAAGAGTCACAAGCTTGATGTAATCATTGCGTGCAAGGAATATGGGACCAAACACTAAACTTTTGACTGTTTAATACACTATAAGTGCAAATACTTGTGATTTCTTCAAATGGGGGGACTAAATAAAAAAAGTTTGCTTCACTGTCCAAATACATATGGAGGTGAGTGTACATATGAAGCACACTCACAATCACACTCACACTCTTTCTCTCTGTGTGACACACTCACAAAACAGGCCATTCAAACATGGGTCTGAGGCATCTGGATGTATTTCCCTCACACATGGACAACTCCTGTAGAGTTTCCAGTGACATCACCCTAGCTGTGGTCTCGAAGTGATGAAAGGAAGGTGGTACTCTAACTGTGATACACGCCCACATTCAATAAAAAGGAAAGTGAAACCCCAAGAGAAAGAAGCTGAAGTGGAGTGGAACTTGACTATGAATTGCAATGAACCATTATGTGTCTATCCATGCACTTTACCTTTTCCCCTTCCTATATGAATCTTGAAGACGGAGGCTGGAGGTAGCAATCCCTTACCACAGGTCTAGGATTAGATTCCCAATCCTAACCTTAACCATTAGAGGGAGAGAAAAACTCCAGACACTGGTTAGGGATCACTTCACCTCTACTAGGAAAATAAATTCTGGCCCAAATGTGACTTTTTTGTCTGTGTGGTTCTCTTCTCTGCTTCTCCTAGACTGCTCCAAAAGCATGACGTTGCTAGCGATGGGTGAGTTGATTATATTGGTTCCCAGGATTGTTGCATGGTCGTGTTCTCACCACGGCCTCCCCCCACCATGCAATCACAAGGCACCCCCTGCCTCTTTCCTCCTTTTGCCTTTGTGTTGCTGCTCTCATTTACTAGTTTCCTCACTCACTGGCTGACTGCTATACGATGACACTGACACATTGTTGAGGATTGAATGGCACAGGGCCAAACCAAGGGGGGTGGGACACGGCGTTTGACAAAGCAACAAAGTGGAGTGAGGGGATTGTACACACAATACCAATATGCTGGGTCATCCAACCAAACATACTGTATGTCATGTACAGCTGAGAGTTAGAAAATTGTTGAAGCACAGGTTGTAAGCTTACCGTGATGGTTGGTTTTGTGTAACAGACAGACAAGATAGAGAGACATTGATAGCTGTATGATTCAGAGGTTTACAGGTAAGTCAAATGCAGTGAATGTTTTCACTGCATTGAAAGCTTTGAGTGAACAAGCATATTTTGCAGAAAGGGATGGCGGAGATATACTGCATGGTTTGTCTAATCCATTAGGCTAAAACCGCATTAAGCTTGTGTTTTGTGTGACTCAACTGTTGCTTAATTTGTTTGCTTACTAATACCTAACTAAGACATTTGAATGGGGAACATTTGTACTACCTTTGTCTTAATGGTGTTATGTACATGAAAATTATTGTTTCATCTTCAATAAATGTTGAACCTTGAAATGTTTTTGTTTTCTGTGTTCTTACAATAAACGTATGTATAAAAGTATGTTTCAGCACTTTTTGCTCACATTTTGAGTGCATTTATGATTGGCATGTGTGTCAGCATCAGTGGATTTGGAGTGTCTTTTGATACATACACCTGTAGCCTACTTTATGACCGTAACATCAGTCTTGTGCACTGTAGGTTTATGCTTCTAACTGATGGTCCAATGCCTGTAACTGAGTTGACACTGATCCCAAACCCGTCTTTAAACCCTCTTCCTCTTCTCTGGTGGTGTGTAGAAGCAAATCAATGACAGACCTTGCGGTGGACCAGGAGGCCCTGAAGCAGGTGCGCTACGAGGAGCTACAGAAGATCAGAGAGCAGGTCAAGGAGAATGAAGACCAGTGGCAGGATGTGAGTATATGAACCTGCGACCACCACACATATGGGCTGTGTTCAGTAGGCATACTGTGACAAAACATTTTGAGACGCTAAATGAAACTGAGCGTTTGTTATTGAATCAGGTAGTCTTGGGGTGTATTCACTAAGAACCAAATGGGAGCAAACAGGACCTACATGAATTTGTCCAATAGAAACTGTAGTTTGCACTCCAAAACATTTTTCTACGGTCTGCACTAATGAATACACCCCTGGTAGTCTCACCCTGTGTCAGTCCTTTGGTTAGGTTTGGTTTGGTGACAATAAACCCTGCATGCCCCACATATCCGTTCAACACTAGCAGTCCCCACCTTACCAGGGGTCGCACACATTCAACCCAAAAGACTGTTATTACAATTGACTTGAAACCTCGCTACATTAATGTAATAATCATGACATAACAGATTGATGAAAAATGTATGTATATTTCATTGGACATATAAAGAAATACAAATTACAAATTGAACAGATACATCCTTTTATCCCCCTAAACCAGTGGTTCCCAAACCTTTTATAGTCCTGTACACCTTTTTATAGTCCTGTACAACATTCAACCTCCAGCTGCATACCCCCTCTAGCACCATGGTCAGCGCACTCTCAAATGTTGTTTTTTGACATCATTTTAAGCCTGCCACACACACACACTAAACGATAAATTTATTTTGTCACAACCCGGCTCCTGGGAAGTGACAAAGAGCTCTTATAGGACCAGGGCACAAATAATAATGTAACAATAATCAATAATTTTGCTCTTTATTTAGCCATTTTACATAAAAAACTTTATTTGTTCATCAAAAATTGTGAATAACTCACTACAGGTTAACGACTCAAATACCAGTGGGTCGCTAGCGGGATCATCCCGACACTACTAGCGCAAACCTGTAGCGCCAGATTTAAAATCCGAAAATTGAATTATTAAACATCCAGCTATATACAAGTGTTCCATACTCATCAAAAGCTCTGTTTCTAGGCAATATCACAGCGTTGTCAGATTTCAAATAGGCTTTACGGCGAAAGCAGCACATTCATTTGTTTGAGGCTAGCACCTCACATATTTTCCAATAGCCATGTATCGATTAGCAATCATGGCACACACATAACACATTTCACAGCGAAAACAAAGTAATTACCTGTTGAAGAACTTCTGCTGAGGTCTTCCTAAGTGTCCAACGAAGACAATCCATGGTTCTTTTGTTAGAAAAAGTAACGTCTTTTATCCATAAATCCTCCATTTGGTTCATGCTTATAATCAGAAACGACAGCCTCCATTACTCCTTTGAAACTCGGCGCTACTCGTTAAAATTATACCTATAAACTTGTCCAAAAACAATCAAACATAGTTTTAAATGTATCCTTAGGAACCCTTTTACGTATATGTACAATTATAAATCAGCCGGAATATAAACTGAACGCTAAAAACGATAAATAAGGCACAGCGCGCCTCATGCACGCGCACTCTGAAGAGTTTTCATAACGTGGTCTCTCGTTCCAAGCTGTTTATCAATGGCGAAATTCCCCAAGATGGAGTAAAACACCGTCTCGTGGTTGATGACATCATAAGGAAGCGACGTGCACTGCGTTAACATGCCTATATATGGTCATTTTGGATAGGGAGGGGCTCAAAAATGAGCAATGTGTCAAAATGACTTTTTTCAGGACAGAGATTCCTCAGGGTTTTGCCTGCCAAATGCGTTCTGATTGACCCACAGACAAATGGTTAACAGTTTTGGAAAATTGTGTTTCCTATCCAATTTCAGAGTGTTTCCTATCCAATGGTACTAAATATATGCATATCCCATTTTCTGGGCCTAAATGGGAGGCATTTTACTTTGGGCACGCCAGGCTCTCCAAAACAGTCACCTTTGCTGCTGGAGCTTGTGAAGTTAATGAGAAGGGTGTGCTTGAAAGGATGCAAGGTTGTATTGGAGAGAGTCTCAGTCTTAAACTATTAAGGATTAGCGGCTTTTTTTCAATTTTCACCTAAAATGACATGCCCAAATCTAACTGCCTGTAGCTCAGGCCCTGAAGCAAGGATTTGCATATTCTTTGTACCATTTGAAAGGAAACCCTTTGAAGTTTATGGAAATGTGAAAGGAATGTAGTAGAATATTACACAACAAATCTAGTGAAAGATAATACAAAGACAAAAACCAGCCGTTCTTTTGTATTTCTTTTGTACCATCATCTTTGAAATGCAAGAGAAAGGCCATAATGTATTATTACAGCCCAGGTGCAATTTAGATTTTGGGCACTAGATGGCAGCAGTGTATGTGCAAAGTTTTAGACTGATCCAATGAACCATTGAATTTCTGTTAAAAATGTTGTATCTAGACTGCCCAAATGTGCCTAAATTGTTTATTAATAACTTTCTTTTCACGTTCAAAATTGTGCACTCTCCGCAAACAATAGCATGGTATTCTTTCACTGTAATAGCTACTGTAAATTGGACTGCAGTTAGAGCAAGTCAGTTTATTTGTCATGTGCGCCGAATACAAAAAAGGGAAAAGCTACTTGAAACGTTTCACCCAACTTATTGTGGGAAGCTTGTGAAAGGCTACCCGAAACGTTTGAACCAAGTTAAACAATTTAAAGGCAATGCTACCGAACAGGGAATTTTTACTTGGATTAAATGTCAGGAATTGTGAAAAACTGAGTTTAAATGTATTTGGCTAAGGTTTATGTAAACTTCCGACTTCAACTGTAGTAACCAAAAAAGTGTTAAACAAATCAAAATATATTTTATAGAGCAAGGAGAGCAAAGAGGCCTACAAACCTGACTCAGTTACACTATCTCTGTCAGGAGTAATGGGCCAAAATTCACCCAACTTATTGTGGGAAACTTGTGGAAGGCTACCTGAAACGTTTGACCCAAGTTAAACAATTTTAAAAGCAATGCTACCAAATACTAATTGAGTGTATGTAAACTTCTGACCCACTGGGAATGTGATGAAAGAACAAAAGCTGAAATAAATCCTTCTATCTAATATTATTATGACATTTCACATTCTTAAAATAAATTGGTGATCCTAACTAACTTAAGACAGGGAATTTTTACTAGTATTAAATGTCAGGAATTGTGAAAAACTGAGTTTAAATGTATTTGGCTAAGGTGTATGTAAACTTCCGACTTCAACTGTAGGTATTTGTAGGACAACACTTTTTCAATGGATAAGCCACCACATGTAACAATGCTAACCTTCTCTGGCAGAGATCTAGCTCTGGTAAAGGTCATTAATTTTGTTTTTTGTACATTCAAGAGCAGTTTGAGACCATAAAGGTAGGCCTGCAGTGACTGAAAAGCAGTCTGGAGCTCTTCAACAGCCTGAACCAGAGAAGGAGCATGTGAATATATGACTGCATCATCTGCATATAGATGTAAATTTGCTGGTTGCATCCCATTTCCCAAATCATTAATACAAATTGAGAACAACACTGGAGCTAACATGGAACCCTGGGGCACACCTATATTAATCTCAAGAAAGCTTGTGATTGTCAGTATATACACATTGTGTTCTGTCAGAAAGATAATTCCTAAACCAATTTACTGTCCCTTCGCTGAGACCAACGTTTCTGAGTCGAGCTAGCAACAATTCATGGTCAACTGAATCAAAAGCCTTTGATAAATCCACAAACAGAGCAGCACAATGTTGCTTTTTACCAAGTGCATTAATGATGTCATTTGCCACTGACATAGCTGAAGTTGTGGTACTGTCTTTAAGAGGTATACTGTACACATTGCGAGATATTTGGCGAAATAGACAGACATGCCTATATATCCCCCATAGGAAACAATGGGAAGACCGCAGAATTCCAACATTATTTTTGTTGTTTACATTTTAACTATAAAACAACGTGAGCAGGTCTCACTGCCAACAATAGCGAAGCAGGCATTGTGACATTGAACAATAAGCTGGGAATAGAACATTCTGAAGTTTTAGAACATTTGTTGGCAGAACTGAAAAAGCGTGTGCGAGCAAGGAGGCCTACAAACCTGACTCAGTTACACCAGCTCTGTCAGGAGGAATGGGACACAATTCACCCAACTTATTGTGGGAAGCTTGTGGAAGGCTACCTGAAACGTTTGACAATTTAAAGGCAATTGTCACATCCAGGCCTGAGTTGACAGGCTGGCGTGTTTAGTTTCGTTTTTGGTGTAGGGTTTTTTCTGTTCTAGGGTGTTTATTTCTATGTTGGGTTAATGGTTCCCAATTAGAGGCAGCTGTTTGTCGTTACCTCTAATTGGGAACCATATATATGTTTGTAGTTTTCAGAAGAGTTTTGTGGGTTATTGTTTGGTCATAGCTTAAGTGTATTTTCTAAGTTATTGGTCTATGTTACGATCTTCGTTTGTTCTGTTTTATTTTTCCCAGTTACGTTTAATAAATAAATATGTATACTGGAAGCATCGCTGCGTCTTGGTCCGTCTATCAGGAAGATCGTGACAGCAATTCTACCAAATACTAATTGAGCGTATGTAAACTTCTGACCCACTGGGAATGTGATGATGAAAGAAATAAAAGCTGAAATAAATAATTCTCTCTATGATTATTCTGACATTGCACATTCTTAAAATGAAGTGATGATCCTGACTGACCTAAGACAGGGAATTTTTACTTGTCTGACTTCAACTGTAGTAACCAAAAAAGTGTTAAACAAATCAAAATATATTTTATATTTGAGATTCTTCAATGTAGCCAGCCTTTGCCTTGATGACAGCTTTGCACTCTTGGCATTCTCTCAACCAGCTTCACCTGGAATGCTTTTCCAACAATCTTGAAGGAGTTCCCACATATGCTGAGCACTTGTTGGCTGCTTTTCCTTCACTCTGCGGTCAAACTCATCCCAAACCATCTCAACTGGGTTGAGGTCGGGTGATTGTGGAGGCCAGGTCATCTGATGCAGCACTCCATCACTCTCTTTCTTGGTCAAATAGCCCTTAAAAAGCCTGGAGGTGTGTTGGGTCATTGTCTTGTTGAAAAAGCAAGCCCAAATCAGATGGGATAGCGTATCGCTGCAGAAGGCTGTGTGCCTTGAATTCTAAATAAATCAAAGCTTAAAAAGCTTATGTTCAAATGGCTCACATGGTTAGTGATATATAATAGTAAATCATCTGCATACAGCCATAAGGGCCTGGGGCCTTGCCACTTTGCATTAACTTTAGACCCTTTGTTATCTCATCTCGATACAGAGCGTTATCCAGAACTGTACTCATGTCCATAACAATGGATGGAATATCCACGTGATCTAAAAAGTTGTCCATAGCGTATTATCTCATGGGGGTTCGGATTTGTAGAGGTTAGAAGACAATGACACAAACGTTGAATTAATATTAGAGGGATCACTTGTAAAATGATGGGAAGAGTCATATACCTGAGAGATAAGATGAGATGCTGACTGGTGTTTAACTTTACCCCTACCTACATGTACAAAATACCTCAACTAACATGTACCCCACATTGACTCAAAGCCATCCTGGCTGTCTACAGGTAACAACATACTGTATGATAGATCAGTCTAGTTTGTATTTGAAATTGGGAGAATGGAAAACTGAAGAGAACAGCTATTCTGGCCCAGTGTGTGCCTGTGGATACAGGTGAAAGGAGAGCTTGTTTTGTAAAGATACAGAGAGAAAGAGAGAGAGTGTGCAGGAAAAGAAAGAGACAAAGAGAGAGATGAAAAGGTGGGGCAGGAAGCAAAAGTTAGGTCATTTCACAATGTTTCACCTTGTCCAACTCAGTTCATGTAATTATTCCACGAAATATGAGTGAGTATGTTAAAGGCCTCATTCTTACCTGTTACTGTAGTCAGTTACATTGCTATATGTCTATCAGTTGTGTGATAACATGGTGCAGCAGTATAGTATGGCATATTGGTGTCTTAGCACAGATTTAGGTCATTCACGGGCCCCAATACACATGGGACATGAGGCGGGAGGAGCTAAACTGACACAAATACCTCCGAATGTAGTCCTCTCTCTCTCTCTCTCTCTCTCTCTCTCTCTCTCTCTCTCTCTCTGTCCTCTACTATGCGGCTAACACCTATCACATTAGCCACCCTCGACATCCGTTAGGGGATTTAACTGTTACATTCATTTTTCCAAGATGCACGTTTCTAAGATGGTTTCTGACTCGCGTTTCTTCTCTGAAGGATCTCACCAAGTGGAAGAACCGTCGCAAGAGCTTCAACTCTGATATTGTGAAGAAGAAATCGGAGAGGGAGCAGACCACAGCGAGCAGCGGAATAGGGAGCCGCGGTTTCCAGAATTCCAATTGGAGGTAATAGAGTGACAGCTGTGGACAGGTAGACACCAGGGCCAATGATTTAATTCGGGCATTCAACGGAAAACAATTAGCAAGGGAAAATTATAATGAAGCTTTCTTACTGGACATGTCAAGTTGATCCCTACATGTCCACGTAGTCCATGCCTGTTCTTCCGTTTGGTGCATAATGAACATGACAGTGAGGACAGGTAGATACTGCCCCTAGGTTGTGTACATACAGGTTTGGGCATTACTCAGTTACTTTTTGAATGCCTGTGCTGCAGCAAAGTACATTGTTAATGTGACAAAACTGTCTCGCAAGGTGAGGCAATCATCTAACAATAACCTATATAATGAAATGTGTTCATGAAATATGCCCTGATTGAATGTAAGACTTAAAAAGGGAATCTATGATTGATGGATTGATGAAAGTACTGTATCTGCTAGACTAGACATCCTCAAATACAGATCCTGCATGTGTTCTAGTTATTATGTTCTCTATATTCTATACAGTTACCATGATCTTTTTCAAAATGTTGATGCGTTACAGCCTTATTCTTTGTCATTATGGGGTTTTGTGTGTGAATTGCTGAGGATTCTTTTTTTAATCCATTTTAGAATACGGCTGTAACGTAACAAAATGTGGAAAAAGTCAAGGGGTCTGGATACTTTCCGAAGTCATTGTATAATCCTTTATTGGTTTTTGTCATCAGAATTCTCATCAGTATTTTTAGATGTGTTTTCACTCTCACTCCAAGCTGTCCTGTTACTGTATAAGTACTGACTGCACCAACAAACACCGGTCGATGACGACTCAGGCACAAATACAGGGCCATGCAAACTTTTGTGTTTTTTACAGACTTTTGTTGAGACTTTTGCCCTGAGAGAAAGTGACCTGAGACTGTGTTAATGAATGAACAATAATTGCCTCTCTGCAAAGTGTTGTGTGAAAGTGTAATCTAATCGTGGCTTAAATCCTACCTCACCTTTTTTTTTTGTTCTTTCAAACTTCTGTTTCCCTTCTCACTTTCACCTTTCCTCAATCCTTTTCTCATTCTGCCCTCTCTTTTTATCCCTTTCCACCTTTCACTTTTTCCTCTGTTTTCCCATCCTCCCTTGCCGCTTCGCCTCCTTTCCTCGGCTCCTTTCTCTCTTTCACCCATCCTATCTTCCTTTTACCCTGGCCTCTCTCTCTGTCTTTCTCTCTCTCAATCTCTTACCTAACACCTTTTAATCCCTTTTCCCCTGTCTCTTTCACCTCCCTTCCCTTCCATCCCTCTCTCCCCTCACCCTCCTCTCTCTCTCCCTCCCTCTCTTCACTCTCTACTTCACCACCCTCCCTCTCTTTCTCCATCCCGACAGCTCCATCGGCAGTCGCCTCAACTCCCTCGCCTCTCTGGACCAGGACGTGTTTGAAGACTCCGACCCGGTCCTCCGCACCTTCCCCCCGAGGAGCTACACCTTCGACAACACCTACCCCTACACACCTGTTGACCGCCTCAGCCCCAATAGCTCCTCCGTGCTCCCCCCAAGGGAGGAGGCGTGCGCTGCCACCACGGCAACCAACAGGGCTGTCTCGCCTTCTAGGGGCAACATGAGTGACAGTATCGACAGTCCCTTCGGTTCTGGTAGCGATGTCAACAATAGCACTACCACTGTGGGTCGTACCTCCAACTACAACCCCTACGTTACAGCCCCGAATCCCTTGGAGAGAGCTCCAAGCCCGGCCTCACGGTACACCAGTGCAGCCAAGACGGAGGAGACCTTCAGCAACACCACCACCCCCATTCTCCTACCCAAAGCGCCCGAGCCCAGTCGCCCATGGGTAGGGAAGGTGACTGAAGAAGTGACCCCATCCACTGGTGGTGGCTCTCTGTACAAACAACAACCACAGTACAACTCGGTGGTGATGGACCCAAAGCCCATGCCTCCTGGTGTGTCTCGGGTTTCTGCCTCTCTCCCCAGGAGCTACATGAGATCGGACAGCGCTCGGCTCACCTCTGTCGTCACGCCACGGCCCTTTGGGAGCCAGTCCACACGCGTCGCATCACTGCCCCGCGCCTACACCGTGAGTACCGTAGTATACAGTAATATTACCACACTTTACAGTTATGTCTGTGTGGGTAGTTGTTTGTTACTTCAGGACTGCTTTCTGCAGAAACTGCTTTTGAGGGCATCTACTGTAGACTAGAGGATTTGGGTGAGGTACTTCAATGGCTGTGTGTTGTGTACTTGGTTCATTAGGGCACGCAACGTTTTTGAAACTTTTACAAAACATTTAAATTAATGTTTCTTAATAGACAAGTCCATATAATCGCTACCTGTTTCAGTCCATTTTCCTCTATTTGAACAGGACCTAAGACTGTAGGAATGTTGTGTCAGTTGCAGTGTAGTCTATTTCCAGTGTAGTAGTTGCTCACACGCCTGATTTGTTTTATCTGTCAGTGAATAATGAATGAAACTATGTGACCATTTACTTAGCAAAGCTTCTGTTTCCAGCCTTCACTTCACTTTCGCTGTGTTAACAGTTGATGTTATTCTTCAATAACACAGACCCCAAAGTAAATCAGGGGGAGAAATATAGGTTTCTTAAAAAAATAATAGATAATAGTAGTTATGCTGGGAAGTAGATTCATTCTTCCCTGTTCTCAATGTCTTCTCCTCAGAACAAAGCGATAGGATGTAATTTATAACCCAACCCTAGCCTGTGGTTGACCAATTAGAATCCCTTGCAATAAAACTGGGCCAATGGTCAAATACCAAGTATCCTGTTTCAGGCCCAATGTATAGACAATTCGGACCAATGAGAACTTGCCACATGTAGCTATGAGTCCTGGACTGAAATTCCTCCCGTGTCTCTGACTCATTAATCTTCAATTCCGTATTACAGAAAAACAACTATTTCCATTGATCGTTAATTCCCCTTTTACCTTTAGTCCTTTGCGTTGTGTATTTATATTAAAATATTCTTACAGCTGTTACAAAGGCGAGTAGTCTAGCATCAGAAGAATATCTTCAGCAGGGCATTTTGATATAAAACAGAGTTTGAGTAATTATTTGAGTGTTAGTAATCTCGGAAACCCAGAACATAAAGTCAGATGCTCGATTAGGTTCTAGGGGGAGATGGAAGATAAAAGACATCAACGAGACTAGTTTGCATCGAAAGATGCAAACACCTGTGAAATCGTGATTTGTCCAAATGATCAGTGATGAAGAAATCTGCACACCGGAACAAAGTTCCTCATTAGTCTTTGCATCCCACAGTTTGTGGGATACCATCCTATGTTACGTGCATCTGTCCACGAGCAAATAACTTGTGTCATGAACTTGTTCAGGCACGATCTCTTCAGGGTGTTTATCATCAACACATTGGAGCTAGCAACAATTCTAACTAGTATTAGTATATTGTACATTAAGCTTGAGAAACTTCCAAAAAGTGCTGTCCAAATAGTTACTTTCCATCTCTCAGTCTCTATAGGATTTGATACAATAGTAATAATGAAAAAACTATTGGCTCACGACTTTGATCATTTTATAATTGTCAATCACGATGAAATCGGTGAGGGCACTATGGATCTGTGTCCTCTGTACGTAACGTCACATGTGACATCTCAGACACCACTGGCCTGATTTTGATGAATGATGTGTCTTGCCATAGCAATCCCGTATTTACAAAATTAAACGGATTGGCCAGATGGAGCCGCTATAACAAGCGTTTGAAAGGCCAAGCTTTTGAAAGGCCAAGCGTCTGACCCCGTTTTACCTAAAGTAATTTAGAATAAAACGTTATTCCTCTGGCACCGAATGACCAATCTGCACAACACTTGATATGTGGGATCTAGGGACAAAGGTCTCTCAAGCAATATGTTTCAGGCTAGTACTTAAAAGAACAACGCTATTGACCAATAAACATTCACTTGGGTGTAGTCTGGTACATAAATGTAAATAAATAAGTCAAGGATATTTGTATTGTGACAAAATGTGGTACACATGTTGCAAACACTATCAAGACTCAGAATGTACAAGAACATTCCTATCAACCACACTGTGGCGCTATAACTGACACATGTTTATTTCTCTTGATCTGTTTGACTCAGTCATGAAATTTGGCACATGTGCTCAGGGATATGAGTCTTACTAACCCACGCGATATCTCAGACACTGGCCCGATTTTGACAAAACATTGTTGAATGATGCATTTTGCCGTAGAGCTCCGGCATTTACAAAACTACCTTGATTGGCGCTGCATCATTCGTGGGGGACAACATGTTTACTGTTGGCTTGTTATGGCTTTGATTATTATTTGCTCACAACTTTTAATTATACTAACAAAGTACATTTAACCATGTAAAAATAGGCTCATTTTTAACCATATAAATATACAGTGCATTCGGAAAGTATTCAGACCCCTTAACTTTTTCCACGTTTTGTTTCATAATAGCCTTAATCTAAATTGGATTAAATAAAAACAAATGATCATCAATCTACACACAATATCCCATAATGACAAAGCAAAAACAGATTATTAGAAATGTTTGCAAAAAAATTACAATAAAAAAAAAAAACATTCAGACCCTTTGCTATGAGACTCGAAATTGAGCTCAGGAAATTGTCCGTAGAGCTCAGAGACAGGATTGTATCAAGGCACAGATCTGGGAAAGGGTACCAAAACATTGGCATTGAAGGTCCCCAAGAACACAGTGGCCTCCATCATTCTTAAGTGGAAGAAGTTTGACACCACCAAGACTCTTCCTAGAGCTGGTTGCCCGGCCAAACTGAGCAATTGGGGGAAGTGACCAAGAACCCGATGGTCACTCTGACAGAGCTCTAGAGTTACTCTGTGGAGATAGGAAAACCTTCCAGAAGGACAACCATCTCTGCAGCACTCCACCAATCTGGCCTTTATACTAGAGTGGCCAGACGGAAGCCACTCCTTGTTAAAAGGCACATGACAGCCTGCTTGGAGATTGCCAAAAGGCACCTAAAGGACTCTCAGACCATGAGCAACAAGATTATCTGGTCTGATGAAACCAAGATTGAACTCTTTCGCCTGAATGCCAAGCATCACGTCTGGAGGGACCGCTCATCACCTGGCCAATACCATCCCTACGGCGAGGAATGGTGGTGGCAGCATCATGCTGTGGGGATGTTTTTTAATGGCAGGGACTGGGAGACTAGTCAGGTTTGAGGGAAAGATGAACGGAGCAAAGTACAGAGAGATCCTAGATGAAAACTTGTTCCAAAACACTCAGGACCTCAAACTGGGGCGAAGGTTCACCTTCCAACAGGACAATTTGCCAACATTTAAAAAAATGTCATTATGGAGTATTGTGTGTAGATTAATGGGGGGGAGGGAAACTATTTAATCCATTTTAGAATAAGGCTGTAACAAAATGTGGAAAAAGTGAAAGGGTCTGAATACTTTCCGAATGCACTGTAGGCTCCTCTGATGGCTGACTCTCAGAAACGTGTGAACGGAGAGATGGATTTCACCAAGAAGCCATCGGCCCCCAGCCGCTATATCCAGGTCATGACCTCTGAGGACAAGGCGCACTCCCTCTCCAGCTCCGCCCACAGCAGTGGAGTAGAAGAAGAAGAAGAAGAAGAAGAAGAAGAGGAAGAAGAGGAAGAAGAAGAAGAAGAAGAAGAGGAAGAAAAACTTGCCCCTACCCTGGCCCCTTCTCCTGTCCCTTCTCAGGCCAGTAGTCCTTCACCCGCCCTCCAGACCCAAAAAGTGGCCTACCCAGCCCCAGTCAGTCCGTTACCTGCAAAAGACACAAACCAGGTAGGTTTCGATTTTGGTTATTAGGCAGATTAGACTTTTTCACATTTGCAGTATTCCAGAGCTGAAGCAAAAAATAGCACATAGTAATAAGGACAGAAATGTTGGCGTGTAAGTAGCAGTCACAGTACTGGAGCGAGTGAGCGAGCAAGCGAGTACGATGTGCACTGCATACTGTGGTGTCACTGTGCATGCTATACTATGCAGCTAGTGCTACATACAGTAGGAGATACAGTAGGAGTGATGCTTTCCATTGTCAGACAGCAACCAATAATTCATAGTGATGAACAAATGTTATCCTTTCCCTGGCTTTGGAACACAACCTGGCATTCTTAATCTGTGTGTGTGTGTTGTGTAGGAGAGCTACGCTGACATGCGGATCAGTCTCAACCAGAAGCCCAACAGCAGCAGAGACTTTGGCTTCCAGGCAGAGTGGAACTCCACTGGAGCACACGTCACCTCCATCCAACCAGGTAAACACATACACACACACACACACATTTAGCACAACTCACACACATTTAGCATGGTTAACACAAACAAAGAGTAACATCTGAACCAATTGTCTGATTGTAAACCGGGCCTTGGAACATACAGCATGGTGGAGGATAGTGAAGGGAGAATGAGCACAGAGTAATGGCAATTAATGGAACGGTATCAAACACTTGGGAACCATGTTTAATGTGTTTGATACCGTTCCAGTCCAGCCTTAACAATGCGCTTCATCAATTGATTTAAAGTGACACCAGCCTCCACTGGCACAGCAGGCTCATCTCTCATCTCAGTGAGAAAGTTTTAAAGGTTATTTATTTAAGCAATGGACAATGTGTGAGACATTGGGAATAAAACTGCCCTTGGACATTGATCATTGATCAATTATGAGCAAATATACCGTGCCCTTGTTGTAGTCTTCCTTTCCAGCATCTGATTATGGCTTCACTCCTGTCACGTCCAGGCCTGAGAGACAGGCTGGAGTTTTTTTGTTTTGTTTTTGGTGTAGGGTTTTTTCTGTTCTAGGTTATATATTTCTATGTTGGGGGGTAATGGTTCCCAATTAGAGGCAGCTGAGTGTCGTTGTCTCTAATTGGGAACCATATATATGTTTGGGGTTTTCATTTAGGTTTTGTGGGTTATTGTTTAGACATAGCTTTGTTCGTGTTGTCAGTCTATGTTACGATCTTTGTTTCGTCTGTTTTATTATTTTGCCCAGTTACGTGTGTTTCGTTCGTTAAATAAACATGTATACTGGATGCCTTGGTCTGTCCCGTACGGAGATCGTGACAACTCCCTTTTGTTCAAAAACCATTCATAATTCACACAGAAGAGTAAATACCCTTCCACTGCTAACACTGCACCAGTAGCTGGAGGTCCATGAGTTTGATACCATTCATTTGATTCTATTCCAGCCATTACAATGAGCCCGTCCTCCAATTTCTGCCTCTGCTGGCAACCACACATAGTGCCAGATACCTTAGTACAATGCCAATAGACAGTGAAATAGGGAAATACATGTAGTTCAACTAGTAATTTAACTACATTTTGCAGTAGCTTGTTGGTAGTTGAATTCAATTCAAATATGGGTAGTGTTTTTAGTAGTTAATTACTATTTTGCCATGTAGCAGTGAAACTAACCACTGCATCTACACTTTTTTTGCAAAAAAAGAAGGCAAGAAGTTTCATATTTTTTTTACATCAGACCTTCCTAATTCACACTTGAGACAGTTGTTGTGTTTGATAGACTAAATTAAACATTATGTTAACAGCTGACTCCAGAGTGATCTGTTCTTGCAAATGTGTCGTCTGTGATATTTCAGATTTATATGTTAGTATTTATCACAAAGTAGTTTAGTTAAGTAAACTATATGTTTCTTAAGGGTAGCTTTAGTGTAGCTTAACTTCTGGATGTAATTGGTAGCTTGTTAAACCATATTACATAAAATAAAAAATAATACAAATTTGAGTTATGTATAGGAAAGACACAAAGAGACAACAAAAAATACTATTTACGCACTATTTATACATACATATTCATATTCTTACATACAGTCGAGTTAAATTAGATCTTTAGAAAGAGGAGAGGCGCTGTGATACAGTATGTTTTAAAAAAAAAAACGTGCTTTTTGCCTGAGTAACCTCTGGTGGCAGCGCATTCCACGATGACATGGCTCTATACATAACTAAGCAACGCATGAAATCTCTTTTTGGTTTGGATACCATGAAGAAACCATAGTGGCGTGTCTGGTGTATTTTGAAGTGTTTGAAGTGTATGCAAATACATTATACAAGTGGCTACGCGTTTTCAACAAACAAATGTTTCTTAAAATGACTAGAAGATAAGTAGTCAGTAGCAGATCTTGTACCCGGCCTTATGTAGGGCAGCCTCTATCTAGGTCAGATCTGCTGGGCTTGTCTCTCTCTAGCCCATGCTGTATGTACTAGGGGAGTACCTGGCACCTGTTGTCATTCCACCCCCTGACTTTTCAGTAGTCCAGTTCTTTCTCATCAGTGCAAAAGGAGGGAAGGAGACAAGAAGCTGAAGCCACTTTAAATAATTGAGATGTTTTATTTCAATCGCTGCTTGTCCTATCTCTGTCATCTCTCTATTGTAACAGTTTAAATGTATCTTGATTGGTCTACATCACTACTGTGACACCTGTCTTGCCCTCTCTATTACTCACCCCAGTGCCTTATCTGCCCTCTATATCTGAGACCCGGTTCCCTCTCTACAAATCTATCTCACCCCTGTGCCCTCTACACTCTCTATATCTGAACACTGTTCCTTCCTTCTGTTCCTTCTTTACCCTCTCTATATCTGACCTCGCTGCCCCTCTCTGTGCCCCCCAGGCAGCCCAGCGGAGCTGTGCCAACTGCAGGTGGGCGACGAGGTGCTGTCGGTGAGCGGGCAAAGGGTGGCAGAGATGAGCTACGATAAGTGGAAGAGCAGCACAGAGCAAGCTCTGCAGCAGGGAAGCCTTACCATGGACATACGTCGTCACGGCAGGAACAGTGAGTAAACGACGAGAGAGAGAGAGAGAGAGAGAGAGAGAGAGAGAGAGAGAGAGAGAGAGAGAGAGAGAGAGAGAGAGAGAATATGTGTGTGTAGTTACAGAGTATTTGTATTTTTAGAATGTCAGTGTTAATTAGTTTTGCTGTGTTGGTAAACTATTGTGACACGTTAAATTGGTCAGTACATTTTTCTGGTATCCTGGCTCAGTTATTTAATGGCAGTTTAATGATAATTTCCTTCGTTTTCTAGTTCTCTGTTCTGGGATAACCCTTTAGTTAGTGATATGTGTGCCCAGTTTTGTCTATCTTCCTTGTCTGTAGTTTCACTGTCTCTGCCTGCTTGCCTGTCTCTAGGTCTGTCTCTCACTTTCTGTGTGCTTGTGTTTCTATACTTATGTTTCCCCTTCTATGTCTGTCTGTCTGCCTGTCAGTCTGTTTGTGATTCTGAATCTTTATCTCTGTCTGTTTCTGTCTCACTCTGTTCTCCTTTGTGCATTCCTAATGTGGTGTCTACCTTGTGGAGAACTAACACAAGATCCTATAGGTCCAAATTTGGTATTTTGGCTCTGTACTCCAGCACTGGATTTGAAATGATACAATGAGTATGAGGTTAAAGTTCAGACTGACAGCTTTAATTTGAGTGTATTTTCATCCATATCAGGTGAACCGTTTAGAAATTGCAACACTTTTTCTACATAGTCCCCCTATTTTAGGGGACCAAAAGTATTGGGACAAATTTACTTGTGTATTAAAGTAAGTATTAAGTATTTGGTCTAATTTTCATAGCACACAATGACTACATCAAGCTTGTGACTTTGTTTGTTTTTGTTGTGTTTCAGATCATTTTTGTGCTTAATAGAAATGAATGGTAAATAATGTATTGTGTCATTTTGACACAATACATTCTAAACTTTTCTACAGTAAGGTGGATGCTACCATGATTATGGATAATCCTGAATAATAATGACTGAGAAAGTTACAGATGCACAAATATCATACCCCTAAGATGTGGTAACCTCTCACATTACAATAACAAGGGAAGGTGTCACGCTGGTACAAAGGATTTTGGAGACAGGCGCAGGATAGAATATACACAATAGAGGTTTTTAATACACCCAAAACAAACACGTACACAGAAACACACGATACCCGTAATACACAATATATGTAGCACGCAGCATAACAGCCGCACCAACGCATAGGTACTCACACTACCAGTGGACATGGGAACAATAATCGACAGCCCAGTCGCAGCGTCGTCGGACGGGCCAATCCCACGGTCTCCCCTTAACGGTTGGTTATTCTGTCACGTTGGTATAAAGGGATCGGGAGACAGGCGCAGGAATGCGTAATAGGGGTTTTTATTGACCCAAATAACTGTGCCATGTAAAAGCCCGGAGACGAAGACCAAACAAACATGTATACAAAACACAAGGTTGAAACCCAAACAAAAGGAGCGAGGAGTACCTCAAATAAATAACACAAGTGCACAATGATACCACACAGGACGAGACCCATAATCGTTTGCGCAATACACGCGGCACGAAAGCCAACACAGCACAGGTACTCACACAACCAACGGACAATGGAACAATAATCGACAGCCCAATGGAAACCAAAGGGTCAATTTTATACAATTACAACAAGGCAATGGGACCAGGTGTTCGTAATGATACAGTTCCAGAGGGATCAGTGACAGGAGGTTAGCGTTTTGGGGGATGTAGGATATTTGTGCGTCTAACTTTCTGACTCATCATTGTTCATGATTCATTTATTTACAATTAGTGACTCCAAAATGACACAATACACTATTTACCATTCATTTCTTTTGGGCACAAAATAATCTGAAACAACCAAAGCAAACAGCAAATGCATCCAACAAATATGTAGAGTCACAAGCTTGATGTAGTCATTAAGTGTTAAATGAAACCAAATACTTAACTTTTTATTAATTTAATACACATATAAGTGTATACGTCCCAATACTTTTGTGTAATGTGCTGTAATGTCTAAACGGTCCACCCATTATGGATGAAAATACCATCAAATTAAAGCTGACAGTTTGCACTTTAACCTCACAGTTATTGTATAACTGAGCCAAAACAAACCAAAAATGTTATTGTCACAGTACTTTTGGAGCTCTCTGTGTGTTTTCACCAACATGTTTACACATCCTACTATACCACGATTACACCACCAAAGCATCAGTCAGTGTATTGATTTGTGTGATCTGTTGAATGTGCAATGCAGATCAAAATAGACACTTTTGCAGGAGAGCGTGTAAACCTGTTGGTAAAGCTAGGGGGTTGTAGATTGTGCATGGGTGCATGGGAAGGTGGTTTCTCTGTTATCCCACTGTTCTTTAGAATGACACCATAACAACAACCTTATTTTCCTTTCCAAGCGCTCGCGTTCAGTAGCAGTCAAAGTTACTCATTCAAGGGTTTTTCTTTATTTGTACTATTTTTTACATTGTAGAATAATAGTGGAGACATCAAAACAATGAAATAACACATATGGAATCATGTAGTAAGTAAAAAACTGTTAAACAAATCAAAATAGATTTTATATTCTTCAAAGTAGCCACCCTTTGCCTTGATGACAGCTTTGCACACTGCTGGCATTCTCAACTAACTTCACCTGGGATCCTTTTTCAACAGTGTTGAATTCGACCATGAAGCCCTGATTCATGTAGTCTCCCCTGAACAGTTGATGTTGAGATGTGTCTGTTACTTGAACTCTGTGAAGCATTTATTTGGGCTGCAATCTGAGGTGCAGTTAACTCTAATGAACTTATCCTCTGCAGCAGATGTATCTCTGGCTCTTCCTTTCCTGTGGCGGTCCTCATGAGAGCCAGTTTCATCATAGTGCTTGATGGTTTTTGCAACTGCACTTGAAGAAACTTTAAAAGTGTTTGAAATTTTCCAGAGTGACTAACCTTCATGTCTTAAAGTAATGATGGACTGTCATTTCTCTTTGCTTATTTGAGCTGTTCTTGCCATAATATGGACTTGGTATTTTACCAAATAGGGATATCTTCTGTATACCACCTCTACCTTGTCACAACACAACTGATTGGTTCGAGCGCATTAATAATTCACTTTTACCAGGGACACCTGTTAGTTGAAATGCATTCCAGGTGACTACCTCATGAAGCTGGTTGAGAGAATGCCAAGAGTGATTCCATATCTTATATTCATAGTTTTGATGTCTTTACTATTATTATACCATGCAGAAAATAGTAAAAATAAAGAAAACCCTTGAATGTGTAGGTGTGTCCAATCTTTTGACTGGTACTGTAAGTCATTTGTGTACTATAGTTGTATAGTAGTACCTTTAAAGTACTAGTACCTTTCCTAATGTTGTGCTTTCACGCCCACACACACATACACTATCTCTTACACATATACACATACATTCTCTCTCTCTCTCTCTCTCTCTCTCTCTCTCTCTCTCTCTCTCTCTCTCTCTCTCTCTCTCTCTCTCTCTCACACACTCACATAAACACACACACCCCTTTTTATTTTTGCCATATGTCTGCGACGTTCAGACTGGGACAGAGACCTACCTTCCCTGCCGTTTAAAAGCCATAAGACCATCAATCTGACCAGTATGGATCATCATCCAACAGTTATAGGTTCTCCCGACACAACCACCGTTAACACCGTTAACGCAACCACCAGCTTGGATTTCACCTCTCGGGGATCCATGGAAACCACCAAGAAGGTCACTACCCAACCAATCATTGTGAGTTTTACACAAAGACCTCATGGTGTTGATAAGGTTTGAATGTTTCTTGTTAGCCTTCTTGCTATGTTACTCACAAATACCCAAATATAACTTGATATACCACAAATTTGCAAACATGTTGTGACAAGGTTGGTAAGAACATTGACATAGGACAGCATTGTGAAAAAACGTGTGATTTTTGTTTGTTGCATGGTCACATTGAATCTATATTAATACAATGTACTGATAAAACGCCAGACAGTTCTCAACAGGCTTTTCCTTCATCTTGTTGCAGGATGTGGCATCCAATGGAGTGAATGGAGTCTTCCGTGACGAGACGGTGACCATGAGAAACAAAGGTAAAGATCATAGAGCAGAGATACTAACCAGAGAGGTTATGACTAGCCTTTATTAACAGGAACACGTTTGAGAAAGCAATGACAACGTTCTCTCTTTGGGACTGTATGGGTTTTTGGTGGTGAAATGCTCATTGTTCAATTATGTACATTCACACATTTTGTTTGCCACCACATGACTTGATCAGAGTGTGCAGATGAACATTGTATGCTGGAAAACACTTGGTTTGTTATTTTGGATTAAAACATAACCGCTATTCATTAAATACAAATACCAAACTTGTTTTACGTGGATTCCGCGACACCATTAGCTTTTAACAGCTACTGTAGGACCGCTATTTATTTTTGCAAACGTTTACTGACACGGGCCATATTCAACGGGTTTTGAGCATTCGTAAATTCAACAGTTATTCTGCACTCTCTGGCACACTCAGACGAGAGTGCTCTGAAATCAGAGTAAATGGCCAGACTGAATTTACGAACTCACCCAAAATGGTTACTTGCATAGTGGAGTCTTTTGTTAAGACATGTAGCTAGCTAGGCCTTACTGCCCTTCATGAATCTGCAGGTTGCTAACCAATCAGCCAGCTAACGTTAGCTACTTAGCTAGGTAAACAATGAACCACGACTCATGACATTACTTCCCTGCATGAATCTCCAGGTAAATAACCAACCAAGTTCAATGTAAGCTAGCTAACATTAGGCTATAGCTAGCCAAGCAAATTGCTCTTTCTGTCAAAATTAGAAAGGTGTAATATCTGAAAATGTAGCTAGCTAGACTAACTTACCCGTATACATCATTCATGGTTGGATGCATTTCCTGTTGGATGCCATGGTTGCCCTTAGTTTGAAGATGCAATCCGGAGGCAGGTGTTTTCTCCATCTCCTTAGCTATAATACTCGAATTCCACTGATTTCAAAACTCTGTCCTCCAGGAAGTGGAGAGCAACACTTATGCAGTTTTAATAGACGATACATTAAAAAAGCTGTGTTAGACAGGATTACCTAGACCTACTGACCAACTCATTATCTCAGCCAATCATGGCTAGCGGGAAGGTTGCTGACTTTTTCTTTGGCTAAACCAACTAGGCTCGTAATTTAACAATTTTATTCATATTTACAGATGGCATACAAGTTTGTTATTAAGGCACATGAAAGTTCACATGTTCGTGAAGGCATTTCTGCCAAAAAAAGAAGTTTACATTCAAATGGCTCTCCTGTGAAGTAGTGACCCGCGACATATGCCTATCCTGAAAAGGGTCACATATGGCTACAGGTTCATCTGCCTCAGATGAATTGCTATAGACTACCAAGTGCTAACAGTCAGTACCTGGATAACATGTGTGAAATGCTTGATAATGTATGTGACATCAACAGAGGTATATTTTCACAAATTTGCAAACATGTTGTGACAAGGTTGGTAAGGACATTGACATAGGATATCATTGTGAAAAAACGTGTGATTTTTAGGAGACTTACACTGAGCGCACACCGAGCAGGAGGAAACATAAACCCTCACATCCCGAGCCAGGGTGAGCCACCAGTACTTCCCTGTCAGACAGCGCACTGTCCGCCCGATCCCTGGATGACCAGAGGAGGGTGATGTGTGGGCCCAATAGATCAACTGGTCACGGACAACAGACGGAACGTACTGATTCCCGACGGGACACTGAGGTGGAGCGGGCTCTGTATGCATTGCCTGTTCAATGTTCACGTCGAGCTCCCACACGACCGGCGCTACCAGGCAGGAAGCCGGGATAATGGGAGTCTGATCCATGGGCCGCTCCTCTGTGTCATACAGTCGGGACAGTGCGTCTGCCTTCACATTTCGGGAACCTGGTCTGTAAGACAGGGTAAACACAAAACGGGTAAAAAACATGGCCCACCTTGCCTGACGAGGCTTCAGTCTCCTAGCTGCTCGGATGTACTCCAGGTTGCGGTGGTCAGTCCAGATGAGGAAAGGGTGTTTAGCCCCCTCAAGCCAATGTCTCCACGCCTTCAAAGCCTTAACCACAGCCACCAACTCCCGGTCCCCCACATCATGGTTCCGCTCCACCGGGCTGAGCTTCTTCGAGAAGAAAGCACAGGGGCGGAGCTTCGGTGGCGTGCCCGAGCGCTGTGAGAGAACAGCTCCGATCCCAGCCTCGGATGCGTTCCACCTCCACTATGAATGCCAAAGAGGGATCCGGATGGGCCTGCACGGGAGCCGAGGTAAACAGAGCTCTTAGGTGCCCAAAAGCCCTGTCCGCCTCAACCGACCTCTGCAGATGTACAGGACCCCCCTTCAGCAATGAGGTAATGGGAACAGCCACCTGGCCAAAACCCCGGATAAATCTCCGGTAGTAATTGGCAAACCCTAAAAATCGCTGCACCTCCTTTACCATGGTGGGAGTCGGCCAATTACGCACGGCTGCAATGCAATCACTCTCGGTCACTCTCTAGGAAGTAGACGGCCTGCTGAAAGAACAGGCATTTCTCAGCCTTGACGTACAGGTCATGCTCCAACAGTCGTCCAAGTACCTTGCGCACTAAGGACACATGCTCGGCGCGTGTAGCGGAGTATATCAGAATGTCATCGATATACACCACTACACCCTGCCCATGCAGGTCCCTGAAAATCTAATCTACAAAGGATTGGAAGACTGATGGTGCATTCATCAACCTGTATGGCATGATAAGGTATTCATAGTGACCTGAGGTGGTACTAAATGCTGTTTTCCACTCGTCTCCCTCCCGGATACACACCAGGTTGTACGCACTCCTGAGATCCAGTTTAGTGAAGACGCGCGCCCCTTGCATTGGTTCAATCACCGTGGTGATAAGAGGTAGCGGGTAGCTGTACCTCACCGTGATTTGATTGAGACCTCTATAGCCAATGCACGGGCGCAGACCTCCATCCTTCTTCTTCACAAAAAAGATACTTGAGGAGGCAGGTGAAGTGGAGGGACGAATGTACCCCTGACCCAGGGATTCGGAGACATATGTTTCCATAGCCGCCGTCCCTCTTGGGATACACGTGACTCCTGGGAAGTACAGCGTCTACCAGAAGATTTATCGCACAATCCCCCCGTCGATGGGGTGGTAATTCTCTCTCCCTTCCTGAGGGAGCTGGGTGAACGGTAGCCAGGTATAGGTCTAGTTGTAAGAGGAACCCCTGGCACTGTGCGGCCGTCCCATCATACTCCCTGGGAAGGGAGAGACGCATCCCACTGGAGCTGGATCCGGACGGGACGGGTAGAGGGAACCCCGGTTGCGTTGGTTGAGGCGCTGGAGAGACTTCCTGTCTCTCCCAGCGGTCCATGGTCTGGACAACGCGATCCATCATGGCACCGAGATGATGTAACATAGCCAAGTGTTCCTGGACGCGTTCCTCGACTCCTCTGACCGGGGTACCTGCTCCTGCTGACTCCATGGCGGGTGTGTGATTCTGTCAAGCTCTTGTGTAGCTGGTGCATAGAAGTCAGGCGCAGGAGAACAGTACTGCGTGAGCAAAACACTTTACTCAAACAAAATAATCACGCAAAACGCTAAACGCGTAAATACAAAGACACATGCCAAACGTAAAACAGGTGAGGCATAAATGAAATGCACCAGCCGGAAAGAAATGGTATAACAATAAACAATCACACAAGGGCATGGGGGAAAACAGAGGGTTAAATACACAACCGATAATGATGGGGAATGCAAACCAGGTGTGTGAAAAAAACAAGACAAGACAAATGGAAAATGAAAAGTAGATCGGTGATGATTAGAAGACCGGTGACGTCGACCGCCGAATGCCGCCCGAATGAGGAGGGGAACCGACTTCAGTCGAAGTCGTGACAAACTGTAACCAGTGCCTGGAACCTGGTTTTGTCAACCTACCAGGGTAGTTACAAACAGCACAGGAATGAAATCATCAACATGTACTGATCACATCTTTACTACTTTTGTAGTGAATCCTATGTTGTTGATGTAAAGAATATTTGTTCAAACCAGCACAGGCGTTACAAAATCAAATATAGCGATAAAATAAATCACTTACCTTTGATGATCTTCCTCTGTTTTCAATCACAAGGGTCCCAGGAACACAAAGAATGGTCTTTTGTTCGATAAAGTCCTTCTTTATATCCCAAAAGTTCAGTTTAGTTGGCGCAATGGAGTTCTGTAATCCAGTCGTTCAACATGCAGACAAAGAAATCCCAAAAGTACCAGTAAAGTTCGTCCAAACAAGTCAAACGATGTTTCTAATTAATCCTCAGGTGTCAAATATCTAAATAAATGATAATATTTCAGACGGAGAATAGTCTGTTCAAAAGGGAAGAAAAATAACAAGGAGCGCGCATACAGTCACACGCGCAAAGTAGAAGTGTCCGTTCCACCTGGAAGATCTTCTATTTCTTGTTAGTTTTTCAAAAAACAAGCCTGAAGCCATGTCTAAAGACTGTTGACATCTAGTGGAAGCCATGGGAACTGCAATCTGGGAGCTAATTCCCTCTATAGACAATAGCAAGTCCATGGAAAAACTGTGACATAAAAAAAAAACATTTTCAGGATGGATTTTCCTCGGGGTTTTCGCCTGCCATATCAGTTCTGTTTTACACACAGATGTGATTTCACCCGTTTTAGAAACTTCTGAGTGTTGTCTATCTAATACTACCAATTATATGCATATCCTGAGTAACAGGCAGTTTACTTTGGGCACGTCAGACTCTCCGTACTTCCGAACACTGCCCCCTAGCCCGTAGAGGTTAATAATATGCATGTCAATTTCTCCTGGCTCAAAGTGTAAGAGATATTGACTTGTATTTATGAGAGGTATTGACATGTTGAATGCGGACACCCATGCATACCCCACAAGACATGCCACAAGAGGTCTCTTCACAGTCCCCAAGTCCAGAACAGACTATGGGAGGCGCACAGTACTACATAGAGCCATGACTACATGGAACTCTATTCCACATCAAGTAACTGATGCAAGCAGTAAAATTTGATTTAAAAAACAGATAAAAAACACCTTATGGAACAGTGGGGACTGTGAAGCAACACAAACATCAAATCAAATTGTATTTGTCACATGTGCCGAATACAACAGGTGTTGACCTTACAGTGAAATGCTTACTTACAAGCCCTTAGCCAACAATGCAGTTTTAAGAAAATACCAAAAAAAAAAGTAAGAGATAAGAATAACAAATAATTAAAAAGCAGCAGTAAATAACAATAGCGGGGCTATGTACAGGGGGTACCGTTACAGAGTCAATCTGTCAATGTGCGGGGGCACCGGTGTCGAGGTAATTATGTACCTGTAACTAGAGTTATTAAAGTGGCTATGAATAGATAATAGCAGAGAGTAGCAGCAGCGTGGAGGGGGGGCAATGCAAAAACATTACATAGGCACAGACATACAGTGGGGCAAAAAAGTATTTAGTCAGCCACCAATTGTGCAAGTTCTCCAACTTAAAAAGATGAGAGAGGCCTGTAATTTTCATCATAGGTACACTTCAACTATGACAGACGAAATGAGAAAAAGAAATCCAGAAAATCACATTTTTAATTTATTTATTTGCAAATTATGGTGGAAAATAAGTATTTGGACAATAACAAACAAGCAAGATTTCTGGCTCTCACAGACCTGTAACTTCTTCTTTAAGAGGCTCCTCTGTCCTCCACTCGTTACCTGTATTAATGGCACCTGTTTGAACTTGTTATCAGTATAAAAGACACCTGTCCACAACCTAAAACAGTCACACTCCAAACTCCACTATGGCCAAGACCAAAGAGCTGTCAAAGGACACCAGAAACAAAATTGCAGACCTGCACCAGGTTGGGAAGACTGAATCTGCAATAGGTAAGCAGCTTGGTTTGAAGAAATCAACTGTGGGAGCAATTATTAGGAAATGGAAAACATACAAGACCACTGATAATCTTCCTAGATCTGGGGCTCCACGAAGATCTCACCCGTGGGGTCAAAATGATCACAAGAACGGTGAGCAAAAATCCCAGAACCACACGGGGACCTAGTGAATGACCTGCAGAGAGCTGGGACCAAAGTAACAAAGCCTACCATCAGTAACACACTACGCCGCCAGGGACTCAAATCCTGCAGTGCCAGACGTGTCCCCCTGCTTAAGCCAGTACATGTTCAGGCCCGTCTGAAGTTTGCTAGAGAGCATTTGGATGATCCAGATGAGGATTGGGAGAATGTCATATGGTCAGATGAAACCAAAATAGAACCTTTTGGTAAAAACTCAACTTGTCGTGTTTGGAGGACAAAGAATGCTGAGTTGCATCCAAAGAACACCATACCTACTGTGAAGCATGGGGTGGAAACATCATGATTTGGGGTTCTTTTTCTGCAAAGGACCAGGACGACTGATCCGTGTAAAGGAAAGAATGAATGGGGCCATGTATCGTGAGATTTTGAGTGAAAACCTCCTTCCATCAGCAAGGGCATTGAAGATGAAACGTGGCTGGGTCTTTCAGCATGACAATGATCCCAAACACACCGCCTGGGCAACGAAGGAGTGGCTTCGTAAGAAGCATTTCAAGGTCCTGGAGTGGCCTAGCCAGTCTCCAGATCTCAATCCCATAGAAAATCTTTGGAGGGAGTTGAAAGTCTGTGTTGCCCAGCGACAGCCCCAAAACATCACTGCTCTAGAGGAGATCTGCATGGAGGAATGGGCCAAAATACCAGCAACAGTGTGTGAAAACCTTGTGAAGACTTACAGAAAACGTTTGACCTCTGTCATTGCCAACAAAGGGTATATAACAAAGTATTGAGATAAACTTTTGTTATTGACCAAATACTTATTTTCCACCATAATTTGCAAATAAATAAATAAAAAAATCCTACAATGTGATTTTCTGGATTTCTTTTTCTCATTTCGTCTGTCATAGTTGAAGTGTACCTATGATGAAAATTACAGGCCTCTCTCATCTTTTTAAGTGAGAGAACTTGCACAATTGGTGGCTGACTAAATACTTTTTTTGCCCCACTGTACATACACACACACACACAAGATAGCATACGCACTATACACACATGTACATATGGATTTTGTACAGTAGATATGTGGTAGTGGTGGAGGGCACACAGTGTGCTGTGAAATCTGTAAATGTATTGTAATGTTTTTTAAATTGTTTAAACTGCCTTAATTTAGCTGGACCCCAGGATGAGTAGCTTAAGCTAATAGGGATCCATAAGAAATACAAATACAAATATGATGATGTACTGTTTCCTTGCAATGTAGGATATGTGTGTGAGCATTTTGGAAAGACCTGGGCAGACCTCACATGTGATCAGGGCTGTCTCTAGACTTTTGGGGGCCCTATGGGAGACCACCAAGCGGGCAATTTTTTTAGTGGCCCCCCCTTTTGACGGTGGAGTGAAAAATGTATGTTTTAAAGTTAATTTCCTGCAATTCTACACATTTTGCAATGTTAATGATATCTGAGTGAGAGTGTCTAACAAAACAATGCCCTGCGTGCCCGGTCGGTATTCGGCAATGATTCGTTGTTTAGATACTGGCTAGACTAACTTATCGATCAAAAAATTGTTAAATGACATGGATAATTGAGTGACTGTCAATGACTGACAAAACAAGAGGAAAACTGCTGATGCACAACCACATTTTGAGCTTACACATATTATTCTAACTCTCAAGAGTAAGTTGAGACCCCAAATGAGTTCCCCCCCAAAAAATGTGCTTATGCCCGGAGCTGGCCCTGCATATGAGTTGTTATGTGTTCAATGGTGGAGAATGGAGATCTTGATTGAAGTTCCCCACGCCATGATAGCAGGGCCATGCACAGACCTTTCATAATTCATATCTAGAAAATTATAACATATGCCTCTGTTGCAGTGACTCCTAGAGACATAATTGACATTGGAAAAAGAGGGTGGGCAATCAGATGATCATTGATGTTGATATAAATCTGCTTATTAGCTACCTCAATTTCTTTTACTGATTGTGATTTACCTCTCTATGTCTTACTGCACCTCTCTGTTGCGCATATCAGCAAACCAGACTGAATATTGATCATGCTGTAGGCTAAATAAAGTGTTAATCAAATGTTATGCTGCTGTGGCAGTATTGTTGATATTTAAACTAGATAGCTAGCTAGCTACACACACTCAACCAGTGACCGCATCTCTCAAAGCATGCATGTTTGGATAACAGGTGCACGGATTCTTCGTACAGGACAGACTGGGCAAAAGGCGCAACCGGGCGCACGCAAGCTCCATACAGGGCAGATCAACAGGCGCAACCAACAGACAGGATGGTGGCTAGCGAACTTAACGGCTTGTCTTGCGGGCAGTGGGTTCCAAACAACAGGGACAAAATTTGTATACAAAAAAATGCTACCACCCAAAAGGGCAATTTGGAGACTGGAAGGGCAAAGGGGCATGTGCTCTGCACAGGTAGAACCATAAATGTGCACGTGCCTGCATGATTGAAGATATTACTTCGAAGTTTCTCTCCCACTCTCTTACGCTCTCTGACACAGTTCTAATTTCTCCATTTCTCACATAGAACCCATATCCATGAAGAATTTAAAACGGAGGTCAGAGTTTTTTGAACAAGGTAAAACACCCCTGATCGAGCCCTGGTGTTGGTGAAGGGTTATTATTAATTGTCTGTGTAACTATCAGGTGGCTGGGTGCTCTAGGCTTCCATCTCTTTCTCTCTCTCCCAGTGGTTCTCCTAAGGACCTACCTGGTATCTAGGTTTTTGTCTCAACTATGACTTAACCTAATTATGGTTAAAGAAAGGTTGAGACAAACAGTTGAATACTCAGGAGTTCCCCAGGGATCCATGTTGGGCCCACTGCTTAAAATCCACAGTTTTTTTCCATCTGATCTGGTACTGAGTGAGTGTAACCCCACTGGTCTCCCCCTCCCTCCCGCACCCGGGCTTCTAAGGGCCCAGTTTCAGTGCGCTGGTCTACCTCTGTGATAAACAGGGTTGAGTGTGTGGTGATTCTCCCAGAGACACTGACATGCTGAGCTCAATGAGTCTAGACCAGTGTTTCCCAACCCTCTCCTGTGGGACCAGCAATCTATCTACATTTTTGTTGCAGCTCTGAGTTGTCAACTAATCACAAAGGCCGTGATTAGTTGAATCAGGTGGCTATTTCAGAGTTAAAACCAAATTGAGAACTGTCTGAGGATCCCTCAGGAGAGGGTTGGGATACACTTGACGAGAAAGTAGTGTTTTCACCAACACTTTGAAGCACCAAAGGGTAGACAGCATGTCAGAATGCCATACCAACATACCAGTCTACTAGACTCCAGAGAAGTGGTTACACAATTCTAATTTCTTGCTTGTGTGTTTTTGATTGCCTGCATTTTGAGAGCCTGCATACACAAGAATAACTGAGGATTAAAGAAGATCAATCCTAGGCTGTTCCAGAGAAATATAGGATAGCGATATACACTATAGTGTATATACAAGAATATGTGGACACCCCTTCAAATTAGTGGATTCGGCTATTTCAGCCACACCCGTTGCTAACAAGTGTATAAAATCGAGCACACAACCATGTAATCTCCATAGACAAACATTGGCAGTAGAATGGCTTTACTGAAGAGCTCAGTGACTTTCAATGTGGCACCGTCATAGGATGCCACCTTTCCAACAAGTCAGTTTCTGCCATGCTAGAGCTTCCCCCGGTCAACTGTAAGTGTGGTTATTGTGATGTGGAAACGTCTAGGATTAACAACGGCTCAGCCTCGAAATGGTAGGCCACACAAGTTCACAGAACAGGACCGGCGAGTGCTGAAGCGCGTAGCGCAACAATCAGTTCCAAACTGCCTCTGGAAGCAAGGTCAGCACAAGAACTGTTCGTCGGGGGTACTTCATGACATGGGTTTCCATGGCCGAGCAGCCACACACAAGCCTAAGATCACCATGCGCAATGCCAAGCGTCGGCTGGAGTGGTGTAAAGCTTGCCGCCATTAGACTCTGGAGCAGTGGAAACGTGTTCTCTGGAGTGATGAATCATGCTTCACCATCTGGCAGTCCAACGGATTAATTTGGGTTTGGCAGATGCCAGGAGAACACTACCTGCCCGAATACATAGTGCCAACTGTAAAGTTTGGTGCAGAAGGAATAATGGTCTTGGGCTATTTTTCATGATTCGGGCCTCTTAGTTCCAGTGAAGGTAAATCTTCACCACAGCATACAATGACATTCTAGACGATTCTGTGCTTCCAACTTTGTGGCAACAGTTTGGGGAAGGCCCTTTCTTGTTTCAGCATGACAATGCCCCCGTGCACAAAGCGAGGTCCATACAGAAATGGTTTGTTGAGATCGATGTGGAAGAACTTGACTGGCCTGCACAGAGCTATCACCACCTTGGGGTGGCAGGTAGCCTAGTGGTTAAAGCGTTGGGCCAGTAACCAAAAGGTTGCTGGATTGAATCCCCGTTACTCACAAGGTAAAAATCTGTCGTTCTCCCCCTGAACAAGGCAGTTAACCCATTGTTCCCCGGTAGGCAGTCATTGTAAATAAGAATTTGTTCTTAACTGACTTGCCTCGTTAAATAAAGGTTACAAAATAAATACAATTAAAATATATAAAAACCCATAGAACACCTTTGGGATGAATTGGAACGCCAACTGCGAGCCAGGCCTAATTACCCAACATCAGTGCACAACCTCACTAATGAGCTTGTGACTGAATGGAAGCAAGTACCTGCAGCAGCGTTCCACCATTTATTGGAAAGACTTCCCAGAAGAGTGGAGGCTGTTTTAGCAACAGGGGGGACCAACTCCATATTAATACCCATGATTTTACGAGCAGGTGTCCACATAATTTTGGTAATGTAGTGCATATCTATGGCTCTGGGCTATTCACTAAGCCATAAGCCTAGAAAGTAATGCCATCACAAGGCTAACTCAGGTGTCATATGGTGTCAGGTGTATGGTACAGTATGTTGGTATGATGTTCAGGTGTCACACATTGGCTCCCCTCCTTCTCAACCTTGCATGCTTTGCTGTGCTGTGCTTTTGCTCCTATGTTATTACTAATAGCCAATGCTTCTGCATGCATCAACATGCCTTTTGGTGACTGGTGACTTTTTTGGACTCTGCATCTTGTGCATGTTTGTTGTTATATCCATTTAAACATATTGTTATTTTCATGAGATGTTAATAAGTTGAATCTAATTAGTGTGATGTACTTTGGTAAAACAGCAACAGTATGTTGGGACCTACTATTCAGCAGTCAGGGACTGTTATTCTGCCAAAATCATAGACTCTTTGTGGCAATATTGGCAAGACTGTACGTTAATTTAAAATACCTTGTTTGCTTCAGGCTTGATTTAAAATCTCAAATTATAACTGAGGGTTTGGTTAAAGTTTAAACACCATTTAATAGTTTTAGAAGTTGAAACACTCAAATCTGAACACACACTCAACCTCAGATAAGAGTTGAGGTTTTAACAAGCCTGTCAGCTTTCGGTCTGTATGGTAGCCTGTGTAGCCTCCAGGTGTGTGAGATGTAAATACATGTATTATGTCTATCCTAGGTGTCAGTCTGTGTGTCTGCTTTAGCAAACGTTTAACTGTCTTGACAAACATGTATTTTAGAATACAGAAACAATGCTTCTCATGGCAGCATATACTGGATGCTGTACATCACTCTGAGATGTGACTATAAACATTAGATACATGTATTTGATGATGTTTATTCTTTTCCAAGGAGGATCAGAATCAGCTAAATCAGAAGTAAGCAATTCTATTCAATATTTACAAAATGTTTACAAGCAAGTGGTTGTGGTTTTTGCTCTCAAGTACGTGTTAATGTTCTTAGGTTTTTACAATGCATTGACCCATCATTGTTCGTGACATCTTTACTGTGTGGGATAGTACTCCTTGATTGAAAATGCTAGTCCCAAACTTTGTGTCATTGTTCGTACAATCTTTGAAATTGGATGATGATAACTTGAGTGGACTGAAGCATCTGTGGCTCACTTTGAAAAGGTTGACTCAAGGAATAACATAACTAACAGTTCAAGTTTTAACTTTTCATCTTAGTCATAGATACTGAAATACTGTACATGGGTCGCACATTAATACATAAACAATGAAACATTTAAATTAAAAACAAGTGATATGCATGACAATATGTATAAGGGTTGGGGAGAATCAAATAGCTTTGTTGATTACGTGTGATTAAGATAGTGTAAGAATTACTTATATTCAAACATCAGATGAAGAAAAAACAATAAAGTAATTTGTGTATTTGCAGGATAAATTTGTTCACCTGTAAAGGAATAATGGTAATTCTCTACTCTCCTCTTCCTCTCCTCCATCAGATGCCCGTTGCCTCCATCGCTCCCTCCTCCAGCCGCTTGTCATGTGACCCGGAGGAGGAGCGCAGGAGGCAGGAGAAATGGCAGAAGGAGCAGGAGACACTCCTACAGGTAACAGTGTAGTATGTGTTGGTTCTGGGGGATTGTTGTGTGTGTGTTTGATTGTTTGTTTTGTTTGTTTGAAATGTGTGTGTGCACTGTGAATTACTCCCGAGGTCTATTTATGGAGGTAGAGAGATCAAAATGTGTCCAACCTGGCCCCTGCAGAGCAGCTGTAGACTAGAAGCCAAGGCTCGTTATTACTCCACTCTGTATTCCCCGCAGGTCAAACAGCCTAATTTCTTAATGAGACATAGAAGCTTGGCAGAAAATCTAACAAGGTTCACCTACTCTGGGGAACATAGCTGGAATGTAGAGCTGAGCAGTTGAAGGTGAAACTTTGGGATGGTTTCAGTTTTTGTTCTCAGGAGTTAGGTAGACTTCAGCTAATCCTTGTCTTCCAATTTCCCTTTTCTTAGGTTTTGGTAGACTAAAATGTGGTAATTCCTTTTTTGTCGGGATATTAAGGGATGTCAATTGTTGATTGAGTTGAGGCACTTTCCTTGTCTTTTCCATGAAACCAGAACTTTCTATTTCTATTGTTAAACAAAAGAGACTATTTTCCGCTTACATCAAATTGTGATTAAAAGTGGTTGTCAGTAGGGGGCCGGTGACCAAAGCGCCTGATAAACTCTGTATGTGTGTTTATGTGTGTGTGCGTGGGTGTGTGTGTGTGCATACAGTACAGTAACCTGTCTCTCTCTGTGTGTGTGTGATAAGGAGAAATACCGTCGTGACCAGGAGAAACTGCAGGAGGAGTGGCGTCAGGCCCAGCAGGAGGCTGTGACAGAAGGGGGAAGACACCACCAAGAGGTGAGGAACCATATCACCATAGCAATTTAATTTTTTGGTGGTAACTCAGGACTTTGGCTTTAACCCTTTACTGTCTGTTCCTCAGGAGCCGAGAGGCCTGGAGATGGACAGCAGGAGTATCAGCCAACTCTCCACCCTCTGCCAGCCTACCGCGTCCTGGGAGGACAAGGAAGCCAAAGAGGAGGAAAGGGGGAGGAGGGAAGAGGAGGAAGCACTGCGAAGACAGGAGGAGGAAGAGAGGAGGAGAGTGGAGGAGGAGAGGAGGACAGAGGAAGAGGAGCGAGAGCTGCTGCGTCTTCAGGAGGAGAGGAAGAGAAGGGAGAAGCAGGAGGATGAGGAGAGGAGACAGAGGGAAAAGGAGGAGCTGAAATGGAAGATGAGGAAGGAGGTGGAGAAGGAGGAGAGGAGGCGCCAGGAGGCTGCTGTACAAAAGCACAGGGAGAAAGAGAAAATGCAGGAGCAGCAGCAGCAGCAATGGTTAATAATAATGTTTTCTTTTCTTTAAAGGTTTAGTTCACCCAAATTACAAAATGACATATTGGTTTCCTTACCCTGTAAGCAGTCTATGGACGAGGTATAACAGCAATCCATGCTTTGTTTTAGTTTCTCTGGCACTGTTTCCAAATGCTAACATTTTAACATTTGTGGCACTAATCCAATGCAAGTCGTTGTACCTATATTAGCATTTTTCGTACATCATGTCCAAATTATCCTAAAGTATCTAAAATTGAATATGTAGCCGAACAAAGTCACTTATAGATGATGCTCCAGTATGCATTACAGGATAATTTTTTTCTCCCGTTTTTCAGTGTTGCTATTTCCAATGAGAAAGATTTGCAATAATGACGGTTTTCCTCCCCTGTAATTCCCCCTTCCCATCCTACCCAGGTCCCTCCCCTAATTAGAAAAACTACATATCATTTGGGTGCAGTCTAAAATATACTTTTTTCTGGCAGTGGGTGGAGGATAAATTGGCAAATGTAGAGTTCAAGCTGAACAGAAGTTGAATGAGTTAAATACTGGGCCTTTCCGAAAACCCGTACTTGCATACCCGTAGTTGGTTTGATGGAAAGATAAAGAGTGGTTAGGGGGATGAAGGCAAGGGTGAAGAGAGGTTAAAGAAGTAAATTGATGGATAATAAAAATAGCAAGCACACTAATAAACAAGAATGCCGGATAACAGTAGTGGTCTTGCTGAGGCAAGCACGCTAATAAATAAATAAAATGATCAAAAAGAAACAAAAGACCATTCCCATTGTCTTACATATACTGTTTTAAACACCAAGGATTAATAACAAAAAGAGAAAAATATCAAATAAATTAAGGCAAACAATATAGCAACTGCAAAGAAATGTGAGGATCTACCTCTGCCTTATGCTAGTTACCTTCTTATACATCCAAAGTTTGATTCACATTTCTTATATATCTATTATTCTAGCCCATCTATCTTCTATAGCGCTTTTGTCATTACAGACATAATGTTAATGTGTTTGTAAGGCTTTAAGATGTGTGTGTGCTAAATCTTCAAATGCTTATTGTAAACACCAACTCACTGCAGTATATTAAACATTAACATTTAGTTAACAATTAATTGTTGCCTGTTCTAAGGTATACTTTACATTGTATTGTAACCTCTAACCCCCACTAATGGTCTGCCTGTGTTTTGTCTTCTCTCTATGTGTTTTGTCCTGTCTTCTGTCTGTCCATCTGTTCCTTCTTTCTGTGCATGTCCGTCTCTGTCTGTCTGTCTGTCCGTCCATCTGTGTCTCTGTCTGTATTCCCTATCTATATTGTCTTTCTGCTGCTGTAACCCAATAACCCTTTCGCAAAACTGCTGGCAGGGTCGGGGACTCCTATGGCTATGCCAAGGTCCAGCCTGAGATATCCATGGCAGACAGGTCAGTGTGTCTGCCAAGGTCCAACCTAAACATCAAATAATTAAAAAAATATTTAAAATACTCTGAGTATTTGCTTACGTCTGCCTTGAGTGCCAGATGGGCTGGGTTTGCAGTTTTCTGACTATTATATTGGTTTATTACGTCAGGCAAGCTCAAACCTGCACAGATTAAGTATTTGGTATGATGTTCAAGTGTTTGAAACCCAGGTCTGGTGTGAGTGCATGTGTGTCTGTATGTGTTAGAATGGCCACGACTTTGCCTCTGTTGCAATCAGACAAAAATACAGTATGACTGTAGGTATTCCATTCAAATTAATTGCTTTCATAAAATCTACGGTCTGTTACTAGCAAACGCAAAGCATGCCTCAGCCTATAACTAATACATTATGTTCTAAGAGTCAATACTTAACCAACAGAACTAAATGTGTAGCACAGCCCATGTCCCAAATGGCACCCTATTCCCAATACAGAGCACTACTTTTGACCAGAGCCCTAATGGCTCAAAACAATTACATCACATATCACTTATTCTAAAATGGATGAAAAATAATAATGAATTGGCAGCAATCTACACACAATATCCCATAATGAAAAAGCAAAAACAGATTTAATTTTTTTAATGCAAAAATAAAAACAGAAATACCTTATTTACATAAGCATTCAGACCCTTTGCTATGAGACTTGAAATTGAGCTCAGGTGCATTCTGTTTCCATTGATCATCCTTGAGATGTTTCTACAACTTGATTGGAGTCCACCTGTGGTACATTTTATTGATTTCACATGATTTGGAAAGACACACACCTGTCTATATAAGGACCCACAGTTAATAGTGCATGTCAGAGCAAAAACCAAGCCATGAGGTTTAAGAAATTGTCCGTAGAGCTCTGTGACAGGATTGTGTCGAGGCACATATCTGGGGAAGGGTACCAAAACATTTCTGCAGCATTGAAGATCCCCAAGAACACAGTGGTCTCTATTATTCTTAAATGGAAGAAGTTTGGAACAACCAAGACTCTTCCTAGAGCTGGCCGCCAGGCCAAACTGAGCAATCGGGGGAGAAGGGCTTTGGTCAGGGAGGTGACCAAGATCCTGATGGTCACTCTGACAGAGCTCCAGAGTTCCTCTGTGGAGATGGGAGAACCTTCCAGAAGGACAACCATCTCTGCAGCACTCCACCAAGCAGGCCTTTATGGTAGAGTGGCCAGATGTAAGCCACTCTTCAGTAAAAGGCACATGACAGCCTGCTTGGAATTTGCCAAATGGCACCTAAAGACTCTCAGACAAATGTCACGTCCAGAGGAAACCTGATCCCATCCCTGGGCATGTTTTTCAGTGGCAGGGACTGGGAGACTAGTCAGGATCGAGGCAAAGATTAACTGAGAAAAGTACAGAGAGATCCTTGAATGAAACTTGCTCAGGACCTCAGACTTGGCTGAAGGTTCACCTTCCAACAGGACAACGACCCTAAGCAAACAGCCAAGACAACGCAGGAGTCTCTGAATGTCCATGAGGGGCCCAGCCAGAGTCCAGAGTTGAACCCGATTGAACATCTCTGGAGAGCCTGGAAAATAGCTGTGCATCAACGCTCCCCATCCAACCTGACAGAGCTTGAGAGGATCTGCAGAGAAGAATGGGAGAACGCCCCAAATACAGGTGTGCCAAGTTTGTAGGGTCATACCCAAGAAGACTCAAGTCTCTAATCTCTGCCAAAGGTGGTTCAACAAAGTACTGAGTAAAGGATCTGAATACTTATGTAAATGTTATATTCCGTTTTATTTTATTGTTTTGCAAAAGTTTCTAAAAACCAGTTTTTTCTTTGTCTTTATAGAGTATTGTGTGTAGATTGAGGGGGAAAAAACGATTTAATCCATTTTAGAATAAGGCTGTAACGTAACAAAATATGGAAAAAGTCAAGGGGTCTGAATACTTTCTGAATGCACTGTAAAGTAAAAAAAAATGGTATCACAGAGATTATGCAACAAAGCCTGAAGGCTTATTTCCATTTCAGGCCACTCATGTACTGTATGTGTTCATGTATTGAACTGTACGTATTTGAAAATACAAAGAGCCCCAAGGGCCCTGGTCAAATGCAGTACACTTTGTAGGGAATAGGGTACTATTTGGGACGTAGACCAAGTAAATCAATAATGTGTTTTACAGTGTACATTGATTTGAGAGATAATGAATTTTCTTGATTATCAGCCCCTAAATGTGTTTTGCTGTGATTGGCAGGGCAAAGTCGAAATCTACTCCAGAGCTGGACGACGTGGAGAAAACAGAGACTAAAGGTCAGTGGGGATTTAATAATGTCCTCATCAATGTATTCATCAATATTCATTCATCCATATTGACCTCGGTGGAAGTTGAATCATTACTTAGCTGCTCAAATTATCAAGGGAAGCTGTTGTGTGTGAAGTGTGTGAAGTGTGTGTGTCTGTGAAGTGTGTGTGTGTACCCGTGTAAGTAACTGTATGTCAGTGAGTGTGAATACTGTACACACTGTGCCCAGGCTGGTACGGCAGCTCGGGGGGCATGGCCCAGAGGTTACTGGAGGAGGAGTTGAGACGTAAAGCAGACAAAAAGGCCCAGAGTCTCCGGGCTGCGTCAGAGCTGGAGTTGGAGAGGAGAAACATCCTAAACGCCATGAGATACAGAGAGCCAGAAAGAGGTGTGGTTCACAGCCTCGACCGTTCCTCGACCGCTCCTGACCGCTCCTGTCTAATCAATGCAGGACCCAGTCAACCAACCAGCTCAGCCGATCAATCGTGTTTAGCATGAATTAATATATAAACAGACACTTCCAGATTTTATAATATGTCTTGATCAGGTCCTATTGGTCACTGAAGCTGAATACAGAAAATGAATCTGTCCTCTCCAGTGGCTCTGTCACGATAATCAATCACAGGTCTTATTGGCGTTTCCTGGATGAATCACTGGTCTACAGTCTATTTATGGACTTCCATCCAATCTGATTGGCTCTCATGTCTATCCCCTGACTCCTTCTCCTCTCCCATTGACTCTCATCTTTATTTCCTGATTCCCTCTTCTCTCTCATTGGCCCACAGTGACTAGCAGCGGTGGGATAGGCAAAGGATTGGGGAGGAAGGGCCAACAGAGCGTACCCCAGGCAGAGCTGGATAGGCAGCAGATCCTGCAGGAGATGAAGAAGAAGACCAACCTGGCCACAGACAATAGCTGGATCCGCCAGCGCTCCACCAGCACCACCACCAGCAAGGACCCCACTGCCAGCCCCATCAGGAGGTAGTCTTCCTGGGGCTTGACTGGGACTCTGCTGGCCTGAGGGTGGTGGATCAGTACAGTACAATATGTGTGTGTTGAATGATAGATAGGGGTTAAGCCAGCCTCAACGGCCCTATTAGAAGGTACTCTACCTAGGACTCACCTGGGCGTCCATATTAGGACAGCTCCACATGACTCTGACACCAACTCCAAGTAACTCTGACACGCCTTCCATGGATTTGTGACTACTCTGTTCCAATATGGACAGCATTCTAAACTGCCTAGATTGGGTCGCCAGGGGTTTAATGCTGTATAATGCTAGCTTGAATGAGTGTGTGTAACATGTTAACACATAATTTACAACAACTATTTTAGTAGAAGTAACTGTTTTTAGTGACTTTAACGTTTTGGGCTCCAGCCTGGATGCCAGTCACTTTTCTGTTGCAGTTATCAAAAGAGTTGGCTAAATCAGAAACATAATGGCCTGTGGTATCCAGGCTATTTGGGTGCTTACGCTAACCCGCTAACATCCACTAACATCCGGTAATGTGTTAAACTTTTCAGAGGCGAGTCTCTGGACAACCTGGACAGCGCGCCCCGTTCTTCCTGGCGCTCATCATGGACACCGGGAAGCACCTCGTCCATCCCCAACTACAGCCAGCCTCACTCCGTCCTTTCCGGCCTCAAAACTACATCTTCCTATGGTGGTGTTGCCTACGGTGGTGGTGGCTACGGAAGCGGGGTCGGAAGTCGTCCTGGCTTAGCCACCCTGCCCTCCTCCCTCTCCATGAGTTCCCTCAGAGGGGCCTGGGGGTGTAACCCATCTTCCTGGTCCCAGCACTCACCCCCGCCATCCCCCACCCCTTCTCTTGGCCCCGAACCCGAGTCACGCCCATTAACACAGCAACGCAGCAGGTAAAACATCCAACGTCCAATCACGTGGCACACTGCTGATTGCCAAAAATCTGAGTCGTTAGATTTGCTCCCAATGTCAGATATTGGAGCTAAAAGTCAGATTCTCGATCGGGGGTTAAGGGTAACACCAAAAACCCTTGCTCAAAGTTACAAATGCTGACTTGCGTCAAATTGTCGGTGCTTAGGCGTTTGTGTGGTGAGTGGTGAAACCACAGTTTCTTTTTTATTTATTTATATTACAACATATTGGGTGACTGTCATTCATATTCCATTCACCCAGCTCAATGTAACATTGATAGGTTTAGGCTACTACATGACACTCAAGGTTTCCCTATACCAATCATGAGGTTGCTACAACCTAGCCTACGAATGAAAGTGTATCACGTAGGTGCACATGTCGAGAGACAAATTGGAGTAATCAAGGTGACAGACAGTGACACATTCAATACCGCCTTGCACACTCTTGTCTGCATCTAGCGGATCTAGGTTGTAATCATTAGTCCAAACAGTTGCAAAACGTTCCAAGAGTTTCTATTGGACAAATTCAGGTACGTCTATCCCCGTTTCGTTTGCTTCAAATTAAGAAACTTTTCTCAACAGAATCGGCAGAATGAATACACCCCTGATCACCCACACACACAGTTCACTTTCATAGCAGCCACATACAAACAGCATCATCACTTTTCTCATTGTATAATTCCTTCTATCATCTACGTTTACCTTTTCCCTTCGCTTGTGGACAGTGCACAACACAACAGCTGTCTTGACCTCTCCAAGCTAAACCTTAATACCATAACCGCTAACCACTACACACAGCCTACATCGTTGTCAACCATATTAGCTAACGTCATAGTCAACATAGCTACTAGAACTAACTCGTTAGTACATTTGCTACAATCACACAGTTCAGTGTACAGCAAGCAATTTAGCAGTTACACCGTCGGCCCACAGTGGCAATAAATTAATAAAACCAAAAGCTTATCTCGACTTGGAAGAGTTCCAGTTTTGGATAGCCTTAGCCAGCTAGCTAACATAAATAGCATTCCTCTCTGTTCGAGTATGCATAATTAGCTAGCTGCATTAGCTAGATAAGTAAGATTTTTTTTTTATTCACAAAATGTAGCAAGAGCTCTCTCTCTGCTGCTTCTCCTTAATTAAAAATAATAATCATTTGTTAAAAGCTTTTCAACTATTGTCTTTCTCTCTCTTTTGAGTCAACATCTCACCAAATGTATGTACTGCAATGCTAGCTAGCTGTAGCTTATGCTTTCAGTACTAGATGTATTCTCTGATCCTTTGTTTGGGTGAACAACATGACAGTTCATGCTGCAAGAGCTCTGATTAGGTTGGAGGACGTACTCCAGAAGTCGTCATAATTACTTTGTAAATCTATGGAATCATGTGAGAACCATGAGCCTCCTAGGTTTTGTATGGAAGTCAATGTACCCAGCAGAGTCGAACGGAAAATAGCTGTCCTCTGGCTAAACCATGGTTCTACTCCAGAGAGTGCTGTTGAGAATACCGTAACCCTTAACTGCAAAACGGTGTGTTTTAATCAGTTATTTGATGACATGTGAATATATTTTGTATAGTTTTATTTAAAAAAAGTATACATTTATTTCAGTATTTCGTTTTTCTGAAATTCACTTAGTAGGATGGTCCTCCCCTTCCTCCTCTGAGGAGCCTCCACTGGTCTTTGTGTGTGTGTGTGTGTGTGTGTGTGTGTGTGTGTGTGTGTGTGTGTGTGTGTGTGTGTGTGTGTGTGTGTGTGTGTGTGTGTGTGTGTGTGTGTGTGTGTGTGTGTGTGTGTGTGTGTGTGTGTGTGTGTGTGTGTGTGTGTGTGTGTGTGTGTGTGTGTTCTAGGTTCTCCAGTCTAGTTATGGTTCTGTGTTCTGTAATCTCAGGTCAGTGAGTGGCAAGAAAATCTGTACGTTCTGTGACACGGTGCTGGGCAAGGGAGCCGCCATGATCATCGAGTCCCTGGGACTCTGCTATCATTTGACCTGTTTCAAGGTGAGAGTTCAAAGTTCAAGACCGGACCTCCCTGACCTGGAGATTGAGGTCATCATTGGTCCATAGCAAAGACTAAACCTGCCTGATCCTCTCAGTACTAACCTTATCCACGGAATGAGACTGTACTAATATGGACAACTTGACCCTGATTAATGTTATACTAACCTAAACAGCATGAATGGATCACAATCTGGTCTGATCCTTTATAACCGTACACACAAAACCAAGGAAACAGAAGTCCAAAGTCCCACTGGGTTGTAAGATTGATAGCTGATGACTTTTCCAATGTGGCCAATGATTGCCATTTAATTAAGGTTTCCAGTGTAACTTGACTGGAGTAATGTTTCCATGAACTTTTAAGTTAATTGAAAAATACAGTATCCCTAAGATCTATAACTTGCTGCAGAAATGGCAAACAGTATTGGGACATTGTTTTCATGGTTTAATGAGCATTTCATGAAATCTGACTGCATTTGTGCCAAACTTCACTAAACAATCCTTCACCTCACTATTTCCTATAACCAACACTGCTGCTGACATCATGACAAGCTTCCAAAAGTCCCTACATGTATACTTGGGCTTGAACTGTCAGTTTTTTATAATCTCATTGGTCACTCTGTCTGTCAGTCAAGTGTCAGGTGTCTGTCATGGGCTCTGTCTATCTGGTTGTGGCTCCATGGGTATATGTCTAGCACTCACCCCATGGCTCCTCTGTCTGTGGAACTTGTCTTTCCTCCAGGGGGCAACTGTCCTCTCCTCTCCCCATCTGGGAGTGAGGGATCTGGGCTAGCCCTCATTGACCATTTCCCTCTCTCCCTATCCTCCAGTGCATCGACTGTAAGTCCGACCTGGGAGGATCGGAGGCCGGAGCTGAGGTCAGAATACGTGAGCGACAGCTCTACTGTAACTCCTGCTACATGCGATTCAAAAGTGAGTATGACTTTAGCTGGGTACCAGCTGAAAAGTGAGCCAGCTAGAATCAAAGCTGAATAATAATAATTTGGTGGGTGCTTACATGTACATGTGTAAATATGTTTTTTTGCATATCCCAACTCCCCTTGAGAGTGGGAACACCATTGTCCAGCACCCCTGGAGCAATTAGGGTTAAGTGCCTTGCTCAAGGGCACATCGTTTCAACATTTTCAGCTCAGGGATTTGAACTAGCGACCTTTCAGTTACTGGCCCAACACTCTAACCACTAGGCTACCTGCCACCATTTATAAAACTCCATAGTCATACCGGACCAGTATTGCCAAAAGTAACAGGGCTCTTGTTACTATTGTCTGTGTTGTGTCGTGTCAGTCATATTATGTTGAGTCGTGCCGTGTCATTTAGTGATATGCTGTGTTGTTGTGTTATCAAATAGTATCATTTCGTATCATGTTATAACCTCTATCTTCTTTCCCCTCTAGCTGGACAGCCAACGTCCATGTGACAATGCTGTACTACAGTAGATAAAGGACTACTTGACAACAACCCATGAACACTGCAGCCAGCCGTAACTTCAGATGTATTAATGTGTTTTGTGATTTGACAAAAAGCCCTGATTCTTCAATGAACAACAATCTTAATTCTTTATTTCTACTGTACGCTTGAGAGGGGGAGATTGACCAAAAAAAGTGAAAATGTTTATATCAATGTATTATTTTTACCAATTGCTTGTATAAAGTAGGAGGGATGTGCATGCACCTGCGAGTTTCAGACTTGTAGCTGAAAATAGGGTTGGAAAATTCAGAAACCTTTCCCAGGTTTCATGGGTTTATCAGAAATCCCTTGTGGAGGGTTTGGGGAATTTTGCAACCCTAACTGGGAATTGATTTTGGTCTTGTTCATGAGATTATTGATCCTGATTACGTCATATTTCAGAGATGTAAGAGTTTTCATGTTAGGCCGGGGGAAGCCTGTGATTTCTTCTCCGTTTCGCCTGCAAATCTTTTAGTTACAAGTTTGTTGCTGACTAAGGTTTGTTGACTATGGTTTGTTGTTGACTCTTTATTTTTATCGATGTGCCTTTTTTGTTTGATGGGGGGAGATTATTTAAATGAAATGGATTGAAAATATATTTAAAAACTAGCATGGTTTGTTAGAGAGAGAGAGAACTTATTGGTGAGTTGTTGTTCTTTTGCATTAATCTTATACATTTTATCAAGTTAACATTTTTGGGGGGCTGAAAAAAATGTATATCATTATAATGTATGGCATTAAGGCAAAATTTGTAAATAAAATGAGTAAATCGTGGTCTCTGACTTGGTCTTCGTCTTTTTCAATAGATTTCTCTCATTTTCTTGTATTTTATTGCTCTGTCTCTCATCCTCCTTTACATCCTTCTCCCGCTCTCTTCTCTAGGTCTTCCCTATTCTCTTTCATTCTCTTACTCTTAACCTATATTATCTCATTCTCTCCCTCTCTCTTTCCCTTTCTCTCTGTAGTGTTTTACTGATAATGAAAGGAATTTCAATGAGTTGATGAGCAGGGTTGAGTGGACATGGCTGCCGTACGTCCTCCAAAGCCAATTTGTCATCCATATTTAATTCCCCCACGCATGCATACCTTACTCACTACGATAAGCTATTCTCTTAATGTATTCTTCCATTTGGGCTGTCTAATGAATTGATATCTGCATAAACATACAGTACCACTCAAAAGTTTGGACACACCTACTCCTTCCAAGGTTTTTCTTAGCTTTTACTATTTTCAACATTGCATAATAGTGAAGATATCAAAACTATGAAATAACACATATGGAATCATGTAACCCAAAAAGTTTTAAACAATTCAAAATATATTTCAGATTCTTCAAAGTAGCCACCCTTTGCCTTAACAGCTTTGCACACTCTCAACCAACTTCATGAGATAGTCACCTGCAATACATTTCAATTACCAGGTGTGCCTTGTTAAAAGCTAATTTGTGTAATTTTATGCGTTTGAGCCAATCAGTTGTGTTGTGTCAAGGTAGGGTGGTATACAGCAGATAGCCCTATTTGACCAAGTCCATATTATGGCAAGAACAGCTCAAATAAGCAAAGACAAACAACAGTCCATCATTACTTTAAGACTTGAAGGTGTCAATCCGGAAAATTTCAAGAACTTTGAAAGTTTCTTCAAGTGCAGTCGCAAAAACAATCAATCGCTTTGATGAAACTGGCTCTAATGAGGACCGCCACAGGAAAGGAAGATGCAGAGTTACTTCTGCTGCAGAGGATAAGTTCATTAGAGTTACCAGCCTCAGAAATTGCAGCCCAAATAAATGCTTCACAGAGTTCAAGTAACAGACACATCTCAACAACAACTGTTCAGAGGAGACTGTGTGAATCAGGCCTTCATGGTCGAATTGCTGCAAAGAAAGCACTACTAAAGGAAACCAATAATAAGAAGAGACTTGCTTGGGCCAAGAAACATGAGCAATGGAAATGAGATAATTTGTTTTTCAACATGACAATGACCCAACACACCTCCAGGCTGTGTAAGGTCTATTTGACCTAGAAAGAGAGTGATGGAGTGTTGCATCAGATGACCTGGCCTCCACACTCACCCGACCTCAACCCAATTGAGATGCTTTGGGATGAGTTGGACCGCAGAGTGAAGGAAAAGCAGCCAACAAGGGTGTCTACTTTGAAGAATCTAAAATCTAAAAACTATTTTTATTTGTTTAACACATTTTTGGTTACTACATGATTCTGTATGTGTTATTTTATAGTTTTGATGTCTTCACTATAATTGTATAATGTAGAAAATAGCAAAAATAAAGAAAATCCCTGGAATCAGTAGGTGTGTCCAAACTTTTGACTGGTAAAGTATATTATATTTATTTTCTTTTAGCCAAGTAAATAAATTATAACCAATTCAATTTTTCATAATTCAGTGCATTCGGAAAGTATTCAGACCCCTTGACTTGTTCCACATTTTGTTACATTACAGCCTTATTCTAAAATGGGTTCAACATTTTTTTCTCATCAATCTACACACAATACCCCAAGTGAACACAGGTTTTTAGACATTTTTACGAATGTATACAAGTAAAAAACAGAAATACCTTATCTACATTAGTATTCAGACCATTTTCTATGTGACTCGAAATTGAGCTCAGGTGGATCATGTTTCCATTGATCGTCCTTGAGATGTTTCTACAACTTCATTGGAGTCTACCTGTGATAAATTGAGCAATCGGGGGAGAAGGGCCTTGGTCAGGGAGGTGACGAAGTACCTGATGGTCACTCTGACAGAGCTCCACAGTTCTCTGTGGACATGGGAGAAACTTCCAGAAGGACAACCATCTCTGCAGCACTCCATCAATCAGGCCTTTATGGTAGAGTGGTCAGACGGAAGTCATTCCTCTGTAAAAGTCACATGACAGCCCACTTGAAGTTTGCCAAAAGGCACATAAAGGACTCAGATTCTCTGGTCTGATGAAAACGGTTGGTGAAATACTGTAAGTTGGAAAGTATATCCCCTTTATGTGTCAAGTTTCCATTCAATACGCATATAACATGAACAATTATGAAAGTAGTTTTGTTTGGATAGGAATGTGATTTTAGGAGGCATAAGATAATCTATCTCCTATAAACTGTGCTTAAGCATAAGTAAGTAGCCATGCCCCGAGTGAGGTCAGAGAGCGTGTCAGACGGACGGAGCCGTCCCCTTTGGCCAGAATGCATAAAAAGCCTTGTTAACAAAATAGACCACAAAAGCGTGGAGCAGTAGCTACATGTTTAAATTGGTTGGAACTTTGAACCTTAGCACGAGGTAAAGAAATAAACTCACCAGGAAAGACAGGGAGCTGCAGCCCACGTCTAAAGTGGTTTAAATCCTGACTATCAAGACGAGGAGGAAGAGGCGACAAACTCCCCTCTCAGACAAATGGCTGATTAGCTGTCCTAAGTCAGATATCGAGGAAAGCGAATCAGAGAGGGACCATCCTACTACGCTTCAAACCATCCCATCCTACTACAAGTCTCAAATCACCGTATTCTCCGACTATCATCCCCAATAGGAATCGTCGACACGGCTGGCTGTCTTCCAGAGTGAACAACAGTAGAAGAGGGAAGTCCAGATCCTTACAAGCGTACCGCTGAAATGCCAACCTACCTCCTTCCTAAGAAGGCATGGTTCCAACCTTATTATAAAAGGTTGGAACCTTATTATAAAAGGTTGGAACCTCTGAAATCTACACACAATACCCCATTATGACAAAACAAACAGGTTTTTAGACATTTTTGCAATTTTATAAAAAAATAAATAATAATAATAATACCTTATTTACATAAGTATTCAGACCTTTGCTTTGAGACTTGAAATTGAGCTCAGGTGCATCCTGTTTCCATTGATCATCCTTGAGATGTTTCTACAACTTGATTGGAGTCCACCTGTGGTAAATTCAATTGATTGGACATGATTTGGAAAGGCATACACCTGTCTATATAAGGTCCCACAGTTAATAGTGCATGTCAGAGCAAAAACCAAGCCATGATGTCGAAGGAATTGTCCGTAGAGCTCCGAGACAGGATTGTGTCGAGGCACAGATCTTAGTAAGTGTACCAAAAAATGTCTGCAGCATTGAAGGTCCCCAAGATCACAGCGGCCTCCATCATTCTTAAATGGAAGAAGTTTGGAACCACCAAGACCCTTCACTGGTACTGGCCGCCCCAGGCCAAACTGAGCAATCGGTGGAGAAGGGCCTTGGTCAGGGAGGTGACCAAAAAACCCGATGGTCACTCTGACAGAGCACTCCACCAATCAGGCCTTTATGGTAGAGTGGCCAGACGGATGCCACATGACAGTCCGCTTGGAGTTTGCCAAAAGGCACCTAAAGACTCTCAGATCATGAGAAACAAGATTCTCTGGTCTGATGAAACCAAAATTCAACTCTTTGGCCTGAATGCGAAGCGTCACCTCAGGAGGAAACCTTTTTTGTGTTATTACATACGGAAATAACTTTTGGATATCAGAGCGGCAGGAACTAACCAGCATTCCGACCAGAAATACGACTTACCCGAATTGGATCCTTTGTTTTTAACCCCCAAGGCACTTGAACTTATCTCAGAGGCTGCTCCAAGAAGCATCCGGCTTAGAAGAGGTATTTGGAGTGGACTTCTAGTCCGACTCAGGAGGCGTGCACTCCATCCACCACTTCCGAGTATATTGCTCACTAATGTTCAGTCGCTGGACAATAAAGTAGACGAGCTCAGGGCAAGGATCTCCTTCCAGAGAGACATCAGGGACTGTAAAATACTCTGTTTCATGGAATCATGTCTCTCTCCGGACATACTGTCCTCATCCAATAAACAGCTTCAGGAGTGGATGGAAAGTAGAAAAATTACATGACAAGTCAACGGGATAGAGGAGAGCAACAGTAGGAGAAACAGGTGGGGACCCTTTTGGACAATCAGTGCATTACAAGCGTGCCGCGGAAAGGCCCAACCAAAACATTTCTAAGAAAGCTTAGTTCCTGACAGCCGGTTTACTAAACACCGGTCCTGGCAACCATCGTTACGCGCACCTGCTCTTTATGATTAGGCTCACCTGGACTCCATTTCCTCTCTCATTACCTCCCCTATATCTGACACTCCCATAGGTCTATTCCCCAGGCAGTATTAATGTTGTTCCATATCCGTACGATAAATAACAGTCATCGGATTAATTAAAGTAAAGTCACAACATATTGGAGCCCCGTTCGAGGAATCTAAGACAAAATTAGGCTTTTCTGTTAAATTCAGTCTAAATGAATTGTGTAGCAAATTACGTTATACACCAATAGAGCTGTAGGCAGGATTATCGTTGAGAGTGTGTGAGTGTTTCCCTTTCGACCCAGATAGTAGGGAAAGATTGACTCCGGTGTTGTATACCTGACAGGTATACAACACCGGAGTCAATCTTTCCCTACTATCTGGGTCGAAAGGGAAACACTCACACACTCTCAACGATAATCAGTGTGTTGCGTGACGTCGTTAGTAAACCACAGTTCCCAAATTGAAGGGGAACCTTTTTGTGCTTGGAAGTAAACATTGTACAAGAACGGCTAGCTTTGTACTAGATACTACGCTAACAAAGAGAGAGCAGCCATTTTTCTTTGTTTACAGCAAAAATCCAATTGCCTTGGGCGATGGAAGTCCCGCCTTGCGGGAATCCTGTGTGATTTCTGCTTTCAGGGCGAAATCCCACGCCTTGGGTGACGGAAGTCCCGGCTTTGCTGGAATCCCTTGTGAGTTCAGCTTTCAGGGGTAAGTGACCCTTTGACCCCTTCATTTAAAACATAAAAAATCCAATGTGAGGGTCAACATCTTCTCACATTTGTAACAACTGGTTACACTTTAATAATATCCAACCAATCTCAACTGATTAGATATTGTTGTCTCATTCGATTTAACAAGGAAGTTAAATTGCCAAACAAACCTTTTTACCAGGTTGATCACTCAGATAGGGACCAAATTAATTTGTTCCAACCAATGAGACATTTTAAACGTGTCAATCTTAACCTAGATACAGCAACGCTTTCAGGTTAATTAAAGTTTAGTTCCCAGATAGCCTATACAGGTATCATTAATCATTAACATTGATTAATCAATAACATTTGCTTTGCAAATTCATTGAAGTCCAACTCCCACATTATTGATCCAGTATTGATGATTCATTAACCTCTATAAATAGATTAAAATCATTTTTGCAGCTTCTAACAACTCAAAACCCCAAATAAAAAAAAAAAAATGGTTCTCTCCACTTTAGCCCTGATATACGGCCGCCAGCAGAGACTGACATCGGTCCAGTACAGCATTACTTATCTACAAACAGGGGCGTGCAACTTGATAACATGCATTCAGTTTTGATGAACAACTCTCAAAGCAATGATGTTGGGCCTGGAGACAGAAGACAAAGGGCTGTTCAACTCCTTCCAGTCAGTGCCTCCACTCTTCCAGCGCCATCTTGACTGCCAGGAGTTCTCGGTTACCTACGTGTAGTTCCTCTCTGCAGGATTGAGATGACGGGACAGGAAGGCACAGGGATGGAGCTTCTGGTCCTAGGCAGATCGCTGGGACAGGATGGCCCCCACTCCAACATCAGAAGCATTAACCTCTACCACCAATTGACTGGATGGATCCAGATGGACGAGGATGGGTGCTGTGGTGAACCAATGTTTCAGGTCCATGAAGGCTATGTCAACCGCTGTAGACCATGTGAACGGTACTTTGGGAGAGGTGAGTGCAGAGAGGGGGGCCGCCAGGGTGCTGTAGCCCCGAATGAAATGGCGGTAGAAGTTAGTGAACCCCAGGAAACGTTGTAACTGCACCCTGGATGTAGGTTGAGGCCACTCTACCACAGCTTTCACTTTTCCGGATCCATTTGGACATTTCCATCAGCGATGACATATCCCAGAAAGGAGCGGTGGAACTAACACTTCTCGGCTTTCACGAACAATTGGTTCTCCAGAAGGCGCTGAAGGACTTGTCTGACATGAAGAACGTGTACTTGGGCAGACCGGGAAAAAAACAGGATGTCGTCAAGGTTGACGAACAGGAAACGGTTTAGCATGTCCTGGAGCACATCGTTTACCAGAGCCTGGAAGACAGCGAGGGCGTTGGTGAGTCCAAACGGCATGACCTTGTACTCATAATGTCCACTGGCTGTGTTAAAGGCTGTCTTCCACTCATCTCCTTCGCGTATCCGAACTAGGTGGTAGGTATTCCGAAGGTCCAGTTTGGAAAAAATTGTGGCCCTCTGGAGAGGTTCGAAAGCCGAGGAGAGGAGGGGGTAACGATTCTTGATCGTTATATTCAGACCCCGGTAGTCAGTGCACGGACGCAGGGTCTTGTCCTTCTTCTCCACAAAGAAAAACCCTGCGCCGGCAGGAAATGCAGACGGACAGATGCCTCAATGTACTCCTCCATGGCCTTAGTCTCCGGGCCGGATAGAGAATATAGCCGACCACGAGGTGGCGTGGTGCCTGGGAGGAGATCAGTGGCACAATTATAAGGACGGTGCGGGGGAAGAGAAGTTGCCCGTACCTTACTGAAGACCTCCAGGAGGTCATGGTACTCAGTGGGGACGGCAGAGACATCCATGCATTTGCTTACGTCCTGAGGGAAACGTCTCAAGGACGGCTGTGCTGCTTTTAGGCAATGAGAATGACAAAACAGGCTCCAACCCAGGATGGAGCTCGTGGTCCAGTCAATAACAGGATTGTGTTTCTGGAGCCAAGAAAATCCCAAAACCACAGGAACATGGGGGGAAATCAACGAGGAGGAACTGTATGGTCGCACTGTGGTTTCCTGATACCCGCATATGATGATCAGTGCTATGGGTGACTCTTCTAATAGAGCGGCCATCCAGTGCCCATGCATCCATGGGGACAGAGAGAAGTTGAGTGGGAATACCAAATTCAGAAACCATGGTAGCATCCATAAAACTTTCATCAGCCCCAGAGTCAATGAGCACCCAGAGAGACTTAGATGGTCTCCCCACAGCCGAATCACAAAAAAAGGTGGACGGGTGATGGAAGTTAGGGGACTCCCAGTCTGGCTCACCAGAGTACTTGTACCCACAAAAGAAAAGGATTTCTTAACTGGGCAAGTGGCTATATAAATGTCCTGCCCCTCCACAATACAGACAACAATTGAGCATTCCCCAACCAATAACCTAGCTCTTCCCAGTTGCATGGGCTCAGGAGTATCCAACTCACCCGTCGCCGATGATTCTCTGGGAACCTCGGGTGTTTTCGGCTCTCCTTGGAAATAAAAACCTTGAGGATTTCCGGATTCCTTCGGACGGGCGCCAGCATCAGCAGACAAACGAGTGTTCCCGACACCCGACCTCCTCTCACACCGGCGTTCTCGTAGGCGCCGATCAATCCTAATCGCCAGGGCAGTGAGGGAATCGGGGTCATGTGGTATTGACCGAGCTGTGAGGTCGTCCTTAATCCCGTCCGACAGTCCATTGAGAAAGGTGTCAAACAGAGCCTCTGGATTCCAGGAACTCTCGGTGGCCAATGTGGGAAAATCTACTGTGTAGTCTGCCACACTACGAGAGTTCTGGTGTACCTGCAGTAGTTTTTGAGCCGCCTCCCTCCCGGGCGGATTGCTGCTCCCACACAGCCGTTGCCCAGGAGAGCACCCTTCCGGACATTAGCGTGATTAAATATGCTATCTTCAATCGGTCCAACGGGAACGAAGAGGACTGGAGTCCTAAAATGAGGGAGCACTGGGAAAGGAAAGCCCGGCAGGTACCAGGATCGCCTGCATAATGCTCCGGAGGGGGTAAGAGGGGTTATCGAGGAGCCGGGGTAGGTTGAACAAATCCACTAGCAGTATAAAAGTTACTGGGTGGTTGCGAGGTCTCAGAGGTGGCAAGTGTTTTCCAAACTGGACCTCCTCCTGGCCTTTCGGCACAAAATTCCCCACATGATGAAGCCAACCCTCTCCCATAACCTGGCACGGAACTCCTTGACAAAATCGTCAAAAACTTCTGCACCTTTGACCCCGTTCCAGGGAATCCAAACGACACAGAGACGTTCTTAGGAGACATAGAGGAGGCGTTGGAAGTCTACCAAAAAGCTACTGACAGGCTTTACCTGTTAAAGTAAACATGGAATAGACACGTGACAAGGTTCATCCGTCTACAACATGACTAAGCAATACTTGTCACAGCTTTGAAAGTGGGTCTGCAACACTCGCTAACACTGTCAAACAAGCTTGGAATGAACACTCACATGCATACTATCATAGGCTTCGTTCAGCTTACTTTGGCCTACTCACTGAAACAGGAATGGAAGAGCAAATGCCATTCAAACAAATGTTTCTGCCGAACATGTATCCCAACTTCATTAACTACTTGTGCTCTTCAGCCCATGTTGATTTGTCAATCTCAGAACTCAGAGAGCTTCCGAGCACAGATTTTGAGGAATCAAAAGTGAGCCGCACTAAGAGCCCTGACATCTCACGTTTGAAGATTGAACAGGAGCACTCACTCCAGTGAGAGGGTGCATTATCAGGGAAAGGCACATTGAGAGATGACGCACAACAAAGGTACAGTTGAAGTCGGAAGTTTACATACACTTAGGTTGGAGTCATTAAAACTAGTTTCTCAACCACTCCACAAAGTTCTTGTTAACAAACTATAATTTGGCAAGTCAGTTAGGACATCTACTTTGTGCATGACACAAGTAATTTTTCCAACAGCAAAGGACCTTGTGAAGATGCTGGAAAAAGCAGGTACAAAAGTATCTACTAGATGGTCGGAACTAGAAGCACAAGCATTTCGCTACACTCGCATTAACATCTGCTAACCATGTGTATGTGACAAATAAAATTTGATTTGATATATGCACAGTAAAACGAGTCCTATTTCGACATAACCTGAAAGGCCGCTCAGCATGGAAGAAGCCACTCCTCCAAAACCGCCATAAAAAAGCCAGACTACAGTTTGCAACTGCACATGGGGAAAAAGATCGTACTTTTTGTAGAAATGTCCTCTGGTCTGATGAAACAAAAATAGAACTGTTTGACCATAATCAATCAAATTTCAATCAAATTTATTTATAAAGCCCTTTGTGCATCAGCTGATGTCACAGAGTGCTGTACAGAAAACCAGCCTAAAACCCCAAACAGCAAGCAATGCAGGTGTAAAAGCACGGTGGTTAGGAAAAACTCCCTAGAAAGGCCAGAACCTAGGAAGAAACCTAGAAAGGAACCAGGCTATCAGGAGTGGCCAGTCCTCTTCTGGCTGTGCCAGGTACAGATTTTAACAGAACATGGCCAAGATTTTAAAAAGTTCATAGATGACCAGTAGGGTCAAATAATAATAATCACAGTGGTTGTGGATGGTGCAACAGGTCAGTTGGCTTTTCATAGCCGTAAATGTCAGTTGGCATTTAATAGCCGATCATTCAGAGTATCTCTACCGCTCCTGCTGTCTCTAGATAGTTGAAAACAGCAGGTCTGGGACAGGTAGTATGTCTGGTGAACAGGTCAGGGTTCCATAGCCGCAGGCAGAACAGTTGAAACTGGAGCAGCAGCACAGCCAGGTGGACAGGGGACCGCAAGAAGTCATCAGGCCAGGTAGTCCTGAGGAATGGTCCTAAGGCTCAGGTTCTCAGAGAGAGAGAAAGGAAGAAAGAGAGAAAAAGTGAGAGAGAATTAGAGAGAGCATGCTTAAATTTACACAGGACACTTGATAAGAGAGGAGAAATACTCCAGATATAACAGACTGATCCTAGCCCCCCGACACATAAACTACTGCAGCATAAATACTGGAGGCTGAGATGACCATCCTTATGTTTGGAGGAAAAAGGGGGAGGCTTGCAAGCCAAAGAACACCATCCCAACTGTGAAGCACGGGGGTGGCAGCATCAAGTTGTGGGGGTGTTTTGCTGCAGGAGGGACTGGTGCACTTCACAAAATAGATGGCATCGTGAGGATGGAGAATTATGTGGATATATTGAAGCAACATCTCAAGACATCAGTCAGGAAGTTAAAGCTTGGTCGCAAATGGGTCTTCCAAATGGACAATGACCCCAAGCATACTTCCAAAGTTGTGGCAAAATGGCTTAAGGTCAACAAAGTCAAGGTATTGGAGTGGCCATCACAAAGCCCTGACCACAATCCTATAGAAAATTTGTGGGCAGAACTGAAAAAGCGTGTGCGAGCAAGTAGGCCTACAAACCTGACTCAGTTACACCAGCTCTGTCAGAAGGAATGGGCCAAAATTCACTCAACTTATTGTGGGAAGTGTTTGACCCAAGTTAAACAATTTCAAGGCAATGCTACCAAATACTAATTGAGTGTATGTAAACTTCTGACCCACTGGGAATGTGATGATAGAAATAAAAGCTGAAATAAATAATTCTCTACTACTATTCTGACATTTCACATTCTTAAAATAAAGTGGTGATCCTAACTGACCTAAGACAGGGCATTTTTACTAGGATTAAATGTCAGGAATTGTTTAACAACTGTATATATTTTTTTCATTATAATGAGGTTGTTATTAATGTGAAAATCGTTGTGGAAATCTGTTGCAGCTCAAGTTGACTACAAAACCCAAAATGCAATGCTCTCTATGGGCTGGCTGGCAAGTGTCGTGGAAAAAATGATCTTCAAATTATGACACTCATACAAGAAACTTGTGAATTCTATAGACCAGAATAATCAAAGGTTTAGCCGTGACCCGGATCACAGCTCCCTCTGACTGCACTCAGTTCAGCTTATATAGTGTTACTATAGGCAGCCTCTGCCATGTGTTTCCACTTAAAAGTGAAACGTGTGGTACGAGGCCTACGTGCAGTATGTGCGGTTTTTCAGCTGAGGCAACCCTTGACATGTGTTTCTACTTAAAAGGTGTTCTATGCATTCTGTTCAGAAATGAGAAAATGTAACATAATTGTATTAAAATATCTCCAACACAAGCTAGCTAGGTAGTTATAGAAAACATAGTTACACACAATAATACCAAAGTCAATATCAACATGTGAATTAGCTAGTTAGCTGTAAAATCGCCTAAACAAACTGCACTATCAATTTCGGAGTCTACAATCTCATCACGTTCAACCTGCAGATTGATGTGCTTCACAGAGTGGAGTATGGCATTCACAACGGCCATGCAACGGCACCATGCAATGCACTCTGGACTGAGGAGACAGACAAATATGAGAAAGTGGTGGACCCTCTGTTAAATTACAAATTTCTTGATGTAGGAATATCTGAGGCTGTGGCGGTCATGACATTTTATCACCCGGTTATTGTCATGCAAATGACTGCCGGTCTCACAGTAATTGACCACAAATTGACATGAACATGTTTAGAATCTCAGGTCTCCACGTGTACAAGCTGCTGATGTGCGCCCTTGGAACATCTACATTTAAAAAAGTATAATTAATCAATTTAATATACAGCATCACAATACATTCATTATTTATTTTAGTCAGGTCTAAAGAAACATTATTATATGAAGAAAATTTCAGAATAAAAAAATATGAGTCAGCCTACTGTATGTTATCTGACTAAGCGCCATGCCATAGGCTGTAGGCTAGTTCAATTAGCAATTAAAGTCCCGTGCCATTGTTTATATTATATTATTTTATTGTAAGAATAATATAATTGAACTTAGAAAGGATATACACTACCGTTCAAAAGTTTGGAGTCATTTAGAAATGTTATTTTTGAAAGAAATGCAAATTTAATCAGAAATACAGTGTAGATTACTATTGTAGCTGGAAACGGCTGATTTTGAAAGAAATATCTACATAGCCGTACAGAGGCCCATTATCAGCAACCATCAATCCTGTGTTCCAATGGCATGTTGTGTTAGCTAATCCAAGTTTATCATTTTAAAAGATCATTAGAAAACCCTTTTGCAATTATGCTAGCACAGCTGAAACTGTTTCTCTAATTAAAGAAGAAATAAAACTGGCCTTCTTCAGACTAGTTGAGTATCTGGAGCATCAGCATTTGTGGGTTCGATTACGGGCTCAAAATGGACAGAAACAAAGACCTTTCTTCTGAAACTCGTCAGTCTATTCTTGTTCTGAGAAATGAAGGCTATTCCAAATTGCCAAGAAACTGAAGTACACTCTAATGTACTTATCCTCTTGCTCAGTTGTGCACCGGGGCCTCCCACTCTTCTTTCTATTCTGGTTAGAGACAGTTTGCTCTGTTCTGTGAAAGGAGTAGTACACAGCGGTGTACGAGATCTTCAGTTTCTTGATGTAGGAATATCTGAGGCTGCCGTTGCATGGCCGTTTTGAATGCCATACTCCACTCTGTGAAGCACATCGATCTGCAGGTTGAACGTGATGAGATTGTAGTTTGAGAAACAGACGCCTCACAAGTCCTCAACTAGCACCTTCAATAAAAAGTACACTGGACAGAGGAACTCTGCCTAGAAGGCCAGCATCCCGGAGTCGCCTCTTCACTGTTGACGTTGAGACTGGTGTTTTGCGGGTACTATTTAATGAAGCTGCCAGTTAAGGACTTGTGAGGCGTCATGGAGACGAGGGGGACATGACCCAGTGCTGAGCTAGTAGTGTAACTGACATGTTACTTTAGCCAAAGTTTCGTCCTCTCTCGACTGAAATTAATGAATTACTAGCAGCTAGTTAGCTAGCTAGTAGCTACTATAGCCAGTTCAGCTCGAGCTAGCCTCTAGCTAACTGTCAAGTAACAGTATCTAACAGCTGTTATGTGTCTAGAAAAGTTTTGTAGCCTTTGTTTTGTCCCGTTTCAGAAGTAAATTTGATGATGTACCATTAGCTAGAGCTAGCCAAAAGTTGGCTAACGTTAGCTAGCTAGCTCACTAACTTTAGCTATTATTTTTGCCTCAATCACACTGCACCTGCATCAAATGATGAAACCAACAGACAAATGATTGAAGACCGATAAATTCTGCCGTTTCTTCAGCATAATGTGAGTTTTTATTAGTCAGTATAGCAATGTAACATTATTCATCTGTCAGTTTCCCTAGCTAATTCCATACTTTTCACACTGACACGGTATAAATAGCTCTACAGGTTTCACTGTAATGGCGCACAGTTAGTATACAACACTATGCTCATCATGTCTTTGCAGGATCAGATGGTGACAGCTGTCCCAGCAGGGTCAAACAGCCAGAGAAGACCAGTCTACGGAGCTCAGTTAGTTTTGCAGTATATTATAACAGTCAGTGAATGGATACTAAGTTCCATCTTGAGTTGATGGGTAGGCTTCAGACTGGGATCTGGGAATAATGGTAATTTCAATTATTGAACCATTGATTCTATTCTTGGATAATATAATATATAAATGTACACCAAGGTAAATCTTTGTCATGCCTTATCTGAGCAGGATCAGCCAGGGAAGACCAATCTGTGACGGCGCCAAGGTAAACCTTTGCAGATGCAGCACTATATTCTCCCTGTGCAGCAAACACTGGACAAGCAAGAAGCTTCAAATATTAAAACTATTTTAAGTCAGTCTAGCAAACCTCTAAAATTGATTTCCAAACTGTAACAAGGGTTGATAGTGTCTTTTCTCAATGACACAAAACATGTAAAACAGAAATGTGAGGAAGACCTGGGAGATGATGATGATGAATGGATACAGATATGTTAGAATGCCCAGACATTTTCATATGCGAACCGATTCAGGAAAATAGGCATATGTCGCAAGTCACAACTTCACAGGAGAGCCGTTTGAACGCAATTTATTTTTTTAAATCAAAATGCGTTTTTAGGCAGAAATGCCTTCTCGAACATGTGAATGTTCACGTGCCTTCATAGAAAACGAATAAAGTTGTTAAATTATGAGTCTAGTTGGTTTAGCCGAAGAAAAAGTCAGGAACCTTCCCTCTAGCCATGATTGGCTGAGATAATGAATGGGCTGGACATGCCAAGAGATTGGTCTGTGGTGTAGCATCTTGTGTCTATAAAATTAGCTGCTCGTTATGGATAGATAATCCTTTCTACTGCAGTTCTTTTTCAAGATATAACGTTAGCCATGGAGAACTGCAAATATGTTGCTACTGCTCTCAATAACATTGCTGCCCTGAATTTATCAGGCGCTATCAACAAAGGTCAGTGGGAAAAAGTTGTGATGGACTTTCTGGAGGAAGATCTTGCCATGCTGAATCTCTCTGACTCTGAAAATGAATCAGACGATGAGGAAATCCATGATTTTGGTAATAACATTTTAATTGAAGAAGACATTGTAGAGTCTTCTGATGACAGTGATGGAGAAGAAATGGCGATCAACAGTGTTGTTGTCACGGAAGACATGGACTGAATTTTGAAATCAGTGGAACATAAATGGGCCAAACAAGCTGTGCAAACTAAATGGAAATAACACAGGACGTCTTATTTAATGAAAGGGGTTGCAGTCTGCCCTGAAGCTTTCGTCCATGTATACGGGTAAGAATCTAGCTACAGTTTCAGATATTATACATTTCTAATTTTGTCAGAAAGTTGTTTTCATTGCAAGTTAAAGCTTAGCTAGCCAGCTGGAGTTCGATGGCTGGCTTGCTAGCTAACATTGAACCTAACTTTAGTTAGCTATGACAATCAGTTTATATTGCTAGTAACGTTACTCTATGGATTGGGATTATAGTTCATTTTTTAGCTAGCTAACGTTAACGTGACATGTCTGAACAAAACACCCCAAGTTAAAGCTTGCTGTTAGCTAGCTAACGTTAGCTGAGGTTAGATGGCTGGCTTGCTACTTACGTGTATAAAGTGTGTGTAACATTAGTGATGTTTTTTCAGAATGCCATTTCGCATTGCTAGTTAGTTTGTATAGCCTAATGTTAGCTAGCTAACTAGGTAACATTGAACCTATTTGGTTAACTTTAGCTAGCTATGACAATTGGTTTGTATTGCTAGTTAAATCGGTTTGTATTGCTAGTTAGATAGCTGGCTAGCTGGCTAACATTCTGTGTATGAACTGTGTGTAGTGATGTTATCTCAGAATGCCATTTCGCATCTATTGTATAATAACGCTAAAATATTTGTATCTGGAATTTGTCTTTCAGCATCAGTAGAACACGCCTGTCTCTCTTCCGCCAGTCATACAAGGAGAATGGTCTAATGCCTCCCATCAAAAAGAGAGATGGCCCAAGCAAGCAAAGGCAGGAGCACAGTCATCAACTACATGCAACATTTCTTCACCAACTACGGAGTTGGGGAAACACGTGTGGACCTGAATTGTGAAAACTGCAGTGGCCAAAACAAGAACAAGTTTGTGCTCTGGTATTATGCCTGGCGGACCATGTACAAGCTCCACCGCAGTCTGGACCTTCAGTTCCTGATCACAAGCCACACCAACTTTGCCTCTGACTGGTCCTTCGGCCTCATCAAGCAGTGCTTCAGAAAGACCAGAGTGAACACTTTGTCTGAGATTGCTGGTGTTGTGAAGGACAGCACTGTGACAGGGGTCTGCTTTTACAAGACAGTGCAAAGGGTGGCTACTTTGAAGAATCTCAAACATAAAACATATTGTGACAGCATGAGAGGTTCCGGATCTTTAAGTTGTGCAAGTTCCCCGTAAACACCACTTCAACAGTCTCTTCAGTATGTAGGTGAGTTTAATTATTAACAAAAGGTTTACAACTTAAATCTCTTCAGCTCAAAAGTAATTTCATATTTTTTGTTTCACAGAGGTACATGTCCTTTCCCCCAGCCACACCAAACAACAGTTTCTCACACCCATTATTAGGAGTAGGCTGTCCTTGTATATAAGAATTTGTTCTTAACTGACTTGCCTAGTTAAATAAAGGTTACACTAAGAGCATAACATTTCTACACCGTAATTTTAGTCTTAGTCTAGTCTAACCTAACCTGAGATTCAGTGAAAATAAAAATCTCATTGATTTACCAAAACCAGTCCCCATGCTTGTCTCAGATCAGCGCGAAATGGTGCTAAAATAGTTGTATTTGTAAACGCCAAAACATGTATTTCTGTTTTCAGAGGGAGAGAAATGCTGGGCCAATTGTGCGCCACCCATAAAGGCCAAAGTATAGCCATGCTAATAGCCATAATGGCACAAAGTGACCGTGTGTGTTTGAAAGAGTATTTTTATTATCATTTTATTAACGAAAGCATAAAGATGCTGATGAAGAAATACAGTACTGTACAGTATATGCTTTTATATTTGAATAAGCATTTAAAGCATTTTGAAGATATAAGCCACCTGCATTGGTTTATTAGGCTACTGTGCAGTCTGATAAGTAAACATAGCCTCCAGTACATACTGTAGTAAACATGGGAAAGTGCCTAGTTCCTTAAATAAGGGAGAGCAGGACATGTCCAGACTTCCTCGGTGACCTCAAGTACTCATTAACTCTGTCTTAAATGCTTTTTCGGGTTGCATCAGTCATGTACAGAAACATCTGAGTCTTAATGATGAACACCCAGAGGTTCACTGGTAAGCCACATTTGCCTCGGAATCTATCCCAGTTGGTATTCTATGCCCACTTGTGGTATCTCTCTTCGGTTACACATCCTTGGAATAGCAGAACAGCCTCACGTTCCGGACGGCCCTTGCAGTGCCTGGTGATCAGTTGGTCAAGTTTGTCAGAAGAGGAATGGAAATGCCAGGGTGAACCAACAACTTGACGAACCCGCCAGGTATGTTGACTCTGCCTTTCGGAGGTGGAGTTCCAGAGCTCACAGGTGTGCCTGGCATGGATTGTGACTCCATCTCGTTCCTCGCCCTCTTAAACGCGCCATTCTCCGCCTGACTCTCCGCCAATGCCGCCTGGCTCTGGACCAAGACATCAGCTGTCGCCCGTATCTCTGCCCTCCAATAATGTTTCTCTTTCTGCTGGTCTGCCTTCAATGACTCGATCTCGGTCTTCAAAGTTTGAATCTGACCCATGTGCTCTGCGGCCCATCCCGTGCCCCCTGCCCTTGTGCCTTGAGCCTCACTCGCTTTCAGTGGATATAGCTGGAGAACTGCAAGGCAGTCCCATTGTGCGCCACTCGGGAGCCATGAACAATATGACCAATATATCTTGTCCTGCTAATAACAGGGTTAATAATATATCTGTGGGGATATTCAACAGGCTTTTATATCATTCTAAATTAATAATAATAATAATAATAATCGCTTTGTTTAAAAAATAACAATATTTTGGAAATTATTTTGTTTTCAAATAACGTAAAATGAGTGAGAAAAAGGCCATTCTTGAACATGGGGTGAGACATTGTTACTAATTTGTCAATAAAGCCAGTTTGTTATTTAGAATTATTTATTTATGTTTTTAGAGGGAGAGAAACCAAAAACCTACAATCATCTCATCAGCTTGCTCTGTAATGCAGTGTCTAAGACCGTTGCGCCACTCAGGCGCTGTATAATGTGACCGGTCAGGAGTGGCCAACAGTACTACAGTAAGACCAAAATAATAAACAAAATAAAATAATAAAAACCTTAGTATAACAACAGTTTTAGTAAGTAATACTGAAGTCGTGCACAATTATCCGTTTCTATTTAGGTTTATGTCACCCATTCATTGTCAGTTAGAGGCACAGTAGGACCCAAAAGCATAATCAGTGCTTTAACTCCCCCTTGCGCTGGTCTGGAGCAATGAAGTGGTGATACAGGGTACCGTACTAAACCACAAATTACCTATAAGTCCCGCAGCATAATCGCAAAACCTTTAGTGGAGCAAACACTGTAGTAGCTGATTTGTATAGTGTTGAGTCATCCACATACATAGACACACTGGCTTTATTCAAAGCCAGTGGCATGTTGTTAGTAAAGATTGAAAAAAAGTAAGGGGCCTAGACAGCTTCCCTGAGGAATTCCTGATCCTACCCGGATTATGCTGGAGAGGCTTGCATTAAAGAACACCATATGTGTTCTGTTAGACAGGTAACTCTTTATCCACAATATAGCAGGGTGTGTAAAGCCATAACAGATACGTTTTTCCAGCAGCAGACTATGATCGATAATGTAAAAAGCCGCACTGAAGTCTAACAAAACAACCCCCGCAATCTTTTTATCATCAGTTTCTCTCAGCCAAACATCCGTCATTGTGTAAGTGCTGTGCTTGTTGAATGTCCTTCCCTTTAAGTGTGCTGAAAGTCTGTTATCAATTTGTTTACTGTAAATAGCATTGTATCCGGTCATACACTATTTTTTCACAAACTTTAATATGGGTTGGTGACAGGCTAATTGGTTGGCTTTTTTAGCCAGTAAACGGGATTTTGCTATTCTTAGGTAGTGGAATGACTTTTGCTTCCCTCCAGCCCTGAGTGCACACACTTTCTAGTAGGCTTAAATTGAAGATATGGCAAATAGGAGTAGCAATATCGTCCTCTATTATCCTCAGTAATTTTCCATACAAGTTGTTAGACCCCGGTGGCATGTCATTGTTGATAGAAAACAACAATTATTTTACCTCTTCTTTTTACCTCTCCTTTTTTACGGAATTCAAAATTACATTTCTTGTTTTTAATAATTTAGTCAGATATATGTGGTGTCAGTGTTTGTTGCTGACATGTCATTCCTAAGTAGTTGGCAATATCAGCCGGTTTTGTGATGAGTGAGCCATCTGATTAAATGAATTATGGAGCTGAGTTTGCCTTTTTTTATTCATCATTGAAGGTGCTCCAAACCTTTTTACTATAATTCTTTATGTCATTTATCTTTGTTTCGTAGTGTAGTTTCTTCTTCACATGATTTCTCAATTTGAGGTACATTTGCCAATCGGTTGTGCAGCCAGACTTATTTGCTATTCCTTTTGCCTCTCCCAACCATACAACTTTTCAATTCTTTATCAATCCACAGGGATTCAACAGTTTTTACAGTCATTTTCTTAATGGGTGCATGATTATTAGTAACTGGGATAAGCAATTTCATAAATATGTCAACTGCAACATCTCTTTGCTCTTCAATACACACCACAGACCAACAAATATGATTTACATCAACAACATAGGAATCACTACAAAACTTATTGTATGACCACTATGTTAGGCCCAGCCTTTGGGAACTTTGGTTTTCCTAGATATGGCTGCTATATTGTTGATCACTACATCCGATGGATCTGGATACTGCTTTCAAGCACATTTCTGCAGCATTAGGAAACATGTGACCAATTCATGTTGATGATTTCATTCCTATGCTGTTTGTAACTACCCTGGTAGGTTGGAATAACCTGAACCAGGTTGCAGGCACTGTTTATAGTTTGAAGCTTGTTCTTGAGTGGGCAGCTTGATTTTTAAATCACCCAGAAAATATACCTCTCTGTTGATATCACATACACTATCAAGCATTTCACACGTCCTCCAGATACTGACTGTAGCACTTGGTGGTCTATAGCAGCTTCCCACAGGAATGGGCGATATTTCTTCAACAGTATTTAACATGAGATCCTCTCTAATCTTTACAGAATATAAACAGTAATACGTCCACCGCTGGCATTTCTGTTATAACCTTGTATTGCTACCACTGTATCATCAAAGGTATTGTCTAAGTGAGTTTCAGAGATAATCAGAATGTGAATGTAATCTGTTACTAGCAAGTTATTCATTTCATGATCCTTGTTTCTTAGGACACATATGTTAACGTGGGCTATTTTGAGCACTTTTCTGGGATGGTTACTTGTTTTCATTGCTTTACTGGGAAGCTTATCAGAAGTAGACATTCTCTTGTTATTTATGTTAGTGCAGGGTGAGCTGCACACAGTGGAATGAATCTGGTTCTAAGGCACATGATTACTGTATACAATAGCTGTAGGATCAGCAGAGGCATTCAGGGCAGTTATAGGGACATACAGTGGCTTTTGCGAAAGTATTCACCCCCTTGGCATTTTTCCTATTTTGTTGCCTTAAAACCTGGAATTAAAATATATTTATATAAAATATATATATATAAAAATATAAATACAAATATAAAATATATATTTGTATCATTTGATATACACAACATGCCTACCACTGAAGATGCAATCTATGTGAAACAAACAAGAAATAAGACAAAAAACAGAACTTGAGTGTACATAACTATTCACCCCCCCAAAGTTAATACTTTGTAGAGCCACCTTTTGCAGCCTAAATTATTACCGCCCCGTAGCACTCACGTCAGTAGCCATGATGTGCTTTGAAAGGCTGGTCATGGCTCACATCAACACCATCATGCCAGAAATCCTAGACCCACTCCAATTCGCATACCGTTCCAACAGATTCACAGATGACGCAATCTCAATCGCACACCACACTGCCCTTTCCCACCTGGACAATCTGACAAGTCTGACAAGTAAACACAGCCTACAGTACATACTGTAGTGAACATGGGAATGTGCCCGGGTTTGCATTGCAAATGAGGGCATAAACTGGGTCAAGATGCCAGCAGTGTATGTAGACCTTTATGTAGTAAAATAAAGGTGAAATAAAAATAAATAAATAAATAATGAAAGACCTACAACAGGCCTATGGTAGGCCTACAGTATATCTAAAAATATTTTTTTCATCTCTACATGTAGGTCTCCTGATTTAAACCCGATCGAACTTGTTTGGCATCAACTGAAAACATTAATCCGTAACTCTGCGTAGCCGACAAGTAAAGATGAACTGGTCAAGGCCATCAAGATGTTTTGGCTAGAGAAATTGATGATACAACAATGCAACAAATACATTGATCATCTCAGCAAGGTTTTAACTGTGGTCATGGAGCTGGGTGGAAGTGCGACGAAAATGTAGTTTAAATAAACATCTGCATTTTAATGTCTTTTTTCTCAAAAGTATAAAGATGTTGAAGAAATACTGTACTGCTGTTTTGAGTTAGAAAGTCAACACTTTAGAGTACTTAAGCATCGAAAACAATGCAAGGGCTTTAATGAGGGGAAACTTAAATCCATTTTACCAAATTTCTATCAGCATGTTAAATGTGCTACTACCGGAGGAAAAATAACTCTGGACCACCTATTCTCCACACACAGAGACACATACAAACCTCTCCCTCACCCTCCATTTGGCAAACCTGACCATAATTATATCCTCCTGATTCCTGCTTACAAGCAAAAATGAAAGCAGGAAGCACCAGTGACTAGGTCAATAAAAAAGTGGTCAGAGGAAGCAGATGCTAAGCTACAGAACAGTTTTGCTAGCACAGACTGGAATATGTTCCGGGATTCCTCTGATGGCATTGAGGAGTACACCACATCAGTCATTGGCTTCATCAATAAGTGCATTGGTGACGTCGTCCCCACAGTGACTGTAGTACATACCCCAACCAGAAGCCATGGATTACAGGCAGTATCCGCACTGCGCTAAAGGCTAGAGCTGCCGCTTTCAAGGAGCAGTTCTGATGCTCATCAGATGTGGCAGTGCTTGCAAACCCTTACAGACTACAAGGGGAAGCACAGCCGAGAGATGCCCAGTGACACGAGCCTACCAGACGAGCTAAAGTACTTCTATGCTCGCTTTGAGGCAAATAACACTGAAGCATGTATGAGAGCACCAGCTGTTCCTGAAGACTGTGTGATCACGCTCTCCACAGCCGATGTGAGTAAGACCTTTAAACAGGTTAACATTCTCAAAGCCGCAGGGCCAGACGGATTACCAGGACGTGTACTGCAAGCATGCGCTGACCAACTGGCAAGTGTCTTTACTGACATTTTCAACCTCTCCCTGTCCGAGTCTGTAATACCAACATGTTTTAAGCAGACCACTATAGTCCCTGTGCTCAAGAACACTAAAGGTAACCTGCCTAAACAACTACCGCCCAGTAGCACTCACGTCTGTAGCCATGAAGGCTGGTCATGGCTCACATCAACACCATCATCCCAGAAACACTAGACCCACTCCAATTTGAATACCGCATCACAGATCCACAGGTGATGTGATCTCCATTGCACTCCACACTGCCCTTTCCCACCTGGACAATAGGAACACCTATGTGAGAATGTTATTTATTAACTACAGCTCAGTGTTCAACACCATAGTGCCCTCAAAGCTCATCACTAAGCTAAGGACCCTGGGACTAAACACCTCCCTCCCTTTGGACTACAGGAAAAAGTAGACCAAGCACGCCCCCATTCTCATCGATGGGGCTGCAGTGAAGCAGATTGAAAGCTTCAAGTTCCTTGGTGTCCACATTGGTGTTCTCTCTGCTACCGCACGGCAAGCGGTACCGGAGCGCCAAGTCTAGGTCCAAGAGGCTTCTAAACAGCTTCTACCCCCAAACCATAAGACGGACGGTACCCCGGAGGTGAGGCTGACCGTGACCTGCAATTGTTCCATGAAGGCCTTTCAGACACGGGAGGTCAACTGAGGACCACGGTCAGACACAATGTCCTCCTGGATCTGTAGTGCCGGAAGACTTAAGAGAAGAGAGCCTCCGCGGTATGTATGGTCGTAGGGAGACCAGGCCGAGGAATCAAACGACAGGCTTTGGAAAACCGGTCCACAATGACCAGGATGGTGGTGTGCACCTCCGAGGGGGGAAGGTCTGTGACAAAGTCTACGGAGAGATGGGACCAAGGTCATTGTGGATCCGGCAGCGGGTGGAGTTTGCCATAGGGGAGGTGTCTCGGTGTCTTTCTTTGTGCGCAGGTGGAGCAGGAAAATACGTAAAGCCGGACATTTTGGGCCAAGGTGGGCCACCACAGCTTGGCGGAGAGACAGTCGACAGTACGGGCTATACCCGGGTGCCCCAACACAGGTGCTGTGTGTGCCCAGGTGAGGAGACAGTCCCGCACATCAGAGGGCACGTAGGTACGCCCCTGGGACAGTGGGCAGGTGAGGGCTACTGTCACTGGGCTCGACGGATGTCCGCGTCCACATTCCACACGACAGGAGCAACAATGCGCACAGGGGAATAATGGGTGTCACTTTCTCCCTATGATCCTCTGTGTCATGCACCCGGGACAATGTATCGGCCTTGACGTTCTTAGGTCCCGGCCGGTAGGAGAGGGTAAAGTCAAACCTGGCAAAGAATAGGGCCCACCTGGCCTGACGCGGGTTCAGCCTCTTCGTGGCCAGAACCTATAATCTAGGTTCTGGTGGTCCGTCCAAACCAAAGTTGGCAAAACCTAGGAAGCGCTGCACCGCCTTTATGTTGGATGGAGCAGGCCACAACCGTACTGCACTGACCCTCTGCTCTTCCATCTCCACTCTCGCAGTGGATATCTGATAGCCCAGGAAAAAGACTGCCTGCTGGAAGAAAAGTCACTTCTCCGCCTTGGCGTACAGGTGATGCCCTATCAGCCTCTCCAAAACGGACCTGACATGAGAGACATGTTGCTCACATGTTGCTCACGTGTAGTGGAGTACACCAAGATATCGTCTACACAACGACCCAACATGTCTCTAAACACCTCGTTAATGAAGGATTGAAACACAGAGGGTGCATTTGTCAGGGCCTAAGGCATTACCCTGTATTTGTAGTGCCCGTTGCTGGTGCTGAAGGCGGTCTTCTATTCATCCCCCTCTCTGATGCGCACCAGGTTGTAGGCACTGCCTAAATCAAATTTGGGAAAGTGTTGAGCACCGTGTATCTGTTTCGATCACAGCGGGGTATGAGAGGCAGGGGATAACTGAATTGAACAGACACCTTCAGTGTCCGGTAATCGATACAGGGGTGGAGACCTCCGTCTTTCATCTTCACAAAAAAGAAGCTGGCGGAGGCCGGAGAGGTGGACGGACGGAGGAATCCTTGGGCCAGTGCCTCCTGGACGTAGACCTCCATGGCTTCGGTCTCTGCATGTGAGAGAGGGTAGATGTGCCCCCGCGGGAGGGTAGAACCAGGCAGTAGGTCGATAGTGCAGTCCCAAGGGTGATGAGGGGGGCAGGCACGTGGCACGAGTCTTTGAAAAAGCCACCTGTAGGTCCCGGTATTCCTCCAGGATAGGGACATGGGTGGCCTGGTCCAGACTTTCCATGGAGGTGGCACAGATAGACCCAGAGAGACACCTCCCTTGGTGTCTCTGACACCCAACAACCTCCTCTCTGTCCACGATATCCTGGAGTTATGCAACTGTAACCAGGGGAAACCTAAAACTACGGGAGAGTCTAAGATGAGGAAAGTGATGTGTTCATGGTGGTTGTGAGCAACTGTGAGGGAAATGGGAATCAGCACACCAGTCCTGTTCCTACAGGAAGGTTGTCTAGGGCATGGACTGGGATAGGCGGTTGTAAAGGGATGCGTAATGACAAGGCCACTGACCGGTCTAGGAAATTGCCTGCAGAACCTGAGTCCACTAGGGCAGGATTCAGTGTGGGGCCAGGATAGTCCAAGAAGGTGACAGGAAGGAGGACGGGCTGGGTGGACAGAGAGGAGCAAGGCACAACCACGCCTACCTGGGAAGGTGCAGGAGCGCTCCTCGGCCTGTCGCTTCTTCGCCTGGTTCTCCTTCTAGGACAGGTCTTCCATGGGTGGTCCGACTCCCCGCAGTAGGAGCAGAGACCCTGTTGACGGCAGCGTTGACGTTCCTCTGGGGAAGGTGCGTTGTGCCCACCTCCATGGGCTCAGTCTCGCTGGAGGTTCCTGGGAGAGACCCGAACCCCCGGGATGGGCGATGACGGACACATAGGAGATTATCCAGGCGGATGGCCATGGCGATGAGATGGTCCAGCGTGAGGTCCTCATCACGACAGGCCAGCTCAGTCTGGACGTCCGTCTGTAGCCCACTGTGGAAAACCGTCAACAGGGCCTGGTCATTCCAGCCAGTGGACGCAGCCACCGTCCGGAAATCCAGAACGTACTCAGATGCTATCCTGGACCCTTGGTGTAGACAGAGGAGACACTCACCTCCCTCTCAGCCCTCTGTAAGGTGGTAGAAAACGGCACGGAGGAGTTGGGTGAAGCGCTCATAGGATTGCACTTCTGGACCGTCCCTCTCCCAGACGGCGGGCACCCACTCCAGAGCCTGGCCTGTCAGCACCGTGATCACCAAGGCCACCTTGTCCCTCTCGGAGGAGTAGGCAGGAGGCAGTCGCAGGTTGAGAACTACTGAATTTATTAAAGCACTAATGAAAAAAGCGCAATGAAAGTACTCAGGAAATAGTAGGCAGGAATAATAATAATCACTCCCCCTAAACTTTCAGAATGTTCAAACTAAATCATTTGAAGAGCTTAAAAACACATTATATGGCTAACGATGATATAGTACTCACTCTAGAGTACTATACTATGCCACTACAACCCACTATAAGAACTCTGCACCTACAAACCAAAAATAGGTCAGTATAACAAACTATGAAAACCCTACTACTACCATTACTATTGCCACCACTACCATCACTACCTACTACGCACTACTATTTCACAATCATAAATACTTCAAGACTAGCAAGCACACTACATTTACTTTATTAATGTCCTTTTCTAATTCAAATGAATGTTTCATTGATTCCTTTCATTTCACTGACTGGCTGATCATCTTTACCATGATCTGTGCCAACGGAGTATTCTAAACAAATGTATGAATAGTGAATTATGTACAATATGTTTCTTTCACTCTGGCACCTTTAAAGTGACGTTAAACTAACATGTTTTCATTAACATGATGAACGTGTTCTTCGTGCCAAATAAATTACACACAGTAACTAAGTTGAAAGATAGATATTTCTAATAGCAAATGTTGTTTATTTAGAATGAGATAGTATCTTGGGTCAATGGCAGGTAATTTCCACTCATGGATGTCCTCGATTCCAGTGATTCTGAACCAGGGGAGTAGGGGCAGATAACAAACAGCTGATATAAAATAGATTTTTTCAAAGCGTTTCAGTGGCGTTTCAGAAAATAAAAAGGTTGAGAAGCTCTGCTCTATTCTCTTTTTCCTTTCAATCTCTCATCACAGATCCTTTTCCCATTTATCTCTCTTCCACTCTCATCTCTGCAGCTGGAGCCTTTTGTTATTTACACTTGAAATGATAATGACATCATAAATTGAGGCCAGCTGCTCCATTTTGCACTGACATCACACACAGCCCAATTTGTGTTATAAAGAGAGGAGGGAAACGGATACTATTGTAACATTTACACATCTCCTAAACATTCACATGTGGAGTGGCATGGGGTGGCATTTGTAAAGTTGAATGTTTGAGTTGAATCAGCTGTGGGGTTGTTCCTTCTAATATACAGTACATGGATGACCCATTTTCAGTGTGGTATACTAAGCCAATCAGTCAGAAACAGACTGGCTGTAGGGCAGTTGAGCTAATTCCAGAAGGACAGGTACATCTTTGTGCCCGATTCGGATTTAGATGAAATCTGCATAGGTGATGTTTTGACGGCGTCAAATCCATAACGGCTCCCGGCATTATAACTAAAGCGGACATTGCCATTGGCTACACAGAGTCGCATTGAGAGAAATCCCATGCAGCCTTGTTTACAAGTTTTAACATGTGAGATGTAATCTACACCTCGATTAGGCTGATAGAAATTGTAATTATTTTGTATTAAGATTTTCAATTTGAGCGTCATTATTTCTATATAGCCTACACTTTCTCCTTCTGAACTTCTAACACGAGTGGGACGGGTGTGGCTTCGTGACAATGATCAGCTGCTCACCAATTTGACAGCTCCAAGGCATTTCCACCTCCAACACTGCCAAAACATCAGCTATGCGTGGGTTGGCTATCGCCGGTTAACGCTTGATCTGATTGAATCTAGGCCTTAGGCCGGGATTAAAACCAATCACACTTGTAGACTTTTCAAGAGCAACTGAATCAAAAAAGCATATTCCTCCTTTGAAAAAGGAGCATCAATTTGAGTCAGAAACATTTATTCTAGTGTCAAACAAAAGTTTTGTGAGATTTGTGACAAGAGTTCGTCAAGATGTTAAGAACGTTGGGTTTGGATTACAATTATGCAAACAATTCATGCCCTCTTGCCAAGATCCATGTGAAAATGGTCTTTCTTGCCCTGTTTATACCTGGTTCTAACCTGCATCCTGCTCTTGTTGTGATCTTGTCTGTTTACACACTGATTATAATCAGGTCACAATGTGCCTTTTAATCGTCTACACCAGTCTGAAAATGTGGGCACAATCAAGACCAGGACTAAGGACACATGTTAGCACCAGGTATAAATGGGGCTTTTGAGGCTGAGCGAAAGTCCCTCTATGGATTGACCATTCCTTTGTCTCCGGTTCGACAAAGCATGCTTCCAGGATGCACAGCCAACTGTAACCACTTCAATAGAATGTTAATGATGTCACTGCAGAGTCGAGACCCCAGCTCTGCTAAAACCATTGACAACTGTGTGCCGTTTTCAAGGGATTGTTAAATAAATGTTAACTCTTTGATTGTAATAACGTCACCTCTTGAAGAGCGTAGTCAGAACTACACATTTCAGATTATTCCATGCAAAACAATTCCACACATTTATCTCTATCATCAGAGTTATACAGCAAGTAACTGCATGCTTTTCATGATCAGTAAACATCAGAACTGTGTAGTTCTGACTAACTTCTTCAAGAGCTGGGGGTTTCCTGTCCATTTTGTGCTTATAACAAAATGCATGAAGGAATTTATGGAAACAATAAAAATATGCATTGAAAAATACAATGTTGAGACTGGTATGTTCACAATATTGGGCTATAGAGGAAAAACGATTCTATGTGCCGAGGTATAAGTGGGGTTGGTTAAACAGCCTTTAAATTCCTTGCACCTTACGTGTGGAATGATTTACAAGAGACTTTAAAATTGGAGGAATTGGTGTCTACAGGGAATTTCAGATGGTTGTTTTTATTTAACCTTTATTTAACTAGGCAAGTCAGCTAAGAACAAATTCTTACTTACGATGATAGCTTACACCCGCCAAACCCGGACGACGCTGGGCCAATTGTGCACCACCCTACGGGACTTCGAACCAGGATGTCTGTAGTGACACCTCTAGCACTGAGATAAAGTGCCTTAGACCGCTGCACCACTCAGGGACCACAAAAGGACCCACTAGGGGACCTTTTTACTGTATTTTGTTGTGTATATGAATGTGTAGTTTAATGTGCTCATTGTATTTTGATCTGGATTATGGGGCTCATCTGGAAAAGAGACCTTGGTCTCAGCATTGACTCTCTGTCAAAATAAAGATTCAATAAAAAAAGAATGTCTTGGGGGACTGTGGTCTAAATACCCAGCATCACTTTCTACTCCACCCATTCCAATAGAGCAGTAGCAGAGCAGCGCCCTTCGAACAGTTAAGTGCTTTGATCAAGGGCACAATGGCAATAGGTGTCACCTGGGATGTAATATGATATGCAGTGCTTTCAAAAAGTATTAATACCCCTTGAGTTATTCCATCTTTTGTTGTGTTACAGCCTGAATTCAAAATGGATTAAATATATATTTTTCTCACCCATCTACACACAATACCCCATAATGACAAAGTGAAACATGTTTTTATCCATTTTTGCAAATGTATTGAAAATGAAATAAAGATATATAAGATGTATTTACACCCCTGAGTCAATTCTTTGTTGAAGAACCTTTTGCAGCGATTACAGCTGTGGGTCTTTCTGGGCAAGTCTCTAAGAGCTTTCCACACCTGGATTGTCCAACATTTTCAAAATTATTCAAGCTCTTTCAAATTGGTTGTTGATCATTGCTAGACAAATATTTTCAGGTTTTGCCATAGATTTTCAAGTAGATTTAAGTCAAAACTGTAACTTGGCCACTCATGAACATTCAATGTCTTCTTGGTAAGCAACTCCAGTGTATATTTAACCTTGTGTTGTAGGTTATTGTCCTGCTGAAAGTTGAATTCATCTCCCAGTGTCTGGTGGAAAGCAGACTGAAAAAGGTTTTCCTCTAGGATTTTGTCTAGGAATAGCTCCATTCCGTTGCTTTTTAATCCTGAATAACTCCCCAGTCCTTAACGATTACAAGCATGCCCTTAACATGATGCAGGCACCACTACGCTTGAAAATATGGAGAGTGGTACTCAGTAATGTGTTGTATTGGATTTGCCACAAACATAACACTTTGTATACATGACAATTTCTTTTTTTTGCAGTATTACATTAGAGCCTTGTTGCAAACAGGATGTATGTTTTGGAATACTTATATTCTGTACAAGCTTCCTTCTTTTCACTCTGTGAGGTTAGTATTGTGGAGTAACTACAATGTTGTTGATCCATCCTCAGTTTTCTCCTATCACAGCCATTAAACTCTATAACTGTTTTAAAGTCACAATTGGCCTCATAGTGAATCCCCTGAACGGTTTCCCGCATCTTTGTAATGGAGGCCTCAATACACCATCCAAAGTGTAATTAATAACTTCACCATGCTCAAATGGATATTCAATGGATTTCTTTTTTTTACCCATCTACCAATAGGTGCCCTTCTTTGCGAGGCATTGGAAAACCTCCCTGGTCTTTGAGGTTGAATCTCTGTTTGAAATTCACTGCTCAACTGAGGGACCTTACAGATAATTGTATGTGTGGGGTACAGAGATGAAGTAGTCATTCAAAAAGCATGTTAAACACTATTATTGCACAGTGAGTGAGTCCATACAACTTATTATGTAACTTGTTAAGCACTTTTTTACTCCTGAACGTATTTAGGCTTACCATAACAAAGGAGTTGAAAACTTACTGACTCAAGACATTTCAGCTTTTCATTTTTAGTTAATTGGTACAAATTTTGAAAAACATAATTCCACTTTGACATTATGGGGTATTATGTGTAGGCCAGTGACAAAACAATCTCAAATGAATCCATTCAGGCTGTACCACAATGTTGGAAAAGTCAAGGGGTGTGAATACATTCTAAAGGCACTGTAAGCCATATTGCAGACACTTCTAGCCAAAGCAACTTACAGTCTTTGATGTATTTATGCAGGGCTCAACTGTAAAAGAGACCCTAGTTTCTGTATGACTTCCCTGTGAAAATAAAGCTGAAATAAAAACAATTGTGCATACATTTTATGCATGGGTGGTCCCAGCAGTAATCGAACCCTCAAACCGTTCCGTTGCAAGCGCCATGCATACCAACTGAGCCACACAGGACCAAGTTGATGTTCCTTCCAAATAGATTTCTCCTGACAGCCCTGTATTTGACCTGGATAAGGAACAATGGGTAAGATCCAGCTAAATGTCTTCAGTCAGTGGTAAACTTAATGTAAAGAATGTTACTTTATTTCAGTATCTGAACAGGTTAACGAATATACAACGCAACAAACAGACTAGTGTGGAATGAAGATAAGCTAAGTAGAAAATCCATAATTTGTTCAAGCAAGCCTCTCTAATGAAGGAATTACACAGAATAAAATGCTGCAAATTGTTTTTTAAAGTTCTGTCATGACTAAATACGATGTTGTATTAACTTTATAGATCACTGGAGTCTGGTGGAGTCAATGTAACATTTTCATGCAATATGAGGCAGAGACACAAAGGAATGCTTTGATTGCCTGGTCTCACAGGAATAAATAATACAATGTCATTATAACACCATTATTAGAACAGGAATTTGCATTTGTCAGCTCTGCAGAGAGAAGTTTTGCTCTTAGTAGGTTAATATATATTTTAGGTCAATATAAGCTCTGTAGAATATCTAGTATCAGTGGCGATTTTAGCGTGTCAATCTTTGTGGGGCAAACTCAAAAAAACACTACTCTAAACAATACATGAATTGCACTATAATGGTCACAAACGGTGCCCACAATTTGTAAGGGCCTACATAAAGCTGTCCCAACAGCAGAGCTTTCAGCAACATGGAGTGAATCCTTACCACCGCTACACCTGGCTATCAGCGGAGCCTCGCCTGGCAGCGAAACAGTTCATTCAGCCATTTACTGACTTTTTAAAAAACATGGCTGACTTGCTTAAACAAATGTTGTTTCTACTGACAATTGAGATGTACAAAATATGGCATAAGGGAATGATGAGCGGATAAGAGGCAATCTGTAATTCGGATTAAGACTTAATGAGGGAGCTAAGACAGACGTAGTCAATATAAACATTTGTTCAGCACTTTTGAAATGTACATGGGCCGTTCTTACAGTATGCTCCCTGTACACCAAGTCAGAACCGTAGGATAAATAAAGGGGCATATAAGCAGACAGCGAAAGCTCTTACAATATTCGATGAGGACATTTCTCTAAAACAGGCAACAGGCTACATGTGCACCACCAAGTCAGACCAGTAGGCTAAGTTATTAGGGGAAAAGGGACCAAATTATTATGGTGAGGCACATGGTCTACTAACAGCTTATTAAACAGCATTCACTTAGTATTATTTTATTAGCGACAGTATACATATCTCCCTAAAATATTACAGAATTTATGTAGCAGCATACAAGACATTTTTGGATTCACCTTGTTGTGTTCACTTAAACAGGAAGGTGGCGCGGCGGTCCTTCTTGTGGGCAAATTTTGCCATCAAACTATGTCATCAATGTCTGGCATCCTCTGGATTTATGGTGCTTTCAAGACAACTGGGAACTCTGAAAAAAACAAGGTTGAATCATGACGTCAGTGATCTTTAGGTCAGAGCTCTAGAAAGAGGCCAGAGTTCCCGACTTGGATGGATGACCGTTCAAAACGTATTTTCCCAGTCGGAGCTCGTTTTCTTCAGAGTTCCCAGTTGTCTTGTATTCACTGAAGTTTGTGATTACCCAGTTCCAAGTTCCCAGTTGTTTTGTATTCACTGACGTTTGTGATTACCCAGTTCCAAGTTCCCAGTTGTTTTGTATTCCCTGACGTTTGTGATTACCCAGTTCCAAGTTTCCAGTTGTTTTGTATTCACTGACGTTTGTGATTACCCAGTTCCAAGTTCCCAGTTGTTTTGTATTCACTGATGTTTGTGATTACCCAGTTCCAAGTTCCCAGTTGTTTTGTATTCACTCACGTTTGTGATTACCCAGTTCCAAGTTCCCAGTTGTTTTGTATTCACTCACGTTTGTGATTACCCAGTTCCATGTTTCCAGGTGTTTTGAACGCAGTAGAAGTCATGCTGGATTGACAGCATGGCCAATGTATTCAACTTTTTTCTGGCCCATGGTGTTGCTTTGAAAAGAGACCCTTAAACCCAGAGTTGGACCACACACCCTCTCCACTGAATAGCAGGCTAGTGATTGCTTTGAAACTCTTGAAGTTAGCCACTGATTCCTTCTAAACCACTCATTGTTGAATTTGCGATTCCCAGCTTGTTGTGTAATGTTTATGTACAATGGCCGATGAGCATCGATATGTTTTGTCTATAATTTCTCTTCATATGACAAGGATTGAAAAGGACTTGCCAGTATATTGTCAACTTTATTCATGATGATGACTGCTTGTCTAGCTTGCTAGCTAAGATTTTGAAAGTATGATGTTAACATGATCAGTCCAATCAAAGTTAGGGTAGATATAATGTGATTGTACATCCGTTTATCTGTGGCCAATGACGCATCATTTTATCTGTGGCCAATGACCTTGAGCCTTCTTGAATGGGCACTTCTAATGTAAATCTATGGCAGCACCCAAGGGCCTTGACTTTTTGAGCTCTCCCTGTAGATTTTGCAGTGACGTAGTGACCCCATGAGTGACAGAACACTGAGCCAATCAGGGAGCAACTAGAGAACATTACCAATGCCTACGCTCTGTATTTTCCGCTGGCTGCCCCACCACCACAGAAAGCCCTGAGCTAGGCTGAAACACCTGCATTTTGGAGCTGCCTTACTCAAGAAAGCAAACAAGAGACCACGTTTGTATGCTGCTTTATTAACTCAATTATTATTTGTTTTACATTGTTTGCAAACTGATATGTGACACGCATTAATGCCAAAATAACATGCTAACAAGCTCTGCCCCACCTGCCTTGAATGATGGGTCGTCACTGTCTAGTATACAAAATAAAGTACAACTACATTTATGTCTATTATTCTTGGACAATCAGAATGATCTCTTACATTAATCATCTCTATCCATTTCGTTTTAACAGGACTGGATTCAGAAAACAATACTGAAGATTGGCTCAATCAAAGTAAACATCAAAGTCATAGCGGCTACTGGGGTGGGATCATATCAACATTTTAGTCCCGGCAAAACACGTACTCCGTATAACTCGTCAAGATTGTATCCTCGTTTCCATCATTGCTAGTGTAGGCGCACGTGCCTGTGGAGCTACAAGCCACCATGTGAAAGCCAACCTCGGTCAGCTTGTCAAACGCCTGCTCAAGGAAATTGAATTTCAGGTAGTAACGGGACGTGTACCTCTCCGGTGGCCGATCGGGGTCCCTGCTCTCATTCAAAGTGTCCGAGAACACCTCTTTGGCAAGGGATGTTTTCCCACACACCGTGATGCGCGCCACTCTCCTGAACTTGGCGTCGGTTTGGATATCTCTACCGATAGTGTACGATCCCCGGTATCCAATTGTGATGTACCCTGACTTTCTGGACTCCAGAGACGGGGAGCGGGCGCTGCTCATTGCGGACATCATGCGCCAAGTTTCCATTCCGCTGCCGCACTGGAGCGCACCCTCCTCGGTCTCGCTCTGGCAAATATCCTCACGGATGGACTTCTCTTTGCTCCTCCTGGGGCTGATGCGCGTGGACAGGTCCCGCAGCTGGAAGAACTCAGCCTCTCTCTGCAGCCGGCTTTGCTCGGGGAAATAATCAGGCAGTACCAGGTTGAGGTCCCGTAGGTAGTCTAAAATATAACGGAACAAGAATCCGTCCCTGTCCAAGAAGAAGCGACCTTTGTTGTCGCGTGCCAGGTCCTTTGGAGCCTTCTTGCTGAACATGGTCCAGAGGAGCGAGTCTGGGACGGCGACCAAAGTTGTGTGCCGTGTCACATACACCTGTCCCCCTACATTCAGTTCAATTATCTCCGAGAAAGGGGACTCAGACTCGGCGCCAGAGATCCCCCGCTCTGTGTCCGTGTCTGCCAGTGCCATCTTCACTCTCAGCCCTGGGTCTCTGTTACCGACTGGAATCATGTAATAATGAGAGTGAACATCTAGCAGTTTGTTTATGTAGTGCTGTGCTTGTCGGTGTGGGAGGAGAGAGTAGACAGCTGATTTGAGTGATGACTGTTAAACCCATTTTACAAGGGTGATAGAAAAGACTAGGGGGGACCGGTCGTTAGTAGGCTTTTTGAGTATAAAATTCATGGAATTCATAAAGTAAACAGTTACTCAATAGCGTTCATTATTGGTTGTACATAGATTGCATGAAAATTGACTGAATGGAAACTCACACACCAGATAATTCAGATGCTCTTGTTGTTCTTTTACAAGACTAAAGGTTACATTTATGTTTACCTGTATTGTGACTACACATTCACTTAAGTATTTTTCAGACACACACACATACAACTCTCCTCCACTCCTCTATGCACCTCAGATCGCCAGTGCCCGGCCCTTTCTCTTTATGGCCATGTCTGAAGTCCCCCTACTACGTCTAGTCTTCATGAGTTTGAGTAGTCCCTGTATCTGTCTGCAGTTTTGCCAAAAATACATGCTCTAGTTGTTCTCTTACAGATTACAGGTGATTTGCACACACACCTCTTTCAATACTTTTTGGTACCATTTTCATAACACACATACCGGTCACGTTCTTTCCTGTACTTGAATACGTATTAAATTCATTTTTTTTCATAATACGTTTCATTTGTTTATTAGTATCTTGTTTAAACTTCATCTCCTCATTTCCTCCCTACACCTTTGCAGATCTAAGACAAAATGAAAGTAAAAACATATTCTCTTCCTATTTAGTGTTTTTCCACCTGCATTTTGTTGTCAGACCAGTGAACATGGTGGTAAACTGTACTATTTGTATGGACCCTAGGTTACCCTTTCCCATTGTTATCATACTACCAGTATGTCGTATAACCTTAACTAGAGCTCCTGCTCACCTGATGTACCATGCCAGGTGTGTATAAAACTGATGTTAATGAGAGAGGGAAGGGGTTAATGTGTGGTCTTTACTCCCGAATGTCACTTAATATAACTCCATATACTGTTGTAAAGGATGAATAAACACAGTGCATTCGGAAAGTATTCAGACACCTTGACCTTTTTTGTTACATTACAACCTTATTCTAAAATGGATTCAATTGTTTTTTGTTTATCATAAATCTACACACAATACCCCATAATGACAAAGAAAAACAGTTTTTTAGAAAGTTTAGCTAAATAAAAATAATAATATGAAATATCAGACTCTTTACTCAGTACTTTTTGAAGCACCTTTGGCAGCGATTACAGCCTTGAGTCTTCTTGGGTATGACGCTACAAGCTTGGCACACCTATATTTGGGGAGTTTCTCCCATTCTTCTCTGCAGATCCTCTCAAGCTCTGTCAGGTTGGATGGGGAGTGTTGGTGCACAGCTATTTTCAGGTCTCTCCAGAGATGTTCTATTGGGTTCAAGTCCGGGCTCTGGCTGGGCCACTCAAAGAGATTCAGAGACTTGTCCCAAAGCCACTCCTGCGTTGTCTTGGCTGTGTGCTTAGGGTTGTTGTCCTGTTGGAAGGTGAACCTTCGCCCCAGTCTGAGGTCCTGAGCGCTCTGGAGCAGGTTTTCATCAAGGATCTCTCTGTACTTTGCTCCGTTCATCTTTCCCTCGATCCTGACTAGCCTTGGCCCGGCAGCCAGCTCTAGGAAGAGTCTTAGTGGTTCCAAACTTCTTACATGTAAGAATGATGGCCACTCTGTTCTTGGGGACCTTCAATGCTGAAGAAATGCTTTAGTACCCTTCCCCAGGTCTCGGAGCTCTACGGACAATTCCTTCGACCTCATGGCTTGGTTTTTGCTCTGACAAAACTGTGGGGCCTTATATATATGTGCCTTTCCAAATCAAAAGCAAAAAATTCTAAAAATCTGTTTTCACTTTGTCATTGATGAGGATTTGTATTTATTTAATTTCTTTTAGAATAACAAAATGTGGAAAAAGGGAAGGGGTCTGAAAACTTTCCAAAATGCACTGTAGGCCTAATAACATGCACAATAACATGCATAATAACATTGCAATGATATTGTCTATATTATCTGTCAAATATCCTATTGAACGTAGCCCCATTAGAAATTAATAGTATATTCTGTTCATGCCTATCTACAGTACACTACCTGACTTAAGGTATGTGGACACCTGCTCATCGAACAGCTCATTCCAAAATCATGGGCATTAATATGGAGTTGGTCCCCCTTTTGCTGCTATAACAGCCTCCACTCTTCTGTGAAGGAGGGACTTGCTTCCATTCAGCCACAAGAGCATTCATGAGGTCGGACACTGATATTGGGCGATTAGGCCTGGCTCGCAGTCGGCGTTCCAATTCATCCCAAAGGTGTTCGATGGGCTTGAGTTCAGGGCTCCGTGTAGGCCAGTCAAGTTCTTCCACACCGATCTCGACAAACCATTTCTGTATGGACTTCGCTAGGTGCAAAGGAGCATTGTCATGCTGAAACAGGAAAGGGCCTTTCCCAAACTGTTGCCACAAAGCTGGAAGCACAGAATCGTGTAGAATGTCATTGTATGCTGTAGAATTAAGATTTCCCTTCAATGGAACTAAGGTGCCTAGCACAAACCATGAAAAACCTCAGACCATTATTCCTCCTTCACCAAACTGTACAGTTGTCACTATGCATTGGGGCAGATAGCGTTCTCCTGGAATCCGCTAAACTCAGATTAGTGCGTCGGACTGCCAGATGGTGAAGTGTGATTCATAACTCCAGAGAACGCATTTCCACTGCTCCAGAGTCCCATGGCGGTGAGATTTACACCACTCCAGCCGACGCTTGGCATTGCGCATGGTGATTTTAGGCTTGTGTGCAGCTATTCAGCCATGGAAACCCATTTCATGAAGCATGACGAACAGTTATTGTGCTAATGTTGCTTCCAGAGACAGTTTGGAACTCTGTAGTGAGTGTTGCAACCGAGGACAGATGATTTTTATGCACTAAGCGCTTCAGCACTCAGCAGTCCCATTCTGTGAGCTTCTGTGGCCTGGAGGCGAAAGAAATCCACACCTGTTTAGGCGAGGTGCTGGCTAGCGGTGTAGAACACATGAAAAAGAAAAGGAGAGCCGCACACTCTAACACTTTGGGTCACTAGTTTATATAGTGTCAAAGGACACACATTTATCAAGCAAGATATTAAGCCCTGACTATTTTGTAACATCTGCTTCCAACTCACACCCTCGAACATGTAGATCCCCTGAACGCAGCTCACTTTCCAGCCCACACTCTCAAACACCTAGACCCCCTGAACGCAGCTCACTTCCAGCCCACTTTCCAGCCCACACTCTCAAACACGTAGATCCCCTGAACGCAGCTCACTTCCAGCCCACTTTCCAGCCCACACTCTCAAACACCTAGACCCGCTGAACGCAGCTCACTCTCCAGATCCCAATCACCTGAATTCTGATCATCTGTTCACACACCTGTATGTCATTAACCCACACTATTTAGTTCAGTTCTTTGCACCCCATCACCGTATTGTTTGTTTAGTGACATACGTCTTTCTGAGCTCTGGTTTTCCCGTGATTTACTCCTCCCATGTATGATAGTTTTTGCCTGCCTCACTAACGACGCCTTTTGCCTATTCCCTGCCTGCACTCTCCTTGCTTAAAAAAAGGGCTATCTTTTGTGCCTACAACTCAGTGCAACGATTTCAATGTTAAGGTAGACATGTTTACGTAAAAAAAAAAATCAATTTAAGGGAATACTTTAGCTCCCCTAATCGTGATATTCAACTAAAAATGTAGGTTGTTCACCTGCAGACTCCTTTTAGAGGTAAGAGTTATTTTGTACCCCCAGCCAATCACAATCACTCTATTGAGACATATTGCAGACTCGTTGAGAAAGATGTTCGTAATCTCATTAAGAAAAAACAGGAGTACATATCTTTCCATAATTTACCTAAGGATGAAAAACAAGCTTTGCTTGATATACAATCCGGTACGCCAGTCCTTACCCACCCTGCTGATAAGGGTGTGTCGGTAGTGCTCAAGGATAGGACAGTTTATGTAAATGAGTGTCAGAAGTGACCCCACTGCCCAATTTCAGAAAACAATCTTTACTGTCCTAGATGGGTACACTGCTCAAAAAAATAAAGGGAACACTAAAATAACACATCATAGATCTGAATGAATGAAATAATCTTATTAAATACTTTTTTCTTTACATAGTTGAATGTGCTGACAACAAAATCACACAAAAATGATCAATGGAAATCAAATTTATCAACCCATGGAGGTCTGGATTTGGAGTCACACTCAAAATTAAAGTGGAAAACCACACTACAGGCTGATCCAACTTTGATGTAATGTCCTTAAAACAAGTCAAAATGAGGCTCAGTAGTGTGTGTGGCCTCCACGTGCCTGAATGACCTCCCTACAACGCCTGGGTATGCTTCTGATGAGATCTCCTGAGGGATCTCCTCCCAGACCTGGACTAAAGCATCCGCCAACTCCTGGACAGCCTGTGGTGCAACGTGGCGTTGGTGGATGGAGCGAGACATGATGTCCCAGATGTGCTCAATTGGATTCAGGTCTGGGGAACGGGCGGGCCAGTCCTTAGCATCAATGCCTTCCTCTTGCAGGAACTGCTGACACACTCCAGCCACATGAGGTCTAGCATTGTCTTGCATTAGGAGGAACCCAGGGCCAACCGCACCAGCATATGGTCTCACAAGGGGTCTGAGGATCTCATCTCGGTACCTAATGGCAGTCAGGCTACCTCTGGCGAGCACATGGAGGGCTGTGCGGCCCCCCAAAGAAATGCCACCCCACACCATGACTGACCCACCGCCAAACCGGTCATGCTGGAGGATGTTGCAGGCAGCAGAACGTTCTCCACGGCGTCTCCAGACTCTGTCACGTGCTCAGTGTGAACCTGCTTTCATCTGTGAAGAGCACAGGGCGCCAGTGGCGAATTTGCCAATCTTGGTGTTCTCTGGCAAATGCCAAACGTCCTGCACGGTGTTGGGCTGTAAGCACAACCCCCACCTGTGGACGTTGGGCCCTCATACCACCCTCATGGAGTCTGTTTCTGACTGTTTGAGCAGACACATGCACATTTGTGGCCTGCTGGAGGTCATTTTGCAGGGCTCTGGCAGTGCTCCTCCTTGCACAAAGGCGGAGGTAGTGGTCCTGCTGCTGGGTTGTTGCCCTCCTACGGCCTCCTCCACGTCTCCTGATGTACTGGCCTGTCTCCTGGTAGCGCCTCCATGCTCTGGACACTACGCTGACAGACACAGCAAACCTTCTTGCCACAGCTCGCATTGATGTGCCATCCTGGATGAGCTGCACTACCTGAGCCACTTGTGTGGGTTGTAGACTCCGTCTCATGCTACCACTAGAGTGAAAGCAAGTTTTGGTCAAATCACCAACATAAACCTTTTGGCTATTCAACACATACAAAATTCCACTTTCTATACTTTGCCGAAATTACACAAGAATGTTACAAAACTTGGTGCAGTAACGGCCCCTTTATCGACTTTTGTTGACTTTTTTATTAGACCACTGGCAGAACAGCTCCCCTCCTTTGTAAAGGACACCAGCAGTATGGTCTCAGAACAGCTCCCCTCCTTTGTAAAGGACACCAGCAGTATGATCTCAGAACAGCTCCCCTCCTAAAGGACACCAGCAGTATGGTCTCAGAACAGCTCCCCTCCTTTGTAAAGGACACCAGCAGTATGATCTCAGAACAGCTCCTCCTTTGTAAAGGACACCAGCAGTATGGTCTCAGAACAGCTCCTCCTTTGTAAAGGACACCAGCAGTATGGTCTCAGAACAGCTCCCTCCTAAAGGACACCAGCAGTATGGTCTCAGAACAGCTCCTCCTTTGTAAAGGACACCAGCAGTATGGTCTCAGAACAGCTCCTCCTAAAGGACACCAGCAGTATGGTCTCAGAACAGCTCCCTCCTTTGTAAAGGACACCAGCAGTATGATCTCAGAACAGCTCCCCTCCTTTGTAAAGGACACCAGCAGTATGGTCTCAGAACAGCTCACCTCCTTTGTAAAGGACACCAGCAGTATGATCTCAGAACAGCTCCCCTCCTTTGTAAAGGACACCAGCAGTATGATCTCAGAACAGCTCTCCTCCTAAAGGACACCAGCAGTATGGTCTCAGAACAGCTCCCCTCCTAAAGGACACCAGCAGTATGGTCTCAGAACAGCTCCCCTCCTAAAGGACACCAGCAGTATGATCTCAGAACAGCTCCCCTCCTTTGTAAAGGACACCAGCAGTATGGTCTCAGAACAGCTCACCTCCTTTGTAAAGGGCACCAGCAGTATGGTCTCAGAACAGCTCCCCTCTTTTGTAAAGGACACCAGCAGTATGATCTCAGAACAGCTCCCCTCCTTTGTAAAGGACACCAGCAGTATGGTCTCAGAACAGCTCCCCTCCTTTGTAAAGGACACCAGCAGTATGGTCTCAGAACACCAGCAGTATGATCTCTATTATTGAATCTCTTGCTCCTCTCCCTGATAATACTTTGTTAGTTACTTTTGAAGTTGAGTCATTATACACAAATATTTCACACGAGGGCGTTATTGAAGCCATGGAATATTTTCTTCTGCAATGTGACCCAAATGAACTACCTTCCAGTGCATGCATTACATAATATTTGTTGAAATAGGACTTACACACAACTACTTCATGTTTCTAAATTTTTCTTTATTTCTTTATTCAGACAGGGTATTGTTATGGGATCCCCTATGGCTCCTAACTATGGCTCCTAACTCCTAACTATGCCAATTTGTGTATGGGTTACATGGAGAAACAGGCTATTTTCAATCCTCTCAAAAATGTTTTCTTGCCTAAAATTATTATTTGGAAATGGTACATTGATGATATTTTTGTTCTATGGAGGGGTGATGCAAAACAGCTCCAGGCATTTTATGCTTTTCTTAACTCCTGTTCTGAACACCTGAGATTTACTATGCAATCTGACACACGTCAAATCAGTTTCCTTGATCTTCTGATTTTGTGTGAGGATAATGTTCTATACACTGATCTTTACAGGAAACCTACTGATCTTAACAGTTTGTTGAGTGCTGATAGTTGTCACTGTGGGGGTGTCCGGGGAAAAACGTACCACTTGTTACTTAAGATTTTTGCTTTTATACATAGCGAAAATCTCCGAAATGCTTAGCAGAGGCACTCCGGACTCCAGAGACAAAACATAGCAATCGTAGCAGCAGTAGTAGACTTTGAACATACACCTTGCTATGTGTGTTCAGCGTGCATACACACACACCGCACTCATAGCCTCGTGAGCAGAATATTATCTGACACGGGTCAGGCAGCAAGAGCGCGCAGCTCAAACAACTGGTTGTCCCGTACGTGAAGCGGTAGGGTAGTTCAATCGAACTTGTTTCTCATAATTCATGAAAAGAATGCATCAGTGAATTGTATTTCCTGCAACTTTCTGAAGTAGGCTAATGCCTGTTTGTGTGCGCCAGTCTTTTGTAGCCAGTTAGTATACCGAAACAGTCATTTCTAAGGCTTTCCTAAAAAACGTCCCAATTAAATGTCGACTCCAAAGTAGGCCTACCTGGCAGAATCCTATCATGATGATTTGTAGCCTATCAATCAGATGGTCATTTGTTTTTGCAAACTCTGCCATCACATGTAGCCTACACCATTGTACAGTACAGAAACACTGGTAGCCAAACAAAAGCAGTCTCTTGCTAGGAACACAATTGAATTGAATGGCAACTACACCCTCCGGGGCAAAAAATGGTTGCCAATTCTGCAGTTTTTCTCCCCAAAAAAGTGTGTTTATGAGAGTGAAATCTAAAAAATGATTGATACATTTTCATGAAATAGCCTACCAAAAATATTTAATGAATAATTTAATGAATCATAAAATTAGCTTAAAAATAAGAAATCCTAGCGACCCCAAATTAAACTTTGGTAGTGTATTTTGTGGTGTATTAATGTATCTCAATGAACAAATGCAGGATCCGGTCAGCATGTTTGGTTCCAACTTTTAACATTTCCCACACATCTTTTGAACTTATTTGGTCTTTCACAATAGCTAATGTAAGACCAAATAAGTTTATTTTGCGCTCTCAGTAGTGACGTGTCAAGGCCTTCGAGAAGGTCTAGACACGTCACTTAATGGTTTTTTTTTAATCATGAGCAAAAGCTATTGGTTTTCTACCCAAAGTTGCAAAAAAAAATTTGTGATCCATTTGATAAACACAAGAGACCAGCAACATTTATAAAATTGTGTGGAGGTAGCAGGAGCAGCAGCATCAAAACATGGTACTTTCACATTAATTCATAATTAATAATGCAAGTGACCTCAATGGTAAATTTCTCTGAAGAGGAGGAAAACATAAACAAATTCACTGAGAATACATAGTATGAAAAAACAAAAGTTCAAGCCGCAACTTTATACTACTTGTCAAACATAGAGAACTGATACTGTATACTGGCCGTTGGGGTGGACTTGGTGTGGGGTCTGGGAGGCCTGTAGGTGGCTTTTGACAATTTATTTGGATTCCTCAAGTCTTAATCATTGCTAAAAGGAGGTTTGGTCCAAATCGGATGTTGGGTGCTATATTTATAGAATATTATATGAATCCTATAAAAATTGAAATGGCCAATTTGTGTGCTATCAATCAGCTTAATTTTTCAGAGTTCAAATTATCTTTCAACAAAATAATGTTGCAGGAATGCTTATCTTATCGGTTTCTAATGACAGAAACAATCTGAGATGGTGGGTGTCTTTGCTTGCTGAAATGACATGGAATGACCCAAAAGGCTATTGAAATGCCCTTCGCCTCAAGTATCTTGTCTTATACTTTTAGTACTTCAAACCAAGTTGTCAAGTTTTGAATGTTCACTCAATGTTCAAAGCATCCTGAATACACCTAACTTGTGATTTTATTTTAACTCCACACTGGTCAACAGCTGCTTTTACAAAAAAAATCTCCACTAAGTTAGCCATTACAATAAAGTTATATGACAGCTAGCTCATCGTTAGCTAGTTATTAGCCCAATTATTAAACCTTTTCATACATTTTTCATTAAACAGCTTTGTAGTTATGCCACAATTCTTTGCTGTACATGTTGTAGCAGCATTGTGTTCCGTGGTGGAAGGTATACATAATAGGTAGACGGTTTTGGTGGAAAGTGCATCATTTGTGTCACCGTGCAGTGACCAAGAAAGTATTAAATACAATTGATTATTCACTAAGCCCCACCCCTCTTGGTTACTGTTGCATCCTCGTACAACATTTTCCAGCAAAGCACAATTCTCCATTCAACCACTGGGGAAATCCCCTCACAATGATCTCAAACTGTTTCTAATACACAATGCAATATTAATACAGACTACCACTCGCTAATCAGAAAACTCTGTTGTGGTGGACTGTCATTACAATTGCTTCACAGTGACCTGGTAAAATAGTTTGTAGTGTAGCTATTATAGTGTAGAATTTGTAGTGTAGAATTATAGTGTTGTCACGATACAAGAACTTTGACTTTGATACAGATATCAGGTTTAGTATCACAATATTCGATACCAAAATGATACCACACCACAAAAAGGCATATTAGCCAAAGTCACAGAATGGCACTTAATCTAGACAGACAAAAACAGCTACTGCTCTGCTCAACTGTTGGGAAGCTTTTGAGTTAAATATCATTACATTAGAAATTTGATGTCAACAGTTTTTAGGGACAGCTATGTATGCATTAGTGAATCAATTACACAATAATACAATTAATTACTGTTTTTACCAATCTACACTGAACAAAAATATAAATGCAGCATATAAAGTGTTGGTCCCATGTTTCATGAGCTGAAGTAAAAGATCCCAGAAATGTTCCATACGCACAAGCACCTTATTTCTTGCAAATGTTGTGCATAAATTTGTTAAATTAGATAATCCATCCACCTGACAGGTGTGATATATCAAGAAGCTGATTAAAAAGCATGATCATTACACAGGTGCACCTTGTGCTGGGGACAATAAAAGGCCACTCTATAATGTGCCGTTTTGTCACAACGCCACAGATGTCAAGTTTTGAGGGAGAGTGCAATTGGCATGCTGATTACAGGAATGTCCACAAGAGCTGTTGCCAGAAAATGTTATGTTAATTTCTCTACCATAAGCCCCTCCAATGTAATTTTGGAGAATTTGGCAGTGCGTCTAACCGGCCTCACAACCGCAGACCACAGGTATAGTGTTGTGTGGATGAGCGGTGGGGTTATGGTATGGGAGGGCATAAGCTATGTTGGGTACTAAGTTGAGGACTTGTGAGGCGTCTGTTTCTCAAACTAGACACTCTAATGTACTTGTCCTATTGCTCAGTTGTGCACCGGGGGCCTCCCACTCCTCTTTATATTCTGGTTAGAGACAGTTTGTGCTGTTCTGTGAAGGGAGTAGTACACAGTGTTGTACGAGATATTCAGTTTCTTGGCAATTTCTCGCAACAACCTTTGCATAGAGGTGGATCCATTTAAACCCAGTAATGACATAATTCATGACGAGACACGCCCACACAGCCAGTTGAGTTCAGTGAGGAAGAGACATGACAGTTGTGATGGGAAGTTCGGCTCTTTTTACTGACTAAGATCTTTGACTCGTTCAGTCAAAAGACCACGTTTTTTGAGTTAGTAATCCCCAGAGCACGTAGGACCCCCTAACGGCGAATGATGAACTATAAACTCGGAATCGTATAAAACTGTGCATCAAATAACGTACATTTGGGATTGCTAGGCATACACATAAGATTATTTATTGATACCTTTGAAACAAGTCCTGTTGCGGCCGCAACTGGACATGATTGTGAACGACTCTTGGCGGAATGCAACTGCTTGACTGCCGTGTTCACGAACTGCAGCAGCTGTTGAGCAGAAGCAGGCTGTGTATGTTTTGATTCTACAAAGCTATGTCCATCGATAACATTTAATAGTCAATTGATTGCATTCATTCTTGCACCATGCAATCATTTTAGTACATTTTTCTGTGCGCACATGATAGACTGTTGGTGGTCGGAGCACGTCTCCGAAGACGCTGAACCAGAGGAGCGCATATTAATCCTGCTTTAGAATTCATTGTGGCCAGGCGGGTCAACAGGTAGAAGGAACGACTAAAATGAACGAATCACTCAGAACGACGAATCTTGACTCTCGAGTTAGTAAAAAGAGTTGTTCAAAAAGAAGGAATTGTTTGCAAACTGCACATCACTACGTGACAGGTGAAGGGGGAAAGTATCTTTGGATGTGATGGTGAGACGATTAAGTGAATTAATAACGTTTTTGGTAACAATCACCTTTTAAATCAGCATATTTTGCATTATGGTTTGCATATTATCACAAACAAAGTACTAGGGTAGTTAATTGATGTTAGCTTGCCTTCAGCTGTAAGCTAGCAAGGAATGTTACCCTACAAAGCTGGAAGATACCAGTATCTTCTTGCATTGTAAAGTGTTCTAGCCTGACACTTTCAACTTTTCGACATGACGTGCATGTTTTAACTTCTGTGCAGCATGAGTTCCCAGTGCTCTAGCAATAAGTAGACTTGGTATACCGTATAACAGGGTATTTGGAAATAGCACAGGATGGTTTTTCAATACCGTCGAAACTATTTATTTTGAAGTTCTTTCACCTTTCTAAGTAAATATCTGCAGTCAACTTGTGCAATACGTTAAGAGATGAAAATCATGTTCTTCATTTCACCTGTCACATTTTTCATTACTAAGCTTACCAGTAGTCACCAGTCAGGTGGTGTTTGTTTACAAGCACACAATGACAAGAGACCAGAGCCTTGAGTCAGGTTATCTAGTTACAGTATGGAATTCACAACTAAATGTTTGCCAGCTAGATATCTTATACATATTAAGTTAAACGGTCTAAAATGTGCTAAATGCTCTGCAGTTGTGAACTTGGTTTGCTAATTTAGTAGCTAGTTAGCTAAGTGGTAAGCTTCTTCCAAAATCACTAGAGTATCCCCTCCTGGACCCCTCCTTACTGTCTTAGATTTATTTTGTGCTTGTGTTACTTTTATAACTTTATGAGCTCGGATGTCTGCCCTGCAAATACTTTAGGTCAGACTGTATAAAATGTTTGCAATGCGCTCATTGGCATTTACTTAGCATTCTTTATGGTATTTTACATGTACTTCTTAGCATTGCTCATCCTTCGGCTTACAATACAGCCCCTTGTGTTCAGTGCAGCTATTACTGGTATGGCACAAGGTCGGTACGAAGGTATGACAATCTGGATACCTCCCAAGTCTAGCAATGAGTAGTATGTGGAGCAGGCAAGAGGCATGAACATGCTCTCACGATATAAGTGGACATTGGCTGCGCTGATAGACAGACTTGATCCTCTCAATCATTATACGACGTGAGACACAATTGACAGAAGTTACGAAGGTATCTAAAATTCTAGTACCGAACCGTTTTTTATGTTCTAGTATCGAAAAGTACAGACGTTTCATTATATCATGCAACATTACACTGAATAGCTCTGAAGTTACTGTCAGCATGTAGTCAAAGCTTTAACCCCTTTTGGAGCTAACCAACTAGTGCTCTCAAATCGTATCTTGATGTTGACAGCAGATGGGAGTTGTATTCATAACCTTGCTAACTTAGCTAGCTAACATATTTTGAGTAGAGACGTTAACTGGTTAACTACCGAAAATACATTTGACCGTTAATGCTTATCGGTCTATGGGTTAATTTGCATAATTTAGTGCAATTCAATTGCCGTGTGTATTTTCGTTATTCATCATGCATCTTTGGATTCAATGCACTATTGACTCTTCACATAGGAATCAATGGTGTCATGTGATCGATCAATGCCTTTGTCTATTCATATACAGTTGAAGTCCAACTTAGGTTGGAGTCATTAAAACTCGTTTTTCAACCACTCCACAAATTTCTTGTTAATAAACTATAGTTTTGGCAAGTCGGTTAGGACATCTACTTTGTGTAATTTTTCCAACAATTGTTTACAGACTGTATCACAATAACAGTGGGTCAGAAGTTTACATACACTAAGTTGACTGTGCCTTTAAACAGCTTGGAAAATTCCAGAAAATTATGTCATGGGTTTAGAAGCTTCTGATAGGCTAATTGACATCATTTGAGTCAATTGGAGGTGTATCTGTGGATGTATTTCAAGGCGTACCTTCAAACTCAGTGCCTCTTTGCTTGACATCATGGGAAAATCTAAAGAAATCAGCCAAGACCTCAGAAAATAAATTGTAGACCTCCACAAGTCTGGTTCATCCTTGGGAGCAATTTCCAAACGGCTGAAAGTACCACGTTCATCTGTACAAACAATAGTACGCAAGTATAAACACCATGGGACCACGCAGCCGTCATACCTCTCAGGAAGGAGACGCATTCTGTCTCCTAGAGATGAACGTACTTTGGTGCGAAAAGTGCAAATCAATCCCAGAACAACAGCAAAGGACCTTGTGAAGATGCTGGAGGAAACAGGTACAAAAGTATCTATATCCACAGTAAAACGAGTCCTATATCGACATAACCTGAAAGGCCACTCAGCAAGGAAGAAGCCACCGCTCCAAAACCGCCATAAAAAAGCGAGACTACGGTTTACAACTGCACATGGGGACAAAGATCGTACTTTTTGGAGAAATGTCCTCTGGTCTGATGAAACAAAAATAGAACTGTTTGGCCATAACCTGTTTGGGCTAGAGGGCAGTGTTCGGAAGTACGGAGAGCCTGATGTGCCCAAAGTAAACTGCCTGTTACTCAGGCCCAGAAGCTAGGATATATACATAAATCGGTAGTATTGGATAGAAAACACTCTGAAGTTTCTAAAACTGTTAAAATAATGTCTGTGAGTATAACAGAACTGATATGGCAGGCGAAAACCAGAGGAAAATCAATTTGGAAAATGTTTGTTTTTTTGATGTCAGTTTTTCCATTGACTTGCTATTCACTGTAGAGGGATTTAGCTCCCAGATTGCAGTTCCTATAGCTTCCACTAAATGTCAACAGTTTTAGACATGGTTTCAGGCTTGTTTTTTGAAAAACGAACAAGAAATAAAAGTTCTGGCAAGTGGCTGTTAGAACTGACACTACTCTTTTGTGCGCGTGACTGTACGCGCTCTTCGTTATTTTCATTTTCTATTGAACAGGCTATTGTCCGTCTGAAATATTATCGTTTATTTACATATTTGGGTACCTGAGGATTGATTAGACAATTTGACTTGTTTGGACCAAGTTTAATCGGTAACTTTTTTTAGATTTTCTATGTCTGTGTATTGAACGAGTGGAACGCTTTTGGGATATAAAGAGGGACTTGATCGAACAAAATGACCATTCTTTGTGTTCCTGGGATCGGTGGGATTGCAACCAGAGGAAAATCTTCAAAGGTAAGTGATTTATTTTATAGCTATATTTGATTTTGTAATGCCTGTGCTGGTTTGAAATATATTTATATGCAGGAAGTATGCGGGGCGCTGTCCTCAGATAATCAAATGCTATGCTTTCGCCGTAAAGCCTATTGTAAATCGGACAACGCGGTTCGATTACCAAGATTCTAAGCTAAAGAACGGTGTACAACACTTGTATATTAATGAATGTTTAAAATTACTATTTTTGTAATTTGAATTTGGCGCTAGCGTCCCACCGATCCCTAAGAAGATAATGACCATCGTTATGTTTGGAGGAAAAAGGGGGAGGCTTGCAAGCCAAAGAACACCATCCAACCGTGAAGCACAGGGGTGGCAGCATCATGTTGTGGGGGTGCTTTGCTGCAGGAAAGTCTGGTGCACTTCACAAAATAGATGGCATCATGAGGTAGGAAAATTATGTGGATATATTGAATCAACATCTCAAGACATCAGTCAGGAAGTTAAAGTTTGGTCGCAAATGGGTCTTCCAAATGGACAATGACCCCAAGCATACTTCCAAGCTTGTTGCAAAATGACTTAAGGACAAGAAAGTCAAGGCATTGGAGTGGCCATCACAAAGCCCTCACAAAGCCCTGACCTCAATCCTATAGAAGATTTGTAGGCAGAACTGAAAAAGCATGTGTGAGCATGGAGGCCTACAAACCTGACTAAGTTACACCAGCTCTGTCAGGAGGAATGGGCCAACATTTTTGTAGCCTTCCACGAAAGGTTGTGGAAGGCTACCAGAAACATTTGACCCAAATTAAACAATTTAAAGGCAATGCTACCAAATACTAATGGAGTGTATGTAAACTTCTGACCCACTGGGAATGTATTGAAAGAAATAAAAGCTGAAATAAATCACTCTCTCTACTCTGACATTTCACAATATTAAAATAAAGTGGTGATCCTAACTGACCTAAGACTGGTCATTTATACTAGGATTAAATGTCAGGGATTGTGAAAAACTGAGTTTAAATTTATTTGGCTAAGGTGTATGTAAACTTCCGACTTCAACTGTATACAGTCATTGGACGGAACGTTACTGTTTAAATAACTGTACTTACTGTTATAACTGTATAAGTGACTGCAAGCTTTGAAGGGCTAGCTAGCTATTTAGCATCCTCATGCATGGAAGGAAGCCGTCTGTCCCAGTATGCCTGAGATCCTAATAAATTACTAGAGGGATTATGTAACCCTCAAGTTACAGAATGGGTGAACATGGTAGCCATATTGGTCAGGGGAAAAAAAACATGGTAAATAGAATGAATGGCAAAAGTAAAGGCATAATCCAGATTTGACTTATGCAGGAAAAGAAAGGTAATTCATGTGATGCATCATCAATAGTGTAATAGAATTGTCAACCTAAAATATTGTCATATAAATATATACAGTTTATACAGGTTTTACCAGTTTTCTGTATAAATAGACAAAAAATATATATGTGAACAGACCATAGCTACATTTTTGTTTTCTTGTAAAGCTGTGAGTGCTATATGATACAATATTAGTAGTGGTTACTTCCATTTACAACTTGTCTCAGTCCTATCATCAACTGATTGGACCAGTGGATTGACTGCATTGTTCAAATAGAATGTTGGCATATTGGAAAAATGAATGGAATCATTTCTTTAAAACTGGCTGGCTAGAAAAGCTAACAAACATACAGTACAGATACATTCTTCAAATTCATTATTTTTAAACAAATCTTCTCACAGCACTGGCAAACCATGACCAACTCCCTTACCAAAATGGCTGACCTTTTATAAGGTTCATATCCTTTCTAGTATTGTAATTACAGGTTCATATCCTTTCTAGTATTGTAATTCCTAATTGTATGGCTGTGGCAATGTTAAAGTAGATAACATTAGCTAACTAGATAGTCAACTGTCAACACGTAACGTTTCCTAGTCAAATGATTTGGTAGATGACATATTTAGAATTTAACGTTTGATTTTAGTTATCTACATAAGTGAATAATAAGATACTAATCTTGACAAACATTGAATGGTGGTGGAAGGGAAGCTAACGTTAGCTAGCTGTTAGCATACCCGTCCCCTTCCTTACCTTATGTTTACACTTGGCTGGCTAGCTACCGGTTAGCTGTTCGCAGTGAAAAATCGAAATACTGACATCTTCAACCCCACATTGAAAAACTAATTTGCCCGAGCCAAATAACACTTATCGGGAACCAACTCAGTGCCATCAGTTTAAGATTAAGCAAGATTTACAGTTTTCTTGAAGATACAGTATGTTCGTGTGAATTGCTTTATTTCCAGTGACTTTAATTCCTTCGTGGGAGTTTCAGCTTGCTCCCGCCCCCCATCCCTGAAATGGTGATGAATTGTGACACCAAATAACTAACCCAAGATAGACAGACCACAGCCAGTCATTTCCAATGGGAACCAATTATTAATAGTGGGCAGAACAAGCAAGGAGGTGGACAGAGCCAATCACGGGCTAGCATTATTTGCATTAGGAACGCCTACTTTGAAGTGCGCGTGTGCAATAACTCAATTAGCTCTTGCACTCGTTCTAAACACCATTTTTTTTTTTACTTTGGCAAAGGGTACATCACTTACTCTACTTTATTCGTAACATATTTTAGTTTTGGAAACCGAAAATTGTATTGACAGCAAACGTTTAATTGATGAGAAAATTTGCAGAATGTCGGCCAAATTCCATCTCGCTCCATCTCAGCCACTTGGCTTCCTCTCACCACCATATTTGGTAGTGAGTGGAAACGCCAACCCGATGCTTCACATTCATACATCCAGTGAAATGTTTGTCTCATTGTTCTATTTGTGGTGGTACTGTATGAAATGGCTGTCTCCTGAGTTGAATGTTTTCAAAATGGAATACCTACTTAGGAGGAAACATAACATAACGCATAGCATATCTCAAACACAGTGAAGTCTGTTTTACTGCACAGCAGTATGGCATACGCAGTGCTAGACTAAAAGAGGTGCCGTAACTCATTTTTGGTGGCGGTACTGTTTATATTTACATGCAGGAACTGTACAATATTTTTGAGCTAATATTTTATAAGAGGTGCAGGCACTCAAGCAGTAGAAAATGTAAGGTGCCTGTGCTCAGTTCTGGTGAGCTCCTGCCCAATTAGGAAATAATAATCTGCCCAAAGTATGAAACAAATTGAGAGACAGATTACAACTTCATGAAATGCACAGAAGTCCTTTGGCATTGAATGCCCGATGTATTGCCCTATTCTGTGTAAGACTGTGCAGTGGTAACAGTAATAATAATTGGCTATGCATATTCTCTACATTACAGTCAACACCATATGTATTTGGACAGTGAAGCAAAAAATATATAATTTGTCTCTATACTCCAGCATTTTGGATTTGAGATTTGTTTCATTTTAGGCACAGTCGACTTTTATTTTTGCCCAATAGGAACTGAATGGTGAATAATGTCTTGTCATTTTGGAGTCACATTTATTGTAAAATTAGATGGACATGTGAATTAATTGTGAATAATGATGAAAAATAAAGTTAGACACAAAGATCCCCCCCAGAAAAGCTAAGATCCCCTGTTACTGGTAATAGGGAGAGATTAGCGTGTTTTGTTGTAGCCTCTGTAACCTTCTCACTCATCATTATTCATGATTAATTCATGATTTTTTTTAATGATGGCATTTTCAGGATTAATTTAGTAGCGTTAGTGTTCAGAAACATGTTATCTACTCACTTTGAAAGAAAATTACTCTAGTCATCATTCACCATTTAATTACTATTGGGCAAAACAAACCAAAGAGCCAAATAAAAAACATTAGCTAGCATCACCTTCCAAATCCGTGTGGTGTTGACTGTCTCAGCAGTATACTGTATGAAATGATTTGCATTGGTGTGGTAAAACTATAACCAGGTGAAATAAACACACAGGAGTCCGCTTGAATGTACCTTGCGAAACAGAGAACCTGGTTTATTACCATTCAACTCCATCCATCACAGATATTACAGAGCAGATTCACAAGTATTAAGCTTTTATAACAGCAGCTGTTTGTTTTTTCTCTCAAACCCCCATACCCATATGTCCCGCCTGCCTCCTAATGATGGAGAAGCATTACAGAATCACAATAATTTTTTATATTTGGTGAAGACTGGCCCCCAACACATTCAGTTATCACTCCATTACAATACAATGGTAGCCTATAGCATTATCACCTTCTCAGTTGTTTAAAAAAATTACAGAAAAAAAAGTTTGTACCACCACGTTATTTTTCTAATTGAGGAACTAAAAAAAGGGTTCACATCAATCAACCTTCACACACTGAAGATGCTGGGATCCTCTGCATTTTCAGAGAACACAAGTGATCTGACATTTTGAATTGGGGTAATACACGACTGTGTTTATCACTGTATAAAAATGTACAGTGGCTTTTATTGACATACATTCCATATGTTAAACTGCTGCAAGATAGGAGGCACACTCAGTATTGCACTTCATTAAAAGTTCTGGCTCAAAACATAACCCAGAATATCAAACGAAACTGAAGTGTAGAGTAGCAACTTCGGAATACAGCTATTTTGGATACTATCATTATATACAAGATTAGATAAATCGTACACTTTTTCACTCCCTCATCAGAATTCTTCTCTTTTTTTGTTGTTGTCCCGATGCACCCCTGATGCACTCGACAGTGGAGAGAATACTGTACAGGATTACGGGAAAAAAAAGTCTGTTTACATACAACAATATTTAGAATTAATAGTTAGGAAGCTGGAAATAAGGCCTGTCACATTTTTTTCCTTTTATATATCCAAGTCCATCCACAGTTGCCTAAGCAAAATGTATTTCATATACAATTTTTAAATACTTTTTTACACTTCAGTGATCGGGAGGTGTGCAACGTCTATGGAAGCCGAGGGGTTACAACGGCCGCATGCAAACACGTCACAAGTAAAAAATAAAAATAATAATAATACTACTAATATTTTTTTTTACATGGGAGTTTCCTCTGGAATCCACAGAGAGCTGTTTTTGTAGTAAAGCCTTGAAGACTTTGATTGGTATGTCGAAGTGCACAACTTGGGACACTTGGGTACGTTAGAAATACCTGAAACAGTGTCCATGGCCACCTGACAACGAGAGCCAACACGAGGAAATACTTGACAGGCTGGGCTCCGGCTGCAGCCAACAGCCTGCAGTCACAGAAGAAGAACGAGTGTTCGGTACAGGTCTCTGGGTTTTCAGAACTGGGTGTTTTTAGAAGGTATGGGCGTTCCTGCACACTCCACAGCCCAGGGCAAACTCCTCGCCGGTGGGTGGGTGAACCACGTGTAAGGGGCACTCCGTCCCCTCCAACTGCTTGCCTTTGGGACCTGGGGATGGAAGGGGAACAATGAGGAATTTGGCTTGAAATACTTTATCTGAGGGCAAACACTTGATTCCACCTTAATTCTTGCAACCAACAGAATGACTATGTATATTAATTTAACTTGAAAAACTCGGAAGTTTTGAATCTGTCGTCGTTTTGCGTATCAGTTCATAAACCATGTGTCAGGGAATCGGTACGTCAAAAATCTCTTCCCAACAATTTTGCAATCTATATGGCAAGGCTGTCAATTTTTTCGTCCTTAAATTAAACTGGTATTCTTTTTTTATTTATCACAATTTTCTTTAACCAATTATAGTCTTTAATGCAGGGCTGACAGACAAGTTACATTTTCCACCTTCCACTTTCCTCTTCCATGTTTGTGGTAATGCCGCAATTAGTTGGTCGTAAGTTTGGGTAGAGCAGACATTTCCATATGTTTAAGTTAGCTGCATGAGAACATAAGTGAGAGAGAGAAACTCAGAGAGAAACTTCTCCCAACCATCCAGGAACAGTTTGGTGACTAACAATGCCTTTTCCAGCATGATGGAGCACCTTGCCATAAGGTAAAAGTGATAACTAAGTGGCTCGGGGAACACAACATCGATATTTTGGGTCCATGGCCAGGAAACTCCCCAGACCTTAATCCCATTGAGAACTTGTGGTCAATCCTCAAGAGGCGGGTGGACAAACAAAAACCCACAAATTCTGACAAACTTCAAGCATTGATTATGCAAGAATGGGCTGCCATCAGTCAGGATGTGGCCCAGAAGTTAATTGACAGCATGCCAGGGCGGATTGCAAAGGTCCAACACTGCAAATATTGACTCTTTGCATCAACTTCATGTAATTGTCAATAAAAGCTGTTGACACTTATGAAATGCTTGTAATTATACTTCAGTATTCCAAGGTAACATTGGAATACTGGTAGCCTAGTGGTAGCCTAGTGGTTAGAGTGTTGGACTTGTAACCGGAGGGTTGCAAGTTCGAATCCCCGAGCCTACAAGGAAAAAAAAAATCTGTCGTTCTGCCCTTGAACAAGGCAGTTAACCCACTGTTCCCCGGGCGCCGAAGACGTGGATGTCGACTAAGGAAGCCCCCCGCACCTCTCTGATTCAGAGGGGTTGGGTTAAATGCGGAAGATGCATTCAGTTGTACAACTGACTAATAATGGTGACTTTGACTTTGACTTTCACAAAAATATCTAAAGACACTGAAGCAGCAAACTTTGTGGAAATTAATATTTGTATCATTCTCAAAACTTTTGGCCACGACTGTACAGTTACAGCTGGCAAAAATGTGAGATTTGATTAGCCATTGTAAAGTCCTAGGTGATTGAGATCAGATCCACCCTGTTCCCCTGAAACACACACACGCTGGTCCCAAGTTGTGACCATTTTCCCAAGCATCTCTGTGCAGTCAGAACTTTGATTTTGTGCCACCAGGGCCACAATAGTATGCCACATCTGATTGTCTGAGTGTGACCCCCTCCCCATGGGTTACTGCAGCCAGTGTTGCCAGCACTGCCACTCCCTGGGTGGGGGTCCCCACCAGAATCTACACCGGCTGGGTACAAGGTCATCAATGTTCTCATTAGCAGCTTTGAGAATGTCCTTGTATATTATGCTCTCCCATCAGGGGGCCCTGGCTTTGTAGGACCAACCCTGCCAGGCAGGCTCAGAATCTTGAGGGGGCTGTGCTGCTTTAGTTGGTCTCTGTCCACATTCCTCTTTCTGTTTTGGCTGCATATAGGCAACAGAAAGCCCAGATAAGGACTTCTCTTTGGTGTATGGGTCGCACAGGTGGGTGTCTAGGGTAAAGGGTTATGGACTGTTCCATGATAGGACAATAAATAAATAAGATGTATAATTCATTTTAAAATGTATATCCCTCATCTGCACAAAATTGAAACACATTGGTTCTGGGATATGCAACCATTTACTTTCTCACTCAACGTCACACTTTTCCAAACACCAAAAACACACACCACACCTTCCATCACAATACATACCCACATACTGTGCCTTCTATGTCTTTTGTTTGCTGTGTTTTTATCTCCACCACCATTGAATTAGTACTTTTGCGTTCCAATTAGTTATATTTGAAGATTGCTCCCTCGGGAACTGATCATTCATTCCTATTTTCGTGCCAGCGAGTATTTTACCCAGTCTTTTAACCATTACTTTATCCATAAAGAAAGCAAATTTGGCAACGAGTGGACGCTCATATCTCTGTCCTCTTTGTCCGAAACAGTGTATATGTTTGAGTTGGATTTGATCGACAGCATTGAGTGGGATTTGAAGCACTGTAAGAATTCCTTCACTACGTTTTCAGGAACTTCTCCTTCTAGGATACCCGTAACTACTAGCTTCTCTCTCATGGATCTAGTCTGTATGTCTAGTAAGGCTTCTCTCAGAAAGATGTTCTTTTAAGTTCATTAACATCCGTTTCTATCTTATTGACTTTTCTCTCATAGATCTAGTCTGTATGTCTAGTAAGGCTTCTCTCAGAAAGATGTTGTCCTTTTTAAGTTCATTAACATCCGTTTCTATCTTATTGACTTTTCTCTCATAGATCTAGTCTGTATGTCTAGTAAGGCTTCTCTCAGAAAGATGTTCTTTTAAGTTCATTAACATCCGTTTCTATCTTATTGACTTTTCTGTCATAGATCTAGTCTGTATGTCTAGTAAGGCTTCTCTCAGAAAGATGTTCTTTTAAGTTCATTAACATCCGTTTCTATCTTATTGACTTTTCTCTCATAGATCTAGTCTGTATGTCTAGTAAGGCTTCTCTCAGAAAGATGTTGTCCTTTTTAAGTTCATTAATATCCGTTTCTATCTTATTGACTTTTCTCTCATAGATCTAGTCTGTATGTCTAGTAAGGCTTCTCTCAGAAAGATGTTCTTTTAAGTTCATTAACATCCGTTTCTATCTTATTGACTTTTCTCTCATAGATCTAGTCTGTATGTCTAGTAAGGCTTCTCTCAGAAAGATGTTCTTTTAAGTTCATTAACATCCGTTTCTATCTTATTGACTTTTCTCTCATAGATCTAGTCTGTATGTCTAGTAAGGCTTCTCTCAGAAAGATGTTCTTTTAAGTTCATTAACATCCGTTTCTATCTTATTGACTTTTCTATCATAGATCTAGTCTGTATGTCTAGTAAGGCTTCTCTCAGAAAGATGTTGTCCTTTTTAAGTTCATTAACATCCGTTTCTATCTTATTGACTTTTCTCTCATAGATCTAGTCTGTATGTCTAGTAAGGCTTCTCTCAGAAAGATGTTCTTTTAAGTTCATTAACATCCGTTTCTATCTTATTGACTTTTCTCTCATAGATCTAGTCTGTATGTCTAGTAAGGCTTCTCTCAGAAAGATGTTCTTTTAAGTTCATTAACATCCGTTTCTATCTTATTGACTTTTCTATCATAGATCTAGTCTGTATGTCTAGTAAGGCTTCTCTCAGAAAGATGTTCTTTTAAGTTCATTAACATCCGTTTCTATCTTATTGACTTTTCTCTCATAGATCTAGTCTGTATGTCTAGTAAGGCTTCTCTCAGAAAGATGTTCTTTTAAGTTCATTAACATCCGTTTCTATCTTATTGACTTTTCTCTCATAGATCTAGTCTGTATGTCTAGTAAGGCTTCTCTCAGAAAGATGTTCTTTTAAGTTCATTAACATCCGTTTCTATCTTATTGACTTTTCTATCATAGATCTAGTCTGTATGTCTAGTAAGGCTTCTCTCAGAAAGATGTTCTTTTAAGTTCATTAACATCCGTTTCTATCTTATTGACTTTTCTCTCATAGATCTAGTCTGTATGTCTAGTAAGGCTTCTCTCAGAAAGATGTTCTTTTAAGTTCATTAACATCCGTTTCTATCTTATTGACTTTTCTCTCATAGATCTAGTCTGTATGTCTAGTAAGGCTTCTCTCAGAAAGATGTTCTTTTAAGTTCATTAACATCCGTTTCTATCTTATTGACTTTTCTCTCATAGATCTAGTCTGTATGTCAAGTAAGGCTTCTCTCAGAAAGATGTTCTTTTAAGTTCATTAACATCAGTTTCTATCTTATTGACTGTCCCTTTTAGCTTATTTCTCCATTATCGCAGCTCTTTCGTCACTCATTTCAAGGCTCGCCTTCAACTCCTTTATATCCTTACTGACTAATTCAAGTATGCCCAGTTTGTCATTTATCGACTTTAACAGATCACTTTCCACACTTACCAGTCCCAGTGGTGAAAAGCATAAATCGTTTGTATCCGTGAAGGAGTCGCGTTTCCTTTTCGATATCGATTCTCCATCATGTTTGAGTGTTGCTTGTTTTCCGTAATATTTGTCAATACATTTCTCTAGCCTTACATTTTTTTTTATTTTTTATATATTTTTTTTTCACCTTTATTTAACCAGGCAGGCAAGTTGAGAACAAGTTCTCCTTTACAACTGTGACCTGGCCAAGATAAACCAAAGCAGTTCAACACATACAACACAGAGTTACACATGGGAGTAAACAAACATACAGTCAATAATACAGTAGAAAGTCTATTTACAATGTGTGCAATAAAAAGGCCATGGTGGCGAAGCAATTACAATATAGCAATTAAACACTGGAATTCGTTCCAGTCATTGGCAGCAGAGAACTGGAAGGAAAGGCGGCCAAAGGAGGAGTTGGCTTTGGGGATGACGAGTGAAATATACCTGCTAGAGCGCATGCTACGGGTGGATGCTGCTATGGAGACCAGTGAGCTGAGATAAGTCTTTGCTAGGTTAAGCCCCGCCTTATCAATGACCTGGAGCCAGTGGGTTTGGTGACGAATATGAAGCGAGGGCCAGCCAACGAGAGCATACAGATCGCAGTAGTGGGTAGTATTTGGGCTTTGGTGACAAAACGGATGGCACTGTGATAGACTGCATCCAATTTGTTGAGTAGAGTGTTGGAGGCTATTTTGTAAATTACATTGCCGAAGTCTAAGATCGGTAGGATGGTCAGTTTTACGAGGGTATGTTTGGCAGCATGAGTGAAGTAGGCTTAGTTGCGAAATAGGAAGCCGATTCTAAATTTAATTTTGGATTGGAGATGCTTAATGTGAGTCTGGAAGGAAGTGCTAATATTTAGTCTAACTTACTGATATTGAATATTACGTATTTATCTTGAGGCGATTTTGCACCGGTGTGTTGAGTACGCCATCTTGCCTGGTCTTAAGTAGTTTTAACAAAGTTGCAGCTGACAGTATTTGTCAGTGACAACACGCATGTAGTGTGGGGAAATGGCAGATAGCTAATTAGCACAGGTAGTCGACTCTGTAAACAAGTGCTGTAACATAGAAATATAGCCGTATGGGAACATAACATAGAAATATAGCCGTGCGGGAACACTAACACTATAAAAATGTGTCAAGTAATTTAACCTTTTGTTTTAAAATTATTTCTCACTGATATGAAAGATAACGTTCCTTATGTTTCCAAAGCCGTACCGCAAGCAATGCATGTTAACGTTTAGAGCAAGTGTTGGGGCTCTTAACAAAGCTCCCTGGCCAGAAGACACTATCGTAAATAGGCGCTGCGGCGACAACTCAAAACTTGCCCCGTACCGAGTGAAATGGAGGACATTTGACAATGTCTTGATATGCTCCTTAAAGGAGCTAAGGGCTTAAAGGAATACTACACTCACAAGCAATCGTTTAGTGTTTTGTTCAGTATTTAGTTAATTTTGTTTACTGTTAAATACAATCGCGAAGAAGTATGCATATCAGCAGTCAAGTTTTTAAGATGGAGCCCTTTCCGTACAGAGCAAAAACTGTTATGTTATGATGATGCATATTGCACGGTAAGTCAGTACCTGCAGGACAGTGAGGCAGCTCCTCCTTGGGCACACTGGTCATCTTCTGGAAGTCGTCATGGCAGGCGTTACAGAAGTGAGTGGTGCCGAAGCAGAAGAAAACAGCCACCGAGCAGCAGTAACGGCATTTGTACTCCAGAAAGTCTGTCCCGTGCTTGGAACACATCTGCAGACAGAACATGGATATGTATATATATCACTTTTCAGGGATATATAGTGTGTCAATTGTATTGTATAAACATTTATTGATTTTGTGTATTTTTTGTATTTAAATGTATTGCTGAGGTTACAAAATGAATTTCTATTGAAATGGACAATAAGTCGTATTATTTGAAAAACAACGTCTTCATTTTAAGTGATGGTGTCAGGAGTTAAAGTATCAAGATGTGTCCCACTATACAAACTTGGATACTACCAAGTATTCAGCAACGTATTGGCCATGCATACTAAGCATGTGAATGGGGTTACACAGCCCAATGGAGTCAATGCCCTAAGGCCTTCTCTGGACCTTTTCCTCCACCCACCTGTGCCCTGGACACATCTGAGCATGCTCCACAGATCAGCTCGCTGGGGTCGTAGTCGTCTCCCTGTCCTGCCTCCGCGTCACAGCGCGCCTCTCCCCCAAAGTATGCCTGCAACAGAGGAAGGGAATGGGTCAGGGGATAAGCCTCCCAAAGTAGTTTATTAGAGACAAGTGAAACTGACTGAAGGACCTCTGCGAAATATATTCCATGTAGGGAAAATGTATGCCTGCTGCTACTGTATTCTCACAAGTTAATCCTGAAGAGTCTAAGCCTAAGCTAACATATGGAATTGTTTTAAGATGGTCAGACAAAGGATAATTTGGCAATTTGATTTGGAATTTTAGGACCCCTTTAGGTATCCCCAAAATATTTAAAAAATATATTTGGTGAAACATTGAATTTGGCCTTACTGCTATTATCCTATAAAAGAAATACAGTGCATTCGAAAAGTATAAAATCTACACACAATACCCCATAATGACAAACAAAAACAGTTTTTTTGCTTTGTCAGAATACTTATGTAAACAAGGTATTTTTTTTATAATTTTTACGTTATGGGGTACTATGTGTAGATTGATGAGAAAATCAATTTTAGAATGAGGCTGTAACGTAACAAAATGTGGAAAAAGTCAGGGGGTCTGAATAAATTCTATGCAATACCTATACTCTCACCCAGATTGTCAACAGTGTAACTTGGTTGAATATAAAATATCCTCTTTGATTGATTTGATCTTAACTAATACTTCTCATCGTTTTAATGCTTCTGGTGTTTTTGTGATGACTGTGCTATTGCCTGTGTGAGAGATGGTAAAATTCCTAAGAAATCTCCACGTGTCATTACGAAAAGAAACTGGAAGCGGTTTGATATTCAAGGTTTTTTACATGATGTATCTAGCATTGAATGGAATAGAATGGAATTAATCCCTGATGTTGAACTAGCTTTTTCTTACTTCCACAACACATTCCAGGATGTATGCAATAGGTATGCCCCTATAAAAAAGGGCAGAGAGAACCCTTGGTTTACTAAGAAACTGGCTAAAATCATAAGGGAACGAAATGCTATGTGGGCTAAAGCAAGAGGGACTGGTTTGGCAGATGATTGAATGGCTTTTAAACATCTTCGAAATATGGGTTGGCTATTATCCGTAAATTGAAAGCAGACCACTACCTGAAATCTACTTCACAAAACGTAAATAATCAATCCAAATTTTGGCAAGTAGTGAAGGGTTTGGAGTGCACAGATTGTAACGGAGAGAACCAGAATCACTCTGTCCCTGATGTTTTTCCTGAAGAGAAGTTGAGGACAATGTGACCGGCAAGATTTGAATTTACCGGACATTTGAGAAATTTACTGGACATCTATATGCATTGGGTAGGTAAAGCATTAGGGCGTCCACCCACGGTGCTCAAAACACACATTTACATTATTGTCATTCATCTTAACAGAATAGAAATGAGCGTTTTATTGAAAAGCAAAACATAGCGCCTCTTCATCCCTGCTATAAATCATAAATTAATATAATTTAAGAAAAAATAAAATATTTAAGTCACATACACAGTAATAAAAAACTTAAAAATATAATATTTGTATCATATAATTTGCGAACGACATGTCCTATAGGCTATTTGTATGAACATTTTAAAAAAATAATAAAACATGGGTGTCTACGAACACAAGGGCCGGCCGGTCATGGCTAAAAGGGATCCAGCTTATGTCAAATTAACGTCAGATTTGACTTTTTGTAGCAGGTTAGGAGAACTTACGTAGCGGGTTAGGAGAATTAGGTTAAGGTTATAGTTGTGAATAGTTGGCAACGATGTTTCGTTTCCAAGTGCTACTGAATAAACACCAATTGCGCATGATTACATCATTACTCTACTCTAGTTGCTGTATTTACTCTACTCTAGTCTATCAATCCATTCCAAATATTTAAACTATACATGAAACAGGGGCTGCATATGTTGACCTTGCCTAGGGCGGCAGCAGAATTGCTAGGACTGGACCTGAAGAACACAATAATTTGCCTCTAATTTACTTGAGTTTGTGACGGACCTTGGCCTGTTCAAAGTGAGCCGCTGCTGTTGGGAAGTCAAAACTGCCCAACTCCTTGGAGCAGCTTCGTTACTTTGTTCTCAAGAAGGCCGTCTTTACTCTGTTTTGGAGAAAGAATCCCATCTTGGCGGGCACACTGGAAACAGGGATAATCAACACAATCTTTGCCAATTTTGCACAGTCGAGGTACACTGTGCTGAAGTCCCTTATGAGGACTGCAGATGGGAAGGCTGCCATTGCCCATGCAAATGTATTATTTAATTATTATTTTTTTAACCAATGGGGATGTTCTTATTATGCTAATTAGATTACCGCGGGGTGCGCAGACAGACACTAGGGGGATAACGATATTATTCATTATTTTGAAGTTTTACGTTTTTTGTTCTTCAAATTGACAACACCAAATATGCAAATAATTTGAACTTAAAAAAGTGAACTAGCCCATTAAGGGAAACATCCATTCTATTATGAAACAGAATTCTGCCTACCTTCTTGCACTTGTAGCAGACGTAGTAGGCGTATCGGTTCATAGCGAAGCCGGCCGGATCGTTGTGGAAGCGGGCACCGGGCGTGGTGATGGCCTCGCTCTTGTGCAGCCCCTCGTACTCCATTCTCATCAGAGCTTTCCTCCGTACGTCCTCAAACAGCTCCTTGATAGGGTCCAGCAGGTCCTTGATGACCGAGTGGTTGATCTTGTTCTGGGAGGACAAAGGAAATAGTCTCAAGTCTTGTAGTATGAGTCAATTTTCGCTCCTTAACTCAGTTGACAAAATGTTAGTTCAAACAAACTGAGCCAAGCAAGTTAAATTGAAGATTTAGTCAATTTGAGAACTCAAGTCCCCAACTCTACACAACAATGTACTTTTTGTTTTGTTTTATTGACCAGATAGGACAGTGAAGAGTAGACCGTAAAGGTAGGAGGACTGCGAGTCAGAAGGGCAGTGGGTTGGATTCGAGAATGGCCCCCGGAGGGATGGCCACCATTTTACGGGCTCCTGACCAATTGTGCTATTTTGTGATTTTTTGGGCTGGTCCTAACTTTTATTTGCACATAATGTCTCGGACATTGTTTAACATGACCAAAAAGAGCTCCTGGACATCAAAACAGCGATTACTAACCTCGTTTTGGATGAGGACTTGTATTTCATCGAATCAGAGGCGAATGATAATGGCGCTGGAGGAAATGGATGCAGTTTTACGGGCTCCTAACCAACTGTGCTAGTTTTCTTTCGCATTGTTTGTAACTTATTTTGTACATAAAGTTGTTGCTACCGTCTCTTATGACCGAAAACAGTTTCTGGACATCAGAACAGCGATTGCTCACCTCAAACTGGACAAAGAGTCCGTCGTGACTAGTGCCTTCAGCCTGGTTCAGGTTATCAATCAACCTACCAGGGTAGTTACACACAGCACAGGAAATAAATAATCAACATGTATTGCTCAAATCTTTACTAATGCTGCAGAAATGTGATTGAAAGCAGTATGCAAATCCATCGGGTGTAGTGATCACAATATAGTAGCCATACAGTTAAGGTCGGAAGTTTACATACACTTAGGTTGGAGTCATTTTTCAACATACACTAAGTTGACTGTGCATTTAAACATGGAATATTCGGCAGGGTAGCCTAGTGGTTAGAGTGTTGGACTAGTAACCGAAAGGCTGCAAGTTCAAATCCCCGAGCTGACAAAGGTACAAATCTGTCGTTCTACCCCTGAACAGGCAGTTAACCCACTGTTCCTAGGCCGTCATTGAAAATAAGAATTTGTTCTTAACTGACTTGCCTAGTAAAATAAAAATAAAATGGAATATTCCAGAAAATTATGTCATGGCTTTAGAAGCTTCTGATAGGCTAATTGACATCATTTGAGTCAATTGGAGGTGTATCTGTGGATGTATTTCAAGGCCTACCTTCAAACTCAGTGCCTCTTTGCTTGACATCATGGGAAAATCAAAAGAAATCAGCCAAGACCTCAGAAAAAGAATTGGGACCTCCACAAGTCTGGTTCATCCTTGGGAGCAATTTCCAAACGCCTGAAGGTACCACGTGAGATGCAACCAGACGCTGCACTTATATTTATTTATAAAATTGCTTATTCCAGTTACTAATAAGCATGTACCCATTAAGAAAATTGTAAAAACTGTTGAATCCCTGTGGATTGATGAAGAATAGAAAAAATGGTATGGTTGAGCAGGATGAGGCAAAAGGAATAGCAAAGTCTGGCTGCACAACCGATTGGCAAGCACATTGAGAAATCATGTGACTAAACTGAATAAAAAGTAGAAACTACACTACGAAAAAAAGATAAATGACAAAGAATGACAGTAAAAAGCTTTGGATCACCTTGAATTAAATGTTTGGCAAACTCCCCTACCTAAGAATAGTAAAGCCCCCTTTACTGGCTCAAATAGCCAACCAATCAGCCTGTTACCAACCGTTAGAAAACTTTTTGAAAAAATGGTGTTTGTTGAGATTCAATGCTATTTTACAGTAAACAAATTGACAACAGACTTTCAGCGCGCTTATAGGAAAGAACATTCAACAAGTACAGCAGTCCCACAAACGACTGATGATTGGCTGAGAGAAATTGATAAGAATTATTGTGGTGGCTGTTTTGTTAGACTTCAGTGCGGCTTTTGACATTATCGATCATAGTCTGCTGCTAGACAAACGTATGTGTTATGGCTTCACAGCCCCTGCTATATTGTGGATAAAGAGTTACCTGTCTAACAGAACACAGAGGCTGTTCTTTAATCCAGGTAGAATCTGGAATTCCCTGGGCAGCTGTCTAGGCCCCCTACTTTTTTCAATCTTTACTAATGAATTGCCACTGGCTTTGAGTAAAGCTAGTGTGTATGTACGCGGATGACTCAACACTATACACGTTAGCTACCACAGCGACTGAAATGACTGCAACACTAACGAAGAGCTGCAGTTAGTTTCAGAATGGGTGGCAAGGAATATTAGTCCTAAATATTTCCAAAACTAAAACCATTGTATTCGGGACAATGTTAGTCCTAAATATTTCAAAAACTAAAAGCATTGTATTTGGGACAAAACATTCACTAAATCCTAAACCTCAACAAATCTTGTAATGAATAATGTGGAAATTAAGCAAGTTGAGGTGACTAAACTGCTTGGAGTAACCCTGGATTGTAAACTGTCATGGTCAAAACATATTGATACAACAGTAGCTAAGATGTTGAGAAGTCTGTCCATAATAAAGCGCTGCTCTGCCTTCTTAAGAGCACTATCAACAAGGCAGGTCCTACAGGCTCTAGTTTTGTCACACCTGGACTGTCGTGCGGTCAGGTACCACAAAGGGGGACTTAGGAAGATTGCAAATGGCTCAGAACAGGGCAGCACGGCTGGCCCTTGGATGTACACATAGAGCTAACTTTAATATTATGCATGTCAATCTCTCCTGGCTCAAAGTGGAGGAGAGATTGACTTCTTCACTATTTGTGAGAGGTATTGACATGTTGAATGCACCGAGCTGTCTGTTTGAAATACTGGCACACAACTCAGACACCCATGCATACCCCACAAGACATGCCACCTGGTCTCTTCACAGTCCAGAACAGACTATGGGAGGCGCACAGTACAACATAGAGCCATGACTACATGGAACTCTATTCCACATCAAGTAACTCATGCAAGCAGTAACATTAGATTTAAAAAACAAACAGATACAAAAACACCTTATTGAACAGCGGGGACTGTGAAGCAACACAAACATAGGCACAGACACATGCATGTAAACACACGATAACATACACACACATTCACATGGATTTTATGTTGTAGATACTATATGTGGTAGTAGAGTAGTGGCCTGAGGGCAGACACTTAATGTGCTGTGAAATGTGTTGTGAATGTATAGTGGTGTTTAGGAAAATGTATAACTGCCTTCATTTTGCTGGACCCCAGGAAGAGTAGCTGCTGGGTAGCAGCTAATGCTTGGCAGCAGCTAATGGGGATCCATAATAAATACATCAGTGTCCTCATCTCAATAAGCGAGCCGCCTCGCACTCTCCGTATTTTTTCATATATTTTTTTCATTTACATTTTTTGCCCGCATAATATAACTTAAAAGTATGGCTTAAGGTGTCTGTAATAGAATAAATGTGTCCAAAAATGAATGTATAGATTAATAAATGCATTTCTATAGCTTCCAAGATGGAGGCACAGCGGCAGTCATCTAGTGTATATATAAATCATTGGGCACAACCGACTGCAAATATCTTAATGTTATCTACATCAAAACATTTCAGCACTGTTTCTGTCTTTTGTCATTGGTATTCTGTGTCTAACAACATTTGCCCTGTCAAGCATTGATCTTCGATTAAAAAGTAATACAGCCTGAACGGATAACGACCATTTGATACAGCCTAATAAGCTAGCTAGCTAACCCGCCATTTTACGTCTTTGGGAATGCTAATTATGCTAATGTCGGCTTCCGAGTGCTTATACTACATGATAACGACACATTTATTTAATATTTAACCATGGTTTTGCTTGTGTGTCAATGGGCCGGAAGTTGAAGGACAACCACGTTCGAAATGGCTCAGGTCAAGTGGGCGGGGCTACATAAGGTGAATAGTACCTTGCAGATTGGGCAGGACATGAAGCCAAAGGTGATCCTGGGTCCGAGCCAGCGGTTGTCCAGAACACGACGGGTACACTGGAGATGGAACACGTGACTGCAGTCCAGCTGAGGAACAAAACAGAATCACACACATAGAACCTGACCTCGAATCTAAAACCATCTTTGGCACAAAGATAAACAAGAATCCTTGGTTCAAATAGTATTTGTTGTTTTCTTTTCAAATAACAAAACCAATGGAATTGTCCCACAAGTTCAAATTCTACCCATCTGGCACTCCAGGGAGGTAAAACAGTTTATTAAAAAAATATATATATAAACTCAGCAAAAAAAAGAAATGTCCCGAATTATCTTTCAAAGATAATTCGTAAAAATCCAAATAACTTCACATATCTTCATTGTAAAGGGTTTAAACACGGTTTCCCATGCTTGTTCAATGAACCATAAACAATTAATGAACATGCACCTGTGGAACGGTCGGTAAGACACTAACAGCTTACAGACGGTAAGCAATTAAGGTCACAGTTATGAAAACTTAGGACACTAAAGAGGCCTTTCTACTGACTCTAAAAAACACCAAAAGAAAGACGGAAGAGTGGGGTAACATCTCACAGCAAGAACTGGCAATTCTGGTGCAGTCCATGAGAAGGAGATGCACTGCAGTACTTAATGCAGCTGGTGGCCACACCAGATACTGACTGTTACTTTTGATTTTGACCCTCCCTTTGTTCAAGGACACATTGTTCAGTTCAAAGCTCAGTTGTTGAATCTTGTTATGTTCATACAAATATTTACACGTTAAGTTTGCTGAAAATAAACACAGTTGACAGTGAGAGGACGTTTCTTTTTTTTTTGCTGAGATATATATAGACACACCTACTCATTCAAGGGTTTTTCATAATTTTTACTATTTTCTACATAATAGTGAAAACATCAAAACTTAGAAATAACACATATGGAATCATGTAGTAACTAAAATAAGGGTTAAACAAATCCAAATATATTTTAGATTCTTTAAAGTAGCCATCTTTTGCCTTGATGACAGCTTTGCACACTCTTGGCATTCTCTCAACCAGCTTCACCTGGAATGCTTTTCCAACAGTCTTGAAGGAGTTCCACATATGCTGAGCACTTGTTGGTTGCTTTTTCTGCGGTCCAACTCATCCCAAACCATCTCAATTGGGTTAAGGTCGGGTGATTGTGGAGGCCAGGTCATCTGATGCAGCATTTCATGACTCTTGTTCTTGGTCAAATAAGCCCTTACACAGCCTGGAGGTGTGTTGGGTCATTGACCTGTTGAAAAAAAAAAAGTTAGTCCCACTAAGCGCAAAACTGATGGGATGGCGTATCGCTGCAGAATGCTGTGGTAGTCATGCTGGTTAAGTGTGCATTTAATTCTAAATAAATCAGTGACCGTTTCACCAGCAAAGCACCCACACACCATCACACCTCATCCTCCATGCTTCACGGTGGGAACCACACATGCAAAGATAATCCGTTCACCAACTCTGCATCTCACAAAGACACGGCGGTTGGAACCAGAAATCTGGAAATGATAGATTTCCACTGGTCTAATGTCCATTGCTCATGTTTCTTGGCCCAAGCAAGTCTCTTCTTCTTATTGGTGTCCTTTAGTTGTGGTTTCTTTGCAGCAATTCAGCCATGATCTTATCCTCTGCAGCAGAGGTAACTCTGGGGCTTTTTTTCCTGTGGCGGTCCTCATGAAAGCCAGTTTCATAATAGAGCTTGATGGTTTTTGCGACTGCATTGAAGAAAATGTATTAAAGTAATGGACTGTAGTTTCTCTTTGCTTATTTGAGCTGTTCTTGACATAATATGGACTTGGTCTTTTACCAAATAGGGCCATCTTCTGTATACCACCCCTACATTGTCACAACACAACTGATTGCCTCAAATGCATTACGAAGGAAAGAAATTGCACAAATTAACTTTTAACAAGGCACACCTGTTAATTGAAATGCATTCCAGGTGACTACCTCATGCAGCTGGTTGAGAGAATGCCGATAGCTGTAAAGGCAAAGGGTGGCTACTTTGAAGAATCTCAAATATATATAACATATTTTGATTTGTTTATCACTTTCTTGGTTACTACATGCTGCCATATGTGTTATTTCATAGTTTTGATGTCTTCACTATTATTCTACAATGTAGAAAGAATTAAGAAAAACCCTGGAATGAGTAGGTGTCCAAACATTTGACTGGTACTGTGTGTGTGTGTGTGTGTGTGTGTGTGTGTGTGTGTGTGTGTGTGTGTGTGTGTGTGTGTGTGTGTGTGTGTGTGTGTGTGTATATATATATATATATATATATATATATATATATATATATATATATATATATACACATACATACATACATACATACATATATATACACACGGAAAACGGATACTTATTGAACCCAGCTGTGAGTCACCGTCTGATTCAAGCAAGTCATACGAGTATCATAGAGATACAATATACTATTGATAATAGTATATTGTATTTAATTCTGTGTACAGTATATTATACCTGGACAGCGGGAGCGGCAGAGAGCGCCTCTGTGAAGCAGATCATGCACATGTCGTCGGCGTCCTGTTTCAGGCAGCCTGTGCTCTTGTCGCAGCCGTGCAGACAGGGCAGGCAGCTCTCCTCGTTCTTCACCCCGCCACAGGGGTGGCCGCACGCGTGGGTCTTACTGCAAGCCAGCTTGGCATACTCCTACATAGGACACGGAGGGTCATATTATGCATTTTACATCTAATCAAATCCAACTTTGTTCAAAGTGTGTTTAAAATCGCAACACCCTTTGCAGTACAATACAGTACTTGGAATTTAATCCATGAATTATACAATTTAAAATAAATTGAGTTTCAATGTCCATATATTGAATGGACTGGACTAAAATGGACTCCAAGCCTAATAAGCCAAGTTGAGTTGGGTGTCTCCCACTGGTGGCAGGTAAGTTTAGACAGCAGAAAATGAATTACTATGATCATTACTACAGAGTTGGGTTTTTCATAATAGTGGCGGATGAGGTAAGCTAAGTCCATACACATGTAATTTAATGTTTAAAGAATGCCATTTTTCACTTTTCTCAAACGTAAAATACAAATAAATATCTGAAATGTGAAAAGTTGTCAAATGAAAAATTGCAAGATTATAGCTAATAAAGAATGTCCTCCAATGAAGAGATATACAAATTCTGCTCAGATTATGGCTGACCTATGCCTCTTTTAGCCTCCCAAGAGGCTAAAATCTCCTGATTGGCACAGCGGTCTAAGGCACTGCATCTCAGTGCTAGAGGCGTCACTACAGACCCTGGTTCACAAACGGCCGTGATCGGGAGTCCCATAGGGCAGCGCAAAATTTGCAAAGCGTCGTCCGGGTAAGGGGAGGGTTTGGCCGGGGTAGAATGTCATTGTAAAATAAGAATTAGTTCTTAACCGACTTGCCTAGTTAAATCAAAAAAAATATTATGTTGCAAAGTGTTGAACTAAGGTCGTTATAGTATATTAACTTTTTTCCCCTCATTTTTTCCCCTCTCGTCTCACTTTTCCAAAAAATGTATCAGTTAAACATACAATTTGTATGGACTACGTGTTTTGAACACTTTGAAAGCCAAATTCATTTAAACTCAGTTTTTCACAATTCCTGACATTTAATCCTAGTAAAAATTCCCTGTCTTAGGTCAGTTAGGATCACCACTTTAATTTAAGAATGTGAAATATCAGAATAATAGTAGAGAGAATGATTTATTTCAGCTTTTATTTCTTTCATCACATTCCCAGTGGGTCAGAAGTTTACATACACTCAATTAGTATTTGGTAGCATTGCCTTTAAATTGTTTAACTTGAGTCAAACGTTTCGGGTAGCCTTCCACAAGCTTCCCACAATAAGTTGGGTGAATTTTGGCCCATTCCTCCTGACAGAGCTGGTAACTGAGTCAGATTTGCAGGCCTCCTTGCTCGCACACGCTTTTTCAGATCTGCCCACAAATGTTCTAAAGGACTGAGGTCAGGGCCACTCCAATACCTTGACTTTGTTGTCCTTAAGCCATTTTGCCCCAACTTTGGAAGTATGCTTGGGGTTATTGTCCATTTGGAAGACCCATTTGCGACCAAGTTTTAACTTCCTGACTGATGTCTTGAGATATTGCTTCAATATATACACATAATTTTCCTACTTTATGATGCCATCTATTTTGTGAAGTGCACCAGTCCCTCCTGCAGCAAAGCACCCCCACAACATGGTGCTGCCAATTTCACGGTTGGGATGGTGTTCTTCGGCTTGCAAGCCTCCCCCTTTTTCCTCCAAACATAACGATGGTAATTATGGCCAAACAGTTCTATTTTTGTTTCATCAGGCAAGACATTTCTCAAAACATTATGACCTTTGTCCCCATGTGCAGTTGTAAACCGTAGTCTGGCTTTTTTTATGTCGGTTTTGAAGCAGTGGCTTCTTCCTTGCTGAGCGGCCTTTCAGGTAATGTCGATATAGGAGTCATTTTACTGTGGATATAGATACTTTTGTACCCGTTTCCTCCAGCATCATCCTTTGCTGTTGTTCTGGAATTGATTTGCACTTTTCGCACCAACGTTATGTTCATCTCTAAGAGACAGAACGCGTCTCCTTCCTGGCACAGTCAACTTAGTGTATGTAAACTTCTGACCCACTGGAATTGTGATTCAGTGAATTATAAGTGAAATAATCTGTCTGTAAACAATTGTTAGAAAGATTACTTGTGTCATGTACAAAGTAGATGTCCTAACCGACTTGCCAAAACTATAGTTTGTTAACAAGAAATTTGTGGAGTGGTTAAATAGCAAGTTTTAATGACTCCAACCTAAGTGTATGTACACTTCCGACTTCAACTGTAGATCCAATATGTTACTATGACCACTATGACTGGACTAAGTAAGTTTAGCGCTCTGAACACTTGAATATGAAAAAAGCTTTATCAATGCAATCCAGAAGTATGATCATTATGACGGATGTTGTGAGTGATTGGTACCTGGCAGTCTGGGTCAGAGCAGACACTGCCCACGGCCGAGAGCTCGGTGCCGTTCCTGGTGCCACAGAACCTGCAGGCGTCTGAGCTGCTGGAGGCTGGTTTCCCTGCACACAGAGGCAGAGCATTAGCTATGCACAACAAAAGGATCATAAGCCATACACATTCCTGTCATTAACATCACACGGCAGATGTTAACAGTCATGATAGCCGGTGTCGTTTTATGATCGTAAAGAATTAGAAAGGTATAAGCAACAAGTAGTAGCTCCACTTTACCTTCTAATAGGTTAGGTGGAAATGTCACCATATTCAGTCCATCTTAGATGTACACAAGTGTCTAGGGGCTAATGGTAAGCAAGCGGTTGTTTCTGGACAGGGCCAGAAAGGGTCTGGACAGGGTCTGTTACCTGTGTGCTCCCTGAACTCCACCATGGCCTTCATGGTCTTAGAGTCGGCCAGAGCCATGAGCCAGAAGAGCTTTGTCCTCCCACAGCCCTCGTGGAGGTCCACTTTGATTGCCTCCTCCTCCTCCTTAAACACCTGGAGAGAAACAGCAGACTAGGGTTACCGCCATGTTGAATTACATATTCCTGTCAGAAAGAGATACTGTTGTAATATGAATTGGATTGAAGGGTGTTATAGACATTTTCAGAATGAATGGTATTACTGAAACTACACAGCATGACTAACAAATACCTTAATAAGCTAAATGCACATCCAAAAACTGTCTTGTAAATTACTATAGCCAAGGTAGGTGGAAAATACATTTTAGGTTTTATTTTGTGTCGATCATTTCTAACATTTATAGGTGGCCAGGTCTTCACAAATGAGGGTATACACATTATTGCAGGTGGTAAAAAGGGGGGAAAGAATAATGACATATTGACAGGCTCCCAGACTAGTGCCATCAGAAAGTATTCATACCGCTTGACATATTCCACATGTTGTGTTATAGCCTGAATTAAAGGCCTAAACAGATTTATATACACAATAATGACATAGTGAATACATGATTTTAGAAAATGTTACTAATTTATTGAAAATTAAATACAGAAATCTAATATACATAAGTATTCACACCCGAGTGAATACTTTGTAGAAGCACCTTTGGCAGCGATTACAGCTTTGGGTCTTTCTGAGTAAGTCTCTACGAGCTTTCCACACCTGGATTGTCCAACATTTGCCCATTATTCTGTTCAAATTCTTCAGGCTTTGACAAATTGGTTGTTGATTGGTAGAAAACCATTTCCAGGAATTGCCATAGAGTTTTAAGTAGATTTAAGTCAAAATTGTAACTCGGCCATTCAGGAACATTCACTGTCTTCTTGGTAAGCAACTCCAGTGTAGATTCAGCATTGTGTTTTAGGTTATTGTCCTGCTGAAAGGTGAATTAATCTCCCGGTGTCCGGTGAAAAGCCGACTGAACCAGGTTTTCCTCTGCAATTTGCCTGTTCTTAGCTCCATTCCATACATTTTTTATCCTGAAAAACTACCCAGTCCTTAACGATTACAAACATACTCAGAACATGATGCAGCCACCACTATGCTTGAAAATATGGATAATGGTACTCAGTAACGTGTAGTACTGGATTTGTATTCAGGATAAAAAATTTTTAGGACGCCTGAATCTTTGTTATGTTTGGGTGTATTGGTAAAACATCCAAAGTGTAATTATTAACTTTACCATGCTCAAAGGGATATTCAATGTCAGCTTTTTATTTTTACCCATCTACCAATAGGTGCACTTATTTGCGAGGCATTGAAAAACATCCCTGGTCTGTGATTGAATCTGTGTTTGAAATTCATAGCTCAACTGAGGGACCTTACAGATAACTGTATGTGTGGGGAACAGAGATAAGGTAGTCGTTCAAAAATCATGTTAAACACTATTATTGCACACAGAGTGAATCTATGCAACTTATTATGTGACTTGTTTTAATCCGGAACTTATTTAGACTTGCCATAACAAAGGGCTGAATACTTATTGACTGAACAAATTTCTAAAGATTTCAAAAAACATAATTCCCCTTTGACATTATGGGGTATTGTGTGTAGGCCAGTAACATTTTTGTTATTTAATTTAACACATTTTAAATTCAGGCTGTAACACAAAATGTGGAAAAAGTCAAGGGGTGTGAATACTTTCTGAAGGAACTGTAATGACTGGGAGCAGATTGCCACCTACAGGTGAATGTGGGTACTACTGACCTGTCTCTGATGGGAGCGTGTGCGTCGGTGCAAGTGGAGGAAGCGGTCGCAGTCGGTACACAGGTTACCACACATGTTACACAGGATGATGGCTGCAGTCTCGCTGTCGTCATGGTTATCGCACATGGGCTGTGGATGGGAGCATTAGACTTTCGGTTACAACCTGAACACCTCGACAGGGCCGTGCACAGACCTTTCAGGGGGCAAGTGCAAAATAAAAATAAAAGGGCTTGAATTTGTGAATAGTTTAAGAAAACTAGGTGTATGTCGCCCATCACTATTTCATAGGAAAGCCATTTGGCAGAAATTCCTTCTGGAACATGTGAACTTTCATGCCATCTGTAAACACAAATAAAATTGTTAAATTACGAGCCTAGTTGGTTTAGCCACAGAAATTTGATTTTATTTCAAGTTAAAGTGTACTGTTAGCTAACTAACGTTAGCTGGCTGGCTCGCTAACTGACGCTACGTGTATGATCTGTTTAGTAATATTATTCGTATCTCAGCCATTTGCATTGCTAGTTATAGTCTAATGTTAGCTTGCTAACATTGAACCTGGTTGTTTAACTTCTGACCCACTGGAATTGTGATACAATGAATTATAAGTGAAATAATCTGCCTGTAAACAACGGTTGGAAAAATTACTTGTGTCATGAACAAAGTAGATGTCCTAACTGACTTGCCAAAACTCTAGCTTGTTTACAATAAATTTGTGGAGTGGTTGAAAAATGAGTTTTAAGGACTCCAACCTAAGTATATGTAAACTTCCGACTTCAACTGTAGCTAGCTATACACATTTGAGCGGGCAACTGGGGAAAAGGCGCAACCGGGGTGCGCGTACGCCGTACATGGCAGTTCAACATGCTCAACCAACGGACAGGGTGGGGGGGTGGCTACTTGTGGGCAGTGGTTTCCGAACAACAATGACAAAAAATAAACTCAAATTTTTTTCATCTTCACATATGTTAGCTTAGACCCTATTTTACGTCTTAAGGTTTTGTGCTGTGCCCGCCATCTGTTGAGACATGTTCTTGAACACAGGGTGGGTATCATTTTTTTGGCTGATAATTGTGCTAAAATTGGAATACAATTTAAATGTCAACTTTTAAATGGTACCATAAAGACTGTTGACTTGAATGGGAATATATGTTATTTCAGATTAATGTCAATCATCTATAGGAAACCTATTGAAATCATATAAGTATACATAACAGAATAGGCATGACCATTTAAGTTTACATGCTAAGGTGGATGGACCTGTGGTCATCTTTGTGATAGTAATTAGAAGTTAACATTTAAATTATATTTCAATGGTGTACCAGCTAAACTGCAGTGGTCTGAAAGGATCCATTCTATGAATCCTATTTCTATGATTGAAATTACACCCACCCTGTATTCAAGGGGACAACACAAAAACCTCAGATGATGTGAAATAAGGTCTAAGCTACAACATATGCAATTTACTTTTAAGGAATACTCAAGTAGTTTGACAACACTGTTGGTAAGCTTTTAATTGTATCAAACGCAACCGTTTCTCTTTTCCAGTGATGAAGACATGGATGTCTCATGGTATGTTGGGGTATGCAAAACTGAGCACCAGTATCTTCTGAAAGTTTTGGAATTCAGGTCCTTCTTCCATGAGCAAACATGTATGGAAGTTTTGTTTAAATCAAAAGGGATGCTGTCAAAAAGTGATTGAATTAAAATTGATTTACCATATACTCCTATGAATGGAAATGTAAAAATTATCACACTTGTAAGGAATGTGCTTTTGAGTGCTATAAATCCAATCCATTAATTAATGCATTCTCAACAGGTTACAATTGAAAACAGCCTCTGATTCTATTGGTTACAAGTTACAATGCAAAGTCTTGACTCTATATTGCTTTGCCAAAGTGCACATGTTCTATGAGGCCAATATGGACAAGTTACCATCTGTTTCTGTTGTCCATCTTTGCCCATCCAGCGGCCTGAGGACAGCCTGTCCACATGATCCTGGTCCAACACACACAGAGAGGCCAGGGCCAGCCACAACTACAGGACAGAGAGAGAGGACAGAGAGGATAAAGGAGAATATCCCAAGAAATGTACTCAAACACACTAACCTAACATATGTGTACAGACAAACATCTGTCACACACACACACACAGAGCGCAGTTCATACAAATACTTCACCCACATGCCAGTCCTGGGTTGAAATACATGTGTATTTCGATTATTTGTTATAGCTACTTACTTGCTGTGTATTGATTATTTTCAAATAACGTGGCCTAAATATTTGAACGTTTTTAAAAAATAATGTCCTATAAATAGCCTACTATTTGAAAATACTTATTTACAAATGCATTATTTTAAATACTCCTAGGTTCAAATGCATGGGAGTATTTGATTTGAAAATACATGCCAATACTTTCCAAGTGTATTTCCAAACACATTCCAATACTCAACTACTATATTTAAAAATATATATATTACACACACACACACACAAATACTTACTTCGAAATGTATGTGAAAGCAATTGAAACAGTATTTGAACCAAGGTCTGCCATGCACACACACACACACACACACACACACACGTGTACATACATACACACACACACGGTAGCGTGATATGAAAACAGCTGTACCCGGGTGGTGGCGATGCAGCGGACTGGCGAGCGATGCTCCTCCTCCATCTTGGTGAGGGCGATGATGGTCTCAGCGATGGCGTTCTTTGTCACCCGAGACCAGGAATCCGACAGGTGTCCAGCAGCCATGTCTTTGACCAGCTTGATGATAATCTCTGCGATCTGAGGGGGAGTGGATCCCTTCATCCACCAGTGGCTCTCCCCCCGGCGTATGTAGCTGCACATGGAGAGACCAATGTGTTCAGTATGGGACATAATACTACAGAGATATGATCAGCAAAACAAGGACAAATCACATCTGACAAGACAATATACAAACAACCACAAATGAGAATTGGTTTGAGAATATTTTAAAATGCTTGTTGATGAAGTCATGTATTGTTTTTGAGAAATAACCCATCCAGGTGGGGTACCTTTACAGTACCAGGGTTGTTAGGGCACAACACCGCAAAACGTCTAGCAAAGGAAAACAAAAACAAGCTTTTTAAATTTATTTTCACCTGGAGTTGAAGATCATGGGAAGCGTGACAGTGGTAACGCCTTTGCCTGCCGCCATTCCCGCCGTGCCGGAAATGGTGGTCCCCTTGGCCTTGAGCTGCACGGTGAGCGCCTTGGCGATGCAGCCCAGGAACATGTCCAGGATGCCCAGCTTGTTCCAGTCACCCTTCTCGGTCGAGTGGATGATGTCACTGATATCGGCAGGCGGCAGGGCCTTGACGCCGATGATGCTGGCCAGGCGCACAGGCGTCACCTCCGGGAGGACACGACGGAGGAGAGAGGTCACCTGGAAGAAAGAGGACAGGTGAAGGGTGAGAATTTACTTTATATTTCACCTTTATTTAACCAGGTAGGCTACAACTGCGACCTGGCCAAGACAAAGCAAAGCAGTGTGACACAAACAACACAGAGTTACACATGAAATAATACAATAGAAAAAGTATATTTACAGTGTTTGCAAATGAGGTAAGATAAGGGAGGTAAGGCAATAAATAGGCCATAGTGGCGAAGTAATTACAATATAGCAATTAAACACTGGAGTGAAAGTTTCCCTGCATTAAAGTCCCCGGCCACTAGGAGCACCGCCTCTTGATGAGCGTTTTCTTGTTTGCTTATGGCGGTATACAGCTCACTGAGTGTGGACTTAGTGCCAGCATTGCCCTGTGGTGGTATGTAGACAGCTATGAAAAATACAGCTGAAAACTCACTAGGTAGATAGTGTGGTCTTATCATGAGATACTCTACCTCATGCGAGCAAAAACTCAAGACTTCTTTAGATATCGTGCACCAGCTGTTGTTTACAAACATAACTAAACCGCCACTCCTTGTCTTACCAGAGGCTGCTGTTCTATCCTGCCGATAGTGTATAACCTGCCAGCTGTATGTTATTAATGTCGTTATTCAGCCACGACTCTGTGAAAAATAAGATATTACAGTTTTTAATGTCCCGTTGGTAGTTCAATCTTACTCATAGGTCATCGATTTTATTTAGTTGGCCAATAGAACGGATGGCAGTGGGGGTTTACTCGCTTGCCTACGATTTCTCAGAAGGCAGCCCGACCTCCGCCCCCCTTTTCTCCGTCTTCTCTTCACGCAAACGACGTGGAATTAGGACTGTTCCCGGGAAAGCAGTATCACGTCGGACTCATTAAAGGAAAAAGTTTCTTCCAGTTCGTGGTGAGTAATCGCTGTTCTGATGTCCAGAAGTTATTTTCGGTCATAAGAGACGGTAGCAGCAACGTCATGTACAAAATAAGTTAAATTTTTTTTTATAAATAATTACAAACAATGCAAAAAAATAAAAATAAATAACACAGTGGGTTAGGAGCATGTAAAACATCAGCCATCCTCTCCGGCGCCATTGTAGTAGCACTGACTTCCATGTGCACAAACATACATAGCATTGTCCTGCGAACATGTTTTTCAGCATTACATCCTATTCTCTCCCCAACTGCAGAAATATGACAAACATACAGTGCATTTGGAAAGTATTCAGACCCCTTCCCTTTTCCACATTGTTACTTTACGACTTATTCTAAAATGTACTGAAATTGTTTTCTCTCGATCTACACACAATACCCCACAATGGCAAAGCGAAAACAGGTTTTTAGAAATGTTTGCAAATTTATAAAAAATAAAAACAGAAACACCATATTTACATAAATATTCAGACCGTTTGCTATGAGACTCGAAATTGAGTTTAGGTGCATCCTGTTTCCATTGATCATCCTTGAGATGTTTCTATAACTTGATTGGAGTACACTTGTGGTAAATTCAATTGATTGGACATGATTTGGAAAGGCACACACCTGTCTACATAAGGTCCATGAGGTCGAAGCAATTGTCCGTAAAGCTGAGACAGGGTTGTGTCGAGGTACATTTCTGCGGAAGGGTACCAAAAAATGTCTGCAGCATTGAAGGTCCCCAAGAACACAGTGGCCTCCATCATTCTTAAATTGAAGAAGGTTGGAACCACAGACTCTTCCTAGAGCTGGCCGCCCCGCCAAACTGAGCAGTCAGGGGAGAAGGGTCTTGGTAAAGGAGGTGACCAAAAACCAGATGGTCACTCTGACAGAGCTCCAGAGTTCGTCTGTGGAGATGGGAGAATCTTCCAGGAGGACAACCATCTCTGCAGCACTCCACCAATCAGGCCTTTATGGCAGAGTGGCCAGACGGAAGCCACTCCTCAGTAAAAGGCACGACGGTCGGCTTGGAGTTTGCCAAAAGGCACCTAAAGGACTCTGACCATGAGAAACAAGATCCTCTGGTCTGATGAAACCAAGATTGAACTATTTGGCCTGAATGTCAAGCGTCACGTCTGGAGGAAACCTGGCACCATCCCTACTGTGAAGCATGGTAGTGGCAGCATCATGCTGTGGGTATGTTTTTCGGTGGCAGGGACTGGGAGACTAGTCAGGATCGAGGGAAAGATTTTCGGAGCAAAGTACAGAGAGATCCTTAAATGAAAACCTGCTCCAGAGCGCTCAGGACAGGACAGTGACCCAAAGCACACAGCCAAAACATTGCAGGAGTGGCTTTGGGACAAGTCTCTGAAGATCTGGGTTATTGTGTGTAGACTGAAAATCTATTGGCTGTAAATGTAACAAAATGTAGATAAAATCAAGGGGTCTAAATATACATAATACAGTGCAGTTCCGAATGCACTGTATTATGACATTTTGTGATGTTTTTGTTCGTTTTGGTCTTTGGCAAGTATTCTTCGTGCACGCAACATTTTTTCTCAAGGCAAGCCGAAGTCAGTAGCCGAAGTCGTAGGGATTCGTAGGGATTCTTCAATTAAGTGTTTGTTGTCCTTCAACGAGAGACGACTCGTTTTCAAGCACATTATTTAATTGACAAATAATGCACCTCAGCTAGATGTAAAATTGCGGGACTAAGATCTCCTTGGCAAAAATATCTAAATTAATGTTAGATTTCTTGAGTTATCTTAGATAAATTCTGACTATTTTGAGGAAGTCTCAATATGGACAAACAGCACTACTAGGTGCTAGCCGAACAGAAGCATGCTGACGCCTTTAGAGGCATGTTTCTAGTACATAACATATTTCTATCTTAACATTCAAAAACGCTGTGTCCTGCTGAACGCGCTAGCTATAGCTAGCTAATGAGGTAACATGACTGAACAAGGTGTAGCCTAAACAAATGATTAACGGTCCGGTCCGCAAGTAGCCTAGATTTAGAGGGGCCAGCGATATGTTTTATGAATGTAAAATGTGGCCTGCCAATGAACAATCGGATAAAAAAAAAAGTAGTGCCAGTATTATGGGTCATATCTTTTGAACGGCAATGCTGTTTTCTCTGAGGAAAAGAGGGAGACTTGGCTAGTATGTTGGCTACAGAACCTAGCTATGAAATGCAGTGGGGAAAGTACGAGGGTTGAGTGAGACTACAAAACCTAAAACTTTTCTATACTCAAGGGAGAGAAAAACATAGCTAGACTATTGTTTTACTATTAAACTTAATGCTAATATTGTTTTTAATTTTGTAAAGCAGCTTGTGTTTCATTACCAAGCAAAGGGCATATAACTAGAAGACTGGTGGTGACTGATTAGATATGGGGAAGCAAGAGTCGTCTGCACCATGTGTATAATAGGAAGCAGAGCCAGAGCGGAGCCGGTCTGCCCACACTCATCGCTTGCTCCCAAGCAGCTCACCAGCTGATGAAGGCTACGCTGTGTGTGTGCCGGGTGCGGTGCGTCCTTTCCACTGCTGAACAGAACTGCACATCTGTGCTGCTAATATTAATTGTGCTTATCACTGAAATGCTTTCAATCTCTCCAAAAACTATTGTCCAGTCCATTTAGTAGCCAGATTTTAGTGACAGAGATTATTTCGTTTTTGTTTGGTTCTAGTTTTTTCATGGTCTATATAGTCAGTTGTCGTCTCGTCAATTGCCACTGAAAAATATGTGTTTGACGACTATTAACACTGCCCACCTGTCTCTGGACACGCGGCGAGGCCGTGTGCAGCAGCGAGAACAGGTCCTGCATCAGTGTTAGCTGCTGGGCCAGGTATTGGCGGCCCACGTTGGAGCCGCTCAGTGCCAGCACCATGGAGAGCAACTCGAAGCAGTAGGCGTCCGAGGAGGCGTCGTCGTCGCTGGGCTGCGAGTTGGCGTTTTCCTTGCTGGAGATGGCATGCTCCCATTCCTCACGCACACGGGTCGCCTCCATGCGAATGGCCTGGACTATGTGGGCGCACACCTGGAAGGGGGAAGGGAGAGGAAAGCGAAAGAGGGATATGAAGTCAATTTCAAGTGTTAAGATAACATGGAGAGGGTAAGCAGAGTCAGGGGCTTGAACCCGGTCCCTCAAAGCCTGCTACTGAGGATTATTGTAGCCAGAGATCACATTGTATTGTAGTTTTATATTGTAGTTAATTGCACTTTATTGGCCAGGTATTCCATAGGTTGTCAGGTAAGAGACTACTGACCTGTTTCTGCAGGTTGGTCAGCTTGCTCCGGCTGAAAATTATGCCCACCATGTGTTCCTTCAGGTCTGCATCTGAAGGCGCCTGATGACAGGTAAACAATAACATGTAAATTACAATATTTATCATATCCAATGTTGTTTGTAGTCTTAATTTGCAAAAATGTTATAGTGTGAAATAGGGCGGTGGGTGAAAAAGGTTGGGAAGCCCTGGTATACAGTATGACCCCTGACCTTGTCCTCTCCCTCTGGTGATGACAGCAGGTTCTTCTCCTCCTGTTCAGGGGTGGGCTCAGCATCTCCGCAGATCAGCTTCCCAAACACCTACACACACACCAAGGGTAAAACTGTAACCTAGCCAATTCTCTTAGATCTAAAGTGAAAGAAAACATGAACATTTTGACCCCATAGTGTGATTGATTGACAGTTGAACCGACCTGTGAGGTAATGAGGCGGAACACGCGGAGCGTCTCGGCCTCGCAGTTCTTCTGTTGGGCCACGCTGGCCGAGATCTGCCCCGCAATCTTGATGCTCTCGCCCTCCTTCCAGCCCAACACCTTGACCTGGCGCACCCGCAGCGTGTTCTCGGGCCCCTTCAGCTCCACCTTGATCACATGGTGGTCACCGCCAGGAACCTCGCTGGTCACCCAGCCCATGTGACGCGAGTCAAGTTCGATCTGGAGAAGGAAGGAATTTGTGAGTGAAGGTTGTGTTGAGTACTGCTTTCCCTTTGTTCCTTCTTTTGGAAACACGTTTTATTTACATACAGTAAATGACAATACACATTGTACAGAAGGTCTTCAATTGCTGTAAGTTTGCCATATCCTGTAGTATAGTGGTTAGCTATATTAGGCTGTATCTCACTTATATTCCCAAATAGTAGTGCAATACATGTAGTGACCTACTTTTAACCAGAGGCACAGCTTAGGGTGATTATTTGAGTCCTTTCCTTATTCACACAACCTACCCACTCAGATGCCTGGGGCTGGTCTGGCGGGTAAAGCCATGGCCTGCAGCACATATGTGTTAATGTGTTGTGAAATCTGTTGTGAATGTATTGTAATGTTTTTAAAATTGTATAACTGCCTTAATTTGGCTGGAGCCCAGGAAGCTAATTGGGATCCATAATAAATACAAATACATATTCAGTGTGTGTTACCGTGGGTATGAATCCAACTGCTCCTATGTCTGTGTCCCATTCAATGCATCTCTCTCTCCTTCACTTTCATAACTTGTATGATTTTTGAATACATTTTTTAAAAGTTACAAAAATAATAGGCCAAACCTGTTTGATTCTGCAGAGGTCCTCCACGGCTTTGCCACAGAGGAACGTCACGGAGGTGACTTTGTTCTGTGGGGTAAGACAGAGAAGAGCGGCTTTAATATCAATGAAACAGCCAGTTTTTCCATTAATCTTAGATTGTGGCATCTGATTAATTCGATTTTGGAGTATTAAGTCCCTTTCAGCCCTCCCTACTCACCCCGATGTCGCGGGAGTTGTCCACGTGCACGGTGACGTAGGAGGCGTTGATGCCCTTGACGCAGCTAATGGTGATGCTCTTGGTCTTGTTCTTGTCCTCATCTCCCGACTCCCAAAAGGTCTCGGTGGAGCCGTCCGTTAGGCTACCAATCATGGCAGGACGGCTGGACGTCTTGATGTCCACCAAGATGGTCAGGTCCTTCAGACTGGTCACCAGGCACAGCTCCTGGAAGGTCAAATGATGTTCAACACCTCCCAGCTATATAGATAAATAAGATTTATTGGACAATTTAGAAATTCACATTTCAGCCACACAAGTGGATACAACGCATTTAAAACCATCGAGGATAACAGAAAAAGTTTTACAATGTAGTTACTCCTAAACCTAGTCCCACAAAAAAGTAATAATTTTATCAATAAAGAAGGTCCATGGTCATGTTCATTAGGCACTAAACGGAAGAAAGCAGACTGAAAATAAGAGGGAATACCTGGCCTTAAGTTGTAATTTGTAATTTTTTTTTGTTGCATTCTCTAATGAACACGACTCAGGTATCTGTTGTGTTGGTCTGCACTTGGGTCTCAGACAGCATCTGTGGTACCTGACTCACCTAGTCTCTTCTTTACCTGCTTTCATAAGGTCGAGCTAGCCACCACAAAACTTCATGGGCCAGTTTCCCAGATCCAGTCTTGGTTTAAAAATCATTCTCAAAGGAGATTCCCTATTTGAATAACTTCTTAATCCAGTACTAGGCTTAATATGGGTCCGGAAAAACGACGCTATGAGTATGGCTCTCCTATTGGATTCGGTCTCACCTGGTTCATGGCCTCGTAGCCAGACTGCACACTGATGTTGAAGCTCTCCTCGCTGTCGCCATCGTCCGACTTGGACAGGATGTTGTTGATGTGGTGGAACACGTTGCTCTGGTGCAGGAATTGGTGGTCCGACTGTTTGAACTTCAGACTCCAACACCTGATAGAAAGAGAGGGACACACTCCGGGTCAACGGTGAGATCACGCACTCACATTGATCAGTACACAGTGGTAGCTAAGTTGGTTGGAGGACTGTGCACCCACAGGCACCTGAGCTTTCAAATACATATATATTTTTTGCAACCCCACTTTATTACTAGAAAATGATCAATTTGTAATTTTCAATGATTAGTAATGTTTTGAACTAGTCTATATTAAAATATTTTTGAATGAAGACTGCATTTTGCACCCCCAACCCCCGTCGCCTCAAGATGAATAGTTTTGGCCACTAAAGTTTTGCTTCGCTTGCGCGACACTGTTTTGGTTCAGTGCAGTTAATAGAAAGTGCTAGTTACACTGCTGGTGTTAAAATGAAAAAGAACCTGCAAAGGAAAACGGTTTATTTATTTTGTTGTGCTGTTGTTACATTCGTATTGTTGTTTCATGTCCGATGCACTCAGGGTGTTGTTAAATATAATTTGAACAGCGTGCAACACGAGTAAATTCATTGTATAATTTCACTTCGCCTGTAAGAACTCAGATACATTTTTTTTATAGAGTGCTTTTTACATCAGCAGATGTCACAAAGTGCTATACAGAAACCCAGCCTAAAACCCCAAACAGCAAGCAATGCAGATGTAGAATCACGATGGCTAGGAAAAACTCCCTAGAAAGACAGGAACCTAGGAAGAAACCTAGAGAGAGGAACCAGGCTCTGAGGGGTGGCCGGGTGGAGATTATAAGAGTACATGGCCATTAAGGCCATGAAGAGCATGTCATGTCTGATTAGGCTTTGCTGTGTCGCAGCCTCTGGACTGAGTAGCCTTATCTTCCATCAGCCAATTCATGTTAGGTAGCTTGTGGGCTGTCAATGAGTAGCTCGCAAGTAGATACTGAGAAATAATCAGTAGACCTAATATTACATGATTAAATCTAGGGGAGTAATGGTACTCTTATTGTACCAAACTGTTCGCTACGGGGAGCTCGGTTTGCACAGTGAACTCAAATGAATAAATATTTAAAAAACACTTGGCCTATAGGCTATGCCTGCGTTGTATGCCTCTTGAGTAAATCTGAGCTGTAAAAAACATTTCAGGCTATTCCGTTAAACAACTAGAGCCTATGCGTACATTGTAATCAAAATTAGAATTTTTATTGGTGCATTTAAAACTAACATTTCGTGAGGCGCAGCCGGGAAGTAGTTCTGTACTATGACAAGTGGTGGGGTCGTTTCACCAGGAGGATCCTCCATCATCGTTTAAATCTCCAGTTTGGAAACATTTTGGATTCCCAGTAGAATACAACAGCAATAGACAGAGAGAGTATGTCACCACTGCTCAATGAGAATAGCCTATGCAGCTGCCAACACCTCAAAAATGTTGACTCATTGAAGCTGACATCACCCCAGTATTCCTACCACGGGAACAAGACAAAACGCAAAAAAACAACACCATTTTGTGTCCCTTCTACATTCAAGCATCACTTTGCAGCTGATTCTGACCGGGCTGGAGAAATTACAAGAGCGGTAGGAATGTTTATAACCGAACGTTCGTAATGCTAGGGCCACGTTACCAACGTCGCCCTGTCGCACCCATTTCAGCAAACAGGTAGTACCCGCTCAATATAAGCAAGCTGAGACTGAAGTGGTCAATGAATTGGCAATGCACCCTGTGTTGTGCTTACTACAGATGGATGGACCTCCAGGGCTACAGAGCATTACTTAACAGTGACAACCCATCACATTACCTTTGAGTGGGAAATGAAAAGTAGCCTACCAGACATGCCTCCTTTATGAGTCACACAAAAGCGCATGACTGAGCCATGTTTACATACTGATTTCACACGCATATTGCACTTTATTTTAGTGATGTTAATGAGTAATCATGTGTTTTTATAAAAAAAAATACAAAGTGTAGGTATTCCTGATTGTGCTCTCACCAGGCATTATATGACTCATGATCAATACATACCGAATCTTGGGAATGGTGAACCATTACACCCCTAATGAAATTATATTTTTTCTTCCCAAGCCGTTTACAGGCATTTAACACCATTCTGTATCCATTTTCTCAACATCAATCGGTTTGATCACATAGTGAAAATGTTTTTTCTTCAAAAAGCAGAACGGTCAAGTAGTGTGCTTGCTGAGACTACACTTTTGTTATTCCTCATAGTTTATGATTATTCTGTTTTTTCATCATGATTATTCTGCTTCTCCACAATTTGCTGTAAAATATGTAGCCTACTCAATGTGGTGTGTTGTTTAAGAAGCCACTATTAAACAGAATGACAATAAAAAATAAAACATCTAGTAGCCTAGTCCTGTAACAGCAGGCTACAGATTTGTACCAATGTAAAACCCTCTAATTGTCTCTCATATTAAAAAGGCACGATTCTTAAGGTAGGCTTCAGTAGAATGGTGTGTGGTTATAAGAACCAAAACGCATTCACATTATGTATGCAGTGCTGTACTTTGTTTCTATTCATCAAATTAGGCTTACACAATAACAAAATACGCAGAATGAATATGAATAGCTCGCAAAAACGTTTCTTTTTATGAAGTAGCTCTTTTGAAATAAATGGTTGGAGTCTCCTGCTCTAGCCCAAACCGTTCAAATATGACCAATATTACTGGAGTTATAGTTTATTATTTTAATTGCAGATCCAGGGTGAAATGTATGGATAGCTGCCAATTTAGCTGCCAATTTAAAAATAATAATTTGATAATGATTCATGAATAATATGTTTGCAATATATTTTTTATGTGAACATAATCTATGGCCAGATTTTTATGCAAAAATGTTCAAGTCGATAGTTCAATGCCCTACCAGATAACAGTGCCATATTGAGAAAGAAAATAGATTTTGTGGGTCACAGGGTTGGTAGGGTTTCATACCTATCAATTATTGGGTGTGGGATTTTCAGAGAAGGGAGTAGATTAGTAAATCGAGTCATCAAAACACTTTTTCAATAGAATTTATTGTGGCAAAACCTAAGAAAAATACAGTTCCTTCAGAAATTATTCAAACACTGACTTACTCCACATTTTGTTGGATGGATTTTTCTTTCACTCATCTACACACAATACCCCATAATGACAAAGAGAAAACATGTTTTTAGTATGTTTTTATGTATTGAAAATTAAATCCAGAAATCTCATTTACACACCCCTGAGTTAATACTTTAAAGAAACACCTTTGGCATCGATTACAGCTGTGAGTCTTTCTGGCTGAGTCTCTAAGAGCTTTCCACAATTGGATTGTGCAATATTTGCCCATTATTATTTTCTAAATTCCTTCAAATTGGTTGTTGATTATTGCTAGACAACCAGTTTCAGGTCTTGCCATAGATTTTCAAGTAGATTTAAGTTAAAACTGTAACTCGGCCAATCAGGAACATACACCGTCTTATTGGTAAGCAACTCCAGTGTAGATTTGTTAAATAAAGGTTAAAAAAAACACTATAACAATATTGGCTTATGTTTTAGGTTATTGTCCTGCAGAAAGATCTTGTGGAATTCATCTTTGAATTGATTGCGCCGGATGAGGAGATGGCTGCTGTTTTACGGGCTCCTAACCAATTGTGCTATTGTGTGTGTTTTTTACCGTTATTTGTAATTTATTTTGTACACAATGTTTCTGCCACCGTCTCTTTATGACCGAAAAGAGCTTCTGGATATCAGAACAGCGATTACTCACCTCGCTCTGGAAGAAGTTTTTTTCTTTAACGAGTCGGATGCAAAGGATTTACTTCAGACACCCCACAAGGCCCAAATCCCCGTCATTCACATGAAGAAGAGACGGAGATATTGGGGACGTAGGTCGGGGTGCCTTGTAAGGATCCGACGGCGAGAGAGTAATCCCCCTCTACCATCAGTCCTAATAGCCAACGTGCAATCATTGGATTACAAAATGGATGAGCTCCAATCAAAACTATCCTACCAACGGGACATTAAAAACGGTAATATCTTATGTTTCACCGAGTCGTGGCTGAACGACGACATGGATAACATATAGCTGGCTGGGTGTTCGGTCCATTAGCAAGATAGACAGCTGGTGTACGAAATCTAATATTAAGGAAGTATATAGGTTGTGCTTGCCTGACGTAGATTATTTAACGATAAGGTGTAGACGACACTATTTTCCAAGAGAGTTTTCATCTATATTTTTCGTAGCAGTCTATTTACCGCCACAAACCGATGTTGGTACTCAACGAGCTGTATAAGGCCATAAGCAAACAAGAAAATGTTCATCCAGAGGTGGCGCTCCTAATGGCTGGCGACTTTAAAGCAGGGAAACTTACATCTGTTTTTACCTCATTTCTACCAGCATGTTAAATGTGCAAGCAGAGGAAAAGAAACACTAGACCCCCTTTACTCCACACACACAGACGCAAATTGGAGTACATACAATGGTTCCTCCTTTAAAGGTTGCGTCATACTGCGGCACACCTTGCGTGCTGCTGCAGCATTCTGTAGCACGTCATTTAATTGTCAGACATTTTTTCTGTTACTGCAAGTTATTGCTAGTTTGACCACCAGAGGGCATCTTTGAGAAGCATTTGATAGTATTCCGTATCGGCATTACCAGAGAATTTAAAACCTTTTTTGTAATAACATAGTACATGGGATTGATTAAGAAATTTGGCTTAATTTGATTGATATTATGGTGTTTCTATTCAGAGAAAAACGAAAACCATTAGGATGGAATAGAAAATATGGCACTGTACAACGTGACGGTCGGGAGTAGGCTACAGGATTGTAGGATTCTAAATTGTTTGCCTTCATAAGACAACTTTGTTCCAATATTTCTGTAAATCAGTGATATTTATTCCCATAGTAATTCGTTATGGATCCATAACTAAATCAACATCTGCATTTTGAAAGAGTATTCTTTTACCATAATGTTATTAATGAAATGTGCTTATTTGTTTATTAGGCTACTGTGCAGTCTACAATACATACTGTAGTAAACATGTGAAAGTGCCTGATTCCTTACATAAGGGAGAGGAGGCCATGTCTGTACTACAGAATGCAGGGCACGTGGGAGACAGGTGTTATTTCATAGTTGTGATGTCTTCACTATTATTCTACAATGTAGAATAACTGGGACTTGACTGGAACTGGGCCTTGACTGGAACCATTCGATATGATTGGTCATTTAAAACCTTGGGACCCAAATGCGTAATAAGTGCTCTAACACCCCCCCCCCTGTGGTGGTCTGGAGCAATGAAGCCGGAAGTCGGAAGTTTACATACACCTTAGCCAAATACATTTAAACTCAGTTTTTCCACAATTCCGGACATTTAATCCTAGTAAAAATACCCTGTCTTAGGTCAGTTAGGATCACCACTTTATTTTAAGAATGTGAAATAATAATAGTAGTGAGAATGATTTATTTCAGCTTTTATTTCGTTCATCACAATCCCAGTGGGTCAGAAGTTTACATACACTCAATTAGTATTTGGAAGCATTGCCTTTAAATTGTTGAACTTGGGTCAAACGTTTCGGTTGGCCTTCCACAAGCTTCCCACAATAAGTTGGGTGAATTTTGTCCCATTCCTCCAGACAGAGCTGGTGTAACTGAGTCAGGTTTGTAGGCCTCCTTGCTTGCTTTTTCAGATCTGCCCACACATTTTCTATGGGATTGAGGTCAGGGCTTTGTGATGGCCACTCCAATACCTTGACTTTGTTGTCCTTCAGCCATTTTGCCACAACTTTGGAAGTATGCTTGGGGTCATTGTCCATTTGGAAGACCCATTTGCGACCAAGCTTTAACTTCCTGACTGATGTCTTGAGATGATGCTTCAATATATCCACATAATTTTCCATCCTCATGATGCCATCTATTTTGTGAAGTGCACCAGCCCCTCCTGCAGCAAAGCACCCCCACAACATGATGCTGCCACCCCCGTGCTTCACGGCTGGGATGGTGTTCTTCGGCTTGCAAGCCTCTCCCTTTTCCTCCAAACATAACGATGGTAATTATGGCCAAACAGTTCTATTTTTGTTTCATCAGACCAGAGGACTTTTCTCCAAAAAGTACAATCTTTGTCCCCATGTGCAGTTACAAACCGTAGTCTGGCTTTTTTTATGGCGGTTTTGGAGCAGTGGCTTCTTCCTCGCTAAGAGGCCTTTCAGATTATGTCGATATAGGACTCATTTTACTGTCGATATAGATATTTTTGTACCTGTTTCCTCCAGCATCTTCAGAAAGTTCTTTGCTTTTGTTCTGGGATTGATCTGCACTTTTCGCACCAAAGTACGTTCATCTCTAGGAGACAGAACGCATCTCCTTCCTGAGCGGTATGACGGCTGCGTGGTCCCATGGTGTTTATACTTGTGTACTATTGTTTGTACAGATGAACGTGGTACCTTCAGGTGTTTGGAAATTGCTCCCAAGGATAAACCAGACTTGTGGAGGTCTACAATATATTTTTTTGTGAGGTCTTGGCTGATTTCTTTTGATTTTCCCATGATGTCAAGCAAAGAAGCACTGAGTTTGAAGGTAGGCCTTGAAATACATCCACAGGTATACCTCCAATTGACTCAAATTATGTCAATTAGCCTATCAGAAGCTTCTAAATCAATGGCATAATTTTCTGGAATTTTCCAAGCTGTTTAAAGGCACAGTCAACTTAGTGTATGTAAACTTCTGACCCACTGTTATTGTGATACAGTGAATTATAAGTGAAATAATCTGTCTGTAAACAACTGTTGGAAAAATTACTTGTCATTTACAAAGTAGATGTCCTAACAGACTGTCCTAAGAAATGTGTGGAGTGTTTGAAAAAGAGTTGTAATGACTCCAACCTAAGTGTATGTAAACTTCTGACTTCAACTGTACATACCCAAACCAGTTTCAGCAGTTCCGAATTAGCCCTCCTTATGTCGTTTGACCCCACATGGACTATGACCGCATCAGCCCCGGGCAGCTGTCGTAGAACGGTAGGAAACCGCCTAGTAATGTCCTGTATGCGATCTCCAGGATAGCATACGTTTTTTCCCCCCAGGAACCGAGATGTTTCTCACCATAGAACTGCCGATGATAACGGCTGGTGAAATGGCAGAGGTCCAGCAGATTTTGCGCCTCAAGCCGGCCACAAAACCCAATGTGGCTGACAGAGGAGCCAGTGCATCAGACACACTCGAGTTTTGGTAAGAGGAGGAGCGCAGTAGATCTGAGGCAGGGTCCCCCCTGGAAGGTGGAGGATCCAAGTCCAAGGCAGAATCCCCCAGGGAAAGAGTCCGGATAGGTGACGATGGTGCGGTAACCTCCAAAGCCAAGATGCTGTAACTGGATTTGGGACAATAGAGCGCTGAGTACCAGGCCATTAGCGACTGGTAGGCTACTAATGACCATCAACAGCATCAGAGTGCAGTTTTGGAGAAGCCTAGTTACTGTTACACAATGGTCACGTGGAATTTGACTGTGGTCATGACTTGTGACTGCAGGTGTGGCAGTGATACGGCCCTATACCATATAGCAAACTTCAGACACTGGAAGGAGTCGTTTCTGAGTGGCAGAGGGTGCTTTTGCATAGAGGTTTAGTTGCCGTTTTTTTCGTGGGCCTGAAAATAATTGCTCAGAATGTAAAATAATGCTATTAACCGGTTCCCATGCATTTAAAATAAAGTTTCTGTTGCGGAACACTTTTGGTTTTCTGTTATGTTCCATGAACCAGTTAAAACACCTGTTACAGTATTTACTTAGGTTGATGACAACACAGTTGATACTACTCATTAGATGAAAAGGTGATGCTGGACAGCACTCTTTAGTCTACCGGATACTTGTATGTTGAGAAACCCAGCGGTTCTAGTTATTTTTTTAAATGTGAAAAAAAAAAAACTGTGGCCGTGAAAAAATATTTGGTAAAGTTAACATTATATTGCCTATCCATATACATAGAAAAGTATTTGACCCTTTAAAAGATATAGCTTCGTCTTATTGCAAGATAATATGCTCTGTTTCAAGTGTATGGTTAAAATTATTTAGCTAAAGGCAGGTTTGAGTTTAAAGCGGAGGTGAACTTTGAGCAACAAGGCCACCGTACCTGAGGGCCATCTGCTGCAGGGAGCTGCCACTAGGAAGCGACATCATGAGGTCGGAGATGGTCTGGAGGAGGCGGTGGAAGGTGTGCGGGAGGGGGTGGGCGGCCTCCCCGGCAATCACAATGTCAGACAGCGGGTGCTCACACACTCCAAGGTCCCTCTCCTGTGTGTACGAAGAAAACATAATGGAAAACTTTATAAACACACACATATTAATGACGCAATGACTTCAGACACACATTGACATTGTCTGAATATAGAAAATGTTTGTCCTGGTACTACAAATAAAAACGTTTATGTATCCAGGTTTCTCTCATTGAGATAATCTATTTCGCAAGAGACCCCCCCCCACCACCAAGGTCCTGGATTCTTAATCAAACATCACCTGCTCCATTACAATTTCCTTGTTCCCATGGGCTTTATTTTCATCCTCCTCCTCTTCCTCGGGTTGAAATGGTGACGGGGTGAGGGAGGCGACAAAGTGCCACAGGATGTCGTGCAGCGAAGTGGTCTGGATCACGTTACACAGCAGCCAGTTGAATGCCTGAGGAGGGGGAGATGGGTTAGATGGTGGCTCAGTCCTTTTCATTTTACAACAAAAACCTGAAATGTAATCATTTATTGCATATAAAAGTAACAAAAACCAACAATGTACAACGTTGACAAAAGTTATTTGTTTGAAAATCACCAGATCACAGGTTAAGGACAGAGAGAGGGGAGAGCGATACAATTTAGGAAAAAGGTACAGTGCTTTCCAAACTACTAACCTAAACCTAATCTTAACCCTAGTAATACTACTTCAGAAAAATAAACATTCTAATCAGTTTATCATCTCAGATATTGCCTACACTTTTGTCCTTTCTAACAGGGCCGTCTAGCGACTACCACTGACACCTCAAAGAGGATGTTAGCCAACAGGCTAATCACATTAGCATTTGACATTACACAGCTAACTGTTTAATTGTGCTATACAACTGCAAATGCCCAGCTAGAGTAAGAATGAGACATTTTCCTATGGGAAATACTTAATGTACACCATCATGTGTACATTAAGACTATCTTTGACAGACGTACCTCCATGGCGAAGACCCTGCAGGCGGACTTGCGGAGGGCATGTTTCATGGCCACCTCCAGACCCTCCAGGTCGTGGTGCTGGATGACGAAGGCCAGGACGGGCCACTGGAAGTTCCTCTCGCCCTTACTGAGGGATCCATGGGCCGAGATGAGACGGGACAGTTCCGGGGACGGGTGGCGCAACAGAGAGGAACCCACTTCTGGAGGGGACAGTGTTACAATGAAGTGATAATGCCCCGAGAAGCTGGTGTTTGGAGGATATATTGGCATGGGGTTGTTAGGCCCAAGACGAAGTCTTCGAGGGCATTATCTCTTTTATATGGGTTACCAGCATGTAAAAATAATGATTGACATATCTTCATTAAAAACTTTATTTGTATTAATTTATTCATACTATTTCATCCTTCAATAAGATATAGTCCAGACACAAATCTAGGGTTTCTAGCCAAGCTCGCTGGTTGTTCAGTTTTTGTTCTGTATCTATGGACACGACCTAGTCGTTCAGGCTTTTTGTTCTGTATCTATGGACAGAACCCAATTGTTCGTTCTAAATGTTCCATTGCCATACTGGCGGGCAACGTTCTTATTCCTTGCTTGTTAGCTAGCCAACTATGGCTAACTTACAGTCACATCAAAAAGTAGAGACAGAATAACAGCAAAGTAGTTGCATTTGAATTTGTTTAAGCTGTTTTCTAGTGACATTTATTTGGATACATCCATAACAATGAGCTAATGAGGCGTGATTTCGCCTGGCATAGAAAATGTGCTCTCTCGTCAGGACACTGTTGTTCAGAGGAGCTAGCCAACAACACAGCTAACACAATCACTTCAAACTGAAACTGGAAAGACTGCCAACTAGCTGCACTTCGTTTCGTTTGACCTTTTTTCAATTAACATTTCTTTGTATATATCCATAAAAATTTATCCAGCTGAATCATGATTTCGAACGGCTGAGAAATGCAGCCTGCCTGTCTGTCTCGTCCCGACACGTTCATTAATATGGGACAGCTGGAGATGATTGGTAATACTTGGAAATAATTTGCAACCCTATTACAGCTGACATTTACAAATAATGAATCCTATGAAAACAAAAAAAAGAGTTACACTTCAATGTCTTTATCATGTAATGTCATTACCATAATCATTTTGTAGTAAACACCAGGTACATGAGTTAATAGTGAAGTGTAGAATAACTTTTGTCTGCATCCAAAACCTTTAGATTAATGGACTCGACTAGTAAATAGGATAAAATCCCTATATTTTGGTGGTTCAGGGGAAGGTTTACCCACCTGCATCCCCACTGTGGACTCTGCGTCTGGGTACGGCTTTGACCCTGGCCGGGGAGGCCGAATGCTGCTTGTCGTACTCAGAGGCCACCACAGAATAGGACCTCTGGAACACCGTCCGCTTGGACAAGTCACTGTCTGTGATTGGGCTGGTCTCTAGACTGCAGGAGATACAACAAAGAAATGTTGACCATCTGTTTATGTCATACATGACACATAAATACAACACACACTCACACTGGTACGAGTCTCTTTCACACACACACACACACAAAGATATGACACACGCTACAACCACATACAACACACACAGACATAATCACAGTCTGCTCATCTCTACTCTCAAAAAGAAGTGTGTGTGTTACCTGGGCGGCATGGACTTCATGTTGCTCTCGGGCTCCTCGAACACGTTGGGGCATGCGTCGGGGGTGACTGAGATGTAGGGCGCAGGGACAGATGTGGAGCGCAGGTACCTCATCTCGTCCTGGAACAGGTTGTCATCTGTGTACCCACCAAAGTTCTCTGTGTGCTGCCTGGAAGAGAGGAGATGTTTACGTACATGTATAATATGTAGTTCAAAGATTTAGTGTTTAGGTTATGTGGATGCTACCTCCTAGCAAATAAATGTTAAGAATTCCATGATGGTTTTCACTGTGTAACATGTTCACGGGATATGGGTAAGATACTATACACACAAAATGTATGATCATCATCACTTGAATTAAAGTGGCCACAGCGCTTTAAGTGTAATGCCGTCCCAAAGGACATTAAACTAAAGGAGACTGTTTGGGAAGCAAAAATAAAAGGAAATCACCTTCAATTTCTTCCCTCCCAGTCTCTCCAGTCCTTTTTATTTTGATCATCACAATAGCTATCCATCATTTACCTGGCCAGCGTCTGCAGGTAGAGGCAGCCGATCTTGTTGGGCATCTCGTCCGAGACACCCTCCTTGAGGCTGGGCAGTGTGGAGTGGAGCGGGCGAGGCGGGTGGTGGCACAGCAGACTGGGCTCGGCAGCACTGCTTAGGGACAGCAGGAACAGGGCGTTGGCACGGATCACCTGGTGGGCCTCCATAGTGGGAAGCGCCCGCGGGGTCTTCACCTGCAGGGGCTTCTTCCTCGACTGCTTCACCTGGATGGGTAGGGAGGGTGGTTAGAGGTCACGTGTGGGTTAGAGGGGGCAGCAGGTAGCCCAGCAATTAAGGGAATTGGGCCAGTAACCGAAAGGTTACGGAGTATGGCACTTAACCTTAACTGCTCCTGTAAATAGCTCTGGATAAGAGCTTCTGCTAAATGAATAAAATGTAAAGTTGAAGTGTGGTAATATTTGTAAGTAGAGGGCTGCGGGTCCCGAGAGAGATCATTGTGGCGCTGTCTGCATTTTTCATGCTTCTGTTGGAAGCGTGCGGTCAGATCAGACAACTTTGGGATTAAAATATTTTTTGTTGTCCCGCAGATTATTTGGAAACGGTCATCTTTCTGCACTTTATTGGTTAGCTTATCTATTGTATTAAAAGCACATCTCTGTCGCATTATTCACACACTCAGAATTTGCTGCTTAAAGTTACGTAGCCTACCTCGCCTATCCTAGTTGGGTGTGCGAGATCAAGTGCGCCTAGTATAGGTGTGGTCTCAATGAAATAGAGTAGGCTGCCTATGCATGGGTGTAGAAGCACGGGGCAGTTATCTTTCCAAGGAAATATACCTCCTAAATATGATTAAGATATAGGTAACTACATTGCCTATAAATAAATATTGATCAATCATATTTGTGACCCGTTTCAGGAAACTAGGCGTATGTCACGGGTCACTACTTCACAGGAGAACCGTTTGAACGTAAACTAAATGTATTTATTTTTTTATCAAAACGCGTCTTTTGCCAGAAATGCCTTCTCAAACGTGTGAACTTTCATGTGCCTTAATAACAAACTTGTATGCCATCTGTAAATATGAATACAATTGTTAAAAGAAAAATTGCCAAAAAAGGCAGAAACCTTCCCGCTAGCCGTGATTGGCTGAGATAATGAGTGGGCTGGACATGCCGAGAGTTGAGTTTGGATTGGTCTCCCATATAGCATGCTTCTGTCTATTTAAGCTTGTCAGTATGCGTTGGTAATCCTGTCTAACGCTGCTTTTAATGTATTGTGTATTAAAGTGTTGCTCTCCACTTTTTGGAGGACTGAGTTTTGAAATCCGTGGAATTCGAGTATGATAGCTAAGGAGATGTAGAAAACACCTGTCTCCGGATTACATCTTCAAACTAAGGGCAACCATGGCATCCGACAGGAGACGCGTCCAACCATGAATGATGTATACGAATAAGATAGTCTAGCTAGCTACATTTTCAGATATTACACATTTCTCATTTTGACAGAAAGAGACAATGTTAGCTAGCTAACATTGAACCTAGTTGGTTAGCTACCTGCAGATTCATGCAGGGTAGTAACGTCATGAGTTGTGATTATGGTTGATTGTTTACCTAGCTAGCTAGCTAACGTTAGCTGGCTGGCTCGCTAGCTAACGTTACGTATATCACCTTACTATTCGTATCTCAGAGCCATTTGCTTAGCTAGCTATAGCGGGTGTTAGCTAGCTAACATTAAACCTAGTTAGTTAGCTACCTGCAGATTCATGCAGGGTAGTAACGTCATGAGTTGTGATTATGGTTGATTGTTTACCTAGCTAGCTAGCTAACGTTAGCTGGCTGGCTCGCTAGCTAACGTTACGTATATCACCTTACTATTCGTATCTCAGAGCCATTTGCTTAGCTAGCTATAACGGGTGTTAGCTAGCTAACATTGAACCCGGTTGGTTAGCTACCTGCTCTGAAAATGTTTTATAGCCTAAAAAGTAGGCTATAAAACATCGCTCAAAAGAAAGTGCAAGTCTCTCCAACTCAGCTCTCTTAAACTACATCTAGCCTATTCGCTGATAAAGCCCAGTAATACAATAGGCCACGTAAGAATCACTGGTAATTAAACCTATTTTTGCCCATTTTGAAATTGCCTATAGGGCGCAAAACTGCTACGACCATGGTTGGTAAGTGAGCTGCATCGTTACATATGCCTAAAATAACAGAGGGACTACGGTTGGGTTCGGGACAAGTTCTTGCAGTAGCAGGTGGGAATCGGACAGAAATCCAGCGGGTGTGGGCGAGTGCAGTGTGAAATGTGAAACAATTGATTAAAGCTTCGAGAAGTACAGTACCTTTTCCCTTGCTGCAGTCTGCTTCTCTCTCAGGTACTTCTCCCTGCAACGGTCACACACCAGGTACCAGGTGCTTCCGCCGATCCCGCCGTCTCCACAGTTCCCTGCCCAGCCCCCACAGAAGTGGCCGATGCTGTTATAGCCCTGGCCTCCCGCATAGCGACCGCAACCTGCCGAAAACAAAAAAACTAATTAAGCTAAAATCCGCCGACTTAAATAGAACATATTAATATACATTTATCTCTATGCTAAGATCATATTGAGTAGTGTTGCCATATTAGCAGAGATACTGTGCAAATGGTTCAATGGGGTTAGCCACCCTCAGCCTCAGTATGAAGAAATGTTCTGCTTTAAGACGTTATTTTTCATCCACAAATGTAATAAACAAAATATAGTCTTTCATAGGACTTTAAAGTCTGACTTTTATATGTGAGAGGTAGCCTTAACCGCTTAACCACAGTGATATGGCATGTGTATTTCTAACAGTATGGAATAAAAGCAAACCCAACATTGTTGGTCTTACCTGGGTGAGCCTGCCTCATGTGGTAGGTGACAGGGTAGGGGTGCGACTCCCCACACAGCTCACAGATGGTGTCCTTCTCCGGTCCCCCCATGGCGAGCTGGGCCATCTCCCCAAACAGGTTCCCCCTGGGGCGCACCTCCGCCTTATCTCTTTTCTTTTTCTCCTTCTTGGACTTCTTAGTGTCCTTCTCATTCTCCTTTTTCTTCAGGATGGCGCTGGAGCCCGGGCTGGGGAAAATCATGTTTTGGGTGGCTGCCTTGATGGTCGCCATGGAGATGTCCTCCCAGAATGCAACGAGGTGCTGGAGGGTGAGCGGCAGGATGGACTTAGCCCTCATGGGAGGGTGAGAGGCCACCTCGAAGGAGACGTGCTCCCCCTTGCCGTCCTCGCACTTTTCGGGCAGCGGAGGCTCTTTGAGCATTGACAGGACCTTGTTTTTGTTGATGCTGCCCATCTTGGAGATGTCTGGCCCGTGCGGGGCGATGTTGAACATATTGAGGGCCGAGGATATCTCCAGTGAGTGACGGTTTTTCAGCTTGCTTTCCTTCTCCTCTTGGCCGCCCTGGCCACCCAGCGAGCTGCGGATGGGCGCGTGCTCCTTGGTCCGCTCTGGGTTGAACTTGAGGAACGAGGAGCAGGCCATGGCGTCGTGGACGATACCCTCGTGCCAGAGGAACGCAGCGAAGACCGCCCGGGCACACTCTGCAACGGAGGGTGACATGGCCTGCTTGGCGGGCTCGGCGACCCTCGACGAGCTCTCGCCCTTGAAGAGCGGGCCCGACTTGTCCTTCTTGGGGCGCACGTGTCGGCTTGAGGTCTTGCGGCTGACTTTGGGCGACAAGCGGCTGCTCTCCAGCTCCTCCTTGACGGGTGCCTTGCCGATGCTGAAGTGCACCTTTGAGGAGCCCTCCTCTGCATTGCTCACCTCCACGTTTTCGTTGTTTCCCTCATCATCATTGGAAAGAAGAGCACTAGACGTACACACCTCCACCACCTCGCTGTGGAGGTTCTCCTGGGTCACATGGGGCGACGGGGTGCGGTTCTCCGCGTTCCTATCACCTCCTTTGCTGCTCCCGTCCTTGGGTGGTAGTTTGGGTTTGGGTGAGGTGGACCTTCCCCTTAGGGGCTCCGAGGTGAGAGGGACCTTCTTCTTCCTCAGGGTGTCCGGGTCCAGGGTGTACGAGTCCGACTTGGACCTTTCTCTGGGCGGGTCCAGCCGAGCCTTGGATGAGGGGCTGACTTTGGGAGGGAGGTTCTGGTCATGGGGTTGGTTCTTGTCTTGTGGCATGTTCTTGTCAATTGGTTGGTTCTTGTCTTGTGGCATATTCTTGTCAATTGGTTGGTTCTTGTCCTGAGCAAAGTTCTTATCGTGCTGGGTGGAGGAGGAGCGGGGGCGAGGAGGTGCTGGAGGGGCTAGACCTCCCCGAGGAGGAGGAAAGACCCTTCTGCTTGGGCGAGGTGGAGCGGGAGCCAGGGTTAGGCGACTCGGCGCGCAGCCCGGAGGAGTTACGATCACGCCCGTCGGCCTTCAGCGCCTGCAGGGTGTTGTGGTTGGGCGAGTGGGAGCGGCTATGGGAGTCCGACCGCAGCTTGGCGGTGTCCGACCTCAGGATCAGTGCCTCGCTGGCCGCCGGATCTTTGCTTTTGGACTGTTCCGAGGAGCGCCCGCTGCGCCCCTCCTGTTTTGGGGAGCGACTTTCCAGTCGTTGTTTGGTGGCCGGGGGACATGGGATGTGCCCCTGAGTTACCTAGTAGCCAGCCACAACATAGAAACAGTTATACTATAATTCAGAGGTTTACTGTAAAAGGCAGCACATCTGAGTACAATGCTCAACATCTAAGGGTCAAAACAAAATGGATTATGAAAGGGAAGAAAAAATGGAGGGGAGAGAAGAGAAACCACAGTCTGGACATTTTATTATTATTTTTTTAACATGTTAAAACATAAAAAAATGAAATCATTATTTTTGAGTCAATAAGAAACCAATTTTTTCTTATATTGTGAAAAGTTGTGGACCAATACATTTTAGTAAAGTGACAGCATTCAGGCAGAAGACATAGATAATTCTAGAAGAGCCTTCAATGGCATTGACATAGTAACTTTTCCAAAGTATATTAATCTACCTACGCATGTCTGAAGGCCCCTCACACAGACAGGGGTAGCTAATGGATCATGGTGCAACTGATGAGAAGAAGCCCATGCAGCCCAGCACTGTGCCCTAGACAAGGTAATATAAACTCAGCAAAAAAACAAATGTCCCTTTTTCAGGACCCTGTCTATCAAAGATAATTCGTAAAAATCCAAATAACTTCACAGATCTTCATTATAAAGGGTTTAAACACGGTTTCCCACTCTGGTTCAATGAACCATAAACAATTAATGAACATGCACCTGTGGAACGGTCGTTAAGACACTAACAGCTTACAGACGGAAGGCAATTAAGGTCACAGTTATGAAAATTTAGGACACTAAAGAGGCCTTTCTACTGACTCTGAAAAACCCCAAAAGAAAGATGCCCAGGGTCCCTGATCATCTGCTTGAACGTACCTTAGGCATGCTGCAAGGAGGCATGAGGACTGCAGATGTGGCAAGGCAATAAATTGAAATGTCCGTACTGTGAGATGCCTAAGACAGCGCTACAGGGAGACAGGACGGACAGCTGATCGTCCTCGCAGTGGCAGACCACATATAACAACACCTGCACAGGATCGGTACATCCGAACATCACACCTGCGGGACAGGTACAGGATGGCAACAACAACTGCCCGAGTTACACCAGGAACGCACAATCCATCAGTTCTCAGAATGTCCGCAATAGGCTGAGAGAGGCTGGACTGAGGGCTTGTAGGCCTGTTGTAAGGCAGGTCCTCACCAGACATCACCAGGAACAACGTCGCCTATGGACACAAACCCACCGTCGCTGGACCAGACAGGACTGGCAAAAAGTGCTCTTCACTGACGAGTCGCGGTTTTGTCTCACCAGGGGTGATGGTTGGATTTGCGTTTATCGTCAAAGGAATGAGCGTTACACCGAGGCCTGTACTCCGGAGCGGGATCGATTTGGAGGTGGAGGGTCCTTCATGGTCTAGGGGGGTGTGTCACAGCATCATCGGACTGAGCTTGCTGTCATTGCAGGCAATCTCAACGCTGTGTGTTCCAGGGAAGACAACCTCCTCCCTCATGTGGTACCCTTCCTGCAGTCTCATCCTGACATGACTCTCCAGCATGACAATGCCACCAGCCATACTGCTCGTTCTGTGCGTGATTTCCTGCAAGACAGGAATGTCATTGTTCTGCCATGGCCAGTGTAAGAGCCCGGATCTCAATCCCATTGAGCACGTCTGGGACCTGTTGGATAGGAGGGTGAGGGCTAGGGCCATTCGCCCCAGAAATGTCCGGGAACTTGCAGGTTCCTTGGTGGAAGAGTGGGGTAACATCTCACAGCGAGAACTGGCAAATCTGGTACAGTCCATGAGGAGGAGATGCACTGCAGTACTTAATGCAGCTAGTGGCAACACCGGATACTGACTGTTACTTATTTTGACCCACCCTTTGCTCAGGGACACATTCAATTTATGTTAGTCACATGTCTGTGGAACTTGTTCAGTTTATGTCTCAGTTGTTGAATCTTGTTATGTTCATACAAATATTTACACATGTTACGTTTGCTGAAAATAAACTTTTTTTTTTGCTGAGTTTATAATTGGTCTTTAGAATGGATCCTGTCTAGGGACATTAGTCCCACCCCTTTTCCTTCTGATAATTGTAACTAGTGTTTTACTCTTTATAATCTTATTTATCCTGTTGTTCAGCATTAAGTGACTCAGTAACTGATTCCCGCATTTCAGTCTGAAGGAGGCATGCATTTTGTATGTTACCCACCCTTTTGCCTGAGAGCAAGAGATGAGAGAGCAGAACCATGCCCAGCCGCGGACGCACTGCTTTTGTGCACACGCTCGTGAGAAGAAGCAAGGCTGCGTGATGAAGAACCATCTACAGTGGAAAACAGTGGTAGGTAAGCAAAACACAGGGAATGAATGCAGGGACACCCTCAGAGAAAAGAAGCGTAGCGTGTACAGGTAAGTAGAGAGAACAGGTAAGGAAACACACCACACAGAGGAAGAGAAGGAGGGAGAGAAAGAAGGAGAGAGGTAGAGAGATGGAGGATGGCCATTGAGAGTGTAAAAAAAGATAGAGTCAGACCAAAAGACATATGGAGAGCAGACAGCTATAAGAGAACAGAGGGTGGTAAGAGGGTAGAGGGTAGTAAGAGATGCATGAACTAGGGCTGGGAGACATGAGTTTGAGCCAGGGGCTGAGAAAATGGAGTGAACGGAAACTAATTGATACATGTTATACTTTATTGAAAACGAATATTTGGGATCATATCCACTGACCTGACCATGAGATTGTCTCTGATTTACACACCACAGGTGCTGTGAGTTAAGGTTAGTCATATTGACACATTCTCTAGGCATTTAGTTTAGTGTATCTGCCCAGGACCTTTATAGATTCAGAAATGTAAAGAATGAAAGCATGTAGTAAACTAATACTGTAATAAGTACACTAAATGATGCTTCCTAAATTCACATGATGAATTACACTAAGGTAGTCTACATTTGCAATGGGAGCACTAAGCAGGAACGGGAACTGCAGAGCTGGTGTTTAAAAGTAGAATCAGTGATATGCGTTTACCAAGAGCAGGGTGACTTCTGACACAAACAAAGACTGTGCGAAGGCAGAGGCTGCACTCGTCAACATTTATCGTCAGGCACCTATTAAATTGCAGGAGACAGAAGCCAGCCTATGTAGAAATGCGCAGATGCAAGTATCTGTACGTCAAATGCAGGCGTTTGCCTCACTCTCCTGACAATATCTCTGGGCACTCCTGCTCGTGATCACGTCATATTGCTGAGTCTCTGTTTAAATCAGGGATGAAGATGGAGAAAGATCACTGGTATATAAACAAAAAGCAAGCAGCTACATTACTAGGCAAGGTATTGTAAGCAGCAGTCAGAACATAACAGCAATGTTATGGTGTCCTCGGACCCTCCTGCCCCCCCAAAAAACAGAAATAAGCAAAACAAATATGCAAGTAAAAAAATCACAAACAAAAGAGTGATAAACTAAGGAGGAATTAAGATGGGACCAGGGAGCTCCTGGGCAAGCAAGCGTCGACACTGTCATACAGACGGACCGACTTACTCGGAAGCTGTGGCTGTGGCTGAGACACTTGGGACCTGGGGCATTGTCCAAACACAAATGGGCTGTGGACAAGGGAGGAGGAGGGAGGTTGGGCGGCTTGCTCAAAAACGGAGGAAGAGGAGGGAGGAGCGGCTGGAGGGAGGAAGGGCCCAGACTGAATGGCACTATTCAGTATGGCAGTCAACCTTTGGTCACCTGCAAATAATGGAAGAGAAGGGGAAGGGGGGGACTACAGCTTAGCTTACACTATGGTCTTATAGGATTCCAAAAGGTGGGGTATAAATCAATCAATGAATCCATTAAACAGTAACCATTAAAATGTCCATTGATTTATCAATCATCTCCCACACAGGTAATGCCGGAGAGATGGAAGGGGGTGGGGGTGTGTAGGGGGGTGAGGTTGGAGTTTCTGGATAGGAGGGGGTAAACTAAAGTGACATGGGGTAATGGGTGATGTCACAGGGTGGGGTTTTGGGACAGTAATAGCAATTGGCTGGGGTTGTGTCACTTGGGACAAAGTGTGGAACCCAAACAGGGAAAATAACATGTTTGTACTATATGTACTGTAGTATCTCTAAGGTAGAGTGCATCTGCTTTCTACCCAACAACATCGAAAAACTCCTCTCCTTCAGTCATTTCCATATGGAATAAGAAAATTATCTACATTTCCATTAAAGATTTTAGGAGAAATGTACAAGTTCAGTGACTCAGTTTTGACTAATTACAGGGTATTATAAAGTATACATAGGTCCATAGAGAGAGATCTTTTGCAAAACTTAAATGGTACCAAGTAAATGGTAAGCAAGTTTTGAAAATCCCCTTTATTCAGACCTATTCTACTGATTAATTTACCTTTAATTTACCAGCTAAGAAAAAACCTGAGAAAAAGTTGGAGGGATTTTGGAGAGGAAAGGAGTCCAATGAGCCAATAGGAATTCTGATTTGGCAGGACACCCCTTCACTTTGGGGGGAACTTGTGAACACTGGTGTTGGGAAGATATTCCAGGTCCCACCTGACCTGGCAGAAGCACACTAACTGGCCCATGCACACAGACAGACACATTATGACTGAACATAGCAGTGATGTTAGGTATGACATACACACACCGTGAAACACAATGAGACATGCAGAACAAAAACATGGACAGAGTTAGTGTTTATTGACAGCCCCTGTGGCCTTGGAGGGTCAACTTGATCCAGTATGGGGAAAGAGTGCCATTGTGGGCCACTACCCCGCTTTCCCATGCTTTTGAGTGCACCACTAACTGATACAATCAGTTTCCACTAGTATTGCTACATTACCCAAAAATGCTATCCAGAAGATTTAGGACTCATCCTGACCAGCTAACGAATTTTAAGGGGTTGTACAAAATGATACCACCCTAGGTATTGTGGTGTCTGCATATTGCATCCTTATTGGCTATACGCTAATGAGGGCCTGTGGAAATGTAGTGGTTCATGAGGAAAGCATCTCTCTCACGTGGCTTGTAATGTGAAGCAATGTCAAGCTAGCAATAAATGTGCCTTCATAAAGATACACCGTTATTAGTTTTACTCACATATATACAAGTCTGATTACGCAACACTGTGTGAGAAGTGGACTAGAACGAGTCTATTTACCAACAGTTTATCTCACCGGGTTGAAAGGTTTTGGGAATGAAATCGAGGAGGTTAATGAGCAGCCACCGGAAGCAGTGGATGAAGGAAGAGGCCAGCCACTCGTGCAAGGTGCAGCGGGAGGGGTACAGATACTCGCGAATGAAGGCCTAAGCGCTACATTTAGCATACAGCCGCCGGAGCCGTTTGATTTTTCTAAACCTCAAGAATGGACCAAATGGATTAGGAGGTTCGAGCTCTTTTGTCAGGCGAGTAATCTTCACACATCTACTGAGGAGAAGCAGGTAAACACTCATGTACTGTATGGGCGATGAAGCAGATGACGTTTTGAGGGGTCTAATCCTAAACAAACTCGAGCAACAACAAAGTAAGAGATGGATTTCAAGCAGTCTTTATTGTGAAAAAGAACATGATCCTGCTTTAACTTGCGGAGAGAGGATAAAATTGAAACAGTGGATTTTGTCACAGCCTTATACGCCCTAGCAGAGCATTGCAACTCTGGACTTTTGCATGATAAGCCAATTAGAGACAGGCTATCTGTTGGATTTGCAGACATGCGTCTGTCAGAACGGATGCAGCTAGATAAAGATCTCACACAAACTGAAGTGAAAAAGCAGCAAAGTCACCTGCAAGATGACATAGTAACAACAAAAGAGGCATGCTCAGTGGACAGAGTTATGCAAAAAGGCAGCCACTATTAGAGGAAACAGATATTCCAGCGTTATAAAGCTAGCCATGGTAACGCTAATGACAAAAAGCAGTCAAAGTGTCGAAACTGTGGCAAAAGCCCTGCACAGTGTGCAGCTAATGAAGTAGTGTGTGAAGTAGTGTGTGACCCTGTAAACAAGGTTCAAAAGGAGGATGATAGCATTTTCCTAGGAACAATAACAGCAGGAGGCGACCCATGGATGATTCAAGTGATGGACAGAAATGTGAAATTCAAAATAGACACAATCACATTTTTGCAGGAACCAGCAAGCCAGCTCTGCTAAAAAATCCACAACACCTCTGCTAGGACAAGGAAGAGCATTTGAAGTGTAGTTCTACAAAAGGGAGAAAAGGTGACACTGGATTATGTGTAGGTCATCAGAGATCTCCACACAGCTTTACTAGGAAAACCAGCTATCACAAAGCTTGAGCTAGTTGATCGACTTGTTTACAGACACTGAAAGAAAGCTATCCAAAGCTGGTCTTGGCACAGTACAACAACTATATACCATCAAGCTGAAATCCTGCACAGAGCCCTACTCACTCCATGATGGATTCCTATGACAATGCTGCCAAAAGTCTAGAAAGAGTTTGAGTGCAGGCAAGGGTTCAAGGTTGTCACCAGAGTTGAGGAGCCCACGGACTGGTGAGCCGGCATGGTGGTTGTCCCAAGAAGAACAGAGACATGCGGACATACATTGATTTCACTTAACTCAACGAGTCAGTGTGTAGAGAAAAATAAACTTTGCACTGTCGAACAGACACTTGGCTCACTACCTGGGGCGAAGATCTTCAGCAAGCTTGATGCGAACATGTGCTTCTGGCAGATCCCGCTAGTGGAGGAGTCAGTTAAGCTAACAACCTTCATCACACCTTTCGGACGTTCGGCTTTTCGGCATCGCTTCAGCAACTTAACACTTCCAGGACAGAATGGTGACAGAGGTCACTGAAGGGCTGGAAGGTGTGGTCTGTCACATGGATAATGTGTTAATCTGGAGCCAAACACAGGAGGAGCATGATGCAAGACTTCATGAAGATGAAAAAAGTCAGCTTAACTCTGAACATGGACAAATATGACCTGTCAAAGTAGCAGGTGAAGTTCCTGAGCCACATTATCTCGGACAAAGGAGTTCAGCCTGACCTGACAAAGACAGAGGCTGTCAAGGTGATTGCGGCGCCATCAAACGTCAGCGAGCTGCAGAGTTTCCGAGGTATGGTGAACCAGCTGGGAAAGCTCATCCCTCAGCTGAAAAGGACAAACCTCAGAGACCTACTCTCAAAAAAAAAAAACACTGGTACCGAGGGGCCAACTAAGCCAGAGCCTTCAAAGAGTTGAAGGAGGAGCTGACATCCACACCTGTTTTAGCCCTGTACAACCCAAATAAAGAGATGTCGAAGCCGATACGTCTTCCTATGGACTAGGAGTGCTGCTGCAGAAGAATAGCGAGAAATGGAGACCTGTTTTCTACGCTCCCCGGTCTCTCTCAAAGATCAAGCAGAGATGCGCTTCAGTAGAAAAAGAGGCTCTGGGGCTGACATGGGCATGTGGCAGATTCAGAGACTTTCTCATGGGTCAACACTTTCAGCTGGAAACTGATAACAAACCTCTTCTGAGCCTAATGGGGAACCAACCCTTGGACACCCTCACAAATCCAGCGCTTCAGGATGAGACTTATTAGATACTCCTACACAATTGCTCATGTCCCTGGAAAGAGTCTGTGGACTGCAGACACGCTGTCACATGCACCAATCAAAGAAACGGCTGCAGAAAAGGAGCTTGTGGAGAGCACAAATATCTATGTGGACGCCATCATGGAACAGCTTCCAGTGAGTGTTTCCTACATGTACAATCTGAGAGAACAACTCAAAGCAGACAGTGTGTGCTCAAAAGTCATGACAATGTGTCAGGAAGGATACGAAGGACCACTGAAACTGTACTGGGCAGAACGTGCTTTTCTTACAGTGCACGACGGTCTCCTGTTGAAAGGAACGAGACTTGTCATTCCATCAGCCTTACGAAATGATGTCCTCACCAAGCTGCACGAGGGTCATCAAGGTGTGGTCAAGTGCAGAGAAAGGCACAACAGGCTGTGTGATTGCCTGGCCTCAGCCAGAAACTGAACAAACTTGTGCTTAATTGCAGGACATGCATCAAAGAGTGCACAAACCACACAGACCCACTCATACCAACTTCCAGAGAGACCCTGGCAAAGACTGGGAGTGGACTTAGTTCACTCTGAAAAGCACCAACTACCAGCTAGTAGTGGACTACTTAAGGTACAGTGCCTTGCAAAGGTATTCATCCTCCTTGCATTACAACCTGTAATTTAAATTGATTATTATTTGGATTACTTGTTGCAAAAAATTCAAAAGAAATTATAACGGAAAAGTGGTGCGTGCATATGTAACCACTAAGCAAGGGGCACCACCAAGCAAGCGGCACCATGAAGACCAAGGAGCTCTCCAAACAGGTCAGGGACAACGTTGCGGAGAAGTACAGATCAGGGTTGGGTTATAAAAAAATATCAGAAACTTTGAACATCCCACGGAGCACCATTAAAACCATTATTTAAAAAAATGGAAAGAATATGGCACAACACACCTGCCAAGAAAGGGCCGCTCACCAAAACTCACAGATCAGGCAAGGAGGGCATAGAGACCAAAGATAACCCTGAAAGAGCTGCAAAGCTCCACAGCGGAGATTGGAGTATCTGTCCATAGGACTACTTTAAGCCGTACACTCCACAGAGCTGGGCTTAATGGAAGAGTGGCCAGAAAAAAACAATTGCTTAAAGAAAAAAATAAGCAAACATGTTTGATGTTCGCCAAAAGATAAACATACGGAAAAAGGTACTCTGGTTAAAAGAGACTAAAATTGAGCTTTTTGGCCATCAAGGAAAACGCTATGTCTGGCGCAAACCCAACACCTCTCATCACCCCGAGAACACCATGGTGGTGGCAGCCTCATGCTGTGGGGATGTTTTTCCATCGGCAGAGACTGGGAAACTGGTCAGAATTGAAGGAATGATGGATGCCGCTAAATACAGGGAAATTCTTGAGGGAAACCTGTTTCAGTCTTCCAGAGATTTGAGACTGGGATGGAGGTTCACCTTCCAGCAGGACAATGACCCTAAGCATTGTGCTAAAGCAACACTCAATAGGTTTAAGGGGAAACATTTAAATGTCTTGGAATGGCCTAGACAAAGCCCAGACCTCAATCCAATTGAGAATCTGTGGTATGATTTAAAGATTGCTGTACACCAGTGAAACCAATCCAACTTGAAGGAGCTGAAGCAGTTTTGTCTTGAAGAATGGCCATAAATCCCAGTGGCTAGATGTGCCAGGCTTATAGAGACATACCCTAAGGGGGGGGGGAATAGTTATGCACGCTCAAGTTAAGTTTTTTGGTCTTATTTCTTATTTGTTTCTCAATAAAAAATATTTTGCATCTTCAAAGTGGTAGGCAGGTGAATACTTTTCGCAAGCCCCTGTATGTGGGAATTGCAAACCTGTCTAACAAAGCCTGCGGACGTCGTAGTCCATCTGAAGTCCATCTTCACCCACCATGGGGTACCTGAGGTCCAGGTTACGGACAATGGGCCTCAGTTCTCCGGACAACCCTTTTCCGACTTCGCTGCAGAGTATGGATTTTGCCATGTCAACAGCAGTCCAAAGTTTCCACAAAGCAACAGAGAGGCGGAAAGCGGCGTTCAGACGGTGAAGAACCTCCTCAAGAAAGCAGTCAACGCTTACCTTGCTTTGCTGGCCTATCGGTCAACTCCACTCCAGAATGGCTTCAGCCTGGCACAACTGCTGATGGGACGACAGCTTCATACTACAGTGACATCACTCCCAAAAACAGCAGCGGTCGGCTCAAAGGAAAAGGAGAGTGGTTCATCAAAGCTTCAACAAACGTCACAGAGTCAGCAACCGGGAAAACAGGTGTGAGTGATTGACTCAAAAGTAACAGGAACAGTGCTGAGGGAACATGCAGCACCACGATGCAACACACAAGCTCCCCACGTATCTGTCCGCAGGAACAGACATCACCTCATCCCTATGGATGGACATGAAAACAACAACGCTACACAGGAGAAGATTCAAGTGTCTTCACCACTCCGACAAGCCAGAAACAACACCAACACCCAAGATCATCATAGATTTACCTGCTACACCCAGAACAAGGTGTGGGTGAGCAATAGTTAAACCTCAAAGACTGGACCTATAAATCAAAGCAAACAAGACTGAGCTCTAAGTAAAAAAAATATTTAAAAAAGACATAACAGTTGTCAAGTTGTTACAGTTCTAACTTACCTGTGGGGTAGATTTGTGTTAAAAAATAATTAGAGATGCATTTTGGGTTAAAGTTTACAGAAAATATTTTATGTTCATGACTTCGTTCAAATGTTCAACAAGTACTAGTCAGGAACAGACCTACCAACATAAAGGCAGAATAATCACTTGAGGTCTGTTGAGACAAAGGCAGTCTACACTTTGTACTCTGAAAAGGGGAGATGTTGTTATTTGCATATTGCATCCTGATTGGCCATATGCTAATAAGGGCCTGTGGGAATTTAGGGGTTCATGAGGCTTGTAATGTGAAGCAACATCAAGCTAGAAATACATTAGGATTCAGTTATAGTTATTTTACTCACACAGACCATTCTGATTACACGACAGGTATGTCGAAAATAAGTTAAACTTCTAAAAAGTGAACAGTACCTTTAAGATTTTGCTAATGCTATGGTCTTCACTATCCCTATAACAACAAAAGTAGAGAAATTCTGAAGCCAACACTCTTAATTAACATCCACATGCCACCCCTGATTTGGGAATCTAAAAGCAAGACCAAAGCTGTGTTTGAATACTCCTACTAACCGCACTATCCGTGACGTGAATTGAGTATACAGTATGCTTATTGATCATAGTATGGATATGGGTAGTATGCCAAAAGTTCCCGGATGTCGTACTAAATTCGTGGACACGTTTCCGTGCTTTTAGGGCCCATAATGCAATGGGCATGGCTTCACAACGTTTTCAGATAAGAAAATGACAGAAATATGCAGCCGAAGTCTGTCGAAACCGGCTACAAATTCATTGCTTTAACTAATTATGAATAAAAGTAATAAAATGTTGAGCAACGTAATAAAGTATTGAATTTTCAAATAAGTTAAGTTGCACGTTATGTTGGCTGACAATTTGTTAGCTACGCTGTCCTTACGAACCGCATAGTATTATAGCAGTGGGTACCAGTACGTTAGCTAGCTATCTAACGTTAGTTGGCAACTAATACATCGAACATGCCAGGCAGTATTACTAAGTATCTGCTATCTAACTAACTACCCAACATGTACGGACTTGATTACTCACATCATTCTTAGCTAAGTGGTATAGTCGTTGTGCGTTTCAATGGACATTGTTCATTCTATCTACTCCGATTTCAGAGCACTTTCGCGCAGAACTGATGAATTTACGCATGCTCAACACCCGTTGAACATGACCAGTGTCAGTAAACGTTGGCAAAAAAATAAGTAATTCAATTACAGTTAGTCACCAACGCTCTACAAAACATGAAAACAGCCTAAACAGCTCTGCTAAGGCGAGTAAAATGGTCAGAGTGAGGTGTTCTCTCAGTCTCATTTGTGTCTGGAAGTAGCTAGCCAACGTTAGCCAGTTAGCTTGGGTGCTCGACTGCCGTTGAACGCTCGGATTAACCCTACTCCTCGATCAGTGTCCAGTGTGTGCTCTGAACGCTCCGAATGTATCAATGGACAATCTGACAACGCTCTGGATTTATGAACACCCAGAGCGCACTCTGGCACTCCAGATTGAATTTATGAACACAACCGAAATCGTAAAATGTTTAGCATTTGTTAGGCTAACAAGCTAGCAAGAGGTTGCACAGCAACAGCATCAACTTCCGGTAGACAGGCGAAGCTCTAGTACGCTCAACTGAAACGGTACCCTTCGTTTACAGTATACTAAAAATGAACTAATAGTATTTAGTATATACTCATTAAGTATGTAGTATACAGTATGTTAGTATGGGTATTTGAACACAGCTCAAGAGAACCCAGGAAGCCCACAGGAAGTTGAGACAAGAAGCAGGAAGTAAAAGACAGTGGATGCAGAATGACAGTGAGAGAAGAACTGATGAAGAGCAACTGTATGTGGAGAGTGGAGACTTGCGCATCTCTTCAGCAGTTCCCTAGTCAGTCAATCATACGTGTTGTACCCAAAGTGAAAATGTATCATGGTCATTAAAATAAGGAACTGAAGACATGATTTTGACAAGTGCATTAATTGATGAATATTTTTTATTTATTTAACCTTTATTTAACTAGGAAAGTCAGTTAAGAACAAATTCTTATTTACAATGCCTACCCTGGCCAAACCCTAACGACGCTGGGCCAATTGTGCGCCGCCCTATGTGACTCCCAAATAGGTCCGGTTGTGATATAGCCTGGAATCGAACCAGGGTCTGTAGTGACGCCTCTAGCACTGAGATGCAGTGCCTTAGACCGCTGCGCCACTCGGGAGCCAGCAAGGTTTGTCAGGAAAAGGAAACTACTCCAATGCGAAATTTGAGAAATATTTTTGACATCCTCACTTGAGATATGAATGCATAACTACAACTAGCACAATAAATCTAAGTGTCTCCAATAATCTGACTTGCATCGGCAATGTCATGAGTATATCAAGGCAGAATATTACTAGTCAGACAACTTATCACAGAAGGAGTTATAAGGAGAGTTGCAAAGTACGGCTAGTTATAATAATTTTTTAATGAATTGACAGTTGCTAGGTGCCTACGTGTGAGGCAGCCTGGTAGCTACATCTGGGTTTTGTTCATTTGGGCGCACAACAGACCATGTCTTAAAACACTTTGCAACGGACATCAAAAACTAGTATTTCCTACTGGAATAGATACACTACTTGCCCATTTCACTTGGACCATTTTCTTAAGTTTTGTGCCTCATAACCACGACCCAGGTTCTGGACTTTCCTAAAGCAGAAGCAGCTGTAGCTACCAAGCCACAGGTGCATGTATAACTGTGTAGGCATCCTTCTCCCGCCCAGCCACCAAGCCACGTGCCCTGGCATGCCTTACCTTTGTTGTTTGAGATACCGTAGTCAAAGCCCTGTGCCCCATTGGCTGCAGTAGCCCTGTTGAAGGCCTGGACAGAGAAGGGGCTAGGTGGTGGGGTCTGGGCCCCAAGCTCCAGAAGGGTTTGTTCTGTTGGGAGAGGAGACAGAGCTGGACCACGTTAGCTCCACCAACAACAGCAACCAAAACATCCATTCACATCCATGTTATATTCATTTAAGTTACTGTCCAGTGAAATCTCACTTTTAAAAGTTGATATATTCTGTTGACTCATACACAACTCTTCATATACTCGTATTTGTGGCCAAAGCAAAAATGTGATTGACAAAGAAACGAATTTCAAACAGACAGTTTTTTTTTTTTAAAAGCTTGCCATTTCCTCATATAACATGACGTCACGTTTTTGGCAGAGGTCGTCTCATTGGCTCATTGACATTGGCGAAGCTGGCTAATCAGCTGTTTACCGTACCATTCTATTGTTGGGGTACGCAGAACACCATTCAAAACACAGAAAAGCTTTTTAACATACTTAACAAAAAAAATGGAAGGAAAACTATTTCACTCATATTGCATATTTAATACAAATCTGGAAACATGAGTGAGATCTAAGATGAATGAGATCTCCGAGAACCCAATCCCAACTTGAGATCGAAATGCTCAACTCAATTTTCTTTAGGTCAACTCTCCCATTTGACTTGATTAACACCAAAGTTCAATTTAGAGACATATTATCTCAAGTGCTGGTTCAGCCTAAAGAATTAGGATCTTACAACTATCCAGATACCCAGTAAATCTGATCCTAGATCAGCACTCGCACTCAGACAATTTGTGAATACGGGCTAGGGTTGGGCAGTATCCACATTTTTTACCTACCGTTCCTGTAGCATACAGGGGTATACGGTATTACCGGCAGTGCACACAAGGGGCACTATACCTTTCCAAATGTGAAAATAATATATATTCAAAAAATGCTAACAAAGGCTAACAAATTACTAGAGAAATTCCATTGCAGACACTAGTTAAATGCTAACAAGCGCGAAAATACATTTCTAATTGCAAGGGCAGACAACCAAAATCATAAAGTTACACAACAATCTTAAAAGGCTAATAGCAGTTTGTTGCACACATAAAGCAGGGATCCTGAACCAGGAGGGAATTCATTGTCTATGCTGTAACCAAGAAACTGGATTTTGCAAGTAGGGATGTAAATGGTTAACCGTCGAAAATACATTTGACCCGTCATGCTTATCAGTCTACGTTAACTTGTATCATTTTATGGAATTAAATTGGCATGTGTGTATTTTCGTTAGTCGTCATGCATTTTATTGATCACACGCAGCATACAGAGTCCTAGTTTAAGGAGCAGAATAGCCTACCACCTGTCGGACAGCACGAGAGCAGCTCTTCAAAAAGCCTGTAGGCTACTGGAGTGAAACCTGTAAGCCCAATCATTGCGCAACAAACAACAATTCTAAATCCAATTGAGTGTTAAAAACGTTGGTGGCCCATTCAGCAATCGGAAGCATTGACTATAGCCTGCCTATTGTTGACTATCAGCGCGCTCCCTACCACTTTACAATGTTTTTTTATTTTATTTCACCTTTATTTAACCAGGTAGGCCAGTTGAGGACAAGTTCTCATTTACAACTGCAACCTGGCCAAGATAAAGAAAAGCAGTGCGACAAAAACAACACAGAGTTACACATGGGATAAACAAACGTACAGTCAATAACACAATAGAAAAATCTATATTCAGTGTGTGCAAATGAGGTAAGGAGGTAAGGCAATAATAGTGGCGAAGTAATTACAATTTAGCAATTTACACTGGAGCGATAGATGTGCAGATAAGAATGTGCAAGTAGAGATACTGGTGTGCAAAAGAGCAGAAAAACAAAAACAAATATGGGATGAGGTAGTTGGATGGGCTATTTACAGACGGGCTGTGTACAGCTGCAGCGATCGGTAAGCTGCTCAGATAGCTGATGCTTAAAGTTAGTGAGGGAGATATAAGTCTCCAACTTCAGGGATTTTTGTAATTCGTTTCAGTCATTGGCAGCAGAGAACTGGAAGGAAAGGCGGCCAAAGTAGGTGTTGGCGTTGGGCGTGACCAGTGAGATGCGCGTGATACGGGTGGGTGTTGCTATGGTGACCAGTGAGCTGAGATAAGGTGGGGCTTTACCTAGCAAAGTCTTATAGATGACCTGGAGCCAGTGGGTTTGGCGACAAATATGTAGCGAGGACCAGCCAACGAGAGCATACAGGTCGCAGTGGTGGGTGGTATATGGGGCTTTGGTGATAAAACGGATGGCACTGTGATAGACTGCATCCAATTTGCTGAGTAGAGTGTTGGAGGCTATTTTGTAAATGACATCGCCGAAGTCAAGGATTGGTAGGATAGTCAGTTTTACGAGGGTATGTTTGGCAGCATGAGAGAAGGAGGCTTTGTTGCAACATAGGAAGCTGATTATAGATTTAATTTTGGATTGGAGATGTTTAATGTGAGTCTGGAAGGAGAGTTTACAGTCTAGCCAGACACCTAGGTATTTATAGTTGTCCACATATTCTAAGTCAGAACCGTCCAGAATAGTGATGCTAGTTGGGCGGGCAGGTGTGGGCAGCGAACGGTTGAAGAGCATGCATTTTGAGGCCACAGAAGGAGTGTTGTAGGGCATTGAAGCTCGTTTGGAGGTTTGTTAACACAGTGTCCAAAGAAGGGCCAGATGTATACAGAATGGTGTCGTCTGCGTAGAAGTGGATCAAAGAATCACCCGCAGCAAGAGCGACATCATTGATGTATACAGAGAAAAGAGTCCGAGAATTGAACTCTGTGGCACCCCCATAGAGACTGCCAGAAGTCCGGACAACAGGCCCTCCGATTTGACACACTGAACTCTATCTGAGAAGTAATTAGTGAACCAGGCGAGGCAGTCATTAGAGAAACCAAGGCTGTTGAGTCTGCCGATAAGAATACGTTGATTGACAGAGTCGAAAGCTATTGCCAGGTCGATGAAGACGGCGGCACAGTACTGTCTTTTATCGATGGTGGTTATGATATTGTTTAGGACATTGAGCGTGGCTGTGAGTTTGAGGAAGTGTAATTGTTTGAAATCTGAACGTTTTTACTTTACTTCAAATAATGAGGCATGTCTTACCTATTTTTTAAAGACTTCCTCATGCCAATAACCAGCACTTCTCTCCAGTTTTTTGGGTTTTAACATCAACTTCCTTTCGTTGTCCAAACACCAAAAGCACAATCCTAGTCATATTAGCAACCCATCATAGTTGTTGCTATAAGTTTCTAACAAATATTTTAATCTCTGTCACATATGAAACGACTCGCATTAGTTGCGCTGTTTAAAACGGTGTTTTCCCGCGAATTGCATCTGGGCAAATGTTTGAAAATGACGTTTTATTATCTGCTTCATTACAGGAGTTGCATGTTCACCTCTACAGGACAGTTGAGCTAACGTAGGCTAATGTGATTAGCATGAGGTTGTAAGTAACAAGAACATTTCCAAGGACATAGACATATCTGATATGGGCAGAAAGCTTACATTCTTGTTAATCTAACTGCACTGTCCAATTTACAGTAGCTATTACAGTGAAAGAATACCATGCTATTGTTTGAGGAGATTGCACAGTTATGAACTTGAAAATGTATTAATAAACCAATTAGGCACATTTGGGCAGTCTTGATGCAACAGTTTGAACAGAAATGCAATGGTTCATTGAATCAGTCTAAAACTTTGCACATACACTGCTGTCATCTAATAGCCAAAATCTAAATTGTGTCTAGATTCCTAAGTCATATATTGGCCTTTGTCTTGCATTTCAAAGATGATTAAAAAAAAAATATGCATGTTTTTTTTCTTAGTATTATCTTTTGCCAGATCAAATGTGTTATATTCTCCTACATTAATTTCACATTTCCACAAACTTCAAATTGTTTCCTTTCAAATGTGTTCAAGAATATGCATATCCTTGCTTCAGGTCCTGAGCTACATTCAGTTAGATTTGGGTATGTCATTTTAGGCGAAAATTGAAAAAAAGGGTCAGATCCGTAAGAGGTTTTAATAGGCCTTTTAACTAAGACAATAGGCTTGCTATTTTTGCATGTTTCCATTAAGCTCTTAATGAAAATGGCCGGTTCTTGTATGCATTCATATTATCAAGAGGAAGAGTCGAAGCGAGAGGTTTCACTCTCCCAAAAATGTTCAAAATAAGCCCAATGAGTTTCTATGGGCTTTTTTGGGGCCTAAGCTTGTCGCCTGCCTTCCCGCCTTGGGACGATTCCTATTGTTAGGGCGGAAACATAAGCATCTCGTCATTATATGTACAGATCTCTGATTGTATTTTCTTTTGGTCCTATTTTTTTTTTTTTTTTTTTTTTTTTTTTTGGGGGTAAATGAGGGTCAGTTAGTCGGCAGCAAAGTTGACAGAAATGTGCATCCCTACTTGCAAGCTAGTGACTTAGCTATCAAGTTAGAAAACCCAATCCATAGCTGGAGCTCTAAGATATTTAACTTATAGTTAGTTATAAACAGCAGCGTAGCACACGGTATACCGCCAAGCCGAATACAGGCCGTGATCCAAACATTTAAAAAGGACACAGGAGTAAAAAGCAGTAAGTTAAAAGGCTCTTACCTTCCTCATGGCGTAGGTACTGGTTTCCCCCACGGTCTCGGGCTAGAGACCAGGCCTCTCCTTCGTCGCTCTCGCAGAACTCCACCACACTGTTTTTGTCCAGCTGCACCCACGTCCCCTCCGTGTTTACCACCTGACGCACAACACAATGCTCTTTATCCCTATACACACACACACACACACGCTACAGTCCACACACACACACAAACACACAGCACCATTCTCTCAAATACAATCCCATCCCCCTATACATGAATGTACATCATTCCTACGGAGCAATTCCATACGGCACTGTAGCTATAATATTTCTTATAAAAGCAGCATTTTGCAGAGATCACTGGCTAAAGAGAATTAATTAAACAACTTACTCTAAAAGTGAATCATATTGAAAGGTAAATTCATGTTTGTCTTGGTTTTCTAAAGGTCCTGAAAAAATCTGCACTATAGACAGACGGACACAAATGGAAAGTGGAAATGTTAATAAATGCAGAGGTTGCACTGCGTAGAGAGAGCGAGCGAGCCTTAGTGAGTTTCTATGATTTCTCGGAGCTTAGTATCTCCTTGCCACCTTCTCAACCCTACTGGAGGAGGTTTAAGGTTGATCCCCTCAGACCATCTTTTCCGATGCGTGTTGAGAAGGAGACGAGGAAATAGGATGTGGGGAATTGAGGAAAGATTCAATGAGAAAGAGCCGGGGAGTCATTGGTTCAGAGAGGGCATTCTAGTAACAGCATGACAACACCACACCCCCAATCAGAGGTCAATCAGGAAGTAGGCAAAGTTCAGCACTTCCGGGGACATGGAATTTTAGAGAGTGTCAAAATGTGTGCCAAGAAACAAGAGGCACTTCCGGGTCAAGGAATTTTAGAGAATATAAAAATGTGCACCAAGAAACAAAAGAGGACAGAAGGTGTAAGAGGAGAAGATTCATCTGAGGTACAGTATGGCTTCAGCATTTCAAGAATCCAATGTTAGAAAATAGGGATTTCTTTTTTTTGCAAACCTAAAAATATTGAATAAGTTTCAAATTATAAATAAACTAAGATAGTTTATTTAAACTATCCTGAACAAAAATATAAATGCAACGTGGAGTGTTGGTCCCATGTTTCATGAGCTGAAATAAAAGATCCCAGAAATGTTCCACATGCACAAAAATCTTATTTCTCTCAAATATTGTGCACAAATGTTTTTACATCCCTGTTAGTGAGCATTTCTCCTTTGCCAAGATAATCCATCCACCTGACAGGTTTGGCATATCAAGAAGCTGATTAAACAGCATGATCATTACACAGGTGCACCTTGTGGTGGGGACAAAAAAAAGGCCACTCTAAAATGTGCAGTTTTGTCACAACACCACAGATGTCTCAAGTTTTGACGGAAAGTGCAATTGGCATGCTGACTGCAGGAATGTCAACCAGAGCTGTTGCCAAATAATTAAATGTTGATTTCTCTACCATAAGATGCCTCCAGTGTAATTTTAGAGAATTTGGCAGTATGTCCAACCGGCCTCAACCGCAGACCACGTGTAACCAAGTCAGCCCAGGACCTCGAAATCCGTCTTCTTTACCTGCGGGATCGTCTGACACCAGCCACCTGGACAGCTGATGGAACTGAGGAGTATTTCTGTCTGTAATAAAGCCATTTTGTGAGGGAAAAACTCATTCTGATTGGCTGGGCCTGGCTCGCAACTGGATGGGCCTATGACCTCCAGGGCCCACCCATGGTTGCGCCCCTGCCCAGTCATCTGAAATCCATAGATTAGGGCCTAATTAATGAATTTCTATTGACTGATTTCCTTCTATGAACTGTAACTCATTTAGCATGTTGCGTTTATATTTTTGTTCAGTGTATATTAAAATGAACTAAAATGTATGAATGCAAAAGGAAACAAATAAAAAATGCTGCAGCCACTGGAGTGTGTTCTTTAAAGAAAAGAGCCTCCACACGTTGAAAGAAAGGACAGAGCACACACCCACACCCAGAGGCATCTCATGTATTCACCCTTTCAATGGTAAAGTACATACATCCAAAACAAGTCAACCAATTTACAAGCAAAAGGGGGAGGAAACAAAAGACATTACGTCAACTTCTGTCTGTGTTGCAAAGAGAGATCAAAGTAGAAGAGTGAAACAAAGAAAAACTGGTATAAGAACTACAAAATAGTAACTAAGTAATCTAGATTGATTCATTATCATTTAAAGGCAGCCACAATAAGTAATTGGGGGATTGCGTACCTCGCCTACTGCCTTGACCGTGTTCCCAAGTACTAACATTCCAATGGGGATACCCCTAAGGTTTGGGCAGCTTCTGATGTTGTGACCCGAGGGACCCGTCTTCACTACCTTATAAAGCCCAGGGCCGCCGCCCTGCCCCACCCTGTCCTGCTCCAGCATGGAGGGGGTCTCATGAGAGGGGCGGCCACTGGAGCTCACCTCCTTAACACTCTGCTCCGATTGGCCTCCTGCCTCCTGCAAGAGGGAATTGACAGGCGTTAATACCAATCAGGCTAGGTTAGAAGACTACAGTCAATGGAGAGTAGTGATGGATTTGTCTGATGTGATGTCATATTTTCATCCTGATTCCTGACAACTGTGTGTGTATGTGTCTTACGAGAGACAATACAGCGTGACTAGTATTTCAGGTGATCAAATGATCAAAGTTCCATCATTTCTGTTCAAGTTTTACAGTACTGTCCAAAGAGGTATCAGTTCAACAAAACTAGTAGGATCCACTCTCTATAACAGATGTTGACATAAACCTAAAGCATAGCTCCCGAGTGGCGCAGCGGTCTAAGGCACTGCATCTCAATGCTAGAGGCATCACTATAGATCCTGGTTCGATCCCTTACCTAGTTAAATAAAGGTTAAATAAAACAAAACATGTACTTCAATGCTGCAGCAATGACTATCAGATTTTTCGAGGACACCCTATGAGCATCAAGTGCACAGGTTGTTGTTGGGCTGATACTGTCTCAATGGCACAAAGTGGACAAGAAGACAGGCTTCATTAGCAACACCTGAATGCCACAAAGTTCTCAAAAAATGTGATGACTAAAAGTATGACTAAATGCATCAACAAAAAGAATGCATCGCTTATTACTGTGCAAGCCTGAAATATGTTTAAATTGTTTCATAGATGTGTGGTTATGGGTAGACTTCTACTAACAATAGAAATGCATGTTAGCATGGGGAAAATAAGAAAAAAAATTATCCACTCACTACTGTAAGCTGAATTACTAAAATGTCAAATGTAAATTACAAAATGGGGCCAGAGTACTAGACACATACAGTAGGCTACATGTCATCTACCCTTTCATACAAAAGCCACATGTAACATATTAGTGTCATTGTTATTAACCCTCATGCAACACACAAATGTCAATTTCACTCAATAGCTTGAATTTCATGTGAAATGGGAACAAAGTTATCACGGGACAGACAGCATAACAAATGGACCTTGAATGAATAGTTGATTCCTAAAGGGGAACTGAGGTAGAACAACAGTGTTCTTAAATTAAACTACTCAGAAAGTCATGCAACTGTGGTTAAAAACTCAAAGTTCACTATAACTCAAATTCAAGAACTTCACAGGGGGAGGGTGTTTCAATAGGAAACGTAGAAATAACAGACAGATGAAAAAGCAGCAGAGCAGCCAAGCCATACACATCTCTCCTTCACACAACTCACCTGTGGGAATATAGTTAAGGGGGTCCACAACAAAAAGCCGATATCCCTGACTCCTTGGCTAGCGTTAAAGACACTCTGAGCAACAAATCGTAAGTACAAGTCAAGAAACGGCAAGAGGACACATTTAAGCGTGAGAAAAAGGAAGAGAACAAGCGCTGATGTTTTTTTTGGGGAAGAAATCATTATTCATATTTTTTCTGCAATTTTGGCCGTGTAAAAGTTATTTTGCAATTGAACTTGAGAAGAGCAGGCTTTCACAAATTTTGACGGGTACCAGAAAGGCCTTGTACTCAAGCAATTGTGAAGAAATGGCAAGATGTTGTGAAGGATTCGGAACACAGAATTTTTTTTATTTGGGGTGGGAAGGGGTTGGGGTGGAATTTTTTAACCCATTTTGGGTTACCGCAATGGTGAAACAATCCCCCCCAAAAATGTATAAATTATTTTTAAGAGAGGAAATCTCTTAAAATCCCTTTCAACACATAGGATGTAGTGTGTCATGCTGTTTGACAACACCCTTTACATAGAAGCCTCTGTGAACCTTAGAAGCCTCATAGAGCAACCAAATGCATAGGTGGAATTGTGGACTGGCAGAAGCACAATTTCTACTTGAAACTGTGTTGGGGACCAATGATTGCCTCATGACTGAAAACCATCCATTTTACGAATAGCTGTGAACACGTAGGCAATGACTTTTAATTAATGAAGACCTGGACTAAAAAGCATGCACAAATGATTATTTTTTTTTTAGACCAGGACTAGGCTTCATCTGAGTCTAACAAACTGGCCTTTAGATTTTGGAGGTTGTTTGTGCCATGGAACAAATGTATGTGAAAACTCTTTTTAGAGAGAAGAGCTTTTTCGTGTTGCTCTGAGGTGCCTGTGCTTATGAAGCGTGGGCGAGAAGAAGCAATGAGGAAGAGGTGAAGAGAATAGCAGACAGCGCAGCTAAACTAAACACACTCTTAAACTAAACACACTGAAATTGCTCATCTACTACCTCTCTCTTCCTGGTCCATTCATGCATTGGGGATGCCTTCAACACATTAAACTCGTATTAACTGATCATGTGAGGGTTTTTCGAGAGTCCAACTGAACGCACGATTCTAGCTCAAGTCAATATTTTGAATCCCCTGAGACATGCATGTTGCCCTTAGTGAGGGCTCATGACACAGCAGTGACGTCCATTTGGACACATCATGCAACAACACACTTAAGTTCTTTCAAACTCTTCAAGGAGGTTCTCAATACTTCATGCTTGTAGACATTTGGGGAACGGATACCATCCAATATCACTATACACAGTGTGTAGGTAGGTAGTAGATAAAGGGGAATCTTCAAACTTCAATACAACCATCATACATCAAATAAATCCCATTGAGTTGGGGGGAGGTTCCAATTGAGTTACACATGAATGGTGGAAGCAGTGACTTGTGATGTTTTTCCCCAAATGAGCAGCATACGTGGGTAGACTACCCTTCTATCCTACAGACTGACTGACTGATCATCACTTTACTTACGTTGGCTGGGACCAGCAGGCTCCTGCCCACGTGCTGGTTAAAAGAGAGGCACCAGGCTTCAGTGTACCCATTCATGTTGGGCACATACTTCTTTACTGTCTCATCATTCAGCCTGAGCCAAACACCATCATCATTGTGGATCTATGGGAAAACAAGCAACAGAGGGCAGAGAGCACAGCCATGCCCCCCTCATGTCACTATGGAAACGGAAAGAGGGGTGGTGGAGTCCCCCGGGCAATAAGAACACCTTACGCGAGGCTGCAGCGGGAGAGAGAGGGAGGCCGAATAATAGGGCAGTCAACTGAATGGCTCCAGAAACCCAGATTCAACAAGAAGGAAGGCAGAGTCACCTATACTGAGTGGTGCAGAACAATGTAAACCTAAAATAAATGGTTCATGCTTGGTAGCATGCTTTGTGAAAACACACTGAACTGAGAGTAACATCACTTAGCAGAATGCGGTGACTGTCTCTAGTATTGGTTTGGACGGTCTCTGCTATTTGCCAAGGTTTGAGAAGAGGTTTGACAAAAACTCTGAAACACTTTCTTAGGCTAAAATGGAAGACAAAATTCTGACTGGTGCTTCTTTCCTACACAAAATTGTACGCAACATAATGTTGATGTTTTTCTCGCTGCAGCCTCGGAGTGTCTTGCATGTGTATGAAGCAACAAAGGCAAAAGTAACAAATAAGTGAGCTCAGAAGAGAAGCAGCAATAACTAGAAAGAGGTAGACACACTGCACAGTTTTACTGTACTCAAAACAGTTATACATATTTACTCTGTAGATTGCGAAGACTGAATCCTGACTTGTGATTTCCACTGAAATACCCCACTGACCATAATGCATGACTTGCGTGAAAGTCTGAGGTTTAGGTTGCAAAATCCCAGAAACTTTCCCAAAGCTCACAGGTTTTCCAGAAGGTTGGAGGAACTTTTGTGAATGTTTCTGTAATGTTGCAAACCTTTAAGGTCACACACTTGGATCTCAAGTTAGTATGCAGTAAAATTAAAAGAGGAATTAAGAAAAAAGAAACAGACGACAAACAAAAACAGAAGACAAACAAAGAAAAGGTAAAAGAAAATAAAGAGAATCTAATGCTACAACTCGATCAAATGGCCTAGTCTAGAGCAGTTTACCTCATCAATGAAAGTGATGGTGCCATTGACTTGCACTATGCCTATCTGTTCGCTCTGCAGGGAGGGGTGGCTACGCACGCGGAGGCCTGCGCTGTCCTTGGACACAAATTTGCGGACCTGAGAGAAGCAGAGGAGACAGGAAGACAGTAAGCCGTAGGAGCCTCAGGAGGGGAAAGCGAAAAAGAGGGAACAGAGGGGAGAAGTACACACACTGCAGACAGACAGACAATCACAAAGGCAATGCAGGCACTCTTGGTCACGGATCACACGCAGACAGACAGACAGACACACAGACAGTGGGAGAAAGTGTAGAAGTGCTCCGTTCTGAACAGCGCTGGTTGAACATATCCAGTGCAAACCCACGGTTGAATTGAAAAACAGATGGTTAAATAATAAAAAGGTAATCAATAAGAAACCATCCCGTCCACCCAGTTCTCTTATTGGCGTTGGATATGATCCAGTGTACACAAGATCAGAAGGGAGATACAACGAGCTGAGTGGAAACTTGCAGTCTCCCCATTTTCAGTTGAATTATTGTCAGCCATAAAAACAATGATCCATAACTTGGTTCGTGACAGTGGAAATATTCACTGCATGTTGCAATGTTCTTCATGATACATGTCTAAACAGATAAGCACCAGTTGGAATGAGAGTCAACAAGACGTGAAATAAATATTCCTATGCATTACATCCAGACACTGACAACAGCTGGAGTAAACAACAGAAAGACCACAAACAAACAGTGAATGAACACACTGATGGCTGTGACGGTGTGTTTTCAGGTATTTTGGTTTAGGCACGTGTCCGTTCTCAAATGAGTCTGTGTTCTCAGGTGTGCGTGTGTGGGGTCAGGTGTGTCGGTCTCACCTTGCTAGGTTGGGGCTCGGCCTTGGGTTTAACCATCTGTGTGCCAGGTGGGATCATGCCTTTAGGAGGGTCTTTCACCTCCACCTCCAGACCAGCATCTAGTGGGTTAAACATGCACACAGTCCACACTCCGCTAGCAGATAACTTTCATTTCTATTAACAACTAATATTTGTTTAATACATGTCCTAACTAATACAGTTAGTTTCTCTAATCATAGACTAACCACAACACCAACATAATGTTTTTGGAGGGCTTGTGCTGTGACAAACTTTAAATGAACAGAAACCAAAAAAATGACACATCAACACAAGTTATGTTGAGCTGACTTTAGCTCTAGTTCAATTTGAATACAGGAAAATGGGAATTGGAATCTCTGTTTACTAAGTACAACGAAATGACTAAATAGAAATATAAGTGAACCCAACCCTGTTCTACGTTACCGATCTCAATGCCATCGATGGTGACGTGGATTGTGTAGAGGCCCACAGCCCCGGGGGTCCAGTTGGCACTGTACGTTCCGTCTGTGTTGGCCCGGATCAACATGTTTTCACTGGGCCTGGCGATGAAAGCGTTTCACTCCAAATGAACAGACCCGCTCACTTCCCATGAAAATGTTGTCATAAAACCTGGGTTCAAATGGTGTTCATTCTCATTCAATGACTTTTGCTGCACTTGATTGAACTTTATCTCTTACCTCTTTGGAGTGGGTGAAGCAAAGCGAAGCTCCTCAAACGAGTAATTCTCATAGGCCTGGACAAGGAGAAAATAAACATGGTGTCAAAAAAGGTTTCACTCTCAAAAAAGAAATCATTTCTCTGTATTATTTCACAAGGAAACATGGGCCAGCTGAGCAACAGCTTCACCTTTTGTTTTACGTGTTTTATTTAACCTTTATTTAGCCAGGGAATCAGACCACTGTCTCTTTTGCAGATGAGCCCTGCACGAACACGTCAGTTAACAACAGTTGAAACGCATCCCAGAAAGAAACAAACACATTATTCTAGGTTCTGCCATGTTGCTTTTCCATCCAGATCTATCTGATATGTGATGGGAAAAGAACGAGGGCAGAGAGAAGGGAATCTGGAATCTTCTTGGCATGAAACGCATCCCAGGAAGAAACAAACACATTATTCTAGGTTCTGCCATGTTGCTTTTCCATCCAGATCTATCTGATATGTGATGGGAAAAGAACGAGGGCAGAGAGAAGGGTATCTGGAATCTTCTTAGCATGAAACGCATCCCAGGAAGAAACACATTATTCTAGGTTCTGCCATGTTGCTTTTCCATCCAGATCTATCTGATATGTGAAGGGAAAAGAACGAGGGCAGAGAGAAGGGAATCTGGAATCTTCTTGGCCTGAAACGCATCCCAGGTAGAAACAAACACATTATTCTAGGTTCTGCCATGTTGCTTTTCCATCCAGATCTATCTGATATGTGAAGGGAAAAGAACGAGGACAGAGAAAAGGGAATCTGGAATCTTCTTGGCCTGAAACGCATCCCAGGTAGAAACAAACCAGTATTCTTTACTTACAAGCTGATACATTTGTTTCATTCTAATGCACAGAGATAAAACATTTTTTATCTAAACACGTCAAAAAATTTTTTTTTAAATGTATTCATTTTTTATTTTGTACTTTTAACCCTTTTTCTACCTAATTCCGTGACATCCAATTGGTAGTTACAGTCTTGTCCCATCGCTGGGGCGGCAGGTAGCCTAGTGGTTAGAGCCCCCCGAATCCCCGAGCTGACAAGGTAAAAATCTGTCGTTCTACCCCTGAATAAGGCAGTTAACCCACTGTTCCCCGGTAAATAATACATTCTTAATAAATAAATAAATTCTTAAGGAAACATGCACGCTGACCGGGCCCGCCACAGGAGTTGCTAGAGCACGTTAGGACAAGAACATCCCGGCCGGCCAAACCCTCCCCTAACCCGGATGACGCTGGGCCAATTGTGCGCCGGCTCATGGGTCTCCAAGTCACGGCCTGCTGCGACACAGCCCAGGATCAAACCCAGGTCTGTTGTGACGCCTCAAGCACTGCAATGTTTTTATCTCTATGGTCCCAGGTTTGTGGTTCCCTAACCTTCATCATTGTGATGGCAATGTAGCGCGCTTCCTTGACGATCATGGGCTCATAGGTGGCCTCCAGCTTGGGCATGGGCAGGCCCCCGAAGGTCAGGTCAGCGGTGCCTGAGGAGGAGGGGTTGGTGCTGCCTGGGAGACGCTGCAGCTTCCTCATGCACTCCTGCTGCATGGACTTCTTCTGGGAGACGGGAACCGCCTTCACCTCCACCTGGGAGAGAGGAGAGGGAGAGAGACATGGGCGTACAGTTCGCAAACATTAGCTAATATATACTATTTGTTATGTTCACCATGAAAATGTGCTAACGTTACAGTGGGTTCAAATTTACCTAGACTATCAGTGCCCAGTCATTTTCGATCGACACAAGGGGACACTCAGCAACTTAACGGTTGGCAACTAGAGAGCTCGTGACCAGAGTTGAAAATGTCCCAAGTTAACCTTTCCACTCACAGCCTGTCATCCCGTATGTCATTGATAAGTGCCTAAATTGGAATGCAGTGGCTGTACATTAACTTGCTATACATGTCATCAGAGCTCAGGTTTCTCTGCTTCACAGCTCTGTATGGGTTTTGACTAACAGCCGTTATAAACTGGAGCACCGCGCACGACAAGATGCACCAAATCAAATCCAATGTTACGTCACATGCTTCATAAACAACTGGTGTAGACACGGGTGAGTCCTTTTCCAATAATGCAGAGTTAAAAGGGAAAAATATATATATATTTTTTTAATGGGGCTACTCAAAGTTTATTTGTCACGTGCGCCCCGAACACAACAGGTGTAGACCTTACAGTGAAATGCTTCCATTTGTTATTGTCTGAGTAAGGGAAATGCTGGAAATGGAAAGGAGTTGATGTGTTCTGACAGATGAGACGTTGAGGATTATATTAAATACCGCTATGATGTCATTCAAGTACCACACATTTCTATATTTGAAAACAGTATCAACGTTTATGATCACTATGTTTGATCCAGTTACGAGGATGCGTTATACCCTGTGTTGTCCTGAACAGAATGAGCCTGTTTGTCGTATTGTGAAGAAAGTTAGCCGCGGGAACACGAATGCATTCATGACTCCAGTCTATGCCCACCAAAATGACAATCTGTCTGAGCTGCCTTTTGAAAGCCTTACACTAAGATCATATTTAGCCATGTTGGCAATAGAATAAGCTTTCAAATGATGCCCACCTGACAAAGATTGTGATTTATCATGTATAGTTTTTGGATTGCGTTTTTGGAGGGCAGCAGGTAGCTTAGCGGTTAAGAACATCGGGCCAGTAACCGAATGGTCGCTGGTTTGAATCCTCAAGCAGACTAAATGAAAAATCTGTCGATGTGCCCGTGAGCAAGGGACTTGCTCCTGTAAGTCGCTCGATAAGAGCATCTGCTAAATGACTAAAATGTCAAAGTAAGTGCATTGAAATGACTTAAGAACTGTGCAGTTTGGAGAGGTGTGTGGCCACTTGGAGACACTAGTTAGACCTCACACTCAAAGCCCTGGAATATTTTTTTCTTGTCTTCCAAAATTTCTATGAATATTCTTATTATGTTACTGAATGTATCCAGAGGATTTTCAGATTTTGTTACTGACAAACGCTGTGAAATGTACAGTAAATGCAAAATGTACTGTACATAAAATAATGTCATGTTTGGATTCAGTTTTGTGTCAGGAGAACTGTTTTGTCCTCACCTGGTCTGATAATTTCCCCATAATAAGTGTTCTCTTTCAGTTGCTACCATGGTCATCCATATGCTTTTTACAGTGATTCTGTTAAAAACATTTCAATTTGGCACTATCTATATAGGCCAATGTAAGGGTTTAATGCAAATGTCAGTGACTTGGTAGCTAGCTTTCTCGCCAAGTCTGACCAGCAGGTTAGCTAACAGTCTGAATAGGTAGTGTGCTGCAAACATAAGTGGATGATCACTGTCACTACAAAATCATGTGATGATGCAGGCTTTATATTACATGAGGTAAGAATAAAAAAATTAAAAAAACCTGACCTTCATGTTCGGCACGTGCACTACGTCTCCGTACTGGTCTTTGGTCTGGACGGCCACTGTGGTGGGCCAGCTGCAGCGGATGTCGTCCTTGTTCAGAATCAGAGACGTCTTCTGGGGGTCGGCGTACGAGTCTGGCTGCAGCCACCTGGAGGGGGGAGAGGGCGGGCATTTATTTATTCATCTATTTATTGACGACCTGGCCATGAGCTGATATTTGTTTCACAGTAGTGTGTGTTTGTGTGTGTACGTGGGAACGTATGTCTGGGCCTAAGTTTTTTGTGTCTACATGTTCCCTTCTTTTCTCTCACCTGGCCAGGCGTCCTCCGCTGGAGTTCTGCACACAGGTGATGAAGTCCTCCAGGAAGGAGTGCTCGTTGGTCTGCAGGTGCAGGGGCAGGTTGCCCTCAAGAGCCTCCAGGATGGTGGGGGAGTGGGACAGGGCCAGCCCCTTGCCCAGGATACCGGAGTGGGCCTTACACACCTGTGGGGAGAGGGGGGAGGTAAGGGGGGAAGGAGAGGGGGTGGAGATGGAAGTATGCCATGGTTACATGCTGACCAAGGCTTGACGGAAGAAATGTGTCCATTGTGATTTTTCATAAGTCACAGCTTTAGTTATGTCACAATGTGATTTTCATGAAAAAAAAGTTAAATGACATCAGAATACCTGGAGAGAGGCCTCTTCAAGAATCTCAAGGTCCTCTTCAAGTTCATTCCCTGGAAAAAGTATAAAACAGGATATGCCATTTAGTGCAAATTTTAATCTTACATGCACATACAGTTGCGGTCAAATATATTGGCACCCTTGCACGATTCACTACTAAAATAAGATGACATTTAAAAAACCTTTGATGTTCAACATGTGTATTTGTTTGATTTACAACTGCACAGAAGCAATTAAAAAAAGATGCACTGAAATTGAGATTTTTCACTTTAGTCACAAAATGTCCTGGACTAAATTATTAACCAGTTTTGAAAAGAGAAAAAATAACATTCTGCTCCACTGCACATTGTAAAGTGCAAGGGTGCCAATATAGTGACCATATATTTGCACTTTAACTGAAAATGAAAAACAATGGTAAACTTCAATAATGAGAACTAAGCACCTGGTACTTGTTTTGAAAGAATATGAGTTAATGTTAAATATCTTTTCTCCTGTGTTCCCTATCAGTTCTACCATGTTGTAATGTTCTTGTATCTCCCTCACCTATAGGCAGAGCCAGATCCTTCTTCATGAGAGCAGCGGCGCACACACTGCCCAAGTATGCCAACTCCTTCTCCAGCTGGATAATACCCTGAAACACACACACACACACCAGTGTTAATTTTGGCACTCTTTTTCAGATTTAGTCTTGTCATTTTGACTAAAATATAATTAAGTCTTAACATTGTTGTAATTTGAATAAATGACGTGTCCTTCCGACTGCTGAACAGAACTGCGCTGTGCATCCTTGCTGCTAATATTAATTATGTTCATTACTGAAAAGCTCTCAATCTCTCCAAAAACTCTTGTCCAGTCCACTTAGTTAGATTTTTGTCAGAGCAAATTTTGTATCGTTTTAGTCACCTGAAAATAATTATATTTTTTGTTTAGTTTTATCAAATATTTGTCACTATTTTTGTTGATGAAATGAACACACACACACAGACACAAGGGTGCCTCAGTGAATACAGTAAAGTTAGTTAAAGTTTGGATTTTACAGGCAAACCTATCCATACTTCAACCAGTTTTTTTCACATTTGACTTAAAGGGGAATATATTCTCCAATTTCAGTTTATACATATTCGCATTCCATCAACCGACTTAATACTCTCAGATAGGCAATAATTGACAACATTTCACATGTGGTTGGAGCCAGTGGACCAACTGTGAATAACTTTTTCACACGTGTCTACAGTGATTGTAACTTGGTAGCAAGCAAGGGATAAATTCACAGCATTTTAAGTGATCTAGCGAGAAGAGTATGTGAATGGCTGCCTTCCTCCCTCTCTCCTCTCCACTCGGCACACTCAGACATGCAGTTCACCAGTGTCGAAGCTGCAGTGGAAGAGCAGCTGCCAGCTGTGTTTAAATGCTGAAGCACAACAAACAGTATGTTTGTTACCAGATAAACACACACGTAAATTGCTGTAGTTGATCTGCATCTATACCAATAATTGAATGTGTGGCACTTGTAATGTCTTCCCCTATCCTAATTCAAGCTTCAAAGCAAGCTGTTTTGGAAAGGAAACTTGTTTAAAAAAAATTGTGCTGAATCATTGGGTGAATTTGATGTACTTATTAGGGAACTTTCTCTGCTGCTCAGGCAAGCATCTTTTGCCCTGTTCAAGACACATACAAGCTTGAGGGGTGGAGGGATCAGGACACGATGAGTTGTGGAAATCAATGCCGGGATAGAGGCCAAGCTTGACGGTCGTGACAAATTATGAGCAATAATCGTCAATTCAAGATTTTCTAACAGCATATCTTAATATATAATTTGTTTTCTGACTATAGACAGTACAAGAATAGGAAAATCTTGTTTTGGGGTAAACTACACCTTTAACATGCAAAAACTAGTACCCCTTTACCTCATCTGGTCCAGGGTTGAATTCGTATCCCACGGCAACACACTTGAAGCCGTAGAAACAGGCCTTCTCGTCTTTTACATAGTCAGAGGCCGTTTCCAAGGAGAACAGGGCCTCGTTTCCTGGAATCCCAGAGGAAGAACACACAGGTGATACAGTGATATTGACAGCAGGGAGGACAGGGGGACTACTTTAATGTAGGTTAGCTGAGATTAATTAATGCAGGTGGTTTAGCAGAGCTGCCCATTGAAGAGATTGAGCTGCCCCGAATCGATCTTTAAGCTAACCTTCGATTGGTTCAGATGATTTGTTTCCTTGCGTGTCATTTTAGTTAGCTAGTCAAATGAAATGCCTTCCTACTGAAGCAAAAAACTATCACCCAACAGGAAAATCTGTTTGAAACTAAGTCATTACAACCAGTTTTGCCCACAGAACAATAATTACGCATGGATCAGAGCCTAAAAATAAAGAAACGCTTTGTCAAAGAGTGTCATCTGATAGGAGGTGAAACGTTGGACCTCTTATCTTACCTGGCAACACTAGGACGGTGGTGGGCCAGCCATTGGAGCCAGAGATCTTCTTGAGCTCCACCCAGGTGTTGATGGAGTCGTGGGCCAGGGGCTTGGTGCCGAGGCTGGACAGGTGGAGCGAGCGGCTCGGGATGAGCAGGCGGAGGACATCCTCGGGCTGGGCCGTGCCACACTGGGGGTCAAACTCGATGGTGGTCCACCTCACGCAGTCCGGGAACGACACCTAAGGTGTGGTGGGGGAGAGGATGGTCAAAGCCATGAAACAGTTAAAGGAAATCATCCTGGCTCATATATACATGTGCCTATGAACCAGAGTTACACTGTTTGCACTGAGGCAGTGTGCCCTAGTAGGAGGTCCAATGTGTCATATCAGCTCCAATATACAGTACCAGTCAAAAGTTTGGACACACCTACACATTTTTACTATTTTCTACTTTGTAGAATAATAGTGAAGACATCAAAACTATGAAATAACACATATGGAATCAAGTAGTAACCAAACAAGAGTTTGGTACAAGTGTACTTCTTCAAAGTAGCCACCCTTTGCCTTGATGACAGCTTTGCACTCTCTTGGCATTCTCTCAACCAACTTCAAAGTCATTTCAATTAACAGGTGTGCCTTGTTAAAAGTTAATTTGTGGAATTTCTCTTCTCCTTAATGCGTTTGAGCAATCAATGTTGTGACAAGGTAGGGTTGGTATACAGAAGATAGCCCTATTTGGTAAAAGACCAAGTCCATATTATGGCAAGAACAGCTCAAATAAGCAAAGAGAAACGACAGTCCATCATTACTTTAAGACATGAAGGTCAGTCAATACGGAAAATGTCAAGAACTTTTAAAATTTCTTCAAGTGCAGTCACAAAAACCATCCAGCGCTATGATGAAACTGGCTCTCATGAGGACAACCACAGGAATGGAAGACCCAGAGTTACATCTGCTGCAGAGGATACGTTCATTGAAGTTACCAGCCTCAGAAACTGCAGCCCAAATAAATGCTTCACAGAGTCCAAGTAAAAGATACATCTCAACATCAACTGTTCAGAGGAGACTGTGTGAATCAGGCCTTCATGGTCGAATTGCTGCAAAGAACTACTAAAGGACACCAATAAAAAGTGTCCTTTAGCATTCCAGGTGAAGCTGGTTGAGAATGCAAATAGTGTGCAAAGCTGTCATCAAGGCAAAGGGTGGCTACTTTGAAGAATCTATTTAACACTTTTTTGGTTACTACATGATTCCATATGTGTTATTTCATAGTTTTCATGTCTTCACTATTATTCTACAGTGTATAAAATAGTAAAAGTAAAGAAAAACCCTTGAATGAGTAGGTGTCTAAACTTTTGACTGGTGTGTGTGTGTGTGTGTGTGAGAAAATATGCATACACACATACATATATATATATACACACACACACACACAATATATATATAGTTTTACATGTCCTTTTTTTTACCCTTGACTAACAATTCCTATGTTGTAAATAGTCCTACTGTACCGTGTGTATGTATGGGTGGGTGTGTGTGCGTTACCTTATACTGTGCGACTCCGGCCTGCTTGTAAGGGTGGTCACTCTCTATCACAGCATAGTGACTGGAGGTGGTGCAAGCTGATAGGCCCTGCTCCGGCTGGTTGCCCGTGGTGCTGTCTGTTGATTGGTTGGGGTTGAAAGCCGGTGGGGCATATTTCTGGTTCAGAGCGGAGGCAGCAGGAAGTAACTCCTGGACCAGACCAAAGACTTCCACTGCGGCCTGATGTGGAATAAAAAAAAATAATGAATCACATTAGTTCTGTTTCACTTAAGACATAGACTTAGATGTTGTTAAAGTCTGAAAGCAGGAAGTTGACCCTCTGTGTATAGCATGTATGATCTTAAACCACATCTAAACACATAGGTAGTGTGTTAGGTGATGTAACAATGGACGTTATGCGAGAATTCTACAAAAAAACAGCAGTGATCAAACACATTTTCACTAAATGTCAACTATGTGGTCATCAAAATACATAATAAATCATTTGAAAACATGAATGTGGAAGTTTTTTAACCATGTCTAAAAATCACAATAGTGTACGTTATGATATTTACGTGATAAGCCCAAATGTAAAGTGCCGTGCTTAGAACATTCAATTCTGCGAGACAGCCTTTATGAAACCCGCGAAATCGGCGTGTTCCTCACTCCATCAGAGTAAGATCGATGTGACATTTTATTGCCAACAAGTATGGGAAAGGGTGTTTTACGGTCAACAGATGTCCTTTTGACTAAAATATAAGGTAAAACGTTTTTTCCTTCGCTTCTGTCATTGATGTTTTCAGAGACTAAAACATAGCAGCTTACAAAGTACAGCTTCGTAGCTAACCTGTTTTCATGACGAGAGGCTAGCTAGTGTGAGGGAGTGTTTGTTGGCTTGATGCCATTCGCTGAGGTAATGCTCTGGGCGAGAGGCAGCGATGCTTTGCAGTGGCTGTATTGTGCCAGTGGCAAATTTGGTTATATTAACTACCAGAATTCAGTGGCTTCAGCCCTACAATCTATTAAAACATAGCTAAATACCAGTGAATTGAAAATGTGTCCCATCTATCTTGCAGGCAGCTCACTCGGTCTCAGCCTAGGCTAATTATTTGCTGGAAACTGTAATTTTTCCTCTGCAAAACGAGTGACCTAAGTGAATTTAAGCGGGATAGGATATTGGAACGGTGCGCCCGTTCCAATATCTCAGAAACATCCGGCCTCCTGGGCCTTTCACGCACGACAGTGTCTACGGTTTACCAAGAACAGTGCGAAAAAAATTAAATAAATCCAGTCAGCGGCAGTCCTGTTAGCGAAAACAGCTTGTTGATGAAAGGTCGAAGGAAAACTGCAAGAATCGAGCAAGCTAACAGGCGGGCCACAAATGGGCAAATAACGGCACAATACAACAGTGGTGTGCAGCAAAGCTTCTCACAATTCGTCGGCCCTTGGCGGCCACACCAGGTTCCACTCCTGTCAGCTAAAAACAAGAAGAAGCGGCTCCAGGGCACGCGATCACCAACACTGGACAATTGAGGAGTGATGGCGCCAGAGAGTAGGGCTGCCATCTTCTCGGCTCTCAATCAATCATGCTATTTTGTTTGTTTTTCCGCGCTGTTCGTAACTCCTTTTGTACATAATGTTGCTGCTACCGTCTCTTATGACCGAAAAGAGCTTCTGGACATCAGAACTGGGATTATTCACACCTCAAATTGGACGAGGAGCTCTTCTTCAATGAGTCGGACGCAAGGGATATACTGCAGACACCCGACCAGGCCCCGATCCCCATGAGAAGAAAACTGAGATTGAGGCAAAAGATCCGGGTGCCTTGCGAGGATCAGGCGACAAGAGGCTAATCTGCCCTTGCATTCTGTTTTGTTAGCTAACGTTCAATCGCTGGAAAATAAATGGGACAAACTAAAAGCAAATTTTTCCTACCAACGGGACATTAAAATGTAATATCTTATGTTTCACCGAGTCGTGGCTGAACGACAACATTAACTTCTTAGGGAGCGGCAACAGAGGTGACGGTTTTGGAGAGTCTGGCGTGCCAAAGTAAAATGCCTGCCACTCAAGCCCAGAAAATAGGATATGCACATAATTAGTACTATTGGATAGGAAACACTGAAGTTTCTAAGAGTGCTAAAATAATGTATGTCAGTATAACAGAACTGATATAGCAGGCGAAACCCGAGGAAAATCCATCCGGATTTGCAGTTTTTTTGGTACAAGACCTTCTTCTCCAGGCTGCCTATTCATTTCTATTTTAACTAGGACTGAGACTGCAGTACCTATGGCTTCCACTAGATGTCAACAGTCTATACAGAGTCTGGAAGGTCTAGCTCTAAGCAGAACGGATAGGAAGAGGAAGTAGTGAAGGGACCACTTTTGTAAACAATGTTTGACGGGCGCGAGATTGTGAGCACACCCCACTTTATTTTCCTTTCCTATTGTTCACGTTATCGTCCGGTTGAAATATTACAGTAAATATGCATAAAAGGATACCTAAGGATACATTAAAAATGATGTTTGATTTGTTTGTAGAAAGTTTATAGGTATAATTTGAACGTGTTCTCTTCACGGTTCAATGGGCGACTCAACAGTGGATTTTCTGATCATAACGCGCCAACCAAACAGAGATTTATGGATATAATAAATAACTTTTTCTAACAAAAAAAACATTGGATGTCTTCATTGGACACTTGGGAAGCCCTCAGCAGAAGTTCTTCGAAAGGTAAGGGATATTTTTTAGCTCATATGGGTTGTGTGTGACCCGCGCTGGATATGAATTCATGCTAATGTGGAAAATATATGAGGTGCTATCCTCAAACAATCAAATGTTGTGCTTTCACCGTAAAGCCTTTTTGAAATCTGACAACGCTGTGATATTGCCAAGAAGCAGAGCTTTTGATGACTATATAACACTTGTATATTGATGAATGTTTAATAATTCAGATTTTGAATTTGCCGCCTTACATTTCCTTACACTGGCTTTATCAATAAGCGCATCGAGGACGTCGTTCCCACAGTTTCTCTTCCTTCCTTTCTCCAACCAGAAGCCATGGATTACAGGCAACATTCGCACTGAGCTAAAGGGTACAGCTGTTGCTTTCAAGGAGTGGAACTCTAACCCGGAAGCTCATAAGAAATCCCGCTATGCCCTCTGACGAACCATCAAACAGGCAACACAGGACTAAGATCGAATTGTACAAGACCGGCTTGTCGGATGTGGCAGGGCTTGCAAACTATTACAGACTACAAAGGGAAGCACACCCGAGAGCTGACCAGTTACACAACCCTACCACACAAGCTAAATAACTTCTTCGCTCGCTTCGAGGCAAGTAACACTGAAACATGCATGAGAGCATCAGCTGTTCTGGATGACTGTGTGATCACGCTCTCCGTAGCCGATGTGAGTAAGACCTTAAAACAGGTTTCACTGACCAAGCCCTTCCCCCTGCACCCATGCCTGCGCAGCCCCAATTAGGAGTTGCGGTTCACTGTGCCTGCTGCCCACATGCAATGCCCACTCCAATAGCCTGCAAGGGGTGTTGGTGGTGGTCATCGCCACCAAAGTGTTAAAGCCCCCGGTGGAGGTACTCAATGACCCTGACTACATCAATCGCATGCTGCTGTCTCAGCTGGAGCACCGCAAAGGCTTACACCTACGACACCATAAAGAATACTACCTGTCCTTCCAGAGGTTGGGGAAAGGGCACTGGATGAGGGCAGCAAAGGGATCAACGTGCAGGCCAGCTACGGTGCCATCAAGCTGCACCAGCTTTACGACAAACTGGAATGTAAATGCCAGGCCCTGGGCTTCATCCAAAACAACCCCAAGCCCAATAAACAGGACATGCATAAGCTGAAAGAGATAAGGGCCATGGAGAACGAGCACAGCGACTTGCATCTGCACATTTCCCGCACTGTCTGGTGGTGTGAGAACCTGGGGTACTGGAGTGCCATCATCACTGGGGCTGAGGAGAAGGGGGAGCAGATGCCATGCTACTTCGTTAAATGTGAGCCTCCTGCAAAGCGACTACTTCCAGAACAGTCAGTGTAACATAGCATTCCTGTGCAGTTTTAGGTACTGCACAGGAAGATGCGAATTTTTCCCCTTCTTGAAAAAAGGTCCAGCTGCCTTCCATCAATAAACTGCCATTCTGTTGAACAAATGTTCCTTGAGAAGTCCAAAAACAAGCCCAACGTCCTTTTGGAGAAAATGCTGACTGACATGCGGATGTGTCAGAGTGAGGAGCTCTATTCCTTCCACAGCCCCTCTCCAAAGCACCTGAAGGTCATGGACTTCCTAAAAATCTCCTCCTTCCTGGCCACTATTCTGGAGAGAGTACCTGGAGACTTCTTCTCTCAGAGAGGAGACCGAGGATAACCGTGACTCTGAGGATGAGACGGACAGGAAGAGGGACGGCCTGGCAGAACTCTGCTTCATGCTCATAGGGGAGATATTTAAACTCAGAGGCATGTTCAAGTGGGTTTGGAAAACACTCATTGGACTAGTTCAAGTCGCATTTGGAAGAACCAGTAACAAGCAGATAAGAGACACTGTCACTGGGTACTCAGTGAGAAGATGCTTGCGCACTACATCAACAGGTTCAGGGACACCTTCTGGCCCAACGGAAAGCGAGCCATACACAACAGCGTTAAGACAGATGCTGAACATCAGGAGACCAAGGAGAGAGCCCAACAGAAGCTACTCAACAACATTGCAAAAGCACTACAGAACTGGGTGGGACAGCAGAATGCCAGATATGGAAGCATCAAGGTCTTCAACACACTTCAGGAGACCAGTGCCAACAAGCATCTACTTTGCATCCTTCTGGAGATGTTCCTTAAAGAGCTGTGTCCAGAGCTCAATAGGGAGATGAAGATCGGAGTCATGTCACTCCAAGAAAGCATCCCCATTGTTGGTGTGATTATTGACGAGTTGTTGTTGGAAAGTTGTTTTGACTATTTAAAAACAATGCAAATGTAGCTTCTAAGGGCCTCCCGAGTGGAGCAGCGGTCTAAGGCACTGCATTGCAGTGCTTAAGGCGTCACTACAGACCCGGGTTTGATACCAGGCTGTGTCACAGCTGGCCATGACCGGGAGACCTATGAGGCGGCGAACAATTGGTTAGGGATGTCATTGTCCCATCAGGCTGTAGCGACTCCTTGTGGGAGACCGGGCGCCTGCAAGCTGACTTCGGTAGCCAGTTGTGCTGCGTTTCCTCCGACAGATTGATGTGGCTGGCTTCCGGGTTATGCAAGCAGTGTGTCAAGAAGCAGTGCGCCATCGCAGGGTTGTGTTTTGGAGGAGCTTTGCCTCTCTTGAGTCTGTACGGGAGTTGCAGCGACGGAACAAGACTAACTACTAATTGTGGAGAAAAAGGGATAAAAGTACAAAAAAAAATACATGTAGCTTCAAAAAGAGTGCTAAGCTGGATCAATGTAGTTCTTCTAGAAAGAAATCCTTACTCGCCTTAGGGACCTTTGACTAGATACAGCAGTAAAAAAAGTAGAACCTATTTCACAGACAACATTTACCACATCTCACCTTTGGTACTGAGGTAGCCACAGGGCCGATGTAGGCCAGGATGAGGGGGAGCAGCATAGAGAACAGACTGGAAGAGCTCAGGAGCTCAGGGATGTCCTCCGCTGCAGACAAGAGCACAGGTTTGAATTATACGGACATACAGTGCCTTCAGAAAGTATTCAGAAACCTTGACTTTCTCCACATTTTGTTAGGATGCAGCCTTATTTTAAAATTGATTAAATAGTTTATTTACCCTAATCATTCTTGCAAAAACTGCTTTTTAGAAATGTTGGCTGATGTATATAAAATAAAAGTGAAAAATAACATTTACATAAGTATTCAGACACTTTACTCAGTACTTTGTTGAAGCACCTTTGGCAGCGATTACAGCCTCGAGTCTTCTTGGGCATGACGCTACAAGCTTGACACAACTGTATTTGGGGAGTTTCTCCATTCTTCTCTGCAGATCCTCTCAAGCTCTGTCAGGTTGGATGGGGAGCGTTGTTGCTGCACAGCTATTTTCAGGTCTCTCTGTTCAACTCCAGGCTCTGGCTGGGCCACTGAAGGACATTGAGAGACTTGTCCCGAAGCCACTCCTGTGTTGTCTTGGCTGTGTGCTTAGGGTCGTTGTCCTGTTGGAAAGTGAACCTTCGCCCCAGTCTGAGGTCCTGAGTGCTATGGAACATGTTTTCATCAAGGATCTCTCTGTACTTTGTTCCGTTGATCTTTTCCTCGGTCCTGACTAGTCCCGCAGTCCCTGCTGCTGGAAGGTTCTCCAATCTCCACAGAGGAACTTGAGCTCTGTCAGAGTGACCAACGGGTTCTTGGTCACCTCCCTGACCAAGGCCCTTCTCCCCTGATTGCTCAGTTTGACCGGGTGGCCAGCTCTAGGAAGTCTTGGTGGTTCCAAACTTCTTCCATTTAAAATTGATTGAGGCCACTGTGGGGACCATCAAAGCTGCAGAAATGTTTTGGTACCCTTTCCCAGACCTTTGCCTTGACACAATCTTGTCGTCTCTGAGCTCTACGGGCAATTCATTCGACCTCGTAGCTTGGTTTTTGCTCTGACATGCACTGTCAACTGAGACCTTATATAGACAGGTGTGTGCATTTCCAAATCATGTCAAATCAATTGAATTTTACACAGGTGGACTCCAATCAAGTTGTAGAAACCTTTAAAGGATGATCAATGGAAACAGGATGCACCGGAGCTCAATTTCAAGTCACATAGCAAAGGGTCTGAATACATACAATGTCAAAAAAATCTGTTTTCACTTTCTCATTATAGGGTATTGTGTTTAGATTTAAGTGACCTAATGAAACCAGGGCATCCAGCTCTTATACATCTTGGAATGTACACTAACTTAAAGCATGTTTTCCCAATTCAAAAGAGAAATGCGGAACATCAAAGTAGCATACTTTGGGAGATCATCACTAAATCTACAGGATATAAATGAAGTAAGGTAGACTGGGAGTTTTAAGATAACTGCTTTTTAAACAAATAAGAGCAAATGCTGAGCCCTTTCTGGACCCAGATTAAAGGTGCAATATACAGAAATAGCTCTTCCATTTTCTGGTTGCTAAAATTCAAATAGTTCCCCTAATTTTAGTTTATGTGACAAAACAAGCAATGTACAGTATCATTTAGAGAATCATTGTACCATTGTAAAATATATTTTCAATAATCAAAAAGATTGCATTTTCAGCTGTTTGAAGCTGGTGTACAAAACCGAAAGTAAGAGATGTAAAAACAAACAATAGGAACAGGAAGCATAGAAGTAGCACACACGGTGCAGATCTACCACATCTTAGACTTAAGAATGAGAATGACAGATCTACATCTCACATTTCTATGTGGATTTGGTATGTTCACCCAAAAAGTTACATGTGGCAGCTTTACACATATCCCTGGACAAGAGAATGTTTAGGCATAGAGATTCTACATTCAGCATACTTTTTAGTCCAGGAGTATTTGTATTTATTAAAAATCCCCATTAGCCCTTCCTGGGGTTCAGCAACATTAAAACTCATTCGGGATCCGTGTCCTGTCCACAGGACGGTTGAGCTAACGTAGGCTATTGCGATTAGCATGAGGTTGTAAGTAACAAGAACATTTCCCCGGATATACACATATCTGATATTGGCAGAAAGCTTAAATTCTTGTTAATCTATCTGCACTGTCCAATTTACAGTAGCTATTACAGTCAAATAATACCATGCTATTGTTTAAGGAGTGCATCATTTTGAACATGAAGTTATTCATAAACAAATTAGGCACATTTGGGTAGTCTTGATACAACATTTTGAACAGAAATGCAATGGTTCATTCGATCAGTCTAAAACTTTGCACATGCACTGCCAAAATCTATATTGCAGGCAGTTAGATTTGAACATGGCATTTTAAGCAATACATTTTTAAAAAGGGGCGGATCCTTAAGAGGTTTGGCAGTTATATACAATTAAACATATTACATGACATTACATTTCATAACACTTTACCCAATACATTTAGTGTGTTCCCTCAGGCCACTACTCTACTATCACATATTTATAATTCAACATCCATATGTACGAGTGTGTTGGGTGCGTGTCTTATGTGTATGTGCCTTTGTGTGTCTCTTCACAATCCCCGCTGTACCATCAGGTATATTTTTATCTGTTTTTAAATCTGATTCTACTGCTTGTATCAGTTACCTGATGTGGAAAAGAGTTCCTTGAAGCCATGGCTCTATGTAGAACTGTGCGCCTCCCCTAGTCTGGTCTTGACTTGAGGATTGTGAAGAGACCTTTGGTGGCATGTCTTGTGGGTATGCATGGGTGTCCGAGCTGTGTATTAACTTCCTAGGCAGAAGCGCACGAGGTGACCGTTTTGGAGACCCTGGCGTGCCCAAAGTAAAATGCCTCCCATTCAGGCCCAGGATATGTACACATTTAGTACCATTGGATAGGAAACACTCTGAATTTTCTAAAAGTGTTAACCATTTGTCTGTGAGTAAAACAGAACGGATATGGCAGGCAAAACCCCGAGGAATTTCAGTCCTGGAAAAAGTGGTTTTGACAGAGTGCCTCATTTGGAACCCCTCCCTTAAGAAAATGCCCATATAAGGGCATATGAATGCAGTACCTACCGCTTCCTCTGGATGTCAACAGTCTCGAGACAGTGTTCAGATTTTTTTGGGATGCCATTAGAGCAGAGAAGAAGAGAAACCAGGAAGTGCCCCCTTGGAAGTCAACAGAAGAGAACGCGCGCTCCCGAGAAGGCACGCTCTGTGTTTTTTTTTCCATCCTTATAGCCCAGTTTATATTCCGGTTGATTTATTATAGTAAATATACGTAAAAGTGTTCCTAAGGATACATTTAAAATGATTTTTGATTGTTCTTGGACAAGTTTATAGGTTTAAGTTGAACGAGTTCTCGTCACGTTTCAATGGAGGAGTGGAGGCTGTAGTTTCTGATTATAACGCGCGAACCAAACAGATTTATGGATATAATCCATTACTTTTTCTAACAAAAGAACCATGGATTGTCTTCGTTGGACACTTGGGAAGCCATCAGCAGAAGTTCTTCAACAGGTACTTGATTTGTTTTCGCTGTGAAATGTGTTTTGTGTGAACCGTGAAGGCTAATGAATTCATGGTAATGAGAAAATATTGAAGGTGCTACCCTCAAACAATCAAATGTGGTGCTTTCGCCGTAAAGCCTTTTTGAAATCTGACAATGCTGTGATATTGCCAAGAAACAGAGCTTTTGATGATTATGAAACACTTGTATATTGGTGCATGCTTAATAATTCAACTTTTGGATTTTGAATTCGGTGCCTTGCATTTCACCTGGTAGTGTCAGGATTGGGGCGCTAGCGCCCCACCACTGCCTAAGAAGTTAAGAGTTTAAATATACACGCCGGTGCATTCAGTGATGATTTACATGCATATATTAATGTTAGATCTCCATGTACATTTATGGGCCAGCTGTGCTGTCCTGAGCCAATTTATATTTTCTGAGGTCTCTATTTGTGGCACCTGACCACACGACTGAACAGTAGTCCAGGTGCAACAAAGCTAGGACCTGCCTTGCTGATAGTGTTGTTAAAAAGGCAGCGCAGCACTTTATTATGGACATACTTCTCCCCATCTTAGTGAAAGGGGCATGTTTTGACCATGACAGCTTACAACCCAGGGTTACTCTAAACAGTAACCTCAACTTGCAAAATTCCCACATTATTCAGTACAATATTTAGTTGAGGTATAGGGTTTAACGAATGATTTGTCACAAATACAATGCTTTTAGTTTTAGAAATATTTAGGACAATTATTCCTAACCACCCATTCTGAAACTAGCTGCATCTCCCGAGGTGACGGTTTTGGAGAGTCTGGCGTGCCTAAAGTAAAACAGCTTGCCACTCAGGCTCAGAAAATAGGATATGCACATAATTAGTACTATTGGATAGGAAACACTCTGAAGTTTCTAAGAGTGTTAACATAATGTCTGTGAGTGTAACAGAACTCATTTGGCAGGCAAAAACCAGAGAAAATTCCATCCGGAAATGTCATTCTGGTGGCTTATGGCTCACTTTGAGACAGTGCCTATTGAAAACTCTTTATATCAGGACACTGAATGTAGTACCTATTGCTTCCACTGGATGTCAGCAGTGTATATATAAAGTTTCATAGCAATCGGAACTAATGTGTTCAATAAGTATGGGGTTTTGGTGAGAGGAGCTCTATTTCGGTTGCACGTTTTGGGCGCATGTTTGGCTGAGCGGTCCACTTTATTTGACTTATATAACGTTTAGGTGACCATCCAAGTGAAAGATTATCACTTTTATTCATAAAAGATAAGCTAAGGATGCATTTTAATTGGTTTTTGTTTTATTGAGGAAAAGTTTATAGGTTTAGTTGAACGTTCTCTCTTCACGTTGGATTTTCTGAACACAAGGCGCCAACCAAACTGAGATTTATGGATATAATAAATGCCCTTTCCAACCAAATACCCATGGATTGTCTTTGTTGGACACTTAGGAAGCCCTCTGCAGAAGTTCTACAAAAGGTAAGGCACAGGTTTTCCCTGTGAAATGCATTTTCTATGGACCGCGCTGGCTAAAGATTTCATGGTAATGGCAAATATTTAAGGTGCTACCCTCAAACAATCAAATGTGGTGCTTTGGCCGTAAAGCCTTTTTGAAATCTGACAACACTGTGATATTGCCAAGAAGCATAGCTTTTGATGAGTATGAAACACTTGATGCATGTTTATGTGATGAATGTATATTGATGCATGTTTAATAATTAAACTTTTGGATTTTGAATTTGTCGCCTTGCATTTCACCTGGTAGTGTCGGGAGTGGGGCGCTAGCGCCCCAGCGCACCTTGCTGCTCCCTAAGAAGTTAAGTGTTGCAGTGGTTTAACTCAGACGTATATAGTGTTGAGTCATCCGCATACATACACACACTGGCTTTACTCAAGAAAGAGGCATGTCATTAGTAAAGTTAGAAAAAAGTAAGGGGCCTAGACAGCTGCCCCAGGGAATTCCTGATTTTACCCTCTGTGTTATGTTAGACTGGTAACTCTGTATTCACAATATAGCAGGGGGTGTAAAGCAATAACATATATGTTTTTCCATCAGCAGACTACGATTGATGTCAAAAGCCACAATGAAGTCATGCAAAACAGCTCCCACAATATTTTTATCAAATTCTCTCAGCCATTCAGTCATTTATGTAAGTGCCGTGCTTGTTGTCCCTCCCTATAAGCATGCTGAAAGTCTGTTGTAAATTTGTTTACAGGAAAATAGCATTGCATGTGGTCAAAAAGAAAGAAAAAAAGTTTACTAAGGGTTGGTAACAGGCTGATTGTTCAGCTATTTGAGCAAGTAAGGGGGGCTTTACTAATCATGGATAGCGGAATTACTTTTCCTTCCCTCCAGGCCTGAGGGCACACACTTTCTAATAGGCTTAGATTGAAGATATGGCACATAGGAGTGGCATTACCCTCAGTAATTTCCCATCAAAGTTGTCAGACCCCGGTCGCTTGTCATTGTTGATAGATATTTTTTCACTTCTTCCACACTCACTTTACGGAATTCAAAATTACAATGCCTGTCTTTCACAACTTATACTTGGATGTGCCTGTTTGGCCCTGTCCGGGAGAATTGTTGGAAGGGGCCACAGTGTCTCCCGACCCCTCCTGTCTCAGCCCCCAGTATTTATGATGCAGTAGTTCATGTGTCGGGGGGCTAGGGTCAGTCTGTTAAATCTGGAATATTTCTCCTGTCTTATCCGGTGTCCTGTGTGAATTAGAGTATGCTCTCTCTAATTCTCTCTCTCCGAGGACCTGAGCCATAGGACCATTCCTCAGGACTACCTGGCCTGTTGACTACTTGCTGTCCCCAGTCAACCTGGCCGTGCTGCTGCTCCAGTTTCAACTGTTCTGCCTGCGGCTATGGAACCCTGACCTGTTCTCCAGACGTGCTGTTTTCAACTCTCTAGAGACAGCAGGAGTGGTAGAGATACTCTGAATGATCGGCTATGAAAAGCCAACTGACATTTACTCCTGAGGTGCTGACCTGTTGCACCCTCGACAACCACTGTGATTATTATTATTTTACCCTACTGGTCATCTATTAATTTTTTTAAATCTTGGCCATGTTCTGTTGTAATGTCCCGGCACAGCCAGAATAGGACTGGCCACCCCTCATAGCCTGGTTCCTCTCCAGGTTTCTTCCTAGGTTCTGGCCTTTCTATGGAGGTTTTCCTAGCCAACGTGCTTCTACACCTGCATTGCTTGCTGTTTGGAATTTTAGGCTGGGTTTCTGTACAGCACTCTGTGACATCAGCTGATGTATTTTATTTATTTATTTAACCTTTATTTAACCAGGTAGGCAAGTTGAGAACAAGTTCTCATTTACAACTGCGACCTGGCCAAGATAAAACAAAGCAGTTCGACACATGGAGTAAACAAAACATACAGTCAATAATACAGTAGAAAAACAAATCTATATACAATGTGTGCAAATGAGGTAAGATAAGGAAGGCAATGAATAGGCCATGGTGGCGAGGTAATTACAATATAGCAATTAAACACTGGAATGATAGATGTGCAGTAGATGAATGTGTAAAGTAGAAATACTGGGGTGCAAAGGAGTAAGATAAATAAATGACTACGGTAGGGGATGAGGTAGTTGGTTGGGCTATGTACAGGTGCAGTGATCTGTGAGCTGCTCTGACAGCTAGTGCTTAAAACTAGTGAGGGAAATAAGCGTCTCCAGTTGCAGTGATTTTTGTAGTTCGTTCCAGTCATTGGCAGCAGAGAACTGGAAGGAAAGGCGGCCAAAGGAGGAATTGGCTTTGGGGGTGACCAGTGAGATATACTGCTGGAGCACGTACTACGGGTGGGTGCTGCTATGGTGACCAGCGAGCTGAGATAAGGCGGGGCTTTACCTAGCAGGGACTTGTAGATGACCTGGAGCCAGTGGGTTTGGCAACGAGTATGAAGCGAGGGCCAGCCAACGAGAGCGTACAGGTCGCAGTGGTGGGTAGTATATGGGGCTTTGGTGACAAAACGGATGGCACTGTGATAGACTGCATCCAATTTGTTGAGTAGAGTATTGGCTACTTTGTAAATGACATCGCCAAAGTCGAGGATCGGTAGGATGGACAGTTTTACAAGGGTATGTTTGGCAGCATGAGTGAAGGATGCTTTGTTGCAAAATAGGAAGCCAATTCTAGATTTAATTTTTTATTGGAGATGTTTGAAGTGAGTCTGGAAGGAGAGTTTAGAGTCTAACCAGACACCTAGGTATATGTAGTTGTCCACGTAATCTAAGTCAGAACCGTCCAGAGTAGTGATGCTGGACGGGCGGGCAGGTGCGGGCAGCGATCGGTTGAAGAGCATGCATTTAGTTTTACCTGCAGTTGGAGGCCACGGAAGGAGAGTTGTATGGCATTGAAGCTCGACTGGAAGGTAGTTAACTTCTTGGGGATGGGCGCATGAGGTGACTGTTTTGGAGAGCCTGGCGTGCCCAAAGTAAAATGCCTCCCATTCAGGCCCAGAAAATAGGATATGCACATATTTGGTACCATTGGATAGGAAACACTCTGAATGTTCTAAAACTGCTAACCATTTGTCTGTGAGTAAAACAGAACGGATATGGCAGGCGAAACCCCGAGGTTTCACAGAGTGCCTCATTTGGAACCCCTCCCTTATTAAAATGCCCATATAAGGGCATATGAATGCAGTACCCATTGCTTCCTCTGGATGTCGACAGTCTCGAGACAGTGTTCATTTTGGTTTTGGATGAATTAGAGCAGAGAATAAGAGGAAACCAGGAAGTGTCTCATTTATGTCAACAGTAGGCAGCGCGCGCTCCCGACAAAGCGCGCTGTGTGTTTTTTACCGTCTTTATCGATCAGTTTATATTCCGGTTGATTTATAATAGTAAATATACGTAAAAGTGTTCCTAAGGATACATTTAAAACTATGATTGTTCTTGGACAAGTTTATAGTATAAGATGAACGAGTTCTCGTCACGTTTCAATGGAGTAGTGGAAGCTGTCGTTTCTGATTATAACGCTCGAACCAAATGGAGATTTATGGATAAAATACATTACTTTTTCTAACAAAAGAACCATGGATTGTCTTCGTTGGACACTTAGGAAGACCTCAGCAAAAGTTCTTCAACAGGTAATTGATTTGTTTTCGCTGTGAAATGTGTTGTGTGCCGTGATGGCTAATGGATTCATGGCTATGGGAACAATATGTGAGGTGCTACCCTCAAACAATCAAATGTGCTGCTTTCGCCATAAAGCCTTTTTGAAATCTGACAACGCTGTGATATTGCCAAGAAACAGAGCTTTTGATGAGTATGGAACACTTGTATATTGGTGGATGTTTAATAATTCAACTTTTGGATTTTGAATTTGGCGCCTTGCATTTCACCTGGTAGTGTCGGGATTGGGGCGCTAGCGCCCCAGCAATCCCCAAGAAGTTAACACAGTGTCCAAAGAAGGGCCAGAAGTATACAGAATGGTATCGTCTGCGTAAAGGTGGATCAGAGACTCACCAGCAGCAAGGGCGACATCATTGATGTATACAGAGAAGAGAATCGGCCCAAGAATTGAACCCTGTGGCACCCCCATAGAGACTGCCAGAGGCCCGGACAACAGGCCCTCCGATTTGACACACTGAACTCTATCGGAGAAGTAGTTGGTGAACCAGGCGAGGCAATCATGTAAGAAGGGCTTTATAAATAAATTTGATTAATTGATTGATAGTGTCAGCATTTGTTGCTAGCATTTCATGCTTAAGTCTGCGATGCCTACCGAAAAATGAAAAATCATGAAAGTAATTGGCATTATCAGTGAATAAGCCATCTGTATCAATGAATGATGGAACTGAGTTAGCGTTTTTGCCCCAAATTTCATGTAAGATGCTCTAAAGTGTTTTAGTATAATTCTTTGTCATTTATCTTGTTTTCATAGTACAGTTTCTTCTTTTTATTCAGTTTAGTCACACGACTTCTCAATTTGCAGTACGTTTGTCAATCGGTTGTGCAGCCAGACATTCCTTTTTCCTCATCCCTGTCAATCATAATTTTTTTCAATTCCTCATCAATCAACTGGGATTTAACCGTTTTCACAATGCTTTTCTTAATGGGCGCATGCTTATTTGTAACTGGAATAAGCAATTTCATAAATGTATCAAATAAATGTCTAGTTGTCATAAATGTCTAGTTGCTCCTCATGACACACCACAGACCAACAAATATTCTTTACATCAACAACATAGGAATCACTAACAGACTCCCATCCAGAGCGACACACAGAAGCAACCAGGGTCAATGCCCTGCTCAAGGGCATGTCGACAGATCTCCCACAAGGTCAAAAACAGGGACTTGAACCAGCAATCCATCAGCCACCGGCCCAAGCTCCCAAACACCAGGCCCCTCAACCATCCAAGATCCCCCCCACCCAGGAAAATAATAATTCCATTCACACCCCCAAGACTTCCCCCCCATGCACCAACAACCAACAAAATGAACAAAAGAGAAAAAAAATCACAACAGCAAGGCCAACTGAATATGTTGAGTGCATGTATGGCACTATTTACATGTCTGTGTATGTGCACATGTGGGAATTTGAATGAATGTGTAAAAACACTTGCACAGCATCAGCCTCAGGCAAACTGTAGCAACATAGCCCCTCAGTGTCATTCAAACTTACTTTTTGTTATGTTATATTTTTTGTACTTTTATCTTTGACCGTCATTATTAAGCTAATTGAATGGCTTTATCTGGCATGGATGGTTTAGATCAGCCATACTCATCTGGCGGACCAGATCCGGACCCAGAAAAGGTTGAATACGGACCGCGTATTTAATACTTAGTCGGGCTTTCAACTGGGAGTTGTTAGAGTAAAATTCACAAGGTGCAATTTCAAATTTGGTAGTGCATGGTCAGTTTTCCTCTTGTCATGTCTTTCATTGACAGAAATGAACCCCTAAAATTCTAAGAGGGGGTTCTACTACGCTAACATTGAAAAAAAAATTAAGATGGTACCATGGATCATTTTGCTATTTCTTTAGAATTTTAGAACCGCTGTAGGTATATATACACACTGAACAAAAATCTAAACGTAACAATTTCCAAAAATGTTACTGAGTTACAGTCCATATATGGAAATCAGTCAATTGAAATAAATTAATTAGGCCATAATCTATGGATGACATGGCAGAGGAGCTGCCATAGGTGGGCAGCCCACTGGGGATCCAGGCCCAGCAATAGGATTGAGTTTTTCCACACAAAAATATTTATTACTGACAGAAATACTCCTCAGTTGAATCAGCTGTCCGGGTGGCTGGTCTTGGGCTGGCGTGGTTACATGTGGTCTGCGGTTGTATGGCTGATTAGACTTACTGCAAAAAAGAATCTTAAGTTTGTTTTGAAGTGTATGTCCTATATCTGAGAATGATCAGGAAATTATATAATATTTTCCCGTGACACTTGCGGGGCACATAGTGCCATCGTGTTTGAAGAATTTCTTTCCGCCAACAAGAGGGGTGTGAACAGTTTGGGGTTGCATGGAAGGATGGGGTCTGTTACAATGCCGATAAATTACAACATCCACCCGGATATTTGCCATCTAGGACATTTGTGTGACCAGACCTGATCAAATAGTAGTTGAGTACCCCTGGTTTAGATGGAATAGGAACTGCTGGAAGCACGTCATCCATTTGTATTTGTAAAATGATCACTCTGAAATAGACAACTCATTGGTTGTTTTTTTCACATTTGCAACAATATTTTTTCCAATTGTTGGACAACCTGATTGTCCTGTCTGTCTTAAGTAACTTATTATGAAAATAACGTTGACAGGTTTTGTCATTCACAGAGAGCTCCCAGTTCTTACCATCCACAGCGAACGCCCTGTGAAGGAGATCTTTGGCAGCTCTGACCACTGCACTGACCACTGAGAGAGCCCTGTTGCAGTTCTTGTCCTCCTCATTGGCTTTGCTCAGCAGCTGGGACTGCAGATCCCCGTCATACTCACTCCTACAGGCAAAGACACACATGCCCATGTGTTAGCCCTAGCAATGGTTGTTAGCATTGGGAATGACATGAATCTCAACGTAACTTTCAATCATGTCTTATGGGAGTGTGCCAGCCTGGATATGTCACTCATGTAATGAAAGTGTGTGTGTGTCTGTACCTGTAGTACAGTATCTGTGGTATCTGTCCTCTGGTCTGGTTGGTCCCGTTGCTGCTCAGGCTACAGGTGCTGAAGGTGAAGGCCATGCCGTCGGAACACTGAACCGTGGTCATCCCTCCGTCCCCATTGGCTGTTCGGCTACCATAGTTACGCAGGCGGACAGCGTATTTCACACCCTCCTGTAGAATGTATACAAAAGTCAATCAGATGAGGACAGAGAGATGGGAGGACAAACACGATTGTGCAACATATGTGGTTTTCATATCATGAGTGGCATTGAGTCAGTGGTATAAAAAAACAGAAAGAAGATGGATGAATACATGCTAGGGTTTAATTCCAGTGATCGGCATCCCGGGACTTCCCAACCAAGCTCTTTCCTGTTTCCTGAGAATAGTAATGACAGGTACCGTGGACCATTCATATAAAATGTTTAAGCCGCACTAATGCAAAGAAACAAAATACACACATGCAAATAGCTGCATGAACCGGACTAATCAACTCTCATTGTGATGACTGGTCTAATTAATTACACCAGTCATCACAACGCTAGCAGCCTACCATATTTAGCCTACTCAACGTGAAGTCCAATTGTCCCCACTTACAAAAGATATAGGTAATGTTACATTCCCACAATACCAACTCAAAATGTCGCTCACAAGAAAGGGAACTAACAAAGAAAATCACTGACAACCAAAAACAAAACAGAAAGGGGTTCAAAAGGGGTTCCGAAGGCACCAATCCCAACCAGTGTCCTGAGGTTGAGGATGGAGAAAAGCCGAAAGCAAGAAGACAGAGGTTTGCAGTGATGAGGATTGAAAGGAGGACAAAGTTGCAAGGCTGCTCTTTAATTATTATTGAAATGTGGTGTGCTTTCTGGAGCCACCTGACTGCCGTAGCATCATCCAAGTGGGTGCTTCATTGTGGTAGTAGTTAATGAGTAGCTAGCTACAGTTAAGGTCGGAAGTTTAAATACACCTGAGCCAAACACATTTAAACTCAGTTTTTCACAATTCCTGACATTTTATCCTAGTAAAAATTCCCTGTCTTAGGATCACCACTTTATTTTAAGAATGTGAAATGTCAGAATAATAGTAGAGAGAAGGATTTCTTTCAGCTTTTATTTCTTCCATCACATTCCCAGTGGGTCAGAAGTTTACATACACTCAATTAGTATTTGGTAGCATTGCCTTTAAATTGTTTAACTTGGGTCAAACGTTTCGGGTAGCCTTCCACAAGCTTCCCAGTTAGGAGGAATTGGCCAAAATCCACCCGACAGAGCTGGTGTAACTCAGTCAGATTTGTAGGCCTCCTTGCTCGCACATGCTTTTTCAGTTCTGCCCACACATTTTCTATAGGATTGAAGTCAGGGCCACTCCAATACCTTGACTTTGTTGTCCTTAAGCCATTGTGCCACAACTTTGGAAGTATGCTTGGGGTCATTGTCCATTTGGAAGACCCATTTGCGACCAAGTTTTAACTTCCTGACTGATGTCTTGAGATGTTGCTTCAATATATGCACATCATTTTCCTACCTCATGATGCCATCTATTTTGTGAAGTGCACCAGTCCCTCCTGCAGCAAAGCACCCTCACAACATGATGCTGCCACCCCCGTGTTTCACGGTTGGGATGGTGATCTTCGGCTTGCAAGCCTCTCAGGTTATGACGATATAGGACTCGTTTTACTGAGGATATAGATACTTTTGTACCCGTTTCCTCCAGCATCTTCACAAGGTCCTTTGTTGTTCTGGGATTGATTTGCACTTTTCACACCAAAGTACATTAATCTCTAAGAGACAGAACACGTCTCCTTCCTGAGCGGTATGACGGCTGCGTGGTCCCATGGTGTTTATACTTGCGTACTATTGTTTGTACAGATGGACGTGGTACCTTCAGGCATTTGGAAATTGCTCCCAAGGATGAACCAGACTTGTGGAGGTCTACAATATATTTTCTGAGGTCTTGGCTTATTTCTTTAGATTTTCCCATGAAGTCAAGCAAAGAGGCACTGCGTTTGTAAACAATTGTTGGAAAAATGACTTGTGTCATGCACAAAGTAGATGTCCTAACAGACTTGCCAAAACTATAGTTTGTTAACAAGAAATTTGTGGAGTGGTTGACTCCAACCTAAGTGTATGTAAACGTCCAACTTCAACTGTAGCTACCTACTACAGAGTCTATGGACTGCAGTGGCTTGACTCAAACTTCATCTGACTGAGTTCAACTACGGAAAAGCCAGAGACAGCTAGACACCTTGTTGAGACCGAGCTTCCTGCCTGCCTACGGACTTTCTCTCTCCGCTTGTCCACCTCCCTCAGATGACCGCAATGGTTTATGAATTTATGGTAATGGAAAAAGTATTGGAGGTGCTATCCTCAAACAATCAAATGTAGTGCTTTCGCCGTAAAGCCTATTTGAAATCTGACAACGCTGTGATATTGCCAAGAAGCAGAGCTTTTCATGACTATGCAACACTTGTATATTTATGAATGTTTAATAATTCAACTTTTGGATTTTGAATTTGGCACCTTGCATTTCACCGGGTAGTGTCGGGAGTAGCGCCCCATTGCTCCTTAAGAGGTTTTAACACATTTTTCTTCTTAATTTCTTAAAGCATCGTTGGTTAAGGGCTTGTAAAGTAAGCATTTCACTGTAAGGTCTACACCTGTTGTATTCGACGAATGTGACAAATAACCTTTGAGTTTTTATTTGATTTTGAAACCTGAATGTTTTATTTTATATTCTGAGGTGTCTTTGCTTCAAAGTAGCCTATATGCAAAATCCGACAATGGAAACATGGAGCCAAATATTTTATAGAAAAATTGCGTCGGCATATGAGTTTCAAGATTGAAGTTTACAATTGATCCTATAATTTGTACAGTTCTGCGTGCCAGTTATGACTTCCGTATGCACATTTTCGTTGAGCAGTTTAATTTCAATAGTAATGTTTTCATTTCTCAAAATCATTATCACGTGTCTAATCATGAAAATCTGAAATTAAATTATTCAAATCTAAAAGTCAACTAATTTGAGATCACCAGTGATCTATGTGAGATAACACCATAATCCATTGGCAGCTAAAGAAATGAGCGCATGAAACTCAGCCTATAGGCCAATGCAGCAGTAGGCCTATAAATTCAATTTCTCTTTCACACGGAGGATTGATGATTATTGACGGGGAGATTATTGTAAATATTTTTCAAACATCTAACAGTGAGGAAATATAGTGTTAATACATACTGAACAAAAATATAAACCACATGCAACAATTTCAACGATTTTACTGTGTTACAGTTCATGTATTTAAATTGACCGATCTCCTTATATTTATTAGGCACTAATCTTTGGATTTCACATGACTGGGAATACCGATATACATAGGTACCTTAAAAAAAGGGGCGTGTATCAGAAAACCAGTCAGTATTTGGTGTGACCCCCATTTGCTTCATGCAGAGTGACACATCTCCTACACAGTTGATCAGGCTGTTGATTGTGGCCTGCGAAATGTTGTCCCACTCCTCTTCAATGGCTCTGAGAGGTTGTGGATATTACACGTCGATCCAGAGCATCCCAAACATGCTTAATGGGTGACATGTCTGGTGAGTATGAAGGCCATGGAAGAACTGGGACATTTTAAGCTATGAGGAATTGTTTACAGATCTTTGTGAAATGGGGCCATGCATTATCATGTCGAAACATGAGGTGATGGCGGCAGATTAATGGCACGACAATGGGCCTCAAGATCTCGTCACTGTTAAATCTCGTCACTGTTAAATAAAATTGCCATTGATAAAATGCAGTTGTGTTCGTTGTCCGTAGCTTGTGGCTGCCCATGCCATAACCCCACGCCACCATGGGGCACTCTGTTCACAACGTTGACATCAGCAAGCCACTCGCCCACACGGCGCCACACAGGCCATCTGCCCAGTACAGTTGAACCCGGGGTTTATCCGCAAAGAGCACACTTCTCCAGTGTGCCAGTGGCCATCGAAGGTGAGCATTTGCTCACTGAAGTCGGTTACAATACCGAACTGCAGTCAGGTCGAGACCCTGGTGAGGACGACAAGCACGCATCTGAGCTACACAGAGACTGACAGTTTGTGCAAAAATTATTCGGTTGTGCAAACCCACAGTTTCATCAGCTGTCGGGGTCGCTAATCTCAGACAATCCCGCAGGTGAAGAAGCTGGATGTGGCGGCTCTGGGCTGGTGTGGTTACACGTGGTCTGAGGTTGTGAGGCCGGTCGGACATACTGCCAAATTCTCAAAAACAATGGTAGAGAAATGAACATTGAATTCTCTGGCAACAGCTCTGGTGGACATTCCTGCACTCAGCATGCCAATTGCACACTCCCTCAAAACTTTAGACATCTGTGGCATTGTTTTGTGTGACAAAACTGCACATTTTAGAGTGACCTTTTGTCCCCAGCGCGAAGTGCACCTGTGTAATGATATATGCTGTTTAATCGGCTTCTTGATATGTCACACCTGTCAGGTGGATGGATTATCTTGGCAAAGGAGAAATGCTCACTAACAGGGATGTAAACAAATTTGTGCACAAAATTTGAGAGAAATAAGCTTTTAGTGAGAATGGAACATTTCTGGGATCTTTTATTTCAGCTCATGAAACATGGGACCAACACCTTAAATGTTGCGTTTATATTTTTGTTCAGTGTATTATCATTCGCAATGGATGTTAAAAAAAACACTTTCCTACATTTCCGTGCAGGAGGCCATGTACTTCTACGCGCATGCTCCCTCAACATTATCAAGACAGAGAAACCAGACATACTCATTGCTCACATGGAGCACTCCAAATAAAAGACAATAAAAATACAAATCTCATAAATTGTTACGAAATTAATCCAAAACTTGCATCTGACAAGTGTAGCAGGTTGTGTACTCTGAAAACAGCATTTCTACCCTGAGAACGGTAAATTACTAATTAATACACTCATTAACATACATGTAATGTAAGCAAATGGCGGGGATTAATGGTACAATTACTACTGGTGACAAACGTAATGGGGAACTGATAAAACATTTTATATAAAGGGCAAACAATTCACACAATGAAACAAAGAATGAGCAATAATTGGCGGGAGACAGCTGAGCCATTCTGAAGAGACTCGCCTATATCTTCACCACAACCCCCTCCCCTTCGTCTCAACATTTAAAATTATACTCAAGACACATCTGACACGTTTTAGATGCTTTTCACTGACATCTGCAACTCAATCAGCTAGGCCTATTGCCACGCGAGCTGCCCAAATTATAGGCTTCCCAAATAGGCATAGGCCTATGAACGTGTGATTTGAAACAATCCAAAGCTATTTTATTAAATAAGTCATGCTTTCTGGTATTTTGAATGATTTTATTTTTTTCTGTATAGACAGGAGCAAAAGTATTTCCATTTACTTCCCTATTGGACCCAACACTATGCCATTTCTCTCCTGCTCTATTGGTTTTCATATCAACTTTATTTCCTTGTCCAAAAGCCAAAGGCACAATCCTTGGCATAATAGCATCCCATCCTAGTTGTTGCATCGTTAGATAAGTTTCTAACTAAGACATTCATCTCTGTCAAATATCAAACCGCTATCAGGTCTGGACTATCCCATCTGGACAAGAGGAATACCTATGTAAGAATGCTGACAATTGCTCAGCATTCAACACCATAGTATCCTCCAAGCTCATCATTAAGCTTGAGGACCTGAGTCTGAACTCTGCCAGAAGCCCGCCCTGTGCAACTGGGTCCTGGACTTCCTGATGGGTCGGCCCCCAGGAGATGAAGGTAGGAAACAACATCTCCCCCCCGCTGATCCTCAACACTGGGGCCCCACAAGGGTGCGTGCTCAGCCCCCTCCTATACTCCCTGTTCACCCATGACTGCGTGGCCATGCACGCCTCCAACTCAATCTTCAAGTTCGCAGACGACACAACAGCTTGATTACCAACAATGACGAGACAGCCTACAGGCAGGTGGTGAGGGCTCTGTGAGTGTGGTGCCAGGAAAATAACCTCTCACTCAATGGCAACAAAACAAAGGAGATGATCGTGGACTTCAGAAAACAGCAAGGAACAGCAGGAGGGAAAACCCCCCTATCCACATCGACGGTCCGCAGCGGAAATGGTGGAAAGCTTCAAGTTTCTCGCTGTACACATCACTGACAAACTGAAATGGTCCACAGACAGTGTGGTGAAGGCGGCACAACAGTGCCTCTTTAACCTCAGGAGGCTGAAGAAATTTGGCTTGGCACCTAAAACCCTCAAACTTTTACAGATGCACGATTGAGCACATCCTGTCGGGCTATATCACCGCCTGGTACCGCAGCTGCACCACCCACAATCGCAGGGCTCTCCAGAGGGTGGAGCGGTCTGCCCAATGCATCACCGGGGGCAAACTACCTGCCCTCCAGGACACCTACAGCACCCGATGTCACAGGAAGGCCTAAAATATTTTCAAGGACAACAACCACCCGAGCCACTGCCTGTTCACCCCGCTACCATCCAGAAGGCGAGGTCAGTACAGGTGCATCAAAGTTAGAACCGAGAGACTGAAAAACAGCTTCTATCTCAAGGCCATCAGACTGTTAAATATCCATCACTAGCACATAGAGACTGCTGCCTATATACATAGACTTGTAATCACTGGCCACTTTAATAAATGGAACACAAGTCACTTTAACCTCTACGGGCTAGGGGAGAGTCTGACATGTCCAAAGTAAACTGCCTGTTACTCAGGCCCAGAAGCTAGGATATGCATACAATTGGCAGTATTGGATAGAAAACACAGTGTTTTCCCATTGACTTGCTATTGTCTATAGAGGGAATTAGCTCCCAGATTGCAGTTCCTATGGCTTCCACTAGATGTCAACAGTCTTTAGACATGGTTTCAGGCTTGTTTTTAAAAAAATTAACAAGAAATAGAAGTTCTTACGAGTGGCTGTTGAAACTTTTGTGTGCGTAAATGGGTGTGCGCTCCTTGTTATTTGTCTTTCCTATTGGACAGACTATTCTCCATCTGAAATATGATCGTTTATTTAGATATTTGACAACCTGAGGATGAATTAGAAACATCAGTTGACTTGTTTGGATGAACTTTACCGGTACTTTTGGGATTTCTTTGTCTGCATGTTGAATGACTGGATTATAGAACTCCATGGCGCCAACTAAACTGACTTTTTGGGATATAAAGAAGGACTATCGAACAAAACAACCATTCTGTGTGTTCCTGGGACCCTTGTGAAAGGTAAATTATTTATTTTATCGCTATATTTGATTTTGTAATGCCTCTGCTGGTTTGAATAACATTTTGTTGTGGGGCGCTGTCTTCAGATAATTGAATGTTCTGGTTTCGCCGTGAAGCCTATTGTAGCGGTCCACTTAGCCCAAACAGGTTAAAGATGTTTGCATATCTTGCATTACTCATCTCATATGTATTTACTGTATTCTATACTATTCTACTGTACCTTAGTCTATGCCGCTCTGACATTGCTCGTCCATATATTTATATATTCTTAATTCCATTCCTTTACTAGATTTGTGTGTATTGGGTATTTGTTGTGGAAATCTTAGATATTTCCTGTTATATATCACTGTTGGAGCTAGAAACACAAGCATTTCACTACACCCGCGATGACATATGCTAAACACATGTATGTGACCAATAACATATATATATTTTTTTAACAGGGTTTTCCCAGGTGCACTGTTTAGAATGCTGTTTTACCGCAAAATACATTTTGGCAAATGTTTGAAAATTATGTTTTATTGGCTGCTTCTTTCAGAGTTGCAAGTTCTGTTAAGATGCATTACCATAAACTAAATATGATTTCTGTCATTCTGAGCACCATTACAATGGGTGGCAGCGCCCTAGTGGGTTATGCACCAAATGGATCCGGTCAATTTCTCAAATGGCCGGTGAATTAAAATCTTCCTGTCACATTGTCCGGCGCCACATTTTCCTAATGGAAACCCTGGCATACATATGGTTAGATAGACGAATAGATATGTCTGTATAAGGCACATCATTTTAGTCCTGTGTACCTTGAGTGGCACTGCCTTGTCGAGGCGTATCTCGGCAATGTCGCTGGGGGAGTCATCGGTGCTGTAGGTTCCCTTGACCAGCTCCAGAGACGTCCACCTATGAGTGTGGGCTGAGTCCCCGGGGTGCTCTGTCTGGGCCTAGAGGGGAAGAATAGGGGGAGAGGGGAAAGAGAGGAAGGAGAGACATGGTGAGAAAGAAGAACTCCTGGGGAAGCTTAAACTCAAATACAAGCCAAAAACAGTGGCTTTAGGAAAATGAATCGCAATGAATATCAATATACACACAAGTCTTTGAAAAGTTGTAGACTGCTCTGAATTTAACTTGTTACTGCTGGATTATATACAAAGCACGTTTAAGATTGTGCTCGAGGACTACCTAAGCTAAATGTATCAATGACAAAAATCTTCTAGTATAGAGATGAGAAAAAAGGTCTCCCTCAATTTTTATGTATTTATTTCAAGGGAATTCCAGGTTAAATACAGGTGATTTTAATCGATGACGTATATAAAAACAAAGTTTAAAAAAATAATACATTAGTTCACGAAAAATTTTGTTCGCGAAAATGTGACGATACAAGAATTAAACAGACTAACTGACATTTAATTAGCTACAGTGCCTTCAGAGAGTATTCACACCCCTTGACTTGGAAATGGATGACATTTAGATTTTGTCGTCACTGGCCTACACACAATACCCAATAATGTCAAAGTGGAATTATGGTTTTCGAAATGCTTACAAATGAATACAAAATTAAAAGCGGTCTTGAGTCAAGTACTCAACCCCTTTGTTATGGGAAGCCTAAATAAGTTCAGGAGCACACATTTGCTTAACAAGTCAAATAATACGTTTCATGGACTCACTGTGTGCAATAGTGTTTAACATGATTTTTGAATAACTACCACATCTCTGTAACCCACACAAACAATTATCTGTAAGGTCCCTCAGTCGAGCAGTGCATTTCAAACACAGATTCAACCACAAAGACCAGGGAGATTTTCCAATGCCTCGCAAAGAAGGGCACCTATTGGTAGATGGGTTAATCAAATTAATACGCAGTCATTGAATATCCTTTTGAGCATGGTGAAGTTAATTACACTTTGTATTGTGTATCAATAGACCCAGTCGGCTGGGTGTATTGCCGCAGCGGTCTAAGGCACTGCATCGCAGTGCTAGCTGTGCCACTAGAGATCCTGGTTCGAGTCCAGGCTCTGTCGCAGCCGGCCACGACCGGGAGACCCATAAGGCGGCGCACAATTGGCCCAGCATTGTCTGGGTTAGGGGAGGGTTTGTGCGGGAGGGATGTTCTCGTCCCATCGCGCACTAGCGACTCCTGTGGCGGCCCGGGCGCAATGCACGCTGACACAGTCGCCAGGTGTATGCGTTTCTTCCGACACATTGGTGCGGCTGGCTTCTGGGTTAAGCGGGCATTGTGTCAAGAAGCAGTGCGGCTTGGCTGGGTTGTGTTTCAGAGGACGCACAGCTCTTGACCTTCGCCTCTCCAGAGTCCGTACGGGAGTTGCAGCGATGGGACAAGACTGTAAACTACCATTTGGATACCACGAAATTGGGGAGAAAAAGGGGTAAAAAAATATATATATACACCTAGTCACTACGAAGACGCAGACGTCCTTACTAACTCAGTTGCCGGAGAGGAAGGAAACCGCTCAGGGATTTCACCATGAGGCCAATGGTGACTTTAAAAAAGGTACAGAGCTTAATGGCGGTGATAGACGAAAACTGAGGATGAATCAACAACATTGTAGTTACTCCACAATACTAACCTAAATGACAGAGTGAAAATAAGGAATCCTGTATAGAATAAAAATATTCCAAAACATGCATCCTGTTGGCAACAAGGCAATAAAGTAATAATGCAAAAAACGTGTCAAAGCAATTAACATTTTTCCCTGAATACAGTGTTACGTTTGGGGAAAATCCAACACAACAAATGACTGAGTACCACTCTCCATATTTTCAAGCATAGTGGTATCCGCATCATGTTATGTGTATGCTTGTAATCATTAAGGACTGGGGAGTAAAACAATCAGTATTTTGTGTAGATCGTTGACAAAAAATGAAAATGTAATCCATTTTAATCCCACTTTGCAACACAAAATGTGGAAAAAGTCAAGCCGGTGGACACTTTCAGAAGGCACCGTATCTGTTTTGTCCAATCATTAGCATGCATGCCTTTGCAGAATATTTAATACACTCCTCTCAATGGCAGAATGAGAAAAAAGATTGTTTGGACTTTTAGTTAACTGATAACAAAAACTAAAACGGATTAAATGGCTAAAATGTGACTAAGACTATAAAAGGACTAAGACTAAAACTAAATCTAAAATAGCTTCCAAAGTTAGTAAAAGGCATATATAAAACTCTTACGTCATCAGCGAGCACCTCCAACTCGTACTCATGGATGCCCCCGCCACCGTAGACACAGAAGCCCACCAGCACCACGCCGGGCTTGTCCACCGTCAGACAGATGGCATCTGGAGAGCCGTTGCCCGTGTTCCAGCTGCGGCCCTGACTCATCTTGGTGAAGCGATTGGGAGTGGACTTCACAGAGTGAAGTGAGTTTAGACCGTCCACCTGGGAGAGACGAAGAGACAAGTGATGATGATGTCTTGAATATCGTTTTTATATTGTCATGGTTAGGTTATGTCGTGGTTGCATAAGTTTTGTTAATGTCATTTTAGCAACCAGAAAAATATGTATTTATCTAGTTGTAATCTGACCCGACAATAACCAAATATCACCTATTTCCCATGACATCTTGACCTTATGAAAAATAGGTCTTTACCTGGTTGTAACAGAGACCAATTGGTTCTAAAAACATGTTGACAACCAGCAAATGATGTCATTAAGACTTAAATGTGCCAACTTTGTGTTATTCATTAGATCGCTATATGAGTCTACCAGGTGGTAGTACTGAGGTGAATAAACATCAGCAGGGGCCTTCCATTGTTATTGTACAAGACAATGTATGAAGCAACCTCACAGACCATGACTTCGGCCAACATACTTCAGAAACAAAAACAATACCACGAGGTAGGGCTGTGGCAGATATGTAAATTTGGAAGACTTATCGGTCAGAGATGAACGTACTTTGATGCAAAAAGTGCAAATCAATCCCAGAACAACAGCAAAGGACCTTGTGAAGATGCTGGAGGAAATAGGTACAAAAGTATCTATATCCACAGTAAAACGAGTCCTATATCGACATAACCTGAAAGGCCGCTCAGCAAGGAAGAAGCCACTGCTCCAAAACCACCACAAAAAAGCCAGACTACGGTTTGCAACTGCACATGGGGACGAAGATCACACTTTTTGGAGAAATGTCCTCTGGTCTGATGAAACAAAAACAGAACAGTTTGGCCATAATGACCATCGTCATGTTAGGAGGAAAAAGGAGGAGGCTTGCAAGCCGAAGAACACCATCCCAACCGTGAAGCACGGGGGTGGCAGCATCATGTTGTGGGAGTACTTTGCTGCAGGAGGGACTGGTGCACTTCACAAAATAGATGGCATCATGAGGCAACATCTCAAGACATCAGTCAGGAAGTTAAAGCTTGGTCGCAAATGGGTCTTCCAAATGGACAATGAACCCAAGCATACTTCCACAGTTGTGGCAAAATGGCTTAAGGACAACAAAGTCAAGGTATTGGAGTGGCCATCACAAAGCCCTGACCTCAATCCTAAAGAAAATGTGTGGGCAGAACTGAAAAAGCATGTGCGAGCAAGGATGCCTACAAACCTGACTCAGTTACACCAACTTATTGTGGGAAGCTTGTGGAAGGCTACCAGAAACGTTTGACCCAAGTTAAACAATTTAAAGGCAATGCTACTAAATACTAATTGAGTGTATGTAAACTTCTGACCCACTGGGAAAGTGATGAAAGAAATAAAAGCTGAAATAAATCATTCTCTCTGCTATTATTCTGACATTTCACATTCTTAAAATAAAGTGGTGATCCTAACTGACCTAAAACAGGGAGTTTTTGCTATGATTAAATGTCAGGAATTGTGAATGTATTTGGCTAAGGTGTATGTAAACTTCCAACTTCAACTGTATGTATGTATGTGTGTGTATATATATATATATATATATATATATATATATATAATTTCTAAGACGCACATTTTCTCCTCTCCTCCATTCCTCAATGCATTTGCTGCTGCTGTAGCGAAGGGGTGTTGCCTAGGCAACCTAAGACTCGTATGCTACTATACCTTACGTGTTTCAGCACGGAGCAACAACGTTTCATGTCCATGTTACAGCAGAAACGGTCTCAACCGCTCAAATTCCCGGCCGTCTCATCTTCAGTCAGCTATTCTTTCCACACCAGAAAATCCATAACCGTCGGTTACACGGTTATCTGTAATTGTGCCATCCCTACTTTGAGGATGTCCTGATCGACATGGTGTGGTTGGTATTAGTCACCTTGCTATTTATGCAACACCTATGTGGCCAGAGATAGCCTGCCTGTGGTTGTTACACAGATATCCATGGCCCGGTTGTATAAAACACCTTAAGTGTTTCACTTAAGGAATAATTTTTCCTTACCTAAGGTAATTGTTTAAGGGTGTTGCATAGAGCCCCTCAAATATTCCCTTATGTAAGGGCATACTTAATGGGATTCACTGAATAAATGTCTCGTCAAAGAGATTGCATTTACTTTTTGAGATAGAACTTCTACAATCAAGACAGGATAACCAAATTGCTTCAGAAGATGATGTAGTTACTTTTTTCTCAACTTGTTTCTATTTCTTAATAGCACTTCAAGCTAGCTTAAAGAGTAGCAAGCTAGCTTTGTCGCTATGGATTGTGAATATTCCATACTGAATGAAGCAGTTAAGGGACCTCATGGACACCCTTCACTTTCTCACTTCATTTAAGGGGGGAATTCACCTTCAAATGTTTTGTGTAACTGACTTAAAGTTAAGGAAACTTTAAGGGAATGGATAAGGGGGAAATTAACTAAGGTAGGAGAATAGCAGTTTGCTTGACAACGTGAACAATGGATTTAGAACAACTGTGGCGGTTGGGGCTGTTGTCATGACGACCGAACTGCAGGGTGCCAGAGTGATTGAGATTGAGTGTTGAGAATGCAGCCGGCAGCTACTGGGTAGAGCGAAACAGATGGAAAAGTGGAAGGACAGAGTGAGAGACGTCAATCCCCGAAGTGACTCAGCGTCTTGTAAACAAAGAAAAGTAAATCTGCAGTTTTTTTGCTTCCTCCATTTTGATTGAAAAGTTTTCAACAAATAAATGTTATGTATATTTGAAGAACATTTGATTTTATTAACCTTGAATATTAGAATTGCTAAGAAACCATACAGATCGAGGTAGGGGGCAATAGAATACACTGTAAATGGCGGATACCTCAACTGAATGACATTTCTCAACCCCAACAGAGTGCTATATTTGGACTGGAGTAAGGTCTAAATTTGGGGAAGGTCGATTCCATTACGAATCTAGCCAAACTATTAGCAGGAATAGGACTAGATTTTTTAACTTCACAAGCTCCAGCAGCAAAGGTGACTGTTTTGGAGAGCCTGGCGTGCCCAAAGTAAAATGCCTCCCATTTAGGCCCAGAAAATGGGATATGCATATATTTAGTACCATTGGATAGGAAACACTCTGAATTTTCCAAAACTGTTAACCATTTGTCTGTGGGTCAATCAGAACGCATTTGGCAGGCAAAACCCTGAGGAATCTCTGTCCTGAAAAAAGTCATTTTGACACATTGCTCATTTTTGAGCCCCTCCCTATCCAAAATGACCATATATAGGCATGTTAACGCAGTGCACGCCGCTTCCTTATGATGTCATCAACCACGAGACGGTGTTTTACTCCATCTTGGGGAATTTCGCCATTGATAAACAGCTTGGAACGAGAGACCACGTTATGAAAACTCTTCAGAGTCTGGCGTGCATGAGACGGCGCTGTGCCTTATTTATCGCTTTTAGCGTTCAGTTTATATTCCGGCTGATTTATAATTGTACATATCGTAAAAGGGTTCCTAAGGATACATTTAAAACTATGTTTGATTGTTTTTGGACAAGTTTATAGGTATAATTTTAACGAGGCGGCGCCAGTTTCAAAGGAGTAATGGAGGCTGTCGTTTCTGATTATAAGCATGAACCAAATGGAGGATTTATGGATAAAAGACGTTACTTTTTCTAACAAAAGAACCATGGATTGTCTTCGTTGGACACTTAGGAAGACCTCAGCAGAAGTTCTTCAACAGGTAATTACTTTGTTTTCGCTGTGAAATGTGTTATGTGTGTGCCATGATTGCTAATCGATACATGGCTATTGGAAAATATGTGAGGTGCTAGCCTCAAACAAATGAATGTGCTGCTTTCGCCGTAAAGCCTATTTGAAATCTGACAACGCTGTGATATTGCCTAGAAACAGAGCTTTTGATGAGTATGGAACACTTGTATATAGCTGGATGTTTAATAATTCAATTTTCGGATTTTAAATCTGGCGCTACAGGTTTGCGCTAGTAGTGTCGGGATGATCCCGCTAGCGACCCACTGGTATTTGAGTCGTTAATGGCTGTCAATATCAATGTCCTGTTCAAGGCACAACCTGGTAATGAATGAAATCCTAAACAACACAAACATTGACTTATGTCTTTAGACATAAACCATCAGTGTGTGTGTCTTGGAGGAGGAGGGGGGGTCTGTGAGTGTGTGCCGGCGTGCCTGCTCGTGTCTGTTTGTTCTTTACCTCGGAGCCCAGAGCAGAGGCTGTGAGCTCAGAGACTATGCTGGCCAGCAGGCCACAGGTGTTGGAGACCAGGTGGGGAGAGAAGAGCTCCACCTCCTTTCTCAAGCTCTTCCTCACTGGCAGCACTACAATCACCAGCATCTTCTCGAGAACCTCCCTGAAACTTGTCATCCCCATCAGGTTCTCCTCCGTCTGAAAGGGGGAGAGGAGAAAAGAGAGAAAGTGAAAGAACATAGAGAAAGGTCAGCAATTGTGTCTTCTCTGATTGTAATAAAAAAAAAATGTGATAAGCACAACATGGGAAATCAGGAGACCGAGATTACATGTCCATTTCAATGATAACACATTTTAATAGGTGAGTGTTACAACAGTAAAATAGGTTAAGTGATATAACCCCTGTGCTAGTTATGGGAAATTCACAAAAAGTATTAGAGTAGGAGTGCTGACCTAAATTTAGCTTTTTAGATCATAATGAATAAGATATGGATCTGAATCTAGATCAGCACTCCTACTGGGAGACCCTTTTCGAATAAGGGTCCTCATTGGTCAGACATTGTGTCAAAATGTCACTGCCTTTGGTGTTTACTCACGTGGCTGAGTTTCTCCATGTGTGCCACCAGCAGGGGGAAACGATGGGCGAGCGCCGAGTCGTTCTCCGTGCTGACCTGTTTGACCAGCGAGCGCAGCAGCACTTCGCCGTCGTACGCAATGGGTAAGATGGACGTCAGCTTGACTGACGTGTTGCACAGCGCAGACATCACCGCTGCTAACAGTCGGCTACTCGATGTGCGGAAATTGGCCTCTGCAATGTCCTGGTGAAAAGGAGCGGGGACAGAAGGATCGGTGAGGTGGTAAACTTTCACTAAAGAGATGTGAGAACTAGAGCCAGAATACATTTTGACCTTAGCTAATTATAAATTATGTCTTTTTTAGATTATTTTTGTACACAAAATCTTAGATGAGCAATTTTAAATGGCAACCAAGACACAGTATATACGTACTAATACAGTGAGCTCCAAAAGTAATGGGACAGTGACACATTTTCTGATGTTTTGGCTCTGTACTCAAGCACTTTGGATTTGAAATGCTACAAATTTGTTGGATGCATTCGCTCTTTGTTTTGGTTGTGTTTCAGATAATTTTGTGCCCAATAGAAATTAACTGTAAATAATGTATTGTGTCACTTTTGTTGTAAATAAGAATATAATATGTTTCTAAACACTTCTACATGCATTTGGAGTCACTTTTACTGTAAATAAGAATATAATGTTACTAAACAATTCTACATTAATGTGGATGCTGCCATGATTACTGATAATCCTGAATGAATCGTGAATAATGATGAGTGAGAAAGTTAGATGCACAGAAATCATATCACCATGACAATAACGGGAGGTTAGCATTTTTGGGGGGTATGATATTTGTGCGTCTAACTTTGTCCATTTCATGCGTCTCACGGTAAAAACTATACCATCCCGGCAGGCCCAGAGAGCAAATCAAGTATACTATAGGCCTACCGCTGGCCAATCAGATGGCTCAGGTGCCATGTCAGCCATAACGTAGCATAAAGCTACAGCAAAGTTGATACTGTGAGATTTGAAAACATTTAAAACCATGACTTGAGAGAGACTGTCAATGAATACAGCAAAGAGATGCTGTTTTATGAGTGAGTTCATGTTTAAGTTCTTACTCAGCACTGTTGAACAGTTTGTATTCAACACTTTTATAAGCTGTTCAACAAGCACTGCAGCAGTAATGAATGAGTATGTAAGTGTATCTATAGGCTTGCGTCGTTATTATTAGCGGCTTGGGTCTTTTTTAATATGAAGGAATATTTTACTTAATATAATTAATTTCTGAATGCGGTGCGACTCGAGTTCTCTCTATCAGCTGGAAGACGGTGTCCCTTTTTGGTCAGTGTCAGCGGAGGAAAGGGAGAGTGGAGGGATGTTGAGAGGCGGACACAGTCTGCTGCTCTCTCCCTCCGCTGAGACTGACCATTGGATGCAGGCACCATCAGCACAGTAAAATAATAATTATTTAAATGTGTGCTCACTCAGCTGTGCTTCACAAGTAATACAAAAATGTATACAAATCTTTTACCGTGTGATCATATAGCCTACCTCAAATTTTGAAATATAATTAAAAAAAATGGCCCAAACAACAGTGCAAGCTATTCAAGCAAAGCCAATATGCGGTGATAACTTTTTCCTACATAACAGCCTTATTCTAAAATAGATTAAATACATGTAGCTCCTCATCAATCTACACACAATACCCAAGAATGACAAAGTGAAAAACAGGTATTTATACATTTTTCAAATGTATTAAAACATGAAAAAACAATACCTTATTTACATAAGTACTCAGACACTTTGCTATGAGACTCGAAATTGAGCTCATGTGTATCCTGTTTCCATTGATCATCCTAGTGACGTCTTCACTATTATTCTACAATGTAGAAAATAGTAAAAATATAGAAAAATCTTGCAATGAGTAGGTGTGTCCAAACTTTTGACTGGTACTTGCTGGAAGGGAAAATGACAGTCAGCAGTACAGTACTGGGCTATTTACGAGCAAGGAGTAGGCTGTCCTTGTATATAAGAATTTGTTCATAACTGACTTGTCTAGTTAAATAAAGGTTACACTAGGAGCATAACATTTCTACACCCTAATTTTAGTCTTAGTCTAACCAATATCCAAATGGAGATGAAATATAAACATCCCCATTTGAATGTCCTTTTTTCCTCTTTATGGCTTCCACTAGATGTCAACAGTCTTTAGAAAAAGGTTCCAAGAGTTTGTCTTGAAAAACAGCCCAATACAGGAAGCTTTTCCAAGTGGAGTGACGAAGTGATTTCTGTCTGGGGCGCGAGGGACACGAGAGCGCGCACCTCGGTTTTTTACTTTACTATCGTTCAAGATATTATCCGTGTGAAATATAATAGTTAATATACATAATAGTGTAGCTAAGGATCGATTATAAACTATGTTTGATTTGTTTGTAAAAAGTTTCTAGGTATATTTTTTGTCTTGTATAATGGGACGAGTGGACGGGGGATTTTCTGAACAGAACGCGCCAACCAAACTGAGTTTTATGGATATAAATAGGGACTTTTTCTAACAAAAGGAACATTGGATGTCTTGCTTGGACACTTCGGATTGCCCTCAGCAGAAGATCATCAAAGGTAAGCGATTTATTTTAGCTCTTTTTATGTGTTTTGTGACACCAGCGCTGGTTTTATTATTATGCTAATATGGGAAGTACATGGGGTGCTGTCCTCAGACAATCAAATGTTCTGCTTTCGCCATTAAAGCCTTTTTGAAATCTGACAACGCAGTGAGATTGCCAAGAGTCTAAGCTTTTGAAGAGTGTGCAACACTTGTATTTTTATGAATGTTTTATAATACTACATTTGCATTTTTAATTTGGCGCTCTACATTTTTCCGGATGTTGTCAAGGATAGGGCCCCACTGCTCCTTAATTATCCCCAAGAGGTTAAAGCCAAGCCGTGCATGTTTATTTTCTTCAAAAGTCCCATGGAATGTAGGCCTACACTGAACATAACAAATTAGCTGCTACTGTAGGCTGAATGACAGAACAGCTATGTTAAAATGTTATGGAATGCATTTTCTCCATTGTTTTTGATGGTAGGCCACTCTACATTATGATCATCAAATAGCCACAGTAGCCTACATGGCCACTGTTAAAACTGTAACTTAAAACAGGTACAGCCTCAGTGTTCACATTAAACGCGGGCTGGAAGTTGCAAAGAATTTTCACAACTTTCAAGTTTGCACTCAGCAGACCTGAAATTTGATCAAAATTGGAGGGAACATTGGACTGAATCCCAAATCACCCATATCTCCTCGCCCCTACGTTTACGTGCACCTCCGCCATTTCCAAAGCTGAGGGAGTGAAAATGATTGAGGGCGTAGGGGCTAATTAGACCCTAAAATAGCCACTTCGATCGAGCCAGCAAGGATGCAGGCTTCAGAGTAAAGTGCTATCCCGACACGATATGTTTGGAGTTTGCGCATCTTCATACAAAAGAATGAAGATGTGTGACTAATTATATGCCACATTCATTTGTTTATGTCTGATTTCAAGACTTGACATGTAACATATTAAATAACTCCCAAATTAAATATGTAACTGTTACTGAGGTTTATAGCTTGTAAAATGACGGGGGATTTGTTCATTTGAATTTCATGCTCGTTTTATTATCTAACTACTTAGTAGCGGCGCACTAGCAGGTTGCTCCCGACACTACCCGGTGAAATGTAAGGCGCCAAATCCAAAAGTTGAATTACTAAACATTCATCAATATAAAAGTGTTGCATAGTCATCAAAAGCTCTGATTCTTGGCAATATCACAGCGTTGTCAGATTTCAAAAAGGCTTTACGGCGAAAGCACAACATTTGATTGTTTGAGGATAGCACCTCTCCTATTTTCCACATTAGCATAAATTCATATCCAGCGCTGGTCACACAAAACCCATATCAGAGCTAAAATAAATCTCTTACCTTTCGAAGAACTTCTTCTGAGGGCTTCCCAAGTGTCCAACGAAGACATCCAATGGTTCTTATGTTAGAAAAAGTCATTTATTATATCCATAAATCTCCGTTTGGTTGGCGCGTTATGATCAGAAAATCCAACGTCGTGTCGCCCATTGAACCGTGAAGACAACACGTTCAAATATACCTATACATTTTTTATGTATCCTTAGGTATCCTTTTATGTATATTTACTGTAATATTTCAACCGGACGGACGATAACGTGAACGATAGGAAAGGAAAATAAAGTGGGGCGCGCTCACAATCTCGCTCCCGTGAAACGTTGTTGACAAATGTGGTCCCTTCACTACTTCCTCTTTCAATCTGTTCTGCTTAGTGCTAGAGCCTCCAGACACTGTATAAAGACTGTTGACATCTAGTGGAAGCCATAGGTCCTGCAATGTAGGAGCTGGTTCCCATTAAAATCAATAGGCAGCATGGACAAAAAGGTCATATACTCAAAAAACTGCAAATCCGGATGGATTTTCCTCTGGGTTTTGCCTGCTATATCAGTTGACACTTTTAGAAGTGTTTCCTATCCAATAGTACTAATTATGTGCATATCCTATTTTCTGGGCCTGAGTGGCAGGCATTTTACTTTGGGCACGCCAGACTCTCCAAAACCGTCACCTCTGCTGCCGCTCCCTAACAAGTTAAAAGTCAAACATGAATTGCATGATTCAAGTCAGGAGTGTGTCCTGAAGTTGATGGGATTATCGATCCCATCGGCACTCTCAGGAAGACACCCTTGTGAGTTTCGTCAGCAACACGTGACAACGGAGGGCCCCCATGCGAGTTGGTAGGAGCAAGGGGGTGGTTTGGGATTCACTGATGGCTTCCGGGTGGTTGGATGGTGGAGACATGTTGGCTGGGTGGGGTTGGGGGAATGGGATGGGAGGTTGCGGATGGCGTCCCGCTTCTTTTAGTTTCTTCTCCTTTACATACTGTATTTATTACTACTTATACTGTAATATATTAAAGTTCGTGGCAGCCAACACGTATGGTACAAATAAACAGTGCATGTGAACAATAATGAATGGAAAATATATTCAATTAATATGAGATTAGAATAATTTGAATAGTGTACCCAAACAAAAAAATAACAAAATAAATAAAAATGCGGTCACAAAGGGTGCAATTATTCTCATTTACTGTGTAAATTGCAGGTGCCTACAGGGAAAAAAAGCAATGCTACCATTTTTTCAAAGAAAAAACGAAACATTCAGCTGTATTTCAGTCAATTGTAAAGTGCAAGGGTGACAATACATTTGACCACATCTGTAAGTCAATGCAGTCCATGTGGAAATTGAGCAAACAACCTTACTGTTGAACTCACAATCTTGGTCCACAGAGCTCCCTCTCTCTTAGACCTACCTGGTCGAGGCAGTTGAGCAAGTCGCAGAGGCAGGCCCACTGCAGCGCAGGCGTGGGGTAGAAGGAATGAAAGCAGGCGGTGAAGGTGTTGTGGCACTCTTGCAGCACGGCCTCCAGCAGGGTGAGGGGCTGGGACAGGTAGCCCTGGGGGTCGTTGTCCAGCTTGGTCAGGCAGTTGTCCATGCCCTCCGACAGGATCTTCTTGAGCAAGCTACGGGTCTTGCCCACGCACTCCGCCAGCTTGCTGGACTCCTCCACCACCGCCTTGGTGCTGGCTGGTGAGGAGGAAGAGGGGGGAACAGGAATAGGACAGGGGCCTGGGGGTTAAACCAGGGACAATATGATGCTGTTACATTCAGAAACTTTACTTAAAGCTGACGGGTATAAAGTTAATTACTTGCTATAACTATGAGCCTTTATTATAACACTTATAATATGTTAGGTCTCTCAATGTAGCAAAATCATTGGTATCAATTTGGATTCTTGATTTTGTCTTTTCTATCATTTCCATATTTTTGTTACCTGTGTGTGTGTGCATGTGTGGGTGTGTTACCTGTGTGTGTATTACCTGTGTGTGTGTTACCAGTGTGTGTGTGTGTATTATCTGTGTGTGTGTGGTGTGTTACCTGTGTGTGTATTACCTGTGTGTGTGTTACCAGTGTGTGTGTGTGTTACCAGTGTGTGTGTGTATTATCTGTGTGTGTGTGTGTGTGTTACCTGTGTGTGTGTACTACTATGAGCACCTGAATGGTTGAGTTGTGTGTCAGTGTGTACAGTACATGGGCCTTTGTGTGTCCATGCATACTTCTGTGTCTACCCACGTATGTGTGCACGTTAGTGCACGTGCATCTCTGTAACCCTACCAGAGAGCCTACCAGAGATGGGGAAGATCTCACAGATATAAACACGGAGTAGGCGGAGGCAGCAGGTCCCTACAAAGCGCAGACGCTCCAGGTCCAGCAGGGTAGCCGTGTACTGGAAGCCTTTCAGGCCTCTCAGTTCCTCCACCCCCAGCACTAGGGTGGTCCAGCTCCAGTGGAGGATACTCAGCAGCGACTCGAAACAGTCCTACAGGGAGAGGAGGGGGGATGAAAACTTTACTGCATGTTTATTACATGTTTACAACAGGTTTACAAACTATTAATGGCACCAGCTTACATCCTAACAAATACTATATTACACTACAGGGTGATGTTCAATAGGGCATGCAATGGAAAAAGTTTCTAAACATTTTGCAACAGAATACTAAAATAAGTGTTTCTTATTGGACCAGTCTAGGGAGTTAATCTTCTCTGTTTAAAACAATTTCTTACATTTGGTGCCTGATGAACACAATTGGTTTCAATATTGATATCATACAAGCCCGTGTTCTGATTATGGGGTATCTACGGCCTGCCTTGGACCAAGTCTAGCTAGGGGAAACACAGGCATATGGTACGTACCACTGAGACGGTTCGGGCGAAAGAGCGTTTGAGGATGTGAACCGGCTCACTGGTCTGCTGTTTCCCTTTGGCTGCGTTGCCATCGTTCGACGGAAGTCTGCAGTAGTAAAACAACCACATTACAATCCCATTACAAAGTTGGTTACTTGAAGTTCATCAATAGACATTTCACGGGTCACTATTCAGGCAACATGAGGAGTGTAGGAAAATGACTTGCCTGTACAATAGCTGAGGTATTTGCCCTGCATTCACGTCTGTACCGTTGTTTGACTTCTTGGAACTCTTGAACTGAAAGACCACACTGCAAAAAGGAGTAGGTTCACATAATTCACAATGTACAATGAGGAATGGGGGTATCTGTTCAAGTAATTGTATTTCTATGTACCTGTCATCTGTGGTGATGGTGGCCTGTCCGTGGGAGCCACAGTCTGAACTGGGCCCAGATACCCGGGCCCAGGCCACATACCACCAGCCAAGCTGCAGCAACACCGGCTCGTCAAACATCATGGCGTACTTCTCCCTGGCAGCGCAGTCGTAGGCAAGGACGTCAGTCTCAGCCAGGAGGTCCCCATCTGTCTCATGGTCTCCACCATCAGGCCCCAGCTCAAACAACTGGGCAGTAACACACAACACAAGTCAGTGACAACACACAAGAGTCAACCTTACCGTCAGAACTTTAATAGACCTCTATTCGGACTGTGGCATGATATCAGCTCCTGGCTAATTTGTTCAATATCACAGAACCTAGCAATTAAATTAATACATTGATAAACACAAACAGTTGATGCTTGTATACCTGCTAACCTTGATCTTGGCGGTATCCTCAAACAACTAAGATTACATAGATAACATAATAGGACAACATAAGTTAAATACAGATTGTTGATGGTGGTTGGGTGTGATGACTGGTGTGGCAGCCTGGTGTGCATGACCCATTTGGGTACTACAGATTGGTGGTAAATAGGATAAATTACAATCCTACAATGTCAAACATGTACAGTGCATTCAGAAAGTATTCACATTCCTAGACTTTTTCCCCAGATTGTTTTGTTACAGCCTAAATCTAAAATTGATTCAATTAACATTTTTGGTCAAAGAGTATTCAGCCCCTTTGTTATGGCAAGCCTAAATTAGTTCAGGAGTAAACATATGCTTAACAAGTCACATAATAAGTTGCATGGCCTCACTATGTGTAATACAATAGTGTTTCATTCTTAAAAGTCTAAGCCGTTGGGGGAGGTGGGGGGGTCTAAGCTGACATGTGGAATTGTTTTAAGATGGTCATACTATGGATCATTTAGCTATTATTTAGAATTTTAAGACCAACTTTAGGTATAATAAAAAGAAAACAAATAAATTATTTTTATAAATGTGACTGTCTCAGGAAACTAGGCGTTATGTTGCAAGTCACGACTTCACAGGAGAGCCATTAGAACGTTTAAAAAAATGTTTTCTATCAAAATGAAATTTTTTGGGAGAAATGCCTTCTCGAACATGTGAACTTTCATGTGCCTTAATAACAAACTTTAATGCCATCTGTAAATACGAATAAAATGGTTAAATTAGAAGCCTAGTTGGTTAAGCCACAGGAAAAAAACAGTAACCTTCCCGCTAGCCATGATTGGATCGCTGTGATATTGCCAAGAAACAGAGCTTTTGATGAGTATGAAACACTTGTATATTGGTGCATGTTTAATAATTCAACTTTTGGATTTTGAATTTGGTAGTGTCGGCACCATGCTGATCCCTAAGAAGTTAACTGCATTTCTTTCACATGACCCCATCAATTTAGACAAGTGTGTCTGGGTAAGCGTCATCTAATATTTTTTATTTGGACACTTTGTTTACCTGGAATTTTTCCTTACTGTAGGCTACTACTACTTTTAGTCTTAATCTTTACTGCACTTCTCACTGTTTAGCACATGACCTCACATGTGAATCCTTAAAGAGATTGGTGGGGCTAAGGCTTAAGAGGGTGTGAACAATGCTGAATGGGTGTAGACAAAGAAGAGTTCTCCAGTAGGTACCAAAATAATCAAAGGCCCTTTTCTCAAAAGTGAGTTTACAAGTTGATCAACTTTCAAAGCTATAATAGTTTCCCATTGTTCCTCAAAAATACAGTGTAGGATACACCATTTTGTAGCTCTGAGTCTGCTTTTATCCAAATCCAATGTAAAAAACACAATTTCAAATGTTGCTACATAAGACTGAATCCAGGTGGTGAGTCACAAATATTGAATTAGGCCTTTACTACTATAGCCCAGAGAAACGCATTAAATAACACATTGATAAATGGCAAAAAATATAGTAAAAAAATAAATCATAAGAAACAAGGATGACATGTTTGTCCTATATCTAGGAGATATAAGAAGCTCAGGAAATAAATGTACTTTTTATTTTACACATATTTAACCCTATTTTGGATAGGCACAAAACTCTTTGTACTTCCATTCATAAAAATAAAAAAAAACGGTACAGGTTACCTTCAGACGATTCTGGTGTCACTCGTGAGGGTCATACACCATCGTGTACATGAGAGTCTCGCCTTTCCATAGAGTGGTCATAATTGTTTCAGACGCTACCAGTGGTGGAAAAAGTACCCCATCGTCCTACTTGAGTAAAAGTAAAGATATCTTAACAGAAAATGACTCAAGTAAAAGTCACCCAGTAAAATACTACTTGAGTAAAAGTCTAAAAGTATTTGATTTTGAATATACTTAAGTATCAAAAGTGAAAGTAAAAGTATAAATAACTTCAAATTCCTTATATTAGGCAAACCAGAAGGCAAGATTTTCTTGTTTTTTTTAATTCATGGATAGTCAGGGTCACACTAACACTGGCATAATTTACAAATTAAGCATTTGTGTTTAGTGAGTCCGCCAAATAAGAGGCAGTAGGGATGTTCTCTTGATAAGTGCGTGAACTGGACCATTTTCCTGTCCTGCTAAGCATTCTAAATGTAACGAGTACTTTTGGGTGTCAGGGAAAATGTGAGGAGTAAAAAGTACAGTACTTTCTTTAGGAATGTACTGAAGTAAAAGTAAAAGTCATCAAAAAAATAAGTAGTAAAGTAAAGTACATTTACCCCAAAACACTACTTAAGTAGTACTTTAAAGTATTTTTACTTAAGTACTTTTCCCCACTGGACATTACAGACATTTCCGTGAGAACACCGATTTTAGGGATGTCTCATGGTCTGACAAACACTGCTCTAGCGTTGCCACCTATCACCGCAGATGAGGAAGTGCGACATCAACGTATGCAGTGGATTGAGACACATACAACGCAACAAAAAATGATCTCTAGCTTACACTTTTTAATTACGTTACTTAGATTGACACCCCCCGGTCCGTCAATCAACTCTAGGGGGTAAACTTTTTTTTTTAAATAACTAACTCATCTCATTACCCCACATACACATATGTGCAAGGTCCCTCAGTCGAGCAGTGAATTTCAAACACAGATTCAACCAAAAAGACCAGGGAGGTTTTCCAATGCCTCACAAAGAACAGCACCTATTGGTAGATGTTTTTATTTTTTTATTTTTGTTAAAGTAAAGAATGGTGACTTTAAAAAAGGAAGCCTGTACAATATAAAAAATATTCCAAAACATGCATCCTGTTTGCAACAATGCACAAAGTAATACTGCAACACATGTGGCAAATTAACTTTTTGCCCTGAATACAAAGTGTTGTGTTTAGGGAAAACAAAATACAACACATTACCTAGTTTTGCACAGGACAAATTCTACAGGAAATCCTTGTTCAGTCTGCTTTCCACCAGACACTAAGATTACTTCACCTTTCAGAAGGATAATAATTTAAAACACAAGGCCAAATCTGGAAAGACCTGAAAAATGGTCTAACAACCAATTTGGCAGAGCTTGGTGTGGTAAGGTGTGGTAAGCTCTTAGAAACTCACCCAGAAAGACTCTCAGCTGTAGTCGCTGCCAAAGATGATTCCACAAATGATTGACTCAGGGGTGTGAATACATATGTAAATAAGGTATTTTTGTATTCATTTTCATGAAATTAGCAAAGATTTAAAAAAAATGTTTTCACTTTGTCATTATGGGTTAGATGTGTGTAGCTGGTTGAGACAAAAAAATATTGAATCCATTTTAAATTCAGGCTGTAACACAACTAATGTGGAAAAAGTCAAGGGGTATGAATACTTTCTGAAGGCACTGTATAGAGCTAGAGGAAATGCAGTTTATTTGCTAGTATCCCTGAAACTGACCTTGATCTTAGCGGTGTACTCTCCACGGCCCCCGAAAAGGCCCAGCCCCCCCAGCAGGATGTCCGCATCAGCACAGAAGCGGATGGCCTCCACCGAGTGGGCCGAGTAACCCCAGCCACCCCCGTGACCTATGACATTACACATAAAGTTGCGATAAGTCAGCTCTGCAGCATCATCATCTGTGCTCATAACAATACAATGAGGTTAGTTTTACTAGAAGCATCCAGTCACTGCGATATGACATATGAACATATATCGGAGTACTGTTCAAATACTTCCTAAAGCATCCTTGACTTAATGCAACCTTGAATTACAATAAGCTTGAATTGGCACATTTTTAATATATCACTGGTAATGAAGTATATGTAATGCTGTTTCTGGCTGGGATGTCATGTAAATCAATGAATCAAACCAAAATCAGGAAAAAGGGATAAGAGAAATTGCTGAGTGTGACAAATACTGTAGAAGATGAGAAATTAAAACCATGATTTCCTGTTAGTCATCAGGAAAAATCCAATGTGTGAAAGTTTGTGTGTGAAATGAGGACTCACTCTCAAAGCGGTTGACCACGCTGTAGTCTTCTTTGGAGTAGACCTTCATAACGGCCTGAGTCTCCTCTTCTGTGCTGGTCACACCCATCTTCAGCTCCTGCATGGTCGCCAGCGTATCCAGGCAACCTGGTCACAACACACACAGGGGACTGCCTGTTAGTGACTGACATTCATGCTTAACATTATCATCAGAGGAATTGCCACCTCTGTTTTGTCTATTTTGCTGTGTTTTTTTTAAGTGCTTGGCAGTACTGCTGTAATAGCGCTGTGCTAAAGTGGGTTATAGTACAGAATAATGCTTTTCTTATAGCTAGGCCTTTCTGCAAGTATGCACATGTATAATGTTCCCATGCCCGGAGAGAATAAGATTAAAGAAATAAGATCTAACACTAAGTACTAAAGGCATTTACAATAGCTATCAAAAGAAAATGTCAAAAGTGCTTCAGTGTAAAAAGGAGAGAGGAGAGAGAGAAGAGTGACTGGACCACTGATATCAAGCAACATACATTTGGCCAATAGTTGCATTGAGCTGGCAGAGCCAAGTCAAATTTAAATATTGAGGCAAATAGTAAAATAGTATGAATCAAATAACTGACTGTATTTCCTGGCCAACATGGCCAAAATATTTAAGGGATAAACGCATCCACTTTACATTTTCTCGTAAATAATGGACAATGTGATGTTGGCATTAGTTCCAATATATTTGTACAGAGCGGAAGCGTTTATCCTGCTTATACCACGGTTGCCAAATTAAAACAATACTAAAAGCACACATTTAGCGGTTGAAATTACATGTTTTCATTGATATAGTCATTTTGATTAGTTTATACTTCATACCAAAGCTGGTTGTTATAGTTCTATCGGTTAGGTGCCAGAGACGCGAACCAGTTACTAATATTTGTTCTGATCTATGGGCACAACTCAGACAGTCGTTATTTTTCTTTGATTGTTATGCTTCAAGCCAACATTCTTATCCCTTGCATGCTAGCTAGCTCCCAACTATGGCTAACACAGTCACGTCAAACAGTGCAGCCATAATGAATGCAATGTAGCTGCATTTGCAATTGTTTAAGCTGTTTTTTTTGTGACATTTGTTTGAATACGTAAATAACAAGTTGATGTGCAATTTTGCCTGGCTTAGAAGAGTTGCTGTGTTGTCCGGACACACTGTTCATTACAGTAGAGGTGATCACATTGCATATCAAACACTAGGAAAAAAGGTAGCTAAATAGTCTGTTAGCAAATCTGCCAATATGACAACCGAATTCAACAACAGCAGTTGCTGAAAACAGCTGTTCAAACTAGAAACATGTGGGAGGATTTGACAGCATAGGGCCACTTGCATCATGACTGCAAAATTGACAGACTGGAGAAATGCAATCTCTACAAAAACATATCAACGCTAGCTAGTTTTCCATCATCGGGCCTGCGTTTACAACGTATCCAATTTCTGTTTGTGTAGTTGTTGGTTTAGCTTTCTGTAACTTTGAAGCAAGTACGGTCTGCATGGGTAGTGGTTTAGAACGGTACGAAGGTGCATATTGATGGAACTACTTCAAAAGGTGTCCTATATCTTTTCCAACTGTCCCGTATATCTAAATGTAATTCCCACTCTAGAACGTCCTCCTTGCCAATCACAATGCCGTAGTATAAGGGTTAACTAAGTCGATTCTGCTTAATCTGTACTGGTTTAAATCAGGATTATATTCATTAGAGCACACCATTGAAAAAAGTAAGAAAATATTTTGCAACGGAAAATAAAAACAAGCGTTCCTTATTGGACAAGATCAGGTAGTCTCTTCCCTGTTTCAGCTTGCTTGTTACCATTTTGTTCCCAGTGAATATGTCCCGGGACCCGCTACCCTATCAGCAAAAATACACAAAGAAGCCCGTCAAATTCGTATCAGCATTCTGATTATACCCAGTATGTGCAGGGCTCCGTGGGAGCGGGTGGTGGTGGTGTGGGAGCCAGCGGGCAGTGCCAGCTCTGGGCTGAGGATGCTGCAGCTGGCCTGGAGGTCCGTGGCCGAGGGCACACGGGCATCGGCTATCACGGCGTTGTAGCACCACATCTCCCTCGATGCCGGCAGAAATCTACAGGTGGAGTTGAAAGATCAAATAGAGGGTATTAAAGGATGTGTGTGTGTGTGTGTGTGTGTGTGTAAGGTAAAAAGGTTACAGAGCATTCAGAAATAAAAATATTGAAATATACAGTGCATTCGGAAAGTATTCAGACCCCTCGACCTTTTCCACATTTTGATAGATTACAGCCTTATTATAACAAACATTATGAATAGATTTTCAAAATTTCAAAAACCCAGTTTTCGCTTTGTTATTATGGGGCATTGTGTGTAGATTGATGAGGAGCATTTTAATTTAATCAATTTTAGAATAAGGCTGTAACGTAACAAAATGTCGAAAGACGGAAGGGGTCTGAATACTTTCCAAATGCACTGTATTTCGTAGACCAGACGTTTCTCTAGGGATAGGCGATATGGCTTAAATGTCATATGATCTTTTTTTATTTTTAACAGTATGACGGTATTTTATACTTCTGAATAATAACCTTCGATTCTAAATATGCTTTATGAGTAGTGCATGACCGTAGCATGGCAACAAATTAATTATAAGGTGTGGCAACAAATTGGCAACAAATTCATTTTAACTCCATCCTGAATGTTTTATGTTTAATCAAACCAACCAAAAAAAAGAGGACCAGTAGTGAAGTAGTCCTATTTGCCACTTTCCAAAGGAATCAAAATCCTCTTTTGCCTCAAACTTTGCTACTGCACATCTGTTCAATTACAGAATTCAGTTGTATTGCTTAATTTTAAATATTTGTATAAATTTGTTAATTTCACACACTCATTTAATACCATTTACACATGGTCACATTTGTCTTATCCTTGTGAATTGTTTTCTCTCTGTATACCAGGGATGGGCAACTAGCTTTTTACCATTAACTTCTTAGGGAGTAGCGCTCGAGGTGACCGTTTTGGAGACCCTGGCGTGCCCAAAGTAAAATGCCTCCCATTCAGGCCCAGAAAATAGGATATGCACATATTTAGTACCATTGGATAGGAAACACTCTGAATTTTCTAAAAGTGTTAACCAATTGTCTGTGAGTAAAACAGAACGGATATGGCAGGCGAAACCCCGAGGAATTTCTGTCCTGGAAAAAGTGGTTTTGACAGAGTGCCTCATGTGGAACCCCTCCCTCATCAAAATGCCCATATAAGGGCATATGAATGCAGTACCTATCGCTTCCTCTAGATGTCAACAGTCTTGAGACAGTGTTCAGAATTCTTTGGGATGCATTAGAGCAGAGAAGAAGAGAAATCAGGAAGTGCCCCCCTTAGATGTCAACAGAAGAGAGCGCGCGCTCCCGAGAAAGCACACTCTGTGTTTTTTTCCGTTCTTATAGCTCAGTTTATATTCCGGTTGATTTATAATAGTAAATATACGTAAAAGTGTTCCTAAGGATACATTAAAAATGATTTTTGATTGTTCTTGGACAAGTTTATAGGTTTAAGTTGAACGAGTTCTCGTCACATTTCAATGGAGGAGTGGAGGCTGTAGTTTCTGATTATAACGCGCGAACCAAATGGAGATTTAAGGATATAATACATTACTTTTTCTAACAAAAGAACCATGGATTGTCTTCGTTTGGACACTTTGGAAGACATCAGCAGAAGTTCTTCAACAGGTAATTGATTTGTTTTCGCTGTGAAATGTGTTTTGTGTGAACCGTGAAGGCTTATGAATTTATGGTAATGGAAAAAATATGTTAGGTGCTACCCTCAAACAATCAAATGTGCTGCTTTCGTCGTAAAGCCTTTTTGAAATCTGACAACGCTGTGATATTGCCAAGAACAGAGCTTTTGATGTGTATGAAATATATGAGTGCATGTTTAATAATTCAACTTTTGGATTTTGAATTTGGCGCCTTGCATTTCACCTGGTAGTGTCGGGATTGGGGCGCTAGCGCCCCACCACTCCCCAAGAAGTTAACAACAAATATATATTTTTTCACTTACTTATGAGAGTTAGAATAATAGAATACACAAGGATCAATTTAGAAATTTGGTTGTGCATCAGTAGTCAATTAGCCCATATCAGCAAAACATGGTCAAATTACCGATCGGGGTGGGGCCTATTGATTATCAGTTATATTAAACTGCAAACATTTGCCTCTTGAACCTTGTCAAGTGGGCGCAACAGCGCCTCTACTTCCTAAGGCGGCTGAAGAAATTCGGCATGCTGCCCCGGGTACTCTCCAAATAATACTGCTGCGCCATCACAGACGGGAATTTCTCTGTCCTTGACCGTAAAGCCCTCCAGCGGATGGTAAAGACGGCCCAATACATCCTTGGGAGTGTACTCCTACCAGGGACATTCAGTACCAGTCAAAGGTTTGGACACACCTTCTCACATTCAAGGGTTTTTCTTTATTTTCTACATTGTAGAATAATAGTGAAGACATTAAAACTATGAAATAACACATATGGAATAATGTAGTAACCAAACAAGTGTTTGGTACAAGTGTACTTCTTCAAAGTAGCCACCCTTTGCCTTGATGACAGCTTTGCACACTCTTGGCATTCCCTCAACGAGCTTCACCTGGAATGCTTTTCCAACAGTCTTGAAAGAGTTCCCACATATGCTGAGCACTTGTTGGCTGCTTTTCCTTCACTCTGCGGTCCAACTCATCCCAAACCATCTCAATTGGGTTGAGATCGGGGTGATTGTGGAGGGCAGGTCATCTGATGCAGCACTCCATCACCCTCCTCCTTGGTCAAATAGCCCTTACACAGCCTGGAGGTGTTGGGTCATTGTCCTATTGAAATAGAAAAGATAGTCCCTTTAAGCGCAAACCAGATGAAATGGCGTATCGTTGCAGAATGCTGTGGTAGCCATGCTGGTTAAGTGTGCTTTGAAATCGCTGACAGTTTCACCAGCAAAGCACCCCCACACCATCACACCTCATCCTCCATGCTTCACGGTGCGAACCACGCATGCAGAGATTATCCGATCACCTACTCTGGGTCTCACAAAGACACGGCAGTTGGAACCAAAAATCTAAAATTTGGACTCAACAGACCAAAGGAGATTTCCACTGGTCTAATGTCCATTGCTCATGTTTCTTGGCCCAAGCAAGTTATTATTGGTGATGGCTATTTAAAGAATGCCAAATATAAAATGTATTTTGATTTGTTTAACACTTTTGGTTACTACATGATTCCATATGTGTTATTTCATAATTGTGATGTCTTCGCTAGTATTCTACAATGTAGAAAACAGTAGAAATAAATTTAAAAAAACTCTTGAATGAGTAAGTTTTCTAAAACTTTTGACCGGTAGTGTATGTGACTAATTTCAGGAAACTAGCCATATGTTGCGCTTCATCACCTCACAGGAGATCCATTTGAAGGTAAACTTTTTTTAATTATCAAAATGTGTTTTTTGAGGGGGTAGAAAGTCCTTTTGGAACATGTGAACTTCCATGTGCCTTAATGAACTTCTATGCCATCTGTTACTACGAATAAAAATGTTAAATTACAAGCCTAGTTGGTTTAGCCACAGAAAAGGTCCGCAACCTTCCCGCTAGCCATGATTGGCTGACATAATGAGTGGCCTGGAAATGCGTTCGGATTGGTCTGCCATAAGAATATGTAGATATAAATATATGGATGAGCGATGGCCAAACGGCATAGGCAAGATGCAGTAGATGGTATAGAGTACAGTATATACATATGAGATTGTAGGGTATGTAAACATTATATAAAGTGGCATTGTTTAAAGTGACTAGTGATACATTTATTACATCCAATGTTGTATTATTAAAGTGGTTAGAGAGGATGCTCTCGATTGTGCATCTGTTGAAGTTTGTGAGTGTTTTTGGTGATAAGCCAAATTTATTCAGCCTCCTGAGGTTGAAGAGGCGCTGTTGCGCCTTCTTCACCACGCTGTCTGTGTGGGTGGACCATTTCAGTTTGTCCGTGATGTGTACGCCAAGGAACTTAAAACTTTCCACCTTCTCCACTACTGTCCCGTCGATGTGGATAGGTGGGTGCTCCCTCTGCAGTTTCCTGAAGTCCACGATCATCTCCTTTGTTTTGTTGACGTTGAGTGTGAGGTTATTTTCCTGACACCACACTCAGAGGGCACCTCCTCCCTGTAGGCTGTCTCGTCGTTGTTGGTAATCAAGCCTACCACAATAGTGTAATCTGCAAATTTGATGATTGAGTTGGAGGCATGCATGGCCACGCAGTCATGGGTAAACAGGGAGTACAGGAGACGGCTGAGAACGCACCCTTGTGGGGTCCCAGTGTTGAGGATCAGCGGGGTGGAGATGTTGTTTCCTACACTCACCACCTGGGGGAAACCCGTCAGAAAGTCCAGGACCCAGTTCCACAGGGCGGGTCGAGATCCAGGGTCTCGAGCTTAATGACGAGTTTGGGGGGTACTATGGTATTAAATGCTGAGCTGTAATCGATGAACAGCATTATTACATAGGTATTCCTCTTGTCCAGATGGGTTAGGGCAGTGTGCAGTGTGATTGTGTCGTCTGTGGACCTATTGGGGTGGTAAGCAAATTGGAGTGGGTCTAGGGTGTCAGGTAGGGTGGAGGTGACATGATCCTTGACAAGTCTCTCAAAGCACTTCATGATGACGGAAATGAGTGCAGTTACTTTAGCTTTCTTGGGAACAGGAACAATGGTGGCCCTCTTGAAGCATGTGGGAACAGCAGACTGGGATAGGGATTGATTGAATATGTCTGTAAACACACCAGCCAGCTGGTCCGCGCATGCTCTGAGGACTCGGCTAGGGATGCCGTTTGGGCTGGCAGCCTTGCGAGGGTTAACACGTTTAAATGTTTTACTCACGTTGGATGCGGTGAAGGAGAGCCCGCAGGTTTTGGTAGCGGCCCGTGTCAGTGGCACTGCATTGTCCTCAAAGCGAGCAAAGAAGTTTAGTTTATCAGTCGATCAGCACATAGCACGCCTGCTCCACTTAATCATTGCTAGAGCTGTCTGGACTGTATTGTTAGCTCCCCACTCATACTGCACAAAAGTTAGCTAACACATTTGAATAATGCAAGGCATGTAGAAATTTTGAATTACTGTTCACAAAACAATGTCCATACAGGCTAGAATACTTTCACAATACAAGAAGATACCAGTAGCTTAAGTAACTTTTTTTGCTAGCTTACAGCTGAAGCTAACATCAATTCACTACCCTAGTACTTTTAGTCAGCTTTGAATTCAGCAAAATATGCTGATTTCAAAGGTGATTGTCATCTAAAACGTAATTAATTCACTTTGTCTCCCTCGCCACCAAAATCATTACTCCTTCACTTCGTCTGCCTGGCCTCCCGTCTCATTCGAACAGACTGCCTGTGCCTTGCGTCATTTAACATCATTACTTTCTTAAAGGGATGGGCATTTGACTTTTTTTTTTACTGTTCCGAGTAGTCACATATATATTTTTTATAAGGTATCTGTGGCCAACAGATGCATATCTGTATTTCCAGTCATGTGAAATCTATAGATTAGGGCCTAATTATTTATTTAAATTGACTGATTTCCGTATATGTGACTCACCACCTGGATTTGGGCTTATGTAGCAACATTAAAACTGGATAAAAGTAGAGACTCATAGCTACAAAATGGTATAGTATCATAGACGGCATTTGAGGGAACAATGGGAAATTCATTCTGCTTTGAAAGTTGATAAACCTGTAAACTCACTTTTGAGAAAACCGTCTTTCAATATTTTGGTACTACTATTGGAGAGCCCTTCTTTGTCTACAGCCATTCATCATCGTTCACATCCTCTTAAGCCTTAGCCCCACCCATCTCTTTAAGGGTTGATCCAACCGTTCTGTTCTAACTTGCCAGCTAATTCCAGACATCAAGACAGAGAGAACAGCTCACTGAACATTACTTGCCCTATCGCTCTGTGGTTTTGAGTTCAGAGTGCACACTGGACGCTCTGGCCAATAAGTAGGGTTGTTCTGAAAGCTCTGACCTCAACTACAGTCAAGCACCCAAGCTACCTGGCTAACATTGGCTAGCTACTTCCAGACACATAATGAGAGAACACTCCCAATCTGACCATTTTACTCTCCCTGGCAGAGCTGGTTAGGCTTTTTTCACGTTATCCAGAGCGTTGGTGACTGTACCTGTGTTGCTGGCAACAATTGAATTATGCTTTGTTGCCGACGTTTACGGACACTGGACATATTCAACGGGTGTTGGGCGTTCAAAAATGCATCAGTTATTCTGCCCTCTGGCACACTAAAACAGGAGTCTTTTGTTAAGAAATGTAGCAAGATAGCTGGCTAGGTAAACAATGAATCTCAACACATGACATAACCTTAGTTAGCATGCCAGCCAGCTAACGTTAGCTAGCTAGCTAACAGTACACTAACTTGAAATGAAAATACTTTGTCAAAATTAGAGTGGAGTCTTTTGTTAAGACATGTAGGTAGCTAGCTAAACAATGGACCATAATCACAACTCATGACGTTACTACCCTGCATGAATCTGCAGGTAGCTAACCAACCAGGTACTATGGCTAAAACTAGTCAAGCAAACGTTTCTGAGATACGAAGAATAAGATAATACACATAACGTTAGCAAGCGACCCAGCCAGCTAACGTTAACTATCTAACAGTACACTTGAAATGAAACCACTTTGTCAAAATTAGAAATGTGTAATATCTGAAAATCTTACCAGTATACATCATGGTTGGACGCATCCTGTCTGATGCCATGCATGGTTGCCCTTAGTTTGACGATGTAATCCAGACTGGTGTTTCCTCTATCTACTTAGCTATCATACTCGAATTCCACTGATTTCAAAACTCAGTCCTCCAGAAAGTGGAGAACATACACAACGTTAGCTAGCGAGCCAGCCAGCTAACGTTAGCTAGCTAACAGTACACTTTATCTTGACATTAGGTTATTGCAGTTTTACTACGCATTTTGATAAAGAAAAAAACTTTCAAACAGCTCTCCTGTGAAGTCGTGACTTGCGACACGCCTAATTTCCTGAATCGGGTTACATATGAACTGTAACTCAGTAAAATCTTTGAAGTTGTTGCATGTTGCGTTTATATTTTTGTTCAGTGTAGATAAATGCGCAGTTTTTTCCAGTGCGGGCCTTGTGTTCTAAAAATACGATTCTGTGCTTCCAACTTTTGGGGAAGGCCCTTTCCTGTTTCAGCATGACAATGTCCCCCATGCATAAAGCGAGGTCCATAAAAAAAGGTTTGCCGAGATTGGTGTGTAAGAATTTGACTGGTCTGTAGAAAGCCCTGACCTCAACCCAATCAAACACCTTTGGGATGAATTGGAACGCCAGCTTCGAGCCAGGTCTAATTGCCAAACATCAGTGCCAAACATCAGTGCCCAACCTCACTAAAGCTTGTGACTGAATGGAAGCAAGTCCCCGCAGCAATGTTCTAAGATCTAATGGAAAGCCTTCCTAGAAGAGTGGAGGCTGTTATTGCTGCAAAGGGGGGGACCAACTCCATAATAATGCCCATGATTTTGGAATGAGATGTTCAATGAGAAGTGTCCACATACTTTTGGTCATGTAGTGTATATGGAATTGGAGATTGCATTTGTAAATTGCAACTTTGTTGCAGAGGTCGGAAAGGCAGACAGCAAGGTTTGAACAAACCCCCGCGGTTGCAAACCAAACGCTAGGATAGATCCAAGGGGAATTAATGTGTTTAATAAACGCCTATTGCTTTTCTCCACATTTTCCATGGCATATCAAGAACATAGAGCTTTTTGAAATAGAACAGTAAAGATTTGTTGCATCATACCCGTGGTATATCGTCTCATATGCACATGGCTGGAATTCAAACTACCTAGTTTATAAAGTGAAATAAGATATAGCCTACAGCCTAGTCCTATGTGTGTTAAATGTTCCAATCTAGAAAATAAGAATATATCTTACAACACTGAATCAAAGAGAACAAACTACCTCTGATACTCCCTCCATATACCACCAGTACTCTTCTTAACAGTGGTAGAGAAAATAACACAGTTAAAACAACCGTGGTTATGACTAGTTTCCTGTCTGTCACATTAAAAAGGACAATATTCCGGGAGAGTGAGTCTGAAATGATACCATACTCCCCACATAGTCCACCAATGCTAGATTCACTCTATAGGACTGACCCAAACCATACTGATCGGACTCTGCTTTTTATTTCCATATTGTCCTTTCCAGCATGGTTCCAACAATTTTGGCGGATCTGTAACCAGTTTCTGCTCGTTAGTGTGAAAACATTAATAGTGCACCATATTTATTGAAAAGGACGTTCTATGAGACGCAGCTAAACTCAGAATAAGGGGAAATAGGGAGGGATAGAGAGAGAAAGAGAGAAAAATTGAAAGAGAATGAGTCTGACCTCCAGATGACGTCGTAGACGGGGTCAAGACAGAGGCCAAAGCCCTGCAGGTCCTCCTGCTCTGAGTCATTGAAGGTGCGGCAGCTGCCATCCAGCTTGTTGATCAGCAGGCATTTAAAGGGGGGGGGCTCCGACACTGAGGAGGGGACTAAGCCTGGTCAGACACAGAGAAGAGAGGTTAATTAAAGGCACAGTGCAGTCAAAAACGTGATTTACTTGTGTTTTATATACATTATGAGGTTGGAATTGAAATTGTGAAATTGTGAAATGATAGTGTAAGAGCAGTTTGAAAAGATGGGATGAAATTTGTGCCCGTTTTGGTGGGATGGAGTTTTGTATGCCTGGTGATCATCAGCAAGCGGTAAATTAGTTAATAGACCAAAAAGAAAGAGCGTTTAAACCTCTCTGCTGAAATCAGCTAGTTTTCAGTTTTCCCCCTCCCCACTCAGACCACTCCCAGACAGTCCTAGCTAAATATTCGCTTCAGAAATTGCCCTTTTGCTATGAAGCATTGACTGTTACTTTTTGAGCATTTCAATTGAAAACAATCACAGTAAGGTACTTAATTGTTGCCCAGAAATGATTTAATATTGAAATAACAACTGCTGCATTGGACCTTTAAAGTGGAACTGACAGCGTTTTAGCTACTTTGCAGTTATGAAACAGACAATCATATCAGTCAAAAAGATAAAACTCCCAGCTGATGCTACAAAACCAACTTCCTAAGAGGTTTCTCAATGGGACGGCAGGTAGCCTAGTGGTTAGAGCGTTGGACTAGTAACCGAAAGGTTGCAAGATCGAATCCCCAAGCTGACAAGGTTAAAGCTCTGTCGTTCTACCCCTGAATAAGGCAGTTAACCCACTGTTCCTAGGCCGTCATTGAAAATAAGAATTTGTTCTTAACTGACTTGCCTAGTTAAATAAAGGTAAAACAAATGACGAGGCTGTAGTGGAGCAAGTTGAGAGCTTCAAGTTCCACCAAACTAACATGGTCCAAGCTGTTCTGTAATTGGCACGGTGAGCTCTTTTCGAAGGATGGGTCCCAGTCTTCAGGGCTATGGGATACGGGGGGGGTCGGGGGTAGTCTGCCGGGCATTGGGATGACAACCCAACTCGGGATGAGGAGGGCTTTTAGCGGGTGGAATAGTGGGGACCAATTGGAGGTTACTTAGTAGAAATGCAAATATCATGGTACAGCTATATAGACACTCAATAATCACGTTACTTTTTAATGGTAAGTTTACAGACATATATTATGATAAATAGAATTTAAACTTGTGTCTAATTATTGTAATTGGTGAAATAAGTATAGCCAGTTACAATTGTAATGTCTTAGCAGATAATAAGAAAAGACGATTAGTGTTTACCTGGCTAAAAGAGAAGGAATATAATATATATTGTTTACAGGAAACTCATTCAACAATTTTAGATAAAGTTTTGTGGAAAAAGGACTGGGGGGGCGAAATATATTTCTCCCATGGGCAAAGAAATTCAAAAGATGTGATGGTTTTAATAAACAGTAATTTTGATCCAAATGTGCAAATTGTCCAAACAGATCATCAAGGTAGATGGATTATTTTAAATATGTTATTGGACAATAAACAGATATGGCTTATTAATGTATACGGTCCAAATAATGATGATCCAAGCTTCTTTGAAAATATATATGAGATTTGATTAACTCTACAAGCAACACTAGACTCTTATTATGGTGGGAGATTTGAATACGGTCTTAAATACCTCTACGGACCGGAAAGGAAATCACACTACAAACTATGACCCTCAGGCACTTAAGTAAATCATGAATGTCATGGATATATTGGAATTAGTGGATATATAGAGACTTAAATACCCTGACCTAGTGAAATATACATGGCGGAGGCTTAATCAGTCGTCTTGATTACTTTCTAATGTCATTCTCTCTGGCACCAAAAAGTTCAAAAGGTGATGATTGGGGACAGAATGCGGTCGGATCATCACATAATTGGCATATATAGTACTCTTACAGAATTTCCACGTGGGCGAGGATATTGGAAATGTAATTGTTTAGAACTAGGACAGAAGAATTTATAACTGACTTTTTCCAGACATAACATAGGTACAGCAGATCCCCTTATTGTATGGGACACTTAATTGTGCCTTTAGAGGCCATGCAATTCAGTACTCATCTATAAAACAAAAGCAATTTAGATCGAAAGAGTCCATATTAACATAGGAAATTGACTAACAGTACAGTTAAATAATAAAAAATAAAAACTGTACCATAGAGGCACAGAATAAGTTACAGGAAAAACAAAAAGAAATGGAGGAACTTACTCAAGAAAGATCCAGTGTAATATATTATAAAAATAAAGCAAACTGGATGGAATATGGCAAAAAATGTACCAAATTCTTTCTTTCAATATAGAAATGCTAACCCAAAAAATGTATTGAAACTTGTTACAAATGATGGAGTCACGCATGATTCACCGAATGATATTTTGAAATAGGAAGTAAATTACTTTAAGAATATGTTTTCGTTTCAGTCTACTCCATCTCCACTAACAAACTAATTGTATGGATTTTTTTCCTAATAATAATAATAATAATAATGTAAAATTAACATGTGAAGGCCAAATTACAGAGAATGAAATTATTGATGCAATTAAAGCTGGGAAAACTCCAGGGCTGGATGGCATACCAGTGGAAGTATACCATTTTTTTTTATATACTCAGAGGACCATTATTAGCATGGTTTTAACCACTTCAGTGTTGTGATGCAAAAATCCTAGAAAAATGCTTAGCGCATAGAATTAAAAAAGTAATGTCAGATATTATTCATCCTAATCAGACAGGTTTTTTTACATGGACGATATATTGGAGATAATATAAGACAAGTACTGGAAACAATAGAATACTATGAAATATCGGGGACACCAGGCCTGGTTTTCATAGCTGATTTTAAAAAAGGTTTTTGATAAAGTACGACTGGAGTTTATATATAAATGCCTAGAATATTTCAATTTTGGGGAATCTCTTATAAAATCGGTTAAAGTTATGTATAGTAACCCTAGATGTAAAATAGTAAATAACGGCTACATCTCATAGTTTTAAACTATCTAGAGGAGTAAAACAAGGTTGTCCATTATCATCATATCAATTTATTTTTGCCATCGAAATGTTAGCTGTTAAAATTTGATTAAATAATAATATTAAGGGATTAGAAATCCGTGGCCTAAAAACGAAGGTGTGATTGTACGCTGATGATTCATGTTTTCTTTTAAGACCACAATTAGAATCTCTCCACGGCCTCAGAGGATCTAAACACTTTTGCTATCCTCTCTGGATTAAAACCAAATTATGATAAGTGTACTATATACGTATTGGATCACAAAAAAAATGCTAATTTTACATTACCGTGTAGTTTACCAATTAAATGGTCTGACGGAGATGTGGACATACTCGGTATACAAATCCCAAAAGAAAGAACTTCTCAGTCCAATACATTTTTATAGAAAGTTGGCAAAAATAGATAAGATCTTGCTACCATGAAAAGGAAAATACCTATCTATGTGGAAAAATCACCCTAATTAACTCTTTAGTCATATCACAGTTTACCTATTTGCTTATGGTGTTGCCTACATCTAGTAACCTGCTTTTTAAATTATATGAACAAAAAATATTCAATTTTATTTGGAATGGCAAGCCAGACAAAATTAAAAAGGCCTATTTATATAATTAATATGAATTCGGAGGGCAGAAAAGATTAAATATTAAAGCATTAGACCTCTCACTAAAGACATCAGTCATACAAAAGTTATACTTAAATCCAAACTGGTTCTCTAGTAAATTGGTAAGAATGTCTCATCCTATGTTCAAGAATGGCTAAAATGGTTAAAGAAAAGAGTGATAAATAAATACATATACCAATTTCATTTAAGGACCAAAAAACAAATAGCTGTGCCATATAATTGCAAAATAGTTGGGAAGAGATTTTCGATGTACTCATTCCATGGCACATGGTTTACGAATTGATACGCAAAACAACGCTGGATTCTAAACTTTAAATTATTTAATTTAAATGACTAAATAAAATTCTTGCAACCAATATAATGTTATATAGATGGGGGATACAATCATCCCAGCTCTGCAGATTTTGCTGTGAGGAGGCAGAGTCATTAGATAATTTATTTTGGTATTGTCCATATGTAGCTCGTTTTTGGTCACAGGTCCAGGAATGGCTGAAGAATTGCAACATTTGCCTAGAACTAACGCTGCAGATAGCAATACTGGGTGATTTGAAAAGTCAGTCAATCAATCAATATTATAATAATTATTTTAGCAAAAAAATATATCTTTAATTTACTTACTTTAATCTGTAGAAGCTATTAAAATAGAAAGGTTCAGAACTTGTGAAACATCACAGCACAGTTGAAAATACATGGCAAATAGAAATCCAAAATGGATGGTGTTGAAAGATATATGGGAGCAGTTGAATGGAGCTGAAAGGTGGGACTAATAACAAGATAACCAATGTAAAACATCTGTAAAATGTATATAGGTTCAGAAATGTTGTGAAATAGCACAGTTACAAATATAAATCAAACTGGACAGACATCAGAAATAGAGGAAGGACAAAAAACAAACAAAATATAACTATTGTAAAATAGATTGTGTCTGTAAAAAGAGTATAAGATGTATAAACTGAAGGTAGAAGCCCAAGTGTTATTGTTTTTTAGTTTACTCCAATTGGGAGAAGGGTGGTAGGGTTTGCAGGGAAAAATAAAGGTATATTCTAAAAAAGTATGTAGGTATGTGTATGTATATATGTGTAAATGTATGCATATGTGTATGTATATATGTGTAAATGTATGCATATGTGTATGTATATATATTTACCAAAGAATATATATATATGGGGGATTGGAAATTATGCAGACAATTTCATTGATGGAAGCAACAATCTATCCTCAATATTAAGCTAATCCACTTCTTAAATGTTGTACTTTAAAAAAAAAAAAATTACATGGTCCAAGCACACCAAGACAGCCGTGAAGAGGGCATAACAAAACATATTCCCCTTCAGGAGACTGAAAAGACTTGGCATGGGTCCTCAGATCCTCAAAAAGAATTTACAGCTGCACCATCGAGAGCATCCTGACGGCTTGCATCAATGCCTGGTAAGGCAAATGCTCGGCCTCTGACCGCAAGGCACTACAGAGGGTAGTGGGTGAGGCCCAGTACATCACCAGGGCCAAGCTTACTGCCATCCAGGACCTCAATACCAGGCGGTGTCAGAAGGCGGCCCAAAAATTGTCTCTCTCCAGCCACCCTAGACATAGACTGTTCTCTCTGTACCGCACGGCAAGCAGTACCGGAGCGCCAAGTCTAGGTCCAAGAGGCTTCTAAACAGCTTCTACCCTCAAGCCATAAGTCTCCTGAACAGCTAATCAAATGGCAACCCAGACTATTTGCATTGCCCCAACCCCACCCTCTTCTACGCTGCAGCTACTCCGTTATTATCTACGCAGTCACATGAATAACTCGATCTACAGCTGAAGTCGGAGGATTACATACACTTAGGTTAGAGTAATTATAACTAATTTTTCAACCACTCCACAAATTTCTTGTTAAACTATAGTTTTGGCAAGTCGGTTATAACATCTACTTTGTGAATGACGCTAGTAATTTTTCCAACAAATATCATTCGGTGAATCATGCGTGACTCCATCATTTGTAACAAGTTTCAATACATTTTTTGGGTTAGCATTTCTATATTGAAAGAAAGAATTCGGTACATTATTTGCCATATTCCATAAATACAGATTATTTTACTGTATCACAATTCCAGTGGGTCAGAAGTTTACATGCCATTAAGTTGACTGTGCCTTTAAACAGCTTGGAAAATTCCAGAAAATGATGTCATGGCTTTAGAAGCTTCTGCTAGGCTAATTTACATAATTTTAGTCAATTGGAGGTGTACCTGTGGATGTATTTCAAGGCCTACCTTCAAACTCAGTGCCTCTTTGCTTGACATCATTGGAAAATCAGAAGAAATCAGCCAAGACCTCAGAAAAATAATTGTAGACCTCCACAAGTCTGGTTGATCCTTGGGAGCGATTTCCAAACGCCTGAAGGTACCACGTTCATCTGTACAAACAATAGTACGCAAGTATAAACACCATGGGACCACGCAGCCGTCATACCTCTCAGGAAGGAGACGCGTTCTGTCTCCTAGAGATGAATGTACTTTGGTGCGAAAAGTGCAAATCAATCCCAGAACAACAGCAAAGGACCTTGTGAAGATGCTGGAGGAAACAGGTACAAAAGTATCTATATCGACAGTAAAACGAGTCCTATATCGACATAACCTGAAAGGACGCTTCAGCAATGAAGGCGGCTGCTCCAAAAGCTCCATAAAGCCAGACTACTGTTTGCAACTGCACAAAATATCGTACTTTTTGGAGAAATGTCCTCTGGTCTGATGAAACAACAATAGAATTGTTTGGCCATAATGACCATCGTTATGTTTGGAGGAAAAAGGGGGAGGCTTGCAAGCCGAAGAACACCATCCCAACCATGAAGCACAGCGGTAGCAGCATATTCCATAAATACAAACCTGACTCCATTACACCAGCTCTGTCAGGAGGAATGGGCCAAAATTCACCCAACTTATTCTGGGAAGCTTGTGGAAGGCTACCCGAAACGCTTGACCCAAGTTAAACAATTTAAAGGCAATACACTCAATTAGTATTTGGTAGCATATAAACTTCTGACCCACTGGGGATGTGATGAATTTGTCAGAATAGATGGATGTAGTTCACTGCATGATTAATATAATTGACCAATAGATTTCTTGGTAGTCCCAAATATATTGTTCAGGTTGTAAATCCCAGCTTGCCTGGTACATTGTTTGCAGCCTTCATTCGGGATGCACTGTTTCAGTTTCAATGACTCAATATTTTAGAAAAAAATGGTGAATGTAACTAAGGCTGGGAATGTCAATACAATCAAACTAGCGAGGGCAATGCTCACAATTCAGTCATAGCGTGACTAATAAGCTAGTGTATCTATACTGAAAACAAATGCAACATGCAAAAAAAATACGATTTACAATTCATATATGCAAATTCGTCAATTGAATAAAAAGAATTAGCCCTTAATATATGGATTTCACATGACTGGGCAGGGGCGCAGCCATGGGTAGGCCTGGGAGGGCATAAGCCCAACCACTTGGGAGCCAGACCCAGCCAATCAGAATGAGTTTAAAATAAAGAAATACTCCTCAGTTTCATCAGCTGTCCGGGTGGCTGGTCTTAGACGATCCCGCAGGTGAAGAAGATGGATGTGGAGGTCCGAGGCTGGAGTGGTTACACATGGTCTGAGGTTGTGAGGCTGGTTGGACGTACTGCCAAATTCTCTAAAACAACGGAGGTGGCTTATGGTAGAGAAATTAACATTAAATTCTCTGCCAACAGCTCTGGTAGACATCCCTGCAGTCAGAATGCCAATGGCACAGTCCCTCAAAATTTGAGATATCTGTGGCACTGTGTTGTGTGACAAAAATGCACATTTTAGAGTGGCCTCTTATTGTCTCCAGCACAAGATGTACCACCTGTGTAATGATCATGCTGTTTAATCAGCTTCTTAATATGCCAAACCTGTCAGGTGGATGGATTTCATTTAAGCTCATGAAACATGGGACCAACACTTTACATGTTGTGTTTATATTTTTGTTAGGCTCCGTGCTTTTAGCTTGCTACATAACGTTAGTTAGCTGCTAGGAGGATGTAATGTAATTGGAGGAGTGGGTGAGTGACTGACTTTTTCCCGTCATATTTTTCGGCGGCATTACACAACTAGAGATGCAGGTGTCATTTATTTAGCTAGCAAGAAGATGAACGACTGTTATCCAGTTAGTATATCTCTTGCGTTTGCAAATTCACTCTGGCTATCTACTCAGATTTCAGAGAACTCTCAGTGCACAGAATAACTGATGAATTTACAAATGTGTAACACCCTTTAGATATGACAGGTGTCAGTAAAAGCAGGCAAAAAAAAATAATCGTCACAAACGATGTAGATAACATGCAGCTCTGCTACAGCGAGTAAAATGGCCAGAGTGAGGTGTTCTCTCATTTGTGTCTTAAAGAGGGCTCCCGAGTGGCGCAGCTGTCTAAGGCACTGCATCTCAGTGCTAGAGGCTTCACTACAGACCATGATTCAATTCCAGGCTGTATCACAACCGGCCGTGATTGGGAGTCCCATAGGCCTAGTGTCGTCCTGGTTAGGGTTTGGCCCGGAGTAGGCCGCCATTGTACATAAGAATTTGACTTGCCAAGTTTAATAAAGGTGAAATAAAAAAAAATATTTCAATAAAGTAGTTAGCTAGCAAGCTATCCAACTTTAGCCAGTTAGCTTGGGTGCTTGGTTGGGACAAGAATGAATGCATTAGCAGGCAAGCTGCAGAAGGACGAGTAGGCTACAATTCCCCATATTTTATCAGTGCAATTTTACGGGCTGAAAAAGTTGAGTTTATCTAATGTTCCTTCACTAGATTTTAGGTAATCTTGCTCAGGCTAGCATTAGTTGTTGATCTTGTTGTTGTGCATAACTGAGGGAGAGAGAGCCTTCCTTCATGGTTGTTTGATCAATAGGACTGCAAAGTTCCCAAATGTAAGAGGACTCCCCGTGGTATTTACATATTTGCAGAAATCCAATCAGGTGTATTTTGTGGCTTTTGGCGAATGCGTTCTAATGATCTAAAGTTGCGCTGTTTCAACTGCCTGTAAACACACAGTCCAGATCAAAGTGAATGATGGAAGTCCTTTGTGGCAAATGGCTTACTGTAGCTCTGATTGGCTAAGGCACACCAGTCTGAGTTTTTATTATGTTTTAATTACTGCAGAGTCTTAACTGTCTAAACGCACGGCCCCTTTCCTATTCCCAAACACTACGAATTTTAGAAAACGTGAAAATGAACAGATCTAAGTGCTCGCTTGTCATAGGTGTCATATTCTTCCTGGGGGTGTATATGAACAGATTTGAGTAAGATTTCATGTAGCTATAATACTGTCAGTTCCACTTTAAAGTCTAATGCGTTTTTTTCGTTGAGGTACATTTTTAAGAAAGGCTAGCTAAAATGGCATAGGAGATAGATCATTGTTTAATCGAAATACTATATATTGTGTGTAATATATTCACACAAAAGAAGACATTTCTACATAAAGACATTTGAGTAAAGGACCAAGCCTAACTTGAATCACACATTTATGTCAATGGGAGTTTTGCTTGAAAATTTGAGATGCGCTCAGGCCCTGTATTCACAAAGCGTCTCCGAGTAGCAGTGCTATTCTAGGATCAGGTCCCCACCGTCCATGTAATCTTAATTAAGCTCTAGAAGGCCAAACTCCTAGATCAGCATTACTCATTTGAGACACTTTACGAATACAATTCCTGATCTCAGCTTCAGGTTAGGACCTGAGTGAGCAGAGGGTGTGCTACTTACCAATGATGTGTTTGCTAGCGAAGATCTCGGAGGTAGCAAGGACGTGCGAGTTGATCAGGGCCTCATCGATCCTCAGGAAGGTCTGGTCGCCACTGGCCCCGATCCAGGTGGCCTTGCGGCCGTACTTGGCACCAATGTTGGGCATGGGGGAAGGCTTGGCGTTCCAGTAGGGCATGTCCAGGATTGGCCGACCCAGCTGCCCTTTCTGTGGAGACATGTATAACATTTTAGAAATTACACTTCAGTCATTTAGTCATGTCAGTCATCTCATATAGAATGATTTACAAATCACTGCATTCAGCAAAAGTAGGTAAAACAATCAGGACCAGACAAGACAAAGAAAATAAGTCAGTATCACCATTCTGTGGTTACAATATTAATCTCTATGCATTCAATAAGAATGTGTATGGACTTCAGTAAATAGTTTTAGGCAACGGACAATCGGTATGGCATTGCGGTTTAAAGTAACATTGTGCACTCTAAGAAAAAACAACAAAGATGTGACCATTACAACAAGGTCAATAAGGAAAATGAAGGATTCTGGTTGGGGTTAGATACAATTAAATGATTTGAGTTAATCAGGAAAAAAATTGAGATAAAAATCACAGTGTAAAAAAAGACATCAAAACCATAGGGGCATAGACGAGAACAGCTGCGTGGCATACCGAGAAGCTGCCGAAGGTGAAGACCTGCCCGTCCATGAGGAGCACAGCCGTGTGGTTACTACCAGCTGTCACCTGGATACTCGGACCTGGGAGGGCCTGCACCAGCGTGGGAGAACCCCTAACAAAGGCACAGAGAGGGTGGGGGGGTTAAACATTAAGGGACCAGTGTTGTCATGATACCAGTATCGCGATACTCTGAGGTATCGTGGCAAGGAAACAAAACATGAAGCCGATTAAATTGTCTGAGGAAACATTCTGGAAACAAACAGCCTTATGTTGTCACCAGGGTTTCCGTTAGGGAAATGTGGCGCCGGACATTTGACCGGCAGGATTTAAATTTACCGAACATTTAAGAAATGTACCATTGTTTGCGTAACGTGGGCGTCCACCCACGGTTCTCAGAATGACAGAAATCACATTTAGTTTATGAAAATACATCTTAACATGACATGCAACACGGATGCAACAGCGTGCATCATTCTTACCGAATTCCGATGAGCAATTTGAAGATGTCAGAATACATAGGCAGCGTGTCCATAAGGCTAGTGGAAGTTAAGCTTTCCCCTAAAGTAATTAGCCAAAATGATATAGCCTAATTAGCTTTCTCCTGTCTATACATAAATAAATCAAATCATTCAAAATAGGTTACTACACCAGAAAGCATGATTTAGCCATGAAAGATAATTAGCTTTAAAACAATTTTTGTGAAAATAATAAACCTGCTGATTGTTTTAAATCGCATAGCCTGCAGTCGGAAAGGCCTGCAATTTGGGCAGAGTGCGCAGCAAACAGTTTGGAAAACAAATGGCTATTGCTGTAAAGAGAAGGCAAAGAAAATAATCCAATCTGTGTTTTAGTCAACAGAATTCTTAACTTAATTGAATGAAAAGTAGACTTCTTGTTGGCAACCAACATTGAGGTTTCATTATCACCACCAACTGGACTGGAGGGTGGAACTCAGTTCATCTTTCAATCACCCATGTGGGTATATGATCCTAAAAACCAATGAGGAGATGGGAGAGGCGGGACTTGCAGCGCTGTGCTTCCCTTTGTAGTCTGTAATAGTTTGCAAGGCCTGCAACATCCGACGAGCGTCAGTGCCGGTGTTGTACGATTCAATCTTAGTCCTGTATTGACGCTTCGCCTGTTTGATGGGTCGTCGGAGGGCATAGCGGGATTTCTTATAAGCGTCCGGGTTAGAGTCCCGCTCCTTGAAAGCGGCAGCTCTATCCTTTAGCTCAGTGCGGGTGTTGCCTGTAATCCATGGCTTCTGGTTGGGGTATGTACGTACGGTCACTGTGTGGACGACGTCATCAATGCACTTATTGATGAAGCCAGTGACTGATGTGGTATACTCCTCCATTTCATAAGAATCCCGGAACATATTCCAGTCTCTTCTAGCAAAACAGTCCTGTTGCTTAGCATCTGCATCATTTGACCACTTCCGTATTGGTCGAGTCAATGGTACTTCCTGGTTTAATTTTTGCTTGTAAGCAGGAGGATAGAATTATGGTCAGATTTGCTAAACGGAGGGCAAGGGAGAGCTTTGTACGCGTCTCTGTGTGTGGAGTCAAGGTAGTCTCCTTTTTTCCCCCTCTGGTTGCACATGTAACATGCTGGTGGAAGTCAGGTAAAATGGATTAGAGTTTTCCTGCATTAAAGTCCCCGGCCAGTAGGAGCGCCGCCTCTGGATGAACATTTTTTTGTTTGATTATGGCATTATACAGCTTGTTGAGTGTGGTCTTAGTGCCAGCATCGGTTTGTGGTGGTAAATAGACAGCCAAGAAAAACATAGATGAAAACTCTCTTGGTAAATAGTGTGGTGAACAGCTTATCATGAGTTACTCTACCCCGACCTACATCCCTGATATCTCAGTCTCTTCTTCATGCAAATGACAGGGATTTGGGCTTTGTCGGGTTTCTGAAGTAAACCATTTGCGTCTGACGCGTAAAAAAAAATAATCTTTGCCCAGTACGAGGTGAGTAATCGCTGTCTTAATATCCAGAAGCTCTTTTCAGTCATAAGAGACAGTGGCAGACACATTATGGAAAAATAACTTACAAATAAAGCGGAAAAACCATGGGGTTAGGAGCCCATAAAACGGCAGCCAACTCCCCCGGCGCCATCTATAATAGTGCTGTTATTGTTATGTGGAAGTGTCTAGGAGCAACAACGGCTCAGCCGTGAAGTAGTAGGCCACACAAGCTCACCAAAGACAGGTGTATGGCTTTCCAAATCATGTCCAATCAATAGAATTTTACACAGTTGGACTCCTATCAAGTAGTAGAAACAACTCAAGGATGATCAATGGAAATAGGATGCACCTAAGCTCAATTGCAAGTTTCATAGCAAAGGGTCTGAATACTTAGGCAAATAAGGTCTTTCAGGTATTTTTATTTCATTTATTTTAATTCTAAAAATATGTTTTCACTTTATCATCACGTGGTATTGTGTGTAGTTTAAAGGATAAAAAAAAAGCGAAAGGGGTCTGAATACTTTCCTAATGCACTGTAAATAGTGTCATAACGTGTTAAGTGTTACCAAATAAAGATATACAAAAACTTGCAGAGAGCATATCCAACTAACAAGCTCTTAGAACGAAATGTAAACTACTAGAACCAATACTTAATAACTGATGTTGGAACAAGATGGAGGGAATGTTGGAGCATAACTAACAAAAATGTATGCTTATCCCAGTATAAACAAATGTATAGATTGTTTTACACAGGATCCTAAATTAACAAATTATACAGAACAACAGTAAGAGTCATGCCTTAAGTGTAAAACAAACATTAACTCAATAATCCATGCATTCTGGAAATGCTATAAAATCCCCAAGCCAGGGGCAGAGCTAGAAAGTAGGTTATTTCAATGTACTACAATGTTAACATACTTTTAACCGGTCAGTCTGCATATTTCAAAACATGGCATATGGAGGTGTAGTGAAATACCCAATGGACTGGATAATTGTCTTCACACTCATCTTGAAAAATCTATCAATCCACCATCATTAACAACTGGAAAATCAACTGATTTATTATTGAAATAGCATGTGCAAACGAGAAAAACTAATTGGTACAATTTAAGGCCATGTGGCAAACAATAATGTAGGCACTAGGGATGGGGTTGTGAGCATGCGGGTCTAGCACAACAGATTTTTCCAATCTGGGAGGTAAACTTGATAGAGTATTCCTTAGGCAAAAATGTCTAACCATGGGAGGCAAGCCCCCCCCCCGGGGTTGCTACTTTATGTACTTGTGGAAAACACTGACTACCTACCCTTGTATCTATTCTACACTGTTAAAACCTATTCATTGTCTAAACAGAACATCTGGAACTATGTTTTTTTGTGTCCAAATGTTTTGTTTTTGCATTTGTGCATGTCAGTGGTTACCTTGAGTTGACGTCTCCATGTCCAAGCTGGCCATGCTGACCGTAGCCAAACGTATAGACATCCCCATTCTCCATCAGCACCACTACAGGGACAGGACCAGAGAAAAACAATCCATAACATTCCACCACATTACTTATCTGAATATGTTGTGATATTATTCTATATACAGTCATGTTACAGAGAGTACTGCAGTCTTACATTATCCACAGAATTTCAATTGTACGTGTGTATTTGTCATTGAACTGTTAAGTGCTTACTTGCTAAAAACAACAAATAGGGTCCCTATAGAATTACCCTATTAACACATTTCCATACAGGTCAGGTCACAGCAGATTTGAATCTTATAACATCCTCTACAATATATTTATTTCTTAAAAGTCCAAGCCGTGGGGGGGTGGCATCCTAAAGTGGATGCCACCACTTTAGTTATCGCCAAAAAGTATTATTTGACAAAATATTGAATTTGGCCTTTACTAATATAGCCCAGACAAACGCATTGAAAACCATTCAAAACCAAAACATTTACAAAATAAAATCATAAGAAACAAGGTTTTGAAGTATTTGTCCTATAGCTAGGATACATAAGAAAGCTCAGGAAATATATTTCTACTGTATCAGTCAAAAGTTGGGACACACCTACTCATTCAAGGGTTTTTCTTTATTTTTACTATTTTCTACATTGTAGAATAATAGTGAAGACATCAAAACTATGAAATAGCACAGATGGAATCATGTAGTAACCAAAAAAGTTAAATAACAATATATTTTATATATTTGAGATTCTTCAAAGTAGACATCCTTTGCCTTGATGACAGCTTTGCCTTTGCACACTCTTGGAATTCTCTCAACATGAGGTAGTCACTTGGAATGCATTTCAATTAACAGGTGTGCCTTGTTAAAAGTTAATTTGTGGAATTTTTTTCCTTCTCAATGTGTTTGGGCCAATCAGTTGTGTTGTGACATGGTAGATTTAGTATACAAAAGATAGCCCTATTTGGTAAAAGACCAAGTCCATATTATGGTAAGAACAGCTCAAATAAGGAGAGAGAAATGACAGTCCATCATTATTAAGACAAAGGCCAGTCAATCCGGAAAATTTCAAGAACTTGTAAAGTTTCTTTAAGTACAGTCGCAAAAAAACATCAAGAGTTGTGATGAAACTGGCTCTCATGAGGACCGCCACAGGAAGGCCCAAAGTTACCTCTGCTGCAGAGGATAAGTTCATTAGTATTACTAGCCTCAGAAATTGCAGGCCAAATAAATGCTTCACAAGTCACAGACATATCTCAACATCAACTGTTCAGAAGAGACTGCATGAACCAGGCCTTCATTGTCTAATTGCTGCAAAGAAACAACTACTAAAGGACACCAATAAGAAGATAAGGCTTGGGCCAAGAAACACGAGCAAAGGACATTAGACCGGTGGAAATCTGTTTTGGTCTGATTATATTTTTGGTTCCATCCATTGTGTCTTTGTGAATAGGTGAGTAGGTGAACAGATGATCTCTGCATGTGTGGTTCCCACCGTGAAGCATGGAGGAGGTTTGATGGTACTTAGCTGTCTGTGATTTATTTAGGACCCAATTGAGATGGTTTGCGATGAGCTCGACCACAGAATGAAAGAAAAGCAGCCAACAAGTGCTCAGCATGTGTGGGAACTCTTCAAGACTGTTGGAAAAGCATTCCAGGTGAAGCTGGTTGATAGAATGTCAAGTGTGCAAAGCTGTCATCAAGGCAAAGGGTGGTTACTTTGAAGAATCTCAAATAGATTTTGATTTGTCTAACACTTTTTTGGTTACTACATGATTCCATATGAGGTATTTGTTAGTTTCGATGTCTTCACTATTATTCTACAATGTAGAAAATAGTAAAAATAAAGAAAAACCCTTGAATGAGTAGGTGTGTCCAAACATTTGACTGGTACCCTTCTGAGGAACATGATAATATTTTAACGACAGCATTTTTCCATCTTCGTAACACAGCAAAAATCTGAAAATGTTTGTCAAAAACTATGCAGAAAAGCTAATCCATGCTTTTGTCACTTCTAGATTAGACTACTGAAATGCTCTACCTTCCGGCTACCCGGATAAAGCACTAAATAAACTTCAGTTTATTTAAATGTATTTAAAATTCAAATTACTCCAGTGCTAGCCTCTACACAGGCTTCCTGTTAAGCCTAGGGCTGATTTCAAGGTTTTACTGCTAATCTACAAAGCATTACATGGGCTTGCTCCTACATCTCTCTGATTTGGTCCTGCCGTACATACCAACACGTACGCTACGGCCACAAGACACAGGCCTCCTTATTGTCCACTGGAATTTCTAAGCAAACAGCTGGAGGCAGGGCTTTCTCCTATAGAGCTCAATAAGGAGCTGGAATGGTCTGCCTATCCATGTGAGACGCAGACTCTGTCTTGACCTTTAAGTATTTATTGAAGACTCATCTGACTCACCACCTGGATTCGGTCTTACGTAGCAACATTTGAAATTGTGTTTTGTACATTGGATAAAAGTAGAGACTCTGAGCTACAAAATGGTATATCATACACTGCATTTGAGGAACAACGTGAAAGTAATTCTGCTTTGAAAGTTGATCAACTTGTAACCTCACTTTTGAGAAAATGGCCTTTGAATGTTTTGGTATCTAGTGAAGAGCTCTTTTGTCTACACCCATTCAACATCTTTTACACCCTCTTAAGCTTTAGCCCCACCCATCTCTCGGAGCCCACCGGCCAATAATTTGTTTACCTCTGGATAACATGAAAACAGACTAACCAGCTCTGCTGGCAACAATTCCATTATGCTTTTTTGCACACATTTATTACACCGGCCATATTCAACGGGTGTTGTACAAACGTCACGTAACATTAGCTAACGAGCCAGCCAGCTAATGTTAGCTAGTTAAACAACAAATTAACAGTGCCAACAATGCCACAGGTGTTGGGAGCGAACCAACCAGGTTCAATGTTAGCTAGATAATATTAGGCTCTAACTAGAAAAGCAACCGGCTCAGGGAAACAAATAACGTCAGCTAGGGAGCCAGCCAGCTAACGCTAGCTAGCTAACAGAATACTTTAGCCTAAGACATATAGCTAGCTAGGGAAACAATGAACCTAGCTAGGTAAACAACGTTTAAGATCACACACGTCACGGAACGTTAGCTAACGAGCCAGCCAGCAAACGTTACCTAGTTAAACGACAATGAACAAAGTGCCAACAACGCCAAAGTGCTGGGAGCTAACCAACCAGGGTTAACTTTGGCTAGCTTACATTAGGCTCTAACTAGAAAAGAAAATATCTCTGGGAAACTAATAATGTCAGCTTGGGAGCCAGCCAGCTAATGTTAGCTAGCTAGCGAACAGTACAATTTAGCTGGAAATGAAACCACTTTCTGTGAAAATTAGAAACGTGTAATATCTGTAAATGTCTTACTAGTGCTCTTCCATGCCGTCCCTAGGAGGGGTGCGTCACTCGAGTGGGTTGAGTCACTGATGTGATCTTCCTGCCAGGGTTTGCGCCCCCTTGGGTCACAGCACTCTGATGGATAACAACTGTTGCTGTCTGACGCCCTCGGACAAGCTCATGTTTCAAACGCATGGAAGCCGATGAGGGCAATGACAAACGGAGTTTATAATTTATTTATTTTTAAACAAGGGTTTAACCTGTTTGGGCTAGGGGGCAGTATTTTGAAGTTCGGATGAAAAACGTTCCCAAAGTAAACTGCATGTTACTCAGGCCCAGAAGCTAGGATATGCATATATTTGGATAGAAAACACTCTGAAGTTTCTAAAACTGTTAAAATAATGTATGTGAGTATAACATAACTGATATGGCAGGTGAAAACCTGAGCAAAATCCATCCGGGATGTCTGAATCAGTCACTGTTTTCAATAGGCATGCTATTCAAAGACTTATTGTTAAACCCACAGATTGCAGTCCCTATGGCTTCCACTAGATGTCAACAGTCTTTAGAAAAAGGTTTGAAGCTTTTATCTTGAAAATCAAGGGAGTAAGACCACTTCTTCCTGAGGTCACATCTAGTGTCCTATTGTGAATTTTGCGTAACAGGGAGTGCACGCTCAGTTCTTTTTCTCTTCTATTCAGCAGGTTATATTCCGTCTGAAATATTATAGTTTATATTCATTTTAGGGTATCTGAGAATTGATTACAAATGCTGTTTGACTTTTTTCAATGAACTTTAACGGTACTTTTGGGATATCGTTTGTCTGCATGGATGAACGCCTTTGGGTAGGTGGATTACTGAACAAAACGCGCCAACCAAACGGAGCTTTATGGATATAGAGGGACTTTATCGAACAAAAGGACCTTTTATTGTGTAAACGGGACAATTGGGTATGCCATCAGAGGAAGATCTTCAAAAGGCAAGCGATTTATTTCATGCTATTTTTGAGTTATAACACCTCTGCTGGTTATGTTATTATGCTAATTTAATATTTTAGCGGGGCGCTGTACTCAGACAATCAAATGTTCTGCTTTCGCCGTAAAGCCTTTTTGAAATCTGACAACGCTGTTAGATTAACACGAGTCTAAGCTTTTGAAGAGTGTGCAACACTTGTATTTTCATGAATGTTTGAAATGAGTATTTTTGTAATTTGAATTTGGCGCTCTGCATTTCACCGGATGTTGGCAAAATCGAACCCGTTAACGGGATTGGATCCCTAAGAGGTTAAATGCAGCAGGGTTACTTGCGACTGAGTCCTAAAATGCAGAGCCTGTTGATGGAGTATTTTTGTAACATGAAATTATACTTGTGTAGCGTTGTTTATTAGCTGGTTAGCTAGCTCTCGACTACTGATGAATAATGACAAACCTCCAAGGATTGACAACTTATATGGAAAGCTACTGAGGATGGTAGTTGACTATAGCCACTCCTATCTGTCATATATTTAATCTGTGCCTAGAGGAAAGTTATAATCCTCAGGCCTGGAGGGAAGCCAACGTAATTCTGCTACCCAAGAGTGCTAGAGTGGCCTTTACTGGTTCTAACAGCAAACCCAAAAGCTTGCTGCCAGCTCTTAGCAAACCGTAGGAAAAAATTGTGCCAGCTAGGGCGTGGAAGCCCGACGAGCTGGCTAGGCACCCCCGGTTCCATGCGACCCAGAGCCGATGCCACCATACCAACCGGAACGCCAGTACTCCCCGGGAAGGCAGGTGTGCGTGATGGATGGCAGGAGTGTGTGATGCAGGGCAACCTGGCGCTCTTAAGCGCCAGGGGGAGGGAAGAGCGGGAGCAGACATGACAGGTTGAATCTGTGCTTGAAACCGCTCGACTGAGGGACCTTACAAATAATTGTTTGTGTAGGGTACAGAGATAAGGTAGTCATTAAAAGAATAAGAACTATTATTGCACATAGTGAGTCCATGCAATTTACTATGTGTCTTGTTAAGTTAATTTCTACTCCCAAACTTATTTAGGCTTGCCATAAATGGGTTGAATACTTGACTCAATACCTTTCAGCTTTTCATGTTTAATTAATTTGCAAAGATTTCCAAAAACATAATTCCACTGACATTATGGGGAATTATGTGTAGGCCAGTGACAAAACAGAATCAATTTAATCCATTTTAAATTCAGGATGTAACATCAACATATGGAAAAAGTCAAGTGGTGGGAATACTTTCTGAAGGCTCAGGCTAGCTAAGTTAGCTATATTATGAATACAACTCAACAGCAGGATATGACTTGAGAGCAAATGTAATGACAGTCCCAAGAGTCTCCTGATTAGCAAGGATTAGTCTGTTTAACTTAAAACAATTTTTATATCATTGTGAGGGTTTTCTCCAGTAGTTTGATTGAGCTTCCTAGAAAAATGCTACTGAGGTAGCAACAGTAACCAAGGGGACGGGGCTTAGCGATGGGTACATTCCTCAAAACAATGTCTTCCTCTTGTGATCAAACACCTCTGAGGAAAAGATCAAAGAGGAAGCAGGAAGTGAGTAATAGGAAGTGTCTGGGTGACCTACCTGAATGGTGGAAGCCGCAGCTAACCTGCACAGCTCTCATCTCGCAGTCGAAGCGCACCGCCCCCGGGGGATAAGTGGTGATCTTACTGGCGTCCTTTTCCCCTCGCTCACTGTTCCCGTCTGCAAAGGCAAACAGGCAGTCAGTCAGGTAAACAGAGGGAAGGAGGGAGCAGAGAGAGAGGGGGTGGGGGTTAAGAAAGATGGGGAGAACTCTGTTGGCAGCTTCAGAGATTGGTGTCTCAGGATTGGAACAACAACTGTCCTGGAGCGAGAAAGAGGGAAGCTGGAAGGAGCAAGTGATTCTGAGAAAAAGGGAGAAAAGGAAGGAAGGGCAATGAAGTCATGCAAAAAGAAGGTAGAAATAAGGTAAAAACTCTCAAAACCTCAAACAGAGCAGGACCTCTCTATTTGTGGGAGGACATTTGGTGGGGGGGGGTTGTTTCAATTACTTCATGTTCAATTTCAATGTGACTTATCACTTGCAGGTGCTTGTGACTCCTAACTACACAGCAAGAGGATACAGAGCTTAGTGCCGTTCTTTCCAGCTGCATTTACTTTAAAATGTTCTGAAAATAGTGTCATACCTGTTCTGTACAAAAGTTTAATGTGAGTTTGAGGTGTCAATGGCTTTCATAGGGGTCCTATTGTTTCAGAGGTCACAATGGTGGGTGAGAGGAATCGGGTGGATGAACGGCCATGCATTAGCGACCATAGAACAGTGGTCTTCCTCTTTTAATACTGAACAAAAATATAACATACAACAATTTAAAAGATTTTACTGAGTTACAGTTCTCATAAAGAAATCAGTCAATTGAAATAAATTCATTGGGCACAAATCTAGGAATTTCACATGACTGGAAATGTAGATATGCATAATTTGGTCACAGACACAAAAATAAAAAAGCAGCGGTGTGGATCAGAGAACCAGTCAGTATCTAGTGTGACCACCATTTCCCTCATGCACTGCGACACATTTCAAGTCTTAATGTCACATGCACAGTGAAATGACATTGTTGCAATTTTAATTTTGAATTTTTTTTTGTTAATTTTTAACTACGCAATAATCAATAACAATGTATTACTAGAAAAAAACCTTGAGAAACAAGAATAGAAAATATGAAATACAAAGTACGTAAGTAAGCATACTATATACAGGAAATATTTAAAAAGTCAGTTCCAATACCATATTTAAATGTGCAGGGATACTGGAGTGATGGAGGTAAATATGTGTAGGGGTAAGGGGATTAGGCAACAGGGTATACGATAAACAGAGTAGCAGTAGCTTGTATGTGAGTGGGTGTCAGGCAGTATAAAATAATGTGCATATAATGTGTGTTTGTGTGTTGAAGTGACAGTTTGAGAGTGTGTAGGACACTGAGTGTGCATAGAGACAGTGCAAATATTTAAATAAAAAGATAAATAAAAGATACAAGGTTAACTCCGATAGTCCGTGTATCTATTTGGTTAGCTATTTATTAGTCATATTTCTTGAAGCTGTTCAAGAGCCGGTTGGTGTCAGAATTGATGCACTGGTACCTCTTGCCGTGCAGCAGCAGAGAAAATAGTCTATGGCTTGGGTGGTTGGAGTCTGAATTTTCCAGGCCTTCTTTTCACACCGCCTGATTTAGAGGTTCTGGATGGCAGGGAGCCCGGCCCCAGTGATGTACTGGGCTGTCCACATAACCCTCTGTAGCGCCATGCGATCGAGGGCGATGCAATTGCCATAACAAGCAGTGATGCAGCCAGTCAATATGCTCTCAATGGCACAGCTGTAGAACCTTTTGAGGATTTGAGGGCCAACGCCAAAATTTTTCAACCTTCTGTGGGGAAGAGGGCACTGTCGCCCCTTCATCACTACTGCGCGTGTGTTTGGACCATCTTTAGTGATTTGGACACAGAGGAACATGAAGCTTTCTAGCTGCTCCACTGCCGTCCCGTTGATGTGGATGGAGGCATGCTTGCCCCCCAGTTTCCAGTAGTCCACGATCAGCTCCTTGGTCTTGCTGACGTTGAGTTTTTTTCTCTGACATCACACTGCCAGGTCACTGACCTCCTCCCTGTAGGCTGACTCAGTCACCGATGATCAGGCCTACCACCGTCGTGTCGTCAGCGAACGTGATAATGGTGTTGGAGTCGTGCGTGGCCACACAGTCCTGGGTGAACAGCACAGGAGGGGACTAAGCACACAACCCTTTGGGATCCCTGTGTTAAGGGTCAGCGTGGCGGAGGTGATGTTGCCTACCCTCAACCACCTGGGGTTGGCCCATCAGGAATTCCAGGATTCAGTTGCAGAGGGAGGTGTTCAGACAGAGTCCTAAGCTTGGTGATGAGCTTGGAGGGGACAATTATGTAGTCAATGAATAGCATTCTCACTTAAGTACTCAAATAAAATAAAATTGTATTTGACACAAGCGCCGAATACAACAGGTGTAGACCTGAGAGGTTGTTGTCCTTACACCACAGGGTCAGGTCTCTGACATACTCCCTATAGGCTGTCTCGTCGTTGTCGGTGATCAGGCCTACCACAGTTGTATCATCGGCAAACTTAATGATGGTATTGGAGTCGTGCCTGGCCGTGCAGTCATGAGTGAACAAGGGAGTACAGGAGAGGACTGAACACGCACCCGAGGGGCACCATTGTTGAGGATCAGTGTGGCGGATGCATTGTTACCTACCCTTGCCACATGGGGGCATCCCGCCAGGAAGTCCAGGGTCCAGTTGCAGAGGGAGGTGTTTAGTCCCAGGGTCCTTACCTTAGGGATGAGCTTTGAGGGAACTATGTTGTTGAATGCTGAGCTGTAGTCAATGAAGAGGATGCTCACATAGGTGTTCCTTTTGTCCAGGTGTGAAAGGGCAGTGTTGAGTGCAATAGAGATTGCATCATCTGTGGATCTGTTGGGGCGGTATGCAAATTGGAGTGGGACTAGGGTTTCTGGGATAAGGGTGTTGATGTGAGCCATGACCAACCTTTCAAAGCACTTCATGGCTACAGACATGAGTGCTACGGGTCGCTAGTCATTTAGGCAGGTTACCTTAGTGTTCTTGGGCACAGGGACTATGGTGGTCTGCTTGAAACATGTTGGTATTACAGACTCAGTTAGGAACAGGTTAAAAATGTCAGTGAAGACACTAGCCAGTTGGTCAGCGCACGCTCGTATTAGACGTCCAGATAATCTGTCTGGCCTTGCGGCTTTGTGAACGTTGAGCTGTTTAAAAGGTCTTACTCACATTGGCTGCAGAAAGCATGATTACACAGTCGTCGGGACCGGCTGATGCTCTCATGCATGTTTCAGTGTTACTTGCCTCGAAGCGAGCATAGAAGTAATTTAGCTTGTCTGGTAGGCTTGTGTCACTGGGCAGCTCTCAGCTGTGCTTCCCTAGGTAGTCTGTAATAGTTTGCAAGCCCTGTCACATCCGACGAGCGTCTGAGCCGGTATAGTACGATTTGATCTTAGTCCTGTATTGATGCTTTGCCTGTTTGATGGTTCGTTGGAAGACATAGTGGGATTTCTTATAAGCTTCCAGGTTAGAGTCCCGCTCCTTGAAAGCGGCAGCTCTACCCTTTAGCTCAGTGCGGATGTTGCCTGTAATCCATGGCTTCTGGTTGGGGTATGTGCGTACGGTCACTGTGGGGACGACGTCATCGATCCACTTATTTATGAAGCCAGTGACTGATGTGGTATACTCCTCAATGCCATCGGAAGAATCCCGGAACATATTCCAGTCTGTGCTAGCAAAAAAGTCCTGTAGCTTAGCATCTGCGTCATCTGACCACTTTTCTATTGACTGAGTCACTGGTGCATCCTGCTTTCATTTTTGCTTGTAACTAGGAATCAGGATGGTAGAATTATGGTCAGATTTGCCAAGTGGAGGGCGAGCTTTGTGCGCGTCTCTGTGTGTGGAGTAAAGGTGGTCTAGTGTTTTTTACCCTCTGGTTGCACATTTAACATGCTAATAGAAATTAGGTAAAACTGATTTTAAGTTTCCCTGCATTAAAGTCCCCGACCACTAGGAGCGCCACCTCTGGATGAGCGTTTTGCTGTTTGCATAAGGCTGTATATACAGCTCATTGAGTGCGGTCTTAGTGCCAGCATCAATTTGTGGTGGTAAATAGACAGCTACGAAGAATATAGATGAAAACTCTTTAGGTAGATAGTGTGGTCTACAGCTTATCATGAGATACTCTACCTCAGGCAAGCAAAACCTTGAGACTTCCTTAGATATTGTGCACCAGCTGTTGTTTACAAATATACATAGACCGCCACCCCTTGTCTTACCAGAGGCTGCTGTTCTTTCCTGCCAGTACAGTGTATAACCCGCCAGCTGCATGTTATTCATGTCGTCGTTCAGCCACGACTCGGTGAAACATAAGATATTACAGTTTTTAAATGTCACGTTGGTAGGATATACGTGCTTTTAGATCATCCATTTTATTATCCAGCGATTGTACGTTGGCCAATTGTACCGATGGCAAAGGCAGATTGGCCACTCGTCACCTGATCCTCACAAGGCACCCCAGATCTCCTTCCGTGAAACATCGGTCTCCTCCTGTGAATGACGGGGTTGAGGGCCTGTTCGGGTGTCTGGAGTAAATCCCGCTCGTCAGACTTAAAGAAAAATTCTTTGTCCAATTCAAGGTAAGTAATCGCTGTTCTGATGTCCAGAAGCTCTTTTCGGTCACAAGAGACGGTAGTAGCAACATTATGTACAAAATAGTTACAAACAAGGCGAAAAAACAAACAAAATAGCACGGTTGGTTAAGAGCCCATAAAACAGCAGCCATCCTCTCCGGCGCCAAAATCCCTGTCCTCTTATCTCGGTGGGTGAGGAATTGAGATTGTGTCATCTATTAATCTGTTGGGGCAGTACGCAAATTAGAGTGGGTCTAGGGTAGGGTAGCTGGGATGGTGGAGTTAATATGTGCCGCAACAAGCCTGTCAAAGCACTTCATGAATACAGAAGTGAGAGCTACAGGGGGGTAGTCATTGTGGCATAAAGCCTTAGTTCTTAGGAACCGGAATGATTGTGGTCATCTTAAAAACGTGGGGATTATAGAATAGGACAAGGAGAGGTTGAAAAATGACCATGAATATGCCTACCAGCTGTTCTGCACATGCTCTGAGAACGCTCCCTGGAATACCATCGGGACCCGCGGACTTGCGGGTGTTGACCTGATTAAAGACCCTTCTCACATCGGCCTCGGAGACCGAGATCACCCAGTCCTCTGGGTCGGAGTCGGCCCTCACACCCGGCTCAATGTTGTAGTAAGGAAATCAGAAAATTGAAATAAATGCATTCAGCCCTAATCTATGTATTTCACATGACTGGGAATATAGATATGCATTTGTTGATAACAGATACCTGTGGATCAGAAAACCAGTCAGTATGTGGTGACCACCATTTGCCTCATGCAGCGCATCACATCTCCTTCACATTGAGTTGATGAGGCTGTTGATTGTGGCCTGTGGAATGTTGTCCCACTCTCCAATGGCTGTGCAAAGTTCCTGGATATTGGCGGGAACTGGAACACGTTGTCGTACACGTCAATCCAGAGCATCTCAAGCATGCTCAACGCGTGGTGAGTATGCAGGCCATGTCTCGTGAGTATGCAGGCCATTTTCAGCTTTCAGGAACTGTGTACAGATCCTTGTGACATGGGGCCGTGCATTATCATGCTGATGGCAGAGGATGAATGGCACGACAATGGGCCTCAAGATCTTGTCACAGTATCTCTGTGCATTCAAATTGCCATCGATAAAATGCAAATTCTGTTTGTTGTCCATATCTTATGCCTGCCCTTACCATAACCCCACTGCCATCATGGGTCACTCTGTTCACAACGTTAACATAAGCAAACCGCTCTCCCAACACAACGCCATCTACGTGGTCTGCGGTTGTGAGGCCGGATGGACCTACCGCCAAATTCTCTAAAACGTCCTTGGAGGCAGCTTAGGGTAGAGCATTCAATTCGCTGGCAACAGCTGTTGTGGACTCAGCATGCCAACTGCACGCTCCCTCAAAACTTGAGACATCTGTGGCAAAACTGCACATTTTAGAGTGGCCTTTTATTGTCCCCAGCACAAGGTGCACCTTTGTAACAATCATGCTGTTTAGCTTCTTGATATGCCACAACTGTCAGGTGCATGGATGATCTTGGCAAAGGAGAAATGCTCACTAACAGGGACAAAGAAATTCATGCACAAAATTTGAGAGAAAAACACTTATATATGTGTTTTACATTTTACCAACCACCCATTTTACCTCAGCTCATGAAACATTGGACCAACAGTTAACATGTTGCGTTAATATTTTTGTTCAGTATTTAAACGAACTGCTGGATTAGTCAGCATATACCTCACAGACTTACGCCAGCCATGGACCAGGGTTCAGTAGATGGAAACTATAAAAATGAATGTTTTCTTTTCGCCTCAAGAGGGGTGCGAATTTGGGTACACGATCATACCCTCTCCCCTTGATGCTTTACCTTTATAACAGCATTATATCCTATATTTGACTAAGTGACATGCTTCAGAAACTCCATCGTCCCTCAGTCTTTTCTATTCAGTGTCAATACCTACACAATCCCCCTGCTCTCAACCTCACAAACATTAACTGTGGGGTGGAAGAGGGAAAGATCCTAGTATATAATAATCCTAATGGGTTAACCAGTGTGACTAATCTCGATTAAGAATAGTCTCTTTCACATCTTCCATCTGCAATTTCCTCTAAAACGTAGTTTACTGCTTCCAAATATAACCACAGGGCACCGACACCATCTATTTATACCGATTAATGACTATCCATGGAGGATATTTCAAATGTACCCTGTTCAGATATAAAACAACATAATTCATTCATTTATGGCTATAAATACTCAATTGAAAGCCTGCGCTGACGTCTGGGATGACATTAAATAAGCACAATTGGTGTCAGAAGTCGATCCGTCACATCTCTCTGATCTACCTATCCCATAATTGTCGAGGCGCCATGACAACGCTTGCTGTTTCACCTGCTTCTAATTCTGGTGTGTCCGACGACGGCCACTGAAAGAAAAATCTACTCTCCTGCTTAGAGATTGTTGTTCAATCGAGTTAGACTGATATTGATGCATCTTTAACAAAAGTACTGCGTTTCCATCCAAGGACTAAAGTGTCAAAGCAGAAGAATAATTAATGTAATAGACACCCAATTGTTTCTTATTCTCTCTCCCTCGGTTCACCCTTTGTATTTATACTAAATGCACCAAAGAAAGAGGTAACAAAGGGGCAATCTGCAATTCAAACACTTGCAAATCAGTCACTGTTTCAGTAAACAGCTAGGTGATGGGGCTGGAGAAATGAAACCCCTCAAATTCATAGGTCAGAGCTATGGATAGGACTGGCTATCCGTGAGATCCAAATTATAGTTTTAACCATGTTTGAGGAAATATAGCGTTTGTTTACAATTGCATTATTTACAAACAAAGGAGTGAAACATGCTTATATTTTGGGTTCTGATGGGGTTACACAAAGCACGAGGCATTTATAAGTTATATTTTTCGAGTATCAATGGCTATATATCATGAAGTACAAAAAAATAAATGTAGTAATGACATTGTCACAATTGCATTTGACATTTAATGGCATTTGAAAAATCAACAATTCAACATGTTGTTAATTGCCTTGACGAAGGTCTAGCTTGCATTTGTTCGTCATTATTTTGTTTGTACAGCGCATTCGGAAAGTATTCAGAACCCTTCCACATTTATTACAAAATTGATTAAATTGTTTTTTCCCTCCCCTCATCAATCTACACACAATACCCAATAAGGACAAAGCAAAAACAGTTTTTTACAAATGTTTGCAAATGTATTCAAAATGTAAAACTGAAATACCACATTTACATAAGTATTCAGACACTCTTCTATGTACTTTGTTGAAGCACCTTTGGCAGCGATTACAGCCTGGAGTCCTCTTGGGTGACGCTACAAGCTTGGCAACCCTGACACCTGTATTTGGAGAGATCCTCCAATTGTTCTCTGAAGATCCTCTCAAGTTCTGTCAGGTTGGATGGGGTAAATCGCTACACAGCTATTTTCAGGTCTTTCGAGAGATGTTTGATCAGGTTCAAGTCCGGACTCTGGCTGGGCCGCTCAAGGATATTCAGAGACTTGTCCCGAAGCCACTCCTGCGTTGTCTTGGCTGTACGCTTAGGGTTGTTGTCCTGTTGGAAGGTGAACCTTCGCCCCCACCCAGTCTGATGTCCTGAGCGCTCTGGAGCAGGTTTCATCAAGGATCTCTCTGTACTTCGCTCTATTCATCTTTCCCTCGTTCCTGACTAGACACCCTGTCCCTGCCGCTGAAAAAAATCCCCACAGAATGCTGCCATCACCATGCTTACCTGTAGGGATGGTGTCAGTTTTCCTCCAGACCCGACGCTTGGCATTCAGGCCAAATAGTTCAATCTTTATTTCATCAGACCAGAAAAACTCCAAGCGGACTGTCATATGCCTTTTACTGAGTGGCTTTCGTCTGGCCACTCTACCATGGGTGTCCTTCTGGAAGGTTCTCCCATCTCCACAGAGGAACTATACAGCTCTGTCAGAGTGACCATCGGGTCACCTCCCTGACCAAGGCCATTCTCCACCGATTGCAAATTTTGTCAGGGTGGCCAGCTCTAAGTAGAGTCTTGGTGGTTCCAAACTTCTTCCATTTAAGAATGATGGAGGCCACTGTTCTTGGGGACCTTCAATGCTGCAGAAATGTTTTGGTACCCTTCTCCAGATCTGTGCAACGACACAATCCTGTCTCTGAGCTCTACGGACAATTCATTCAAACTCATGCCATGGTTTTGCTCTGACATGCATTGTCAACTGTGGGACCTTATATAGACAGCGGTGTGATTTTCTAAATCATATCCCATCAATTGAATTTACCACAGGTGGACTCCAATCAAGTTGAAGAATCATATCAAGGTTGAACAAAGATATATCGAGCTCAATTTCAAGTCTTATAGCAAAGGCTAGGGAATTATTATGTAAATAAGGCATTACAAAATATATATATATATAAAAACAGTGAGGAAAAAAAGTATTTGATCCCCTGCTGATTTTGTACGTTTGCCCACTGACAAAGAAATGATCTGTCTATCATTTTAATGGTAGGTTTATTTGAACAGTGAGAGACAGAATATCAAAAAAATCCAGAAAAACGCATGTGAAAAATGTTATAAATTGATTTGAATTTTAATGAGGGAAATAAGTATTTGACCCCTCTGCAAAACATGACTTAGTAATTGGTGGCAAAACTCTTTGCAGATCTTCTCCAAGTCATTAAGGTTGAGGCTGACGTTTGGCAACTCGAACCTTCAGCTCCCTCCACAGATTTTCTATGGGATTAAGGTCTGGAGACTGGCTAGGCCACTCCAGGACATTAATGTGCTTCTTCTTGAGCCACTCCTTTGTTGCCTTGGCCGTGTGTTTTGGGTCATTGTCATGCTGGAATATCCATCCACGACCCATTTTCAATGCCCTGGCTGAGGGAAGGAGGTTCTCACCCAAGATTTGACGGTTCATGGCCCCGTCCATCGTCCCTTTGATGCGGTGAAGTTGTCCTGTCCCCTTAGCTGAAAAACACCCCCAAAGCATAATGTTTCCACCTCCATGTTTGACGGTGGGGATGGTGTTCTTGGGGTCATAGGCAGCATTCCTCCTCCTCCATACACGGCGAGTTGAGTTGATGCTAAAGAGCTCCATTTTGGTCTCATCTGACCACAACACTTTCACCCAGTTGTCCTCTGAATCATTCAATGTTCATTGGCAAACTTCAGACGGGCATGTATATGTGCTTTCTTGAGCAGGGGGACCTTGCGGGTGCTGCAGTATTTCAGTCCTTTACGACGTAGTGTTTTACCAATTGTTTTCTTGGTGACTATGGTCCCAGCTGCCTTGAGATCATTGACAAGATCCTCCCGTGTAGTTCTGGTCTGATTCCTCACCGTTCTCATGATCATTGCAACTCCACGAGGTGAGATCTTGCATGGAGCCCCAGGCCGAGGGAGACTGACAGTTCTTTTGTGTTTCTTCCATTTGTGAATAATCGCACCAACTGTTGTCACCTTCTCACCAAGCTGCTTAGCGATGGTCTTGTAACCCATTCCAGCCTTGTGTAGGTCTACAATCTTGTCCCTGACATCCTTGGAGAGCTCTTTGGTCTTGGCCATGGTGGAGAGTTTGGAATCTGATTGATTGATTGCTTCTGTGGACAGGTGTCTTTTATACAAGTAACAAACTGAGATTAGGAGCACTCCCTTTAAGAGTGTGCTCCTAATCTCAGCTCATTATCTGTATAAAAGACACCGGGGAGCCAGAAATCTTTCTGATTGAGAGGGGGTCAAATACTAATTTCACTCATTAAAATGCAAATCAATTTGTAAAATGTTTCAAGTGTTTTTCTGGATTTTTTTTGTTGTTATTCTGTCTCTCACTGTTCAAATTAAACCTACCATTAAAATGATCATTTCTTTGTCAGTGGGCAAACGTACAAAATCAGCAGGGGATCAAAAACGTTTTTCCCTTACTGTATATTACTTTCGCTTTGTCATTATGGGTTATTGTGTGTAGTTGAATGAGGAAAACACTATTTAAACAATTTTAGAATAAGGCTGTAACAAAATGTGGAAAAAGTGAAAGGGTCAAAGTTTGGACTCACCTACTAATTCAAGGCTTTTTCGTTATTTTTATTATTTTCTACATTGTAGAACAGTGAAGGCATCAAAACTATGAATTAACACAAGGTTTAATGTAGTAACCAAAACAAGTGATATATTTATATATAATATATATTTGAGATTCTTCAAATAGCCACCCTTTGCCTTGATGACAGCTTTGCACACTCTTGGCATTCTCTCAAACATGGGCTCCCGAGTGGCGCAGCACTCTAAGGCACTGCATCTCAGTGCAAGAAGCGTCACTACAGTCCCTGGTTAGATTCCAGGCTGTATCACATCCGGTCGTGATTGGGAGTCCCATAGGGAGGCGCACAAATGGCCCAGCGGCGTCTGGGTTTGGCTGGAGTATGCAGTCATTGTCAATAAGAATTTGTTCTTAATAACTTCTTAGGGAGCAGCTGCATAGGTGACGGTTTTGGAGAGTTTGGCATGCCCAAAGTAAAATGCCTGCCACTCAGGCCCAGAAAATAGGATATGCACATAATTAGTACTATTGGATAGGAAACACTCTGAAGTTTCTAAGAGTGTTAAAATAATGTACGTGAGTATAACGGAACTGATATAGCAGGCGAAAACCAGAGGAAAATTCATTCAGATTTGCATATTTCTTTGTGCTTATTGCATACAATGTTATGTAGGACTGAGACTGCAGTACCTATGGCTTCCACTAGATGTCAACAGTCTTTATACAAAGACTGGGAATTCAAGGAGTAACCAGAACGGATAGGGAGAGGAAGAAGTCAGGGGACCACTTTTGTAAACAAGGTTTGAAGCGTGCGAGATTGTTAACGCTAGCGCCCCACTGCTCCCTAAGTAGTTAACAAACTATAGTTACGGTTAGGACATCTACTTTGTGCATGACAAGTAATTTTTCCAACAATTGTTTACAGACAATTTCACTTATAATTAATTCACTGTGTCACAATTCCAGCAGGTTAGAAGTTTACATACACTTAGTTGACTGTGCCATTAAACAGCTTGGGAAATTCCTGAAAATGAATCGCAGTACAACAGCAAAGGACCTAGTAAAGATGCTGGAGGAAACAGGTACAAAAGTATCTATATCCACAGTAAAAACTAGTCCTATATCGACATCACCTGAAAGGCAGCTCAGCAAGGAAGAAGCCACTCCTCCAAAACCGCCATAAAAAAGCCAGACTACGGTTTGCAACTGCACATGGGGACAAAGATCATACTTTTTGGAGAAATGTCCTCTGGTCTAATGAAACAAAAATATAACTGTTTGGCCATAATGACCATCGCCATGTTTGGAGGAAAAAGGGGGTGGCTTGCAAGCCTAAGAACACCATCCCAATCGTGAAGCACAGGGGTGGCAGCATCATGTTGTGGGGGTGCTTTGCTGCAGGAGGGACTGGTGCACTTCACAAAATAGATGGCATCGTGAGGAAAGAAAATTGTGGATATATTGAAGCAACATCTCAAGACATCAGTCAGGAAGTTAAAGCTTGGTTGCAAATGGGTCTTCCAAATGGACAATGACAACAAGCATACTTCCAAAGTTGTGGCAAAATGGCTGAAGGACAACAAAGTCAAGGTATTGGAGTGGCCCTGACCTCAATTCTATAGAAAATGTATGGGCAGAACTGAAAAGGCATGTGCGAGCAATGAGGCCTACAAACCTGACTCAGTTACACCAACTTATTGTGGGAAGCTTGTGGAAGGCTATCTGAAACGTTTGACCCAAGTTAAACAATTTAAAGGCAATTCTACCAAATACTAATTGAGTGTATGTAAACTTCTGACCCACTGGGAATGTGATGAAAGAAATTAAAGCTGAAATAAATAATTGTCTCTACTATTATTCTGACATTTCACATTCTTAAAATAAAGTGGTGATCCTAACTGACCTAAGATAGAGAATTTTTACTAGGATTAAATGTCAGGATTGTGAAAAACTGAGTTTAAATGTACAGTATATCACAAAAGTGAGTACACTCCTCACATTTTTGTAAATATTTGAGTATATCTTTTCATGTGACAACACTGAAGAAATGACACTTTGCTACAATGTAAAGTAGTGAGTGTACAGCTTGTATAACAGTGTAAATTTGCTGTCCCCTCAAAATAACTCAACACACAGCCATTAATGTCTAAACCGCTGTCAACAAAAGTGAGTACACCCCTAAGTGAAAATGTCCAAATTGGGCCCAATTAGCCATTTTCCCTTACCGGTGTCATGTGACTAGTTAGTGTTACAAGGTCTCAGGTGTGAATGGGGAGCAGGTGTGTTAAATTTGGTGTCATCGCTCTCACACTTCCTCATACTGACTGGTCACTGGAAGTTCAACATGGCACCTCATGGCAAAGAACTCTCTGAGGATCTGAAAAAGAATTGTTGTTCTACATAAAGATGGCCTGGGCTATAAGAAGATTGCCAAGACCCTGAAACTGAGCTGCAGCACGGTGGCCAAGACCATACAGCGGTTTAACTGGACAGGTTCCACTCAGAACAGGCCTCGCCATGGTCGACCAAAGAAGTTGAGTGCACGTGCTCAGCGTCATATCCAGAGGTTGTCTTTGGGAAATAGACGTATGAGTGCTGCCAGCATTGCTGCAGAGGTTGAAGGGGTGGGGGGTCAGCCTGTCAGTGCTCAGACCATACGCCGTACACTGCATCAAATTGGTCTGCATGGCTGTCGTCCCAGAAGGAAGCCTCTTCTAAAGATGATGCACAAGAAAGCCTGCAAACAGTTTGCTGAAGACAAGCAGACTAAGGACATGGATTACTGGAACCATGTCCTGTGGTCTGATGAGATAAACTTATTTGGTTCAGATGGTGTCAAGCGTGTGTGGCGGCAACCAGGTGAGGAGTACAAAGACAAGTGTGTCTTGCCTACAGTCAAGCATGGTGGTGGGATTATCATGGTCTGGGGCTGCATGAGTGCTGCCGGCACTGGGGAGCTACAGTTCATTGAGGGAACCATGAATGCCAACATGTACTGTGACATACTGAAGCAGAGCATGATCCCCTCCCTTCGGAGACTGGGCCGCAGGGCAGTATTCCAACATGATAACGACCCCAAACACACCTCCAAGACGACCACTGCCTTGCTAAAGAAGCTGAGGGTAAAGGTGATGGACTGGCCAAGCATGTCTCCAGCCCTAAACCCTATTGAGCATCTGTGGGGCATCCTCAAACGGAAGCTAGAGGAGTGCAAGGTCTCTAACATCCACCAGATCCGTGATTTTGTCATGGAGGAGTGGAAGAGGACTCCAGTGGCAACCTGTGAAGCTCTGGTGAACTCCATGCCCAAGAGGGTTAAGGCAGTCCTGGAAAATGATGGTGGCCACACAAAATATTGACACTTTGGGCCCAATTTGGACTTAGGGGTGTACTCACTTTTGTTGCCAGCGGTTTAGACATTAATGGCTGTGTGTTGAGTTATTTTGAGGGGACAGCAAATTTACACTGTTATACAAGCTGTACACTCACTACTTTACATTGTAGCAAAGTGTCATTTCTTCAGTGTTGTCACATGAAAAGATATACTCAAATATTTACAAAAATGTGAGGGGTGTACTCACTTTTGTGATATACTGTATTTGGCTAAGGTGTATGTAAACTTCAGACTTCAACTGTGTGTGTATATATACACACACATAATTATGATCCGGTGTAGACATGAGTCTTACTTTTCAAGGGATTGAGAGAGAGGAAGACAGGTGGGCGGGCGGCTGTGTAAACGAGCGGGACAGCCGGTTTGGTGGGGTGTGAGACAGACCAGAGAGGGGCGGATCGGTGCCCGTTTGAGTTAAGGATAGTGAATTGGAAGACCGGCTGTTGTACCTGTGTGCTTGTCCCGCTTATGCCTTAGGGGTCTGAGTCTGACTAGGGCCTGCTCACGCTGGTTCATTAATATGGGGCCGGGGAAAACAAGGGGGCCTAGGAGGGAGAAAGAAACTTTCACATGCATGGACACAGCAGGGTCACAGATTGGGAGAGATACACAATTGTCACACTGCAACATAACAACTACTACAACAATAGCACAACAAACTGCAAAATCACAAATACACAAGCAAAGGGGAAAAATCACAAGGCCACAATACTGAAATATGGGAAACCCATAATCATAGCAAGGGCAAGGTCAGAGTACGGTCTTTCCATGCCTGTATTGTTTATGGCCCCACCCAGGTCACTGCACCTATCAACACACACACCAACCACCAAACCTGCACTAGCAAACACACACACACCCTCCTCTAGTCACTAATCCCCATCCCCTACTCACTATTCCCGTTTTGGCTTTTTACGTCCCCAATCACACAAACACCTTATCTATCCCCTAGACCCTATTCCCTAACCCTTTGGCCCCATCCCCTTCTATCCCATATTTTGTCTCTGCCTTTTCTCCATCCCAAACACAAACCCAACCCTATACACTACACTGTATCGCCAATCGATTCCTTGCCCGTACCTCGTCCCTCCTCCAGCCGGTGTCGGCGGTTGATCCGCTGGCGTTTCTCCTCCTGCCGGATCTGGATGTGCTCCTCGATGTTGACTCCTGGGGGGGGGGGGACAGGCACAGCTGAAACACACACCGCCCAAGAAGAAGAGAACCAGGTGGAAGAGGAGAGACAGAGACAACACACAACGTGGATGAATGGAGGGAGGAGACGACGACATGGAGAAGCGATGCAACTTCACAAAGGATAGAATGATGTAAAGCCCTTGCTTGAAACTGACATCAGGTCAGTTAATTGTTTCATTTGCCTCGACATCCTAATTAAATCACGCTAAATTGTTTCACATTACTAATTCAGTCTGGCATCCTCCAATAGATGTACTTGGCCTGCTAAAAAAATCCTCTCAGAAATGATGGTCTGGTTGGTCTGATGGCGTGATCCACTTACAAATACATTTCATACAAAACCTCTCAATGCAGACGAGTACAAATGGATTAAATCCCAGCAACGCCAGACTGGATTGGTGAAGTGAAATAATAGTGTAATATAGCGAGATTCAGTTTGAATTCCAAGGCTACAGTTTCACCCCCCTTATCCTAGATCTAAGGGGCAGCATCTATCTTGAGCTTTGCATGAAGACAGACGTGCTATTAGCTAGCTACAGTATATCATATTAATGCAAAAGCAGCTTTATGCTGAGAGCCCAGTGTTTCTTCTACTAGTACTTGAGCGAGACGCCCTTGGCCTGATCCCAGACCTGTTTGTGTGCATGTTTGGGCGAAACAGCAGATTTGAGATCTGGCTATGGAGGATGGTCTACGACAGTTATTCTCAACTGGTTTTGCCTCGGGACCCAAATTGAACCAGGTTGTCTCAGTCGCCGACCCCTTAACTATACGGAAGAAAAATTATTCAGAGATCAAATGATTTAATCTGGATTTAGTCAATTAACACTTAGAACCGCCTGGCCTTTCAGGTTACAAGTACCCGCTAGAGAACGTTGCCGGGGGCATCCCCTTTTGCACATGCATCAAAGATGAGTTGCATGAATATATAAAAGATGATGAATATATAAGATGAATATATAGAGTCAAGGATTTGTTTGGTATAATTCTACAAATTCCTAGAAAAAACATAGGCCTACAGCCTATTTTAGTTAACCTTACAATAAAAACATTACAGTGTAATCCATTTGAACAAGCTTATTTGTAGATTCAATTAGTAATAGATGTATAGTAATTAATCAAGTCCAGTTACAGCCTCTTGACAAAGTAGAAACTAAAAAGATAATAGGTGAAATGATTTGCTGTATTCCTAAACAGCACCAGTACAGTAACAATTGTAAAGGATGAATTCCATAAATAAATAGCATGTTAATTTAATTTTACATTCATCATGTTACTATTACTAATTGCTTAGCAGCCAGAACAATGCTGCTGTGCGAATGGTCATGTACTGAATGCATGGACAACATGGATATCGAGGAAAAGGTATACATTTGGAAAAAGAGCTGCACCTCTTGAATTATGAGAGTTATTTGACAAAGGTAAGTGCAACAGAAACTGCCGAACATGCTCTTTCTGATACTATAAAATTATAAATGTTTTACCTGCATGTGACTCTGAAGGAGGATTTGATAAAGTGATGCTCCTCTCCATGTAAGTTACAAGATGCAGCCATTTCTTCATGTACAATTTGACAACTGATAGGCCTAATATTGTCACTCATCAGATTCTCAATTAAATTTGGTTTATAGGCTAACTCTTACTATGTGTGAAATTAGTTTTAGTATAGTTTAGGTGTAGTTTCGATGGGCCGGCTGTTAAGGCTAACTGGCATCGTTTGTTTCCCGCTCATCAACTTGGATAGAGTCAAGGATATGTTTTGCATTATTCTAAAGGCCCACTACCACACAGCATGTTTTAATTTCCCTTACTATACATTTGATTAGTAAAAGTGTTACAGTAAATAAAACAGTTCCATAACAGCTTCTTTTTACAAAGTAAAACTTAAGAGAATGGTATCAACCCCTAAAGAGCGCTGTCAAATTGTTTGCTGCTGATAAATAGGCATAAACACTTTTCTGTTTGTGATTTCTGACAAATGAGAAGTGTAAAATACAAACATTTTTGGGGGCTGATAATTTTTAAGGGCGTTGGCTAATGGCGGTTCTTAGTGTTAAATTCAGATTGGGGGAATACATGTTTTTTACTCAGACACCTGCGACCCATTCAAAACTTCCCAAATCACCAGTTGAGAATTGCTGGTCTATGGCCGGGGTGGGCAATTATTGCAGCTCAAGGGCCACATCGGGATTTAAAAATTCAACGGAGGACCTTGTTTTTTTCCCTTTTTTGTTGGAAACAAACAGAAATTGCTATTTTTGTCCTAACCGCAAATAGCAGACCGAGGTAACGCATGTAACCACAGTTCTATGCAGGAAAACATTGGCTGAGACATGTAGCTATGGTAAAGCAGTATGCTGACATGGAATGACAGACAAAATAGAAATAAAAGAAGCAGACAACAGTATTGGCTTGTAACTCGTGACAGAGTGCCTTCAGTAAGTATTCACACGCCCCTTGACATTTTACACATTTTGTTGTGTTACAGCCTGAATTAAAACTGGATTCAAAAAAAAAATTAAATGTACTTTGTCATTATGGGGTATTGTGAATTCAGGCTGTAACAACAAAATGTGAAATAAGTCCAGGGGTGTGAATACTTTTTGAAGAAACTATATACAGTGTGAATAGGGTTGTGACTGTTTGCAAATGAGTACACCAAACTTGAGCATGCAGATATACTGAACAACTGTAATTGTGTGTTGTACCTAGTAGTAGGTCTAGTGGTATCATCTCCTTGACAGCATCGAAGATGCCCCTCTGTCTGACCTCCTGTCCATCAAGCTCCCTGGCGCAGGCTTTACAGCAGCCACACGCTGAGCAGCCAGACTCCCCAGAACCACAGCCACAGATACTGAGTTGGGGAGAGAGAGAAACACAGACAAAACATCAATACAAACAAACAGACATCCACCAGACAAGACAAACCAAAGCATACAAACATCAGTTAATCTGATCAGCATTCAAATCAAAATCGAATACAACAGGTATACAACCTTACTTAGAGACCTTACTTACTTACAAGCCCATAACCAACAATGCAGTTAAGAAAAATAAATGTATTTACTAAAATAAAGAAAAAATAAATACATAAAGTAAAAAAAGATGATAATAGAAGAATAACAAATAATTAAAGCGCAACAATAAAATAACAGTAGCGAGGCTATATACGGGGGGTACTGGTACATAGTCAATGTGCGGGGACACAGGTTAGTTGAGGTATTTTGAGGTAATATGTATATGTAGGTAGAGGTGACAATGCATAGATAATAAACAGGATTAGCAGAAGCGTAAAAATGAGTGGTCAATGCAAATAGTCTGGGTAGCCATTTGATTAGCTGTTCACAAGTCTTATTTCTTGGGGGTAGAAGCAGTTAAGAAGCCTTTTGGACCTAGACTTTACGCTCCGGGACCGATTGTCGTTCGGTAGCAGAGAAAACAGTCTATGACTAGGGCGGCTTGAGTTAGACAATTGTGTAGGGCCTTCATCTGACACACCCTGGTATAGAGCTCCAGGATGGCAGGATGCTTGGCCCCAGTTATGTACTGGTCTGCACGCACTACCCTCTTGCAGTCAGAGGCCAAGGATTTGCCAAACCAGGTGGTGATGCAACCAGTCAGGATTATTTCAATGGTGCAGCTAAATAACTTTTTGAAGATCTGAGGACCCATGCCAAATCTTTTTAGTCTCCTGAGGGGGAATAGGCTTTGTCGTGCCCTCTTCACTACTGTCTTGGTGTGTTTGGACCATGATAGTTCGTTGGTGATGTGGACACTTGAAGAATCAACCTGCTCAACTACAGCCCCATAGATGAGAATGGGGGTGTGCTCGGCCCTCCTTTTCCTGCAATCCACGATCATCTCTGTCTAAATCATGTTGATGGAGAGGTTATTATCCTGGCACCACACTGCCAGGTCTCTGACCTCCTCCCTATAGGCTGTCTCATCGTTGTCTGTGATCAGGCCTACCACTGTTGTGTCATCGGCAAGCTTAATGATGTTGTTGGAGTCGTGCTTGGCAATGCAGTCATGGGCAACGAGGGAGAACAGGAGGGGACTGAACACGCACCCCTGGGGCTATCCGTCAGGAAGTCCAGGATCCAGTTGCAGAGGGAGGAGTTCAGTCCCAGGGTCCTTAGCTTAGTGATGAGCTTTGAGGGAACTATGATGTTAAACGCTGAGCTGTAGTCAATGAATAGAATTCTCACATACAGTTGAAGTCAGAAGTTTACATACACCTTAGCCAAATACATTCAAACTTAGTTTTTCACAATTCCTAACATTTAATCGTAGAAAAAATGCCCCATCTTAGGTCAGTTAGGATCACCACTTCATTGTTAGAATAAAAGTAGAGAGAATGATTTATTTCAGCTTTAATTTATTTCATCACGTTCCCAATGGGTCAGAAGTTTACATACACTCAATTAGTATTTGGTAGCATTGCCTTTAAATTGTTTAACTTGGGTCAAATGTTTCAGATAGCCTTCCACAAGCTTCCCACAATAAGATGGGTGAATTTTGGCCCATTCCTCCTGACAGAGCAGGTATAACCGAGTCAGGTTTGTAGGCCTCCTTGCTCACATACGCTTTTTCAGTTCAGGGCTTTGTGATGGCCATTTCAAAACCTTGACTTTGTAGTCCTTAAGCCATTTTGCCACAGCTTTGGAAGTATGCTTGGGGTCATTGTCCATTTGGAAGACCCATTTGCGACCAAGCTTTAACTTCCTGACAGATGTCTTGAGATGTTGCTTCAATATATCCACATAATTTATCTTCCTCATGATGCCATCTATTTTGTGAAGTGCACCAGTCCCTCCTGCAGCAAAGCACCCCCACAACATGATGCTGCCACCCACGTGTTTCACGTTGAGATGGTGTTCCTCGGCTTGCAAGCATCCCCCTTTTTCTCCAAACATAACGATGGTCATTATGGCCAAACAGTCCTATTTTTGTTTCATCAGACGAGAGGACATATCTCCAAAAAGTACGATATTTGTCCCCATGTGCAGTTGCAAACCGGAGTCTGGCTTTTTTATGGCGGTCTTGGAGCAGTGGCTTCTTCCTTGCTGAGTGGAAATTTCAGGTTATGCTGATATAAGACTCGTTTTACTGTGGTATTTAGATACTTTTATACTTGTTTCCTCCAGCATCTTCACAAGGTCCTTTGCTGTTGTTCTGGGATTGATTTGCACTTTCGCACCAAAGTATGTTCATTTCTAGGAGACAGAACGCATCTCCTTCCTGAGCGGTATGGCGGCTGCGTGGTCCCATGGTGTTTATACTTGCGTACTATTGTTTGTACAGATGAACGTGGTACCATCAGGCGTTTGGAAATTGAGTTTGAAGGTAGGCCTTGAAATACATCCACAGGTACACCTCCAATTGACTCAAATTATGTCAATTAGCCTATCAGAAGCTTCTAAAGCCATGACATGCTCTGGAATTTTCCAAGCTGTTTAAAGGCACAATCAACTTGGTGAATGTAAACTTCTGATCATCTGGAATTGTGACACAGTGAATTCTAAGTGAAATAATTTGTCTGTAAACAATTGTTGGAAAAATTACTTGCGTCATGCACAAAGTAGATGTCCTAACCGACTTATCAAAACTATAGTTTGTTAACAAGAAATTTGTGGAGTGGTGTATGTAAATTCCGACTCAGCTGTAGGTACTCATTTAGGTAGGTTACCTTGGTGTTCTTGGGCACAGGAACTATGGTGGTCTGCTTGAAACATGTTGGTATTACATAATCGGTCAGGGACAGGTTGAAAATGTCAGAGAAGACACTTGCCAGTTGGTCAGCGCCTGCTCGGAGTACACGTCCTGGTAATCAGCTATGGAGAACATGATCACACAGTCAGACGGAACAGCTGGGGCTCTCACGCATGCTTCAGTGTTACTTGCCTCGAAGCGAGCATAGAAGTAATTTAGCTCGTCTGGTAGACTGGTGTCACTGGGCAGCACACGGCTATGCTTCCCTTTGTAGTCCGTAATAGTTTGCGTCGAGTGTAGGAGCCAGTGTAGTACAATTCAATCTTTGTCCTGTATTGACAAGTTGCCTGTTTGCGTAGCGGGATTTCTTATAAGCATCCGGGTTAGAGTCCCGCTCCTTGAAAGCGGTAGCTCTAGCCTTTCGCTCAGTGCGGATGTTGCCTGTGATCCATGGCTTCTGGTTGGGAAATGTACGTACGGTCACTGTGGGGACGACGTCATCGATGCACTTATTGATGAAGCCAGTGACTGATGTGGTGTACTCCTCTATGCCATTGGAAGAATCCCGGGACATATTCCAGTCTCTTCTAGCAAAACAGTCCTGTAGCTTAGCATCTGCGTCATCTGACCACTTCCGTATTGAGGGAGTCACTGGTACTTCCTGCTTTAGATTTTTTTAAGCAGGAATCAGGAGAATAGAGTTATAGTCAGATTTGCATAATGGAGGTTGAGGGAGAGACATGTAAACGTCTCTGTGTGTGGAGAAAGATGGTCTAGAGTTTTTTATCCTCTGATTGCAGATGTGACATGCTGGTAGAAATGAGGTAAAACGGATTTAAGTTTCCCTGCATTAAAGTCCCCGGCCACTAGGAGCGCCGCACAAAATGAACATTTTCTTGTTTGCTTATGGCCTTATACAGCTTGTTGAGTGCGGTCTTAGTGCCAGCATCGGTTTGTGGTGGTAAATAGACAGCTATGAAAAATATAGATGGAAACTTTCTCGGTAAATAGTGTGGTCTACAGCTTACTGATTAGTAAAGACAAAGCACAAGGCACTAGCAAATAGACGTGCCAAAAAAATCCCTAATCATGAAAACATACATTTTATATCTTAGTCATTTAGCAGACGTTCTTATCCAGAGCGACTTATAGGAACAATTAGGGTTAAGTGACTTGCTCAAGGGCACCTGGACAGAATATTTTACCTGGTCGGCTTGGGGATTCGAAGAAGCAGAGCTTTTGATGACTATGAAACACTTGTATATTGGTGCATGTTTAATAATTCAACTTTGGGATTTTGAATTTGGCGCCTTGCATTTCACCTGGTAGTGTCAGGAGTGGGGGCGCTAGCGCACCACGGATCCCTAAGAAGTTAAACATTCATCAATATACAAGTGTTGCATAGTCATCAAAATCTCTGATTCTTGGCAATATCACAGCGTTGTCAGATTTCAAAAAGGCTTAACGGCGAAAGCACAACATTTGACTGTTTGAGGATAGCCCCTCTCATATTTTATGCATTAGCATGAATCCATAACCAAAGCTGGTCTCAAAAAACACCTAAAATCGCTAATATAAAATCCCTTACCTTTGATGATCTTCTGCTGAGGATAGTCCGAAGTGTCCAAGCAAGACAATTCATGCTTCTTTTGTTAGAAAAAGTCATTGTTTATGTCCATAAATCTCTGTTTGGTTGGCGCGTTATGTTCATAAAATACAGCGTCCACACGCCCATTGAACCGTGAAGAGAACTCGTTCAACCTATACACTTGTCCAAGAACAATCAAACATCATTGATGATGTATCCTTAGGAACACTTATGTATATTTACTATAATATTTCAACCGGATTATAAACTGGACGATAGGAAAGGAAAAAACCACAGCCTTGAGCCCGTGAACGCCAAGCATCCTCTTCTGTTTACATCCGATGACTAGTTCGAAATTCTTCTTCTATTACCATCCAGAGCAACCTAACATCACCAAACACTGTCTAGAGACTGTTGATATCTAGTGGAAGCAATAGGTACTGCAATCTTACTCCCAGAAATGGCTGTTTTCAATAGGGAGGGGTTCAAAATGAGGCAATGTGTCAAAAAAAAACTTTTTCCTGGACAGAAATACCTCGGGTTTTCACCTGCCATATCCGTTCTGTTATACTCACAGACAATATTTTAACACTCTTAGAAACCTCTGAGTGTTTCCTATCCAATAGTACTAATTATGTACATATTCTATTTTCTGGGCCTGAGTGGCAGGCCTTTTACTTTGGGCACGCCAGACTCTCCAAAACCGACACCTCAGCTGCCGCTCCCTAAGAAGTTAACTTCTTAGGGATCGGATCCCGTTAGCGGGCTCGTTTTCAGAGCAAACAAAGCGCGGAAAATTCTAAATAAAAATGTGTAATATTTAACATTCATCAATATACAAGTGTTGCATAGTCATCAAAAGCTCTGCTTCTTGGCAATATCCCAGCGTTGTCAGATTTCAGGCTTTACAGCGAAAGCACAACATTTGATTGTTTGAGGATAGCACCTCTAATATTTATGCATTAGCATAAATTCATAAACCAGCGCAGGTCACACAAAACACATATCACAGCTAAAACAAATCCCTTACCTTTCGAAGAACTTCTGCTGAGGGCTTCCCAAGTGTCCAACGAAGAAATCCAATGGTTCTTTTGTTAGAAAAAGTCATTTATTATATCCATAAATCTCTGTTTGGTTGGCGCGTTATGATCATAAAATCCACCGTTGAGTCGCCCATTGAACCATGAAGAGAACACGTTCAAATTATGCCTATAAACTTTCTACAAACAAATCAAACAATTTTTAATGTATCCTTTTGTGTATATTTACTGTAATATTTCAACCGGATGATAACGTGAACGATAAGAAAAATAAACTGGGGCGCGCTCACAATCTCGCGCGCGTCAAACGTTATTTACAAAAGTGGTCCCCTGACTATTTCCTCTTCCTATCTGTTTTGCTTACTCCTAGAACTCCCAGTCTTTATATAAAGACTGCTGACATCTAGTGGAAGCCATAGGTACTGCAGTCTCAGTCCTAGGTAAAACACAAATGAATAGGCACAATGGAGAAGTCATTTACAAAAAAAACTGCAAATCCGGATGGATTTTCCTTGGGTTTTCGCCTGCTATATCAGTTCTGTTATACTCACATACATTATTTTAACACTCTTAGAAACTTCAGAGTGTTTCCTATCCAATAGTACTAATTATGTGCATATCCTATTTTCTGGGCCTGAGTGGCAGGCATTTTACTTTGGGCACATCAGACAGGCGAAAATTCGGAAAATGGGACCCTAGCCCTAGGGAGTTAACAAAGATAAACCAACTAGTGAATGGTGTGTGTGTGTGTCTGCCTCTTCGTCAAGTTTCCTTACCCTCCGGGTACTCTGTCAGGCCGTCCGCTGCTGACACAGCTGGCTCCATAGCCGGTGCAGTCTCCACACACGGTGCACACCATGCACTGGTCCAGCTTCCACTTGTGCATGCCAGGCTGGCACATCATGCTCTTCTCCTCCTTCTCCTCCAGCTCATCCTCCAGGTCCTCATCCATGGCTGTCGCCATGCTTTCTACGCCAAATGCTACAGGGGTAGAGAAGATGTTTACATGAATGGGTGATAAACACAAAATACACAATATATACAAGAAAAGAAAGAGGTTTTTTGGTGTGCATACAGTATATTCAAGTTTGTTTGTGTTGTGTGGTAATTTGTGTGCTCGTGCATGCTCATATGTGTGTCCGTCATGCATGTTACCTTTCCCCGCCTGGTTCATGGCCCCGGTTTCTCGACCACACTGGCCCTTGTTGTTGACCCCAAACGTCCAGACCTCTCCACTCTTAGTCAGGACACAGGTGTGGGCCTTCCCCATGGCTACCTGGGTTACAATGTGACCCTTCAGGTCTGACACCTGGCCTGATGGGGGCACAAGGGAAAGGAGAAAACATTGATACTGTATAGTGACTGTTAAAGACCTAGCCTTATTCTGACTGAATCATGGTACATTTCACTGAACTGAGCTGAATTCGGTCAGAATTCCCAGGCTATAAAAGACCCAAACCAATATGGCTTTTCAAAAGCTTACTTTGATAGCCATGTTGTAATATTTCAGACGTGAACATTTGCATGAATGAACACTACACAGATTAACCCGCTCTCTGTCCCACTCAAGTTCATCAGCATCACTAACACAAATTAACTTTTGCACTAACCAACGCAACCGAAATGCAACCCAAGCCCTGGTCTCATGTACCCTTTCCCTAGTCTCTATACCACTCACAGGTGCTGTCGCTGTAGATAGCGTCTTTGCCGAACATGTATAGCTCTCCATCCTTGGTGACGATGCTGCTGCTGCCATTGTTGCAGGCCGTGTTCACTGCCGTCTTGGTCTCCAGCTTCATCATCTTCTTGGGCTTGTAGGGCTTCGGCTGGCGCCGGCTCTTGGCTGGAAAGTAGAGACAAAACATTAGAGAATCATCTCCATGCAAGAGGCGCACAAAGTTGGTTGGAGTTTATTCTGAATACAGTGCTTTTTCCCTTCCCTCTCCCGTTAAATAATCATAACTTATTTGTGTGTCTGCTGTAATTTACGCGTGTTCTTGTCTGTGTAGGTGTGTGTTCTCATCCATACTTACTGGACTCCCCATCTTCTCCCTTGCTCGCGGAGCCAGTGAAGAACACGCTGCCATCCTCTGCCACCAGCAGGGCGTGCGAGCCGTCGTGGCCCACCGAGAACTGGACGATCTTAGGGGACTTGGTGACGGGCAGTTCCACCCATTTACCTGCCGACGGGCCACCCTGCTTGATGCCCAGGCTCTGGTACTTCCCTGTGTAGTAAATCTGAGGAGGGAGAGGGGTGAGAGGGAGAGGAAAGGGGAAAGAGAGAAAATATTTTAATAGGAACTGTCGCAAAAACAAAAACAACTTTTTCTAATTACATATCAATTATTTGCCCAAAATGTACTAGCTAGTGTAAAAACTACAATTCTGGACATAGTCATAGCCATTTCTGACTGAAAAGTACTGTTACCGAAGCCTGGATGTTTTTATTCTAGGCGTGAATATACAGTATTTCAACATGTCCAGGTGATAGGGACACACTGATAAATCGAGCTTGGTTCCCAAGTTTCTAAACCATACCAAACCATCTTTCCTATAATGTCGCAATATTATTAGAATTGAGGAAGTGTGATCATAATCATTAGGATATTTTAGCCATCCGCACGCAGTACGTCCTAAACGCCCCCCAGCCTTCAGATGTGAGCTAAACAGTGCAATTGCACTTGAGATGCATTTTAAGGCTATGGATGACAACGTTCAATTGTAATTTCCAAGCTTTTAGGTCAGCTGCATGCTGCTTTGCGATCAATTAACAGTAAGGGTTGCATTAAATAGGCTCAATGTTTTACTAATACATTTGGCAATACACAATTCATACGCACAAAACATAAACAAAAGCATTCACTGTGAAATTGGTAGTCCAATCATATATAGCTTATGCGCAGCACTCAGTTATTGTTTTCTTGCGCAAACCACGAGCAACACCTGTCAAACTCAGACATTTATCCCAAAACACAGGGATGTAGATTCGCACGGGACTAATATTATCAGAGGACCTGGGAGTTAGCCAAAAACAGTACATTATTCTGTGTGGAACTGTTACTCTCCTGCCATATTAAAAATGACAGATGTGGTGTTTTGTGCTCGTGCACATAATTACATTACCCAACCTCCACCAGCAAAACTCATCCTGTCGAAATAGGGCATAATAGGGCCTGAGCTACAGATAAACACATCAATAAATCGGTTATAACAAACTCTAAACACTAACACATGACAGCAAATTGGATGCAGAGGACGGGATTATAGATCATCCTGAATGAATCGTGAACAATGATGAGTGAGAAAGTTACAGAGTCAAAAATCCTACCCCCAAGACATGCTTACCTCTCACCATTATCAATAACAGGAGCGGTGAGCATGTTTGGGGGTACGATCTTTGACCCTCTGTAACGTGTTTGTGTGTGTGTCGAGTCACAGGTCAACTGCTCCTATTTTTACATTGGCTCCCCTGGCTGGCTGGAACAGAGGGTAATCTGCAGATAAAGCCTTCTCAGTGATACAGAAGGCTAGACTAGGGCCTGACTAGCTAGCTCTGCTACACTATCTCACAGGGCCTACACTACAACACCCATACCCAGACACAGAGGCAAAGACATACACTTAGTCAAAACTAACTTAATCCCTGGCATTTAGAGAAGGTAAACACACAAGCAGTTATAATTACAAACAAGCTCACAAACATATACCTTTCCTATAATTTACTATAAGTATTACTATCTAGGACTAATGTTTGTTTTTTGCGGACCCCGGGAAGAGCAGGATTGGGGCTCCAAATAAACAAACATTGTTGTATTTCCATCTGTCACTTAGGCATCCAGATAGGTCCATACTACAGTATATTTCGTTGTTTGGCAATTATAGGTTCTCCCAGTGCTGGTGGTTGGTCAGTGTTTTCCCTCCTGCAGGCCCTGCTTTGTTTAATTGGGAGGAATGGGTGGCACAGACAGCAGTAGGGAAACGCAGCAGTGGACAGACTTCTCTGCTAGATGGATGGAGTAAACAATGACTTCCAGTTATTTAAGCATAGAAGTGGCACAAACTTGTCTCGAAGCTCTATGGACAATTCCTTCAACCTCATGGCTTAGTTTTTTCACTGACATGCATTGTCAACTGTGGGACCTTATATAGACAGGTGTGTGCTTTCCAAATCATGTCCAATCAATTGAATTTACTACAGGCGGACTCCAATCAAGTTGTAGAGGATGGGGTCCATCCAAATCATCTTGGTGCCTGGACTCTGTTCTCGCATTTCAAGGCTGCACTGAGAAATTGACTTATTAACACTCCAAATTCCACTCCAGTAAACCCAACCATAAATTAAATCAGCATTGTCATCATACTGCAGGCCTGCAACCGGTAACCCACGTCCTTGCTTGAGGCATAGGCCCAATGGTTCAGATCTTGACAATATTGTACCTACACCAATTCAAATAAGGGGTTAACTATTGATCATAGTAATGTTGTATTAGAGACTCCATCTGACCTAAAATCCTGCAGATGTGGTCTTCGATTTGTTCACAGAAATTCTGGCTTCTCAATCCAAAAGTGGACATTCTGGTAATTTCTAAGACTTGGTTGAATAATTATGTGCTGGACTGATGTGTCTGTCTGGTTTTAATGTTTACAGATAGTAGGAGTGACACTAGTAGGAGTGTTTCACCCTCCCTCATGTTCTCTTAACAATTTATCGAACATGCTGACTAGACCGGGGACATGCGTGCGTCCGCATGTTGATTTTGTCTATCTACACCAGACGTGACCAGGACATGCAGGTCAAAACACATGAAACATTCATGTACATTTAGCTAGCTAGATTGCTGTCACCCACATGGGTATATGCTTCTAAAATATATGGGAGAGGCGGAACAATGCAGCAGCGCCTGGCAATGCAGCAGTTTGGAAGAAAGCAGTGTGTTAACTTCTTAGGGAGCGGCAGCAGAGGTGACGGTTTTGGAGAGTCTGGCGTGCCCAAAGTAAAATGCCTGACACTCAGGCCCAGAAACTAGGATATGCACAATTAGTACCATTGGATTGGAAACACTGAAGTTTCTAAAAGTGTCAACTGATATAGCAGGCGAAAACCCGAGGAAAATCCATCCACATTTGCAGTTTTTTTTTGTACATGACCTTTTTGTCCAGGCTGTCTGGAGGCTCTAGCACTAAGCAGAACAGATAGGAAGAGGAAGTAGTGAAGGGACCACATTTGTCAACAACGTTTCACGGGCGCGAGATTGTGAGCGCGCCCCACTTTATTTTCCTTTCCTATCGTTCACGTTATCGTCCGGTTGAAATATTACAGTAAATATACATAAAAGGATACATTCAAAATTATGTTTGATTTATTTGGAGAAAGTGTATAGGTATATTTGACCGCATTCTCTTCACGGTTCAATGGGCAACTCAACGTTGGATTTTCTGATCATAACGCGCCAACCAAACGGAGATTTATGGATATAATAAATTACTTTTTCTAACAAAAGAACCATTGGATGTCTTCGTTGGACACTTGGGAAGCCCTCAGCAGAAGTTCTTCGAAAGGTAAGTGATTTATTTTAGCTCTTGTATGGGTTTTGTGTGACCCACGCTGGATATGAATTTATGCTAATGTGGAAAATAGGAGAGGTGCTATCCTCAAACAATCAAATGTTGTGCTTTCGCCGTAAAGCCTTTTTGAAATCTGACAACGCTGTGATATTGCCAAGAAGCAGAGCTTTTGATGACTATGCAACACTTGTATATTGATGAATGTTTAATAATTCAACTAGCGCGCCGCTTCTCCCTAAGTAGTTAATGTCCTGCGCCTTCGGACGTTCCTGAAGTGGTTCTCTCTTCAGATGCGGAGAAGGCATTTGACAGGGTAGAATGGGAATATTTATTCTCTGTAATGGGAAAATGTGGATTTGGTGCCAACTTAATTTCCTGGGTCCGACTGTTGTACTCATCACCTAAGGCATCAGTACTTACAAACTTTGTTCACAGTATTTCCCATTATCAAGGGCCACACGCCGGGGATGTCCAATGTCACCTCTGTTATTTGCCCTGGCGATAGAACCCCTTTCTATTAAGCTAAAGGCCACACCCTCAATACATGGTATCTACAGATGGGGACTGGAACACAAAGTTACCTTGTATGCAAATAACTTGCTTTTATATATCTCAGACCTGCGTAGGTTTGGTGTGTATTCGGGCTATAAATTGCATTTCTCAAAAAAGTGAATGCTTTCCTATTAAAGAATTAGCACTACAAAGTCCAAGGCATACTATTCAATTTCGTATGTCCAATTCTGGCTTTAAATATCTAGGAATCAATATCACCTGTACCTTATCCTCCTTCCATGATGAGAACTTTACTCCTCTGATTAAACACACAGATGAAAGAGTCATCATTCATACAATGTATACAGGAGTATACATTAATCTACTGTACGGACAGACAAGTATTGGGCTAAACTGTTTTCAGCAACAGCGGGAACTCTACAGCTTTTAGCATCGCAAGAGGAGGCTCTTGCAGCAGAATGTCATGTTGATGAGGCAGAGCATGGGGGCCACTATGCCCTGCCTCATAGGGACCACTAGGGGACAAAAAGGACCCCAGCCACAGCAGCAACAACATAGATTTGGCTACCTGCCAAGCTTTTGGGGAAATAACTGGAATGTTGCAACTCAGCAACCTCCTGGTTACCAATCACCTGATATAAGGAGTTGGCAGCAAGCTGGCATTGGCAGCAACAGGTGAGGTGGCCAGAGCCATGCATGCATAAATGTGTATATTGCATACCGATAGTCTGTTATTGACTGGTATCTACATGGAAATGACATGGGCCAATAACCGAAAGGCGGCTGGTGCGAACCCCCCGAGCCCGGAAGGTACAAAACAAAACTTTGCCCGTTCTGCTCTTGAGCAAGGCAGTCAACCACCACCAACAACTGCTCCCTGGGCACCGTTGATGTCGATTAAGGCAGCCCATAACAGCTGTAATATCATAAAAATAACAGTAACGTAAAATATAAGACACAGGGATGAAAAGATCAGGGGATGTTCATTCAACAAACAAGCTGATAGCTGTCCAACTCAATGCCTATTCAGGGGGAGTAGACTACCCATATGTCCAAAATGCTACTGACTGGGCGTGTACAATCATAAGGTCTGAATGCTAGCTGCCACGGTCTCATCTTAGAAAGCACGCCATGGTCACTGCCTAGAGTCCTTTAGGTGCCTTTTGGCAAACTCCAAGCAGGCTGTCATGTGCCTTTTACTGAGGAGTGGCTTCTGTTTGGCCACTACCATAAAGGCCTGATTGGTGGAGCGCTGCAGAGATGGGAGAACCTTCCAGAAGGACAACCATCTCCACAGAGGAACTCTGAAGCTCTAGGAAGAGTCTTGGTGGTTCCAAACTTCATTAATTTAAGAATATTGAAGGCCAGTGTTCTTGGGGACCTTCAACGCTGCTGAAATGTTTTGGTACCCTTCCCCAGATCTGTGCCTCGACACAATCCTGTCTGAGCTCTACGGGCAATTCCTTCGACCTCATGGCTTGGTTTTTGCTCTGACACACACTGCCAACTGTGGGACCTTATATAGACAGGTGTGTGCCTTTCCAAATCATGTCCAATTAATTGCATTTACCAAAGGTGGACTCCAATCAAGTTGTAGAAACATCAAGCATGATAAATAGAAACAGGATGTACCGGAGTTCAATTTCAAGTCTTCTAGCAAAGGGTCTGAATAATCAAGTAAATAAGCTATATCTTTTTATTATAAATTAGCAAACAATTCTAAAAATCTGTTTTCGCTTTGTCATTATGGGGTATTGTGTGTAGATTGACGAGAGGAAAAAAATATTTAATCCATTTTAGAAAAAGGCTGGAACGTAACTAAACGTGGAAAAAGTCAAGGAGTCTGAAAACTTTCTGAAAGCACTGCATACCTCACTAGCTCAGGATATTTAAGCCTCCATATATCCACTAGTTCCAAAATATCCATGACATTTGTAATTTCCTTAAGAACATGAGTTTGTAGTGTGATTTCTTTACGGTCCATTGACGTATTTCAAACCGTATTATAATCTCCCACCATAATAAGAGTCTTGTATTGCTTGTAGGTTTGATCAATTGTTATATATATTTTCAAAGAAGCTTGGATCATCATTATTTGGACCGTATAGACTAATGTGCCATATCTGTTTAGGTCCAATAACATACTTAAAATCATCCATCTACCTTGATGATCTGTTTGGACAATTTGCACATTCGGATCAAAATTAAAATTACTGTTGATTAACATTATCACCCCTTTTGAATTTCTTTGCCCCTCCCCAGTCCTTTCTCCATCTAAAATTGTTGAATGAGTTTCCTGTAAACAATAGATATGATATGAAAAAATGTCCAATGTTTCCAGCGCGCAATATAATTGTTCTGAACCGCGAGCCCACTGTTTCAAGGAATGTTTTGCGGGTCTTCTGCAGAGAACCGTGACTACCCGACCCCATGCAACACTATACAGTGAGGTGGAAATATAGAACGATATGACTGGCTTTCTCTCCCTTTCTATGCTGTCAGCTCAACTATCCTTCACTAATGCTCTTTGTATCCTCCCCTCCCTCTTTCGTCTCTCTCGCTCTCTCTCACCCCATTCCCCTAATAGCTTTTCTAATATTTGTTACCAGTATTTTGTTGGACCATCATGTGTATTTGTTTTAAATCTTTAATTCATTTGCGATTAGGTTTGAATGACTCCTCAACCCAAGAGGCCCTGGAGCAGCTGTGAGAAGGCGGCTGTGTGGCATCATTTTGGAAAACTTAAGGCGCTAAAGAAGGTTCCCGGCAAAACAGATGGTCCTTTCAGCTGTTGCTCAGTGCTCAACATTTTCAAACCATCTTAGTTCTTTGTCTGTCTTGTGGCAGTAGGCTATTAGGTAGCCTAGTGGTTAGAGCGTTGGACTTGTAACCGGTAAGGGTTGCAAGTTCGAATCCCCGAGCTGACAAGGAAAATCTGTCGTTCTGCCCCTGAACAAGGCAGTTAACCCACTGTTCCCCGGGCGCCGAAGACGTGGATGTCGATTAAGGCAGCCCCCAACACCTCTCTGATTCAGAGGCGGAATGCGGAAGACACATTTCGGTTGAAGGCATTCGGTTGTACAACTGACTAATAATAATTTTTTCATGATGGGAGTGATGCAGCTATTCTTTTAAAATGAAGTTATGATCGGAATAGCTTTTTAAGGTTGTTGTGGTAGTTTGTAGGGGTGTGCTGATCTCATCATACTCGTAGTCATAAACGTATCCGTTTTATCACACTTAATATTCAATGCATGGCATGGTATACACTGAGCGTACAAAACATTAGGAACACCAGCTCTTTCAGTGACATTGACTGGCCAGGTGAACGCTATGGCCACTTCTTAAATCCACTTCAAATCAGTGTTGATGAAGGGGAGGAGACAGGTTAAAGGAGGATTTTGAAGTCTTTGTGAATGTGTGCCTTTCAGAGGGTGAATGGGCAAAACAGAATACTTAAGTGCCTTTGAATGGGGTATGGTGCCAGGCACCCGGCTTGAGTCAAGAACTGCAAAGCTTCTGGGTTTTTCACGCTCAACAGTTTCCAGTGTAAATCAAGAATGATCCACCACCCAAAGGACATCCAGCCAACTTGACACAACTGTGAGAAGCAATGGAGTCAACATGGGCCAGCATCCCTGTGGAATGCTTTACACCTTGTAGAGTCCATGCCCCAATGAATTGAGGCTGTTCTGAGGGTAAAGGGGGGGGTGCACTCAATATTAGGAAGGTGTTCATGTTTTCTTCACCCAGTGTACTTGTACGAGTGTAAAGGTTTAAAGAAGCAGTGCACTTTTAGAACAAAATCTTTATTTCGGATGTAAATGTTAAAGAAATGTCCAGACACTTTAAAAAAAAAAATACTTCCTCATGCTCGTTTTGCAGTATGGGGGCTTGAATAAAACATGAACAAAAACTCAAAACTTTCCCTGCATGTTGTTCTGAGTGAAGGCCTTCAACATTCACAGAACATTCCTGTAATGTTTTCAACTCGTCAGACGGAGACAGCCTAGTAGGCTGCGGACACTCAAATAAGGAGAAGTGATGCAGAAACTGCCTAGCAACCACTGGTCCTCACTAGACTGGTGCTCTGCATGTCTATTTTTCATTAGAGTTTGTTCAGGTTTTGAAGTGAAATTGTCCTTATTTGAAGGTCCTGTGTCAAAGTCCTCAGTATTACAGGAAGACTGTGTGTGTGTGTGTGTGTGTGTGTGTGTGTGGGGCGAGGAAGAACAGAACAAGCAGAGCCCGTGTGTTGCTGGTCACACTCCAAAACTAGGAGTTGCAGATTATAATTACCATTTGCTTATTTCACCCACACACAAACTATCATTAACATTTTTATGCTGCAGTCTCATGCATCTCAGTTTGTACAATTCTCATGTTCTTACCTTTCCTGAGGCTGTTTTCATCAGAGCAAATTCCCTGCCTGCTCCCAGCAATGCTGCCTCCTCGTCAAACCCTGTACCTGGAAAACACAGACACACACATTTTGATGTATGGACTTGTGCAGAGAAACACATACGCAAAAATTCACTAATAAACAAAGACATTATAGAAACACACAGATACACAAACAGACACACATATGGAGACCGGCTCATTGCAATCGCTGGAATGGAATGAATAGAAAGGTAACCAACATGGTTTGCTTTTATTCCATTCCAGCCCTTACAATGAGTTCGTGCTCTGATTTAGTGACAACAGTCTCCAGTCTATTAAACAGTCTCTTAAACACACACATATGATGACGCCTCATATGCCAATATCTGACAGAGCGAGATGGTGTAGCGCAAAATTTTCCCTAGAAGCTGATCTTGGGTAAGTTTCCCATTTTCCCCACTAATGGTTAAGGTTAGGATTGGGGAAGGGGAAGCGGATCCGAGATCTGTACCAGGGGGAAATTTCACTGCGTAGCTTAGTCAGTAGGACTCACTGATGATGTGTAGGTCTTTCTCCAGGTCGAACAGAGAGATGCCGCAGGCATGGAGACACTTCCTGGCCAGTTTCAACTGGAGCTCTTGCTGCAATGCCGGGTCCGTACTGGTTGCGTATATCCTCACCACAAACCCGTCCTGAGGGAAACATGGCAATGGCTTATTTAGTTTCACATTGACATTTAGCAAGTATGAAAAAGACAGTTTTGTGGTCATACAGAAGCTTGCACTCGTGAGTGGGGTAGCAAAATGTCTAACTTTTTCTCAAAATGTCCAGGTTTTCCAGAAATCCTAGTTGGAAGATTACTGGAATCAGGAGAGAATAAGCAGGAAATTCAGAATCCGTTCAACGATAATTTCTGAATTACCTGGGAGCTTTAAGAAACATCCACGGAATTTTGCAAACCTAGTCCTGAGTAACACACTTGGATAGAAAATTACTAAGGATAATAGAAGACAATATTGCCACTCCTATTTGCCATATTTTCAATTAAACTAGACTAGAAAGTGTACCCCCCCCCCGGTTTGGCGGGAAGCTAACATCTTTATGCTACCTACGAATAGTAAAGCCCCCTTTACTGGCTCAAATAGCCGACCAATCAGCCTGTTACCAACCCTTAGTAAACTTCTGTAAATAATTGTGTTTGACCAGATACAGTTCTATTTTACAGTAAACAAACTGACAAACTATCAGAACACTTATAGGGAAGGACATTCAACAAGCACAGCTCTTACACAAATGGCTGATGATTGGCAGAGTGAAATTGATAATAAAAAGATTGTGGGGGCTGTTTTGTTAGACTTCAGTGTGGCTTTTGACATTATCGATCATAGGTTTTTCCAGCAGCAGACTATGTGTTGCGGCTTTACACTTCCTGCTATATTGGGGATAAGGAGTTACCTGTCTAACAGAACACAGAGGGTGTTCTTTAATGGAAGCCTCTCCAACATAATCCAGGTAGAATCAGGAATTCCCCAGGGCAGCTGTCTAGGCCCCTTACTTTTTTTCCATCTTTACTAATGACATGCCACTTTGAGTAAAGCCAGTGTGTCCATGTACTTGAATGACTTAACACTATACACGTTAGCTACTACAGCGACTGAAATTACTGCAACACTTAACAAAATACCTGCAGTTACTTTCAGAGTGGGTGGCAAGGAATAAGTTAGTCCTAAATATTTCTAAAACTCAAAGCACTGTATTTGGGACAAATCATTCACTGAACCCTAAAGATGGGGAGAAGTCTGTCCATAATAAAGCTCTGCTCTGCCTTCTTAACAGCACTATCAACAAGGCAGGTCCTACAGGCCCTAGTTTCGTCGCACCAGGACTACTGTTCAGTCGTGTGGTCAGGTGCCACAAAAAGGGACTTTTCAACAAAATAAATTGCAATTGGCTCAAAACGGCAGACCGGCTGGCCCATGGATGTACACAGAGAGGTAATATTTATAATACGCATGTCAATCTCTCCTGGCTGAAAGTGGAGGAGGGATTGACTTCATCACTACTTGTATTTATGAGAGGTATTCCACATCAAGTAAGATGCAAGCAGTCCAATTACATTTAAAAAAAAAAAAAATACACAGCTTATAGAACAGTGGGACTGTGAAGCAGCACAGACACATGCAAACCCACACACGATAACATACGCACTATACACACACGTACACATGGATTTTGTACTGTAGATATGTGGTAGTGGTGAAATAGGGGCCTGAGGGCACACAGTGTGTTGTGAAATATGTGAATGCATTGTAATGTTTTTAAAATTGTATAAACTACCTTAATTTTTCTGGACCTCAGGAATCCACAATAAATACAAAAACACACATTCGCAAAGTCAGGCATCACTGACATGCAAAGCGCTTTGGATATAATGCTAGGAAAGACAGTTTTCAGCACTGTGTGTGTACGGAGAAACACCCCTAGCTAGCTACAGCATCAGACCAGAGCACACTCTCTCATAATTTCCACTGTTGGCAATGTAAGAAATTCTAATAACAGCAATCCAAGTTAAAGTAATTATCCAGTGAAAATCAAACTTAAAAGTTAATATTCTGTTAACTCAGAAAAATAATGTTGTTGACTCAACCTATACTCATATTTGTGGCAAAAGTATAAATTGGAGAAAGGGCCACTTTTCTTTTGTCATCCTCCTGAGAAGGATGAGCTTGCAAATCAGCGGTCTACTTAAATTCATATTTTTTTATGACAGGTATACGCTGACACCACTCTGTTGTTGGGGTACGCCCACACCATTCCAACACAGAAAAGCTGCTTTTAACCGAATTATCATTTTGTGGAACTATTTCACTCATATTGTAGTTACACTGAACAAAAACAAATACAAACAATTAAAGATTTTACTGAGTTACAGTTCATATACATTTGAAGTCAGAAGTTTACATATACCTTAGCCAAATACATTGAAATGCAGTTTTTCACAATTCCTAACATTTAATCTTAGTAAAAAGTCTCTGTCCTAGGTCAGTTAGGATCACCACTTTATTTTAAGAATGTGAAATGTCAGAATAATAGTAGAGAGAATGATTTATTTCAGCTTTTATTTCTTTCATCACATTGGGGAGGCAGATAGCCTAGTGGTTAGAGCGTTGGAATTGTAACCGAAAGGTTGCAAGGTCAAATCCCCAAGCTGACAAGGTAAACATGTTGTTCTGCCCCTGAACAAGGCAGTTAACCCACTGTTCCTAGACAGTCATTGAAAATAAGATTTTGTTCTTAACTGACTTGCATAGTTAAATAAAGGTAAAATAATACAACAAAGGCTCTGTATCTGTGTGCCTACACGTGTCAAAACCAACATTTATTTTTTCCCTGCCAAGAAGTTTCCTTTGCTTCGAGCGTTTGTTTCTTAAGTCCTTTGTTGTTGTAATGAAATCTATAGTCATGTTTTTTCCATCATATTTTAAATAACACACTTTGTGACATTGTCATGTAGCATTATTCCATTCCTGTGTCACTTTAATTGGACTAAGAAAATGCACTTTATAACACTGTCAAGAAGCATTATGATCATCATAATCATAAGCCAGATAGGCCTATCATGTAAATGCACATATGTCAGTCAGTCAAAACAGAAGGTGCCTTGTCCTGCTCCTGAAAAAAAAAAATATTTGTCACATGCATGAATTGCTTACTTACAAGCCCTTAACCAACAATGTAGTTCAAGAAATAGAGGTATGAAAATATTTACTAAATGAACTAAATTAATAAATAAAATAATAATTAAGCTATATACAGGGGGTACCGGTACTGAGTCAATGTGCAGGGGTACAGGTTAGTTGAGGAATTTGAACATGTAGGTAGGGGTAAAGTGACTATGTATAGATAATAAACAACACGTAGCAGCGGGGGGGCTTAATGTAAATAGTCCGGTGGCCATTTGATTAATTGCAGGTCTTATGGCTTGGGGGAAGAAGCTGTTAACTTCTTAGGGCTAGGGGGCAGTATTTTGAAGTTCGGATGAAAAACGTGCTCAAAGTAAACTGCCTGTTACTCAGGCCCGAAGCTAGGATATGCATATAATTAAGAGCTTTGGATAGAAAACTCTAAAAAAAACTCTCTCAGTTTCTAAAACTGTTAAAATAATGTCTGTGAGTACAACAGAACTGACATGGCAGGCAAAAACCTGTCTGAATGTCTGAATCAGTGAATTCACACAGTTTTCAATTGGCATGCTATTCAAAGCTGGGTGTTTTAGCTCCCAGATTGCAGTTCCTATGGCTTCTACTAGATGTCAACAGTCTTTAGAAAAAGGTTGGAACGTTCAATCATGAAAATCAAGGGAGTAAGACCACTAGTTCCTGGGTTCACGTCAAGTGTACTGTTTTGAATTCTGCGCGTAACAGGTAATGCACGCTCAGTTCCTTTTCTCTTCTATTGAGCAGGTTATATTCCGTCTGAAATATTATAGTGTATATTCATTTTAGGGTATCCGAGTATTGATTACAAATGCTGTTTGACTTTTTTTGGCGAACTTTATGGTTAATTTTGGGATATCGTTTGTCTGCATGGATGAAAGCCTTTGGGCAGGTGGATTACTGAACAAAACGCGCCAACAAAACAGAGCTATATGGATAAAAAGAGGAACTTCATAGATCAAAAGAACCTTTTATTGTGTAACCTAGACGCTTTGATATGCCATCAGAGGAAGATCATCAAAGGTAAGCGATTTATTTTATGCTATTTTTGAGTTTTGTGACACCTCTGCTGGTTATGTTATTATTCTAATTGAGTTTGAGTGGGGGTGCTGTCCTCAGACAATCAAATGTTCTGCTTTCGCCGTAAATCCTTTTTGAAATCTGACCATGCTGTTAGATTAACAAGAGTCTAAGCTTTTGAAGGGTGTGCAGCATTTGTATTTTCATGAATGTTTGAAATGAGTATTTTTGTAATTTGAATTTGGCGCTCTGCATTTCACCGGATGATGTCAAAATCGATCCCGTTCACGGGATTGGATCGGTAACAAGTTAAGGAGCCTCTTGGACCTAGACTTGGTACTTCGGTACCGCTTGCTGTGTGGTAGCAGAGAGAACAGTCTATGAGTTGGGTGACTGGAGTATGACAATTTTTAGGGCCTTCCTCTGACACTGCCTAGTATATAGGAACTGGATGGCAGGAAGCTTGGCCCCGGTGATGTACTGGGCCGCACGCAATACACTCCGTAGCGCCTTACGGTCGGATGTCGAGCAGTTGCCATACCAGGCAGTGATGCAACTCGTCAGGATGCTCTCGATGGTGCAGCTTTAAAACTTTGAGGATCTGGGGACCCATGCCAAATCTTTTCAGTCTCCTGAGGGGGAAAAGGTGTTATGTGCCCTCTTCACGGCTGTCTTGGTGCGTTTGGACCATGATAGTTTGTTGGTGATGTGGACACCAAGGAACTTGAAACTCTCAACCGGCTCCACTACAGCCCCATCGATGTTAATGGGGGCCTGTTCAGCCCTCCTTTTCCTGTAGTCCACGATCAGCTCCTTTGTCTTGCTCACATTAAGAGAGAGAGGTTGTTGTCCTGGCATTACACTGCCAGGTCTCTGACCTCCACCGTGTAGGCTGTCTCAACTTAGTCGGTGATTAGGCCTACCACACTGTTGTGTCGTCACTAAACTTAAGGATCAGCGTTGCAGATGTGTAGTTGCCTACCATTACCACCTGGGGGCAGCCCGTCAGGAAGTCTAGGATCCAGTTGCAGGTGGAGGTGTTTAGTCACAGGGTCCATAACATAGTGATGAGCGTTGTGGGCACTATGGTGTTGAACGTTGAGCTGTAATCAATGAACAGCATCCTCACATAGGCATGCATTCCTTTTGTCCAGGTGGGAAAGGGCAGTGTGGTGAGCAATTGCGATTGCGTCATCTGTGGATCTGTTGGTATCGGTATGTAAATTGGAGTGGGATGATGGTGTTGTTGTGAGTCATTACCAGCCTTTCAAAGCACTTTATGGCTACCGACGTGAGTGCTACGGGCGGTGATCATTTAGGTAGGTTACCTTCGCTTTCTTGGCCACAGGGACTATGGTGGTCTGCTTGAAACATGTAGCTATTACAGATTCTGTCAGGGAAAGGTTGAAAATGTTAGTTAAGGCACTTGCCAGTTGGTCCGCGCATACTCGAAGTACACGTCCTGGTAATCCGTCTGGCCCCGCAGCATTGTGAATGTTGACCTGAAGAAAGGTCTTGCTTACAACGGCTACAGAGAGCGTGATTACACAGTTGTCTGGAACAGCTGGTGCTCTTATGCATGCTTCAATGTTGCTTGCCTCGAAGCAAGCATAAAAGGGCATTTAGCTCGTCTGGTAGGCTCACGTCACTGGGCAGCTCGCAGCTGGGTTTCCCTTTGTAGTCCGTAATAGTTTGCAAGCCCTGCCACATCCAACAAGCGTCAGAGCCGGTGTAGTAGGATTCAATCTTAGTTCTGTATTGACGCTTTTCCTGTTTTGATAGTTTGTCTGAGGGCATAGGCGGGATTTCTTATAAGCGTCCGGAATAGTGTCCCGTTCCTTGAAAGCGGAAGCTCTAGCCTTTAACTCGGTGCGGATGTTGCCTGTAATCTATGGCTTCTGGTTGGGTGGGATATGTATTGATGAAACCGGTGACTTAGGAGGTATACTCCTCAATGTCACTGGATAAATCCCGGAATATATTCCAGTCTGTGCTAGCAAAACAGTCCTGTAGCGCATCATCTGACCACTTCCGTATTGAGTGAGTCACTGGTACTTCCTGCTTTAGTTTTTGCTTGAAAGCAGGAATCAAGAGGGTAGAATTATGGTCACATTTGCAAAATGGAAGGCGAGGGAGAGCTTTGTATGCTTCTGTGTGTGTGGTCTAGAGTTTTTTTTCCTCTGGTTGCACGTGTGAAATGCTGGTAGAAATTAGGTAATAGGAGATTACCTAATTCTGATATCCAGAAACTCTTTTCGGTCATAAGAGAAGGTAGCAGCAATATTATGTACAAAATAAATTACAAACAATGCGAAAAAACTACCAAAACAGCACGGTTGGTTAGGAGCCCGTAAAATGGCAGCCATCCCCTCCTGCGCCATTATCTGCTCCTGCATTCATCACAGTCATCAGCAACAAAGCATTGGGGTCTGACATCAATATGTGAATAATTACAATTATATTTTTTTATGGTCAATTTCAGAAAATGTTATAACATAAACCTACTGTTGACTATGTAGGCTATGGTGTAATGGAATGTTTTTCCTAGTGTGGTAGGTTATGACACTTATGTAGGTGTCATAACCAGCCATAAAATAACGCAATATATGTCAAAAGGTCTAAATATGTGTCATGACCATATGACAGGTTATGACAATTGTCAGCTGTTATGACATGGTTACGACCGTGTCATAACGTGTTATGACGCTGGGTTTCAAGTAAAGTGTTAGCAACCCACTCACGGCCACAGCATGAAAAATGCTGACCACGCCGTTATGATCTCTGTCGGGGCCAGCAGCTCTCTACATTATAGTATAATAGCAATCTCAGACAGGACTTCACACTGGGTTTGTAACCATTTAAGGAGTGGGAGTTGTTTGTAAGTATTGGCCCTATCCACTCCTCTCTCTCAAGAAAAAGAAAAGACTGGAAGAAAACTTTACCGCCTCTGGAGTAGGTAGATAGGTGTGTGTAAGAGAATGAGAAGACTCACATCTTTGCAGGCAGCAATCTGGTTGATGTACTCTCCATCGGTGAAGACTATGTTCTGGCCATCTGCCAGGAGGCCTATGGAGAGGAGAGAGTGAGCAAGATGAGTGCATTTATAATATACAAAGAATAAGGAGATGAATTTGTCATGCTCTTGACAAAATAATTCAGCCGAAACGTTGTGCATTGGCCTCCGTTTTCCGTTAACATAACCATATTATTTTCTATTAGCCTGTTTGAGCTAGGGGGCAGTATTTTGAAGTTCAAATGAAAAACATGCCCAAAGTAAACTGCCTGTTACTCAGGCCCAGAAGCTAGGATATGCATATAATTAGTAGCTTTGAAAACACTGAAGTTTCTAAAACGTAAAATAATGTCTGTGAGTATAACAGAACTGATATGGCAGGCAAAAACCCGATCAAACTCCATCCAGGAAGTGGGATTTTTTGAGGTGGCCAGTTTTCAGTTGAAGGCCTATTGGTTATATAGGGGAATAGATCCATTCCACTAGATGTCAACAGTCTTTAGAAAAAGGTTTCAAGCTTTTATCTTGAAAAACCAAGGAATTAGAGAAGTTCTTCCTGAGGTCACGTCAAGTGTCCTATTATGGATTTCGTGCGTAACAGTCAGCGCGCTCTCAGCTCTTTTTCTATTCTATTCATCAGGCTATATTCCGTCAAATATAATCGTTTATATCCAGTTTAGGGTATTTGAGTATTGATTACAAACGCTGTTTTACTTTTTTCGACCAACTTTACGGGTACTTTTGGGATATTGTTTGTCTGGATGGATGAACGCCTTTGGGCAGGTGGATTACTGAACAAAACGCGCCAACCAAACAGCGCTTTATGGATATAAAGAGGGACTTTATCGAACAAAATGACCTTTTATTGTGTAACCGGGACGCTTGGGTATGCCCTCAGATGAAGATCTTCAAAGATAAACGATTTATTTTATGCTATTTTGAGTTTTGTGACACCTCTGCTGGTTATGTTATTATGCTAATTGATTATGTGTGCGGGGCGCTGTCCTCAGACAATCAAATGTTCTGCTTTCGCCGTAAAGCCTTTTTGAAATCTGACAACGCTGTTAGATTAACAAGATTCTAAGCTTTTGAATAGTGTGCAACACTTGTATTTTCATGAATGTTTGAAATGAGTATTTCTGTAATTTGAATTTGGCGCTCTGCAATTTCACCGGATGCAATTTCACCGGATGCTGTAGATGTGGGACGGTCGCGCAGAGAGGTTAAATTTGCACTGTAAAAACAGACAGTGTTTAAGTGTTGTCTGCACATTTAATCTATAAAGCTATGTAGCCATCCTTGTCCTGTGGCTATTTGTCTATTTTGTTCAATCAGGAATATCGAAATATTGTAGGTACAAGCCTTATTTTAGCATATATTAATGATATGATAAATGACTAAAAGGTATATTGTCAATCACTGGGTGAGCGGGTTATAAGAGCCTAGTAATTTTTTTATGAGCCTTAAATATTTTTATTAAATGTTTCCAAGTTAATCTCAAGATAAAATCTATTTTCAAAGAGGCCTCGTTCACTGGTTCAAGACAATAGTAAGTAACTTGATGATTACAATTTTAAACACGCACGCACACACACAAACGCTTACAAAACAGGTGCATGAAAAAAATCCATGCATTGTTTATTATAACACACAATATGGGGGACAAGGAGGTGTTACTGTGTGTTGTCATGTACCTGGCATGGTGATGGTTCCCTCATGCTCCAGAGTCTCTGGGTTGATCTTGATGGCCGACGTACTGTGGTTGTTACTCATATCCCGGTACAACAGGCAGCCCTGCATGCACACAATCAATCTTTTTTTTTATTATTTATACACTACTTTTAGGACTGCATTTGTCACAATTTGTTCCAAAAGCAAGCCAGACCAAGCCCTCAGAGTTTGAATGTGTAGTACAAAGGAATACAAACAGTGCTTCATCTATAAACTTTCTTTTGGGGGTAGATGTCGATTCCTTTCTAATCCCCTAAAGGCAGTAGGAGCAGAATCCTTATCAACCCAAGCATTATCTGCATACAGATCAGCAACTATGTTTATTGGGTCAAATGGGTGATCGAAATCAATGCAGTGAGCAAACGGCATGGTACTTGACAACCATAACTCGCAATGAAATAGAATTCCAGGTTGCCTATAGTCTTACTTTTGGTGTTAATCTTAATTTTTATACCACATTATAAAAACAGAATCTGAGGTTAAGTTACCTGAGCGAAACCCAACCACGATCTCTTCTCCTTCCGATTCCTGATGCGTGATGTGGAATTATACACATGGCCCTGGAATACAAACACACACATGGTACAATTTTAGAGTGCAACCACAAATGCACAGCCAAACGTTAGACACAAATATGTTCCCTCGATGATGTATGGTCCACAGTGTCAGCACTATGTGGCGTCAACAATCAACCTCAGAAATTAGAGAATGATTATGGAATCTGGGGGAAGTTGGTGTCAAATATTTTATTTAATCTACTACTTTAGTACAGCAGAGTGCTATTATGGAGAGCCTCCTCTTATCAACCAACTGGGGCAGTAACTGGAACATTTGCCTATGAGAAATGTTTTAGAAATGTTTAAGTGTCTGACTCAACCTATGGCTATCAAAAGTCAATGGAAGGATAAACATAATGCTTTGTAAGAATTTAGGTATGATGATGTCTTATTTAGTGTGTGCTGTAATCTACTTTTCACTTCAACAAGCATATGATCATTAAACGCTGTAGAAGACCATTGCGTTACAAAAATGCTTTAAAAACCTTTCTATATAAACTGGCAAAGAAACTATGAGGACTATGCCTGCAGTGAGCAAGGATGTGTCACTTTTGTAGCCGGAGCCCACTTTGTAGCATATACGCTCTCTCACATACACACACATCAATCCACATTCCTACACCCCACCCCACGTACCCTGACAGTGCCGCTGTAGCCGGAGCCCACTTTGTAAAGGCCGTCCTTGCAGAGCAGGTAGAGGAAGGAGCCGTCGGTCTGCAGCAGGCAGCGTTCATCCTCGTCGATCGTCACCTCCTTCAACACCCACTTGTTCATCAGCGCCACCCGCTTGATGCCGTTGCCGAACCAGTCCTGGATCTGGATCTTGCCCACCAGCACGGCCTGCACGCTCCTCTGTAGCGCGTTCAGAATGGTCGGCACCTGGGACGAAGAGGAGGGAAGAATTAAGAATGTAGAAGAATTAATGGAAATTAACTTTAATAGAAATGGGAGACTATGAACTGGACTGTTTTGGCATTTTTTGACTGTGGAGTGTTTGGAAGAAAAGACTGGTTTGATATCAGGGCTCCAGAGTGGCGAAAATGTAGTCGCATTTTGCAACCCTTTTACTTGAGAAAAATGCATTCTGATTGTATAACATTTAAAATTACAATTGTATTATATTTAGAGTTAGCAATCTAGCTAATGTGTTTTCATTTTCCTTATCTTCAGGTGAATTAGCCCCATGTTATATTAGTGCACGTAAAAATGTAGACAAATTCCTCTCAATTGAAGACAAAAAAACAGAACCTACACTATATAAACACAAAAGTACACCTTCAAACTAGTGGATTCGTCTATTTCAGCCACACCCGTTGCCGACAGGTGTATAATATCGAGAACACAGCCATGCAATCTTAATAGTTAAACATTGGCAGTAGAATGGCCTTAAAGAGCTTAGTGACTTTCAGTGTGGCAGGATGCCTTTCCAACAAGTCAGTTCGTCAAATTTTTGCCCTGCTAGAGCTGGCACGGTCAACTGTAAGTGCTGTTATTGTGAAGTGGAAACGTCTAGGAGCAACAACGGCTCAGCTGCGAAGTGGTAGGCCACACAAGCTCATAGAACAGGACCACCGAGTGCTGAAGTGTGTGGAGCGTAAACATTTTCTATCCTTGGTTGCAACATATCACCAAGGATCATATCACCTCCATCCTGCCAGACACACTGGACCCACTCCAATTTGCATCCCAATAGGTCCACAGACGAGGCAATCGCAATCACACTGCATACTGCCCTAACCCATCTGGACAAGAGGAATACTTATGTAAGAATGCTGTTCATCGACTACAGCTCAGCATTTAACACCATAGTTCCCTCCAAGCTCGTCATTAAGCTCGAGACCCTGGGTCTCGACCCAGCCCTGTGCAACTGGGTCCTGGACTTCCTGGCGGGCCGGTCCCAGGTGGTGAGGGTAGGAAACAACATCTCCACCCCGCTGATCCTCAACACTGGGGCCCCACAAGGGTGCGTTCTCAGCCCTCTCCTGTACTCCCTGTTTACCCATGACTGCGTGGCCAAGCACGCATCCAACTGCTGTACTTTACATTGTGACATGTACCGACCTAACATACGGCACGCATTATGCAACTCATTGTGTGGCGTACAGCGTCTTTCCACCAGGGGTTAGCGCTTCTCTTGCAGATTAAAAACATTCTTAACCATATGCAGTTAATTATTCATGATTTAAATGAGCATTAGTTTTAATATTATTATTGGTAATAGTAAACACATTTTTCAGGAGTAGGGTGCGAATGGCAATTTGATCATCAATAAATCAATCAATGAATTCCATAAGACTGATGTGCAGAATCTTAAAAAGAACACCACTGCACCATCCTCTGATCTGCATTTACACAAGCAAACCCATCACCTTCTCAAAGAGCTTTAGTTTTTTTGCTTTCACGTTTGCTGTGCCAACCTACTCAGGACAGTTGTGGGTTCAATAATTGTGAAATAATGTGCATGTCAATAACGTCCAATGTCCTATATTATATATAATGTCCTAAATTCTATTAAACTTTGCATATCGTTTGCAAAGTACATGCCCTAACCCAAATTGAGACGCAACCTTCCTGCGTGCCTCTCTTTCTGCTCTTGATTGTGCACAGGTAAAGAAAATGAACGGGACTCCTTAAAAGACAGCATGTCACCAAACTGCAATAGTTACTGTATGAACTATGTGGAATGTTTTTGGACCATTGGCTTCCCTGTAAAAAAAGTACTGACAGAGATGCTTGTTCTAGGTCCCAAGAAACAAAGAGATCTTCTTTTGAATCTGACAATTAATCTTGATGGATGTACAGTCGTCTGAAATAAAACTGAAGGACCTCGGCGTCACTCTGGACCCTGATCTCTCTTTTGACGAACATATCAAGACTGTTTCAAGGACAGCTTTTATCCTTCTACGTAACATTGCAAAAATCAGAAACTTTCTGTCCAAAAATTAATTTATCCATGCTTTTGTCACTTCTAGGTTAGACTATTGCAATGCTCTACTTTCCGGCTACACGGATAAAGCACTAAATAAACTTCAGCAGGTGCTAAACACGGCTGCTAGAATCTTGACTAGAACAAAATAAATTGATCATATTACTCCAGTGCTAGCCTCTCTACACTGTCTTCCTGTTAAGGCAAGAGCTGATATCAAGGTTTTACTGCTAACCTACAAAGCATTACATGGGCTTGCTCCTACCCATCTTTCCGATTTGGTCCTGCCGTACATACCTACTTGTACGCTACGGTCACAAGACGCAGCCCTCCTTACTGTCCCTAGAATTTCTAAGCAAACAGCTGGAGGCAGGGATTTTTCCTATAGAGCTCCATTTTTATGGAATGGTCTGCCTATCCATGTGAGAGACGCAGACTCGGTCTCAACCTTTGTCTTTATTGAAGACTCATTTCTTCAGTAGGTCCTATGATTGAGTGTAGTCTGGCCCAGGAGTGTGAAGGTGAACGGAAAGGCACTGGCGCAACGAACTGCCCTTGCTGTCTCTGCCTGGCCGGTTCCCCTCTCCACTGGGATTCTCTGCCTCTAACCCTATTACAGGGGCCGAGTCACTGGCCAACTAGTGCTCTTCTATGCCGTCCCTAGGGGGGGGTGCATCGCTTGAGTGGGTTGAGTCACTGACGTGATCTTCCTGTCAGGGGAGGCGCCCCCCCGTGGGTTGTGCCGTGGCGGAGATCTTTGTGGGCTATACTCGGCCTTGTCTCAGGACGGTAAGTTGGTGGTTGGAGATATCCCTCTAGTGGTGTGAGGGCTGTGCTTCGGCAGAGTGGGTGGGGTTACATCCTGCCTGTTTGGCCCTGTCCGGGGGTATCGTCGGACGGGGCCACAGTGTCTCCTGACCCCTCCTGCCTCAGCCTCCAGTATTTATGCTGCAATAGTTTCTGTGTCGGGGGCTAGGGTCAGTCTGTTATATCTGGAATATTCTTCTCTTATCCGGTGTCCTGTGTGAATTGATGACTCCTTGCTGTCCCCAGTCCACCTGGCCGTGCTGCTTCTCCAGTGTCAACTGTTCTGCCTGCGGCTATGGAACCCTGACCTGTTCACCAGACATGCTACCTGTCCCAGACCTGCTGTTTTCAACTCTCTAGAGACAGCAGGAGTGGTAGAGATACTCTGAATGATCAGCTATGAAAAGCCAACTGACATTTACTCCTGAGGTGCTGACCTGTTGCACCCTCGACAACCACTGTGATGATGATTATTATTATTATTATTATTATTATTATTATTATTATTATTTGACCCTGCTGGTCATCTATGAACATTAAAAAATGTTGGCCATGTTCTGTTATAATCTGTACCCAGCACAGCCAGAAGAGGCTGTTCCTCTCTAGGTTTCTTCCTAAATTCTGGCCTTTCTAGGGAGTTTTTCCTAACCATTGATTTTACACCTGCATTGCTTGCTGTTTGGGGTGCGTTTCTGTACAGCACTCTGACATCAGCTGATGTAAGAAGGGCTTTATAAATACATTTGATTGATTGACAGGAGGCACGAGCCACCTCCCTAAGGCTCTTCCCTGCCTTCACCTCCTGTAGCTGTTCAGGGGTGTAGTGGTGCTGTTTCTTGGGCTCTTGTTGGGCCTTTCCCTTTCCAGATATTACCTGTCATAATACAATTTAAGAGTTTTCTTTGTGTTCACGCAACACACTTTATTAAGATAGTGCAAAGGAAATGCACACAAATGTGGATATCATTTCCATGTAATCCAACATAACGTTATTGCATATTTCAGGGAAAGACCAGGTGTTCTTGTACACTCAGCGTATATGATGGAGTGAGAGGACAAGAGGTGAGTTGGTGTTACTGTTTCATTTCTTTTTTTATATTAATATTGTTGCTTTATACAGTAATTTACTAACATTTAGTGGTTTTAAAAGTATTTATCCCATGCTATTGGAAGTTATAATATCAACCCTAGTCATTCTCATGCTTTGTTCATTAACATTACACAAAAGTAATATATTCCTTAATCTCTCTCTGAACAGAATCACATCCATCCCCTCTGAAAATAAAGTTCCCTACTTTGTGTAACTCATTATTAACGGTATTTATTTATCAAGACATTATCAATGGTGAGTGTAAAGTTAATTACTTGTGAATTAATTAATATTTACTTAAATCAAGTGTATATTACTGCATGCCATCATGACGCTCAAAAGTTGCGACAGCCGCTGTTTACTTCTGAAGATAAAACCCCTTTTCAAATTCGACACAAACCTTCAAATAGGTACGTAATGAGACATTATATAAACTCTTTATAGTGTTTTGACGTTTTAGAGGTTTTAAGTTTGACAAATCGGGTGAAAAAAGCTGTTTTCCAACACGATACATCTTCCTCTTTCACTATCACTCAGTAGCCTTCGCTTTCCCACCAGCCATTTTTAAAAAGACCCGACCGAGATCATTGCCTTCTTGAATCATGCAGAGATGGGCATCATGAAGGTCTCGTCATTGATTTTACTGGAAAGGGGAGAAATTGTGCTTTACAATGGTAGTGATATTACAGTTGATCTGGAAGTATTATGTTTTTTTGGAGCTAAAATAAGGTCCAGTGTACGGAACACCGTTAGGTAGCCGTATACGTTTCAAATTTAGTCAGAAAGTCGTTTTTATTGCTGTTAGCTAACGTTAGCTGGCTGTCTCAGTAGCTAAGGTTACGTGTATGATCTGTGTAGGAGCTCTAGACAGTTGGATGACCGTTCCCATCTCTCTTTTTTGAACTACGCGGCATTAGAGTTGGGATTAAGGTTAATTGTTTAGCTAGCTACATGTCTAAACTACATGTCTAGACTTCACTATGCAAGTAACTATTTCACTGTACCGCTTACACCTTCAGTATTCTGTGCATGTGACAAATAAACAGATTTTATTTGATAAATACATTGGCCTGCACCAAAGTCCGATGTGTATGATATGATATACCATTTTCTATCTCTGAGTCTACTTTGATCCAATGTAAAAAACTAAATTTAAGACCAATTCACATAGTTTTGGGAAAGGAGCACCAAACTCATCCCTGTGCACTTTTATCACCCTGTGAAGTTAACTTCTTAGGGAGCGTCTCCCGAGGTGACGGTTTTGGAGAGTCTGGCGTGCCCAAAGTAAAATGCCTCCCACTCAGGCCCAAAAAATAGGATATGCACATAATTAGTACTATTGGATAGGAAACACTGAAGTTTCTAAAAGTGTTAACATAATGTCTGTGAGTATAACAGAACGGATATAGCAGGCGAAAACCCCGAGGAATTTCTGTCCTGGAAAAAGTGTTTGACACATTGCCTCATTTTGAACCCCTCCCTATTGAAAACAGAGTAAGATTGCAGTACCTATTGCTTCCACTGGATGTCAACAGTCTCTAGACAGTGTTTGATGATGTTAGGTTGCTCTGGATGGTAAATAGAAGAATTTCGAACTAGTCATCGGATGTAAACAGAAGAGGAAGCGCGTTCACGGGCTTGCGCGCGCTGTGGTTTTTTCCTTTCCTATCGTCCAGTTTATAATCCGGTTGAAATATTATAGTAAATATACATAAGTGTTCCTAAGGATAGGTTATCAATGATGTTTGATTGTTCTTGGACAAGTGTATAGGTATATTTGAACACGTTCTCTTCACGGTTCAATGGGCAAGTGGACGCTGTATTTTATGATCATAACACGCCAACCAAACAGAGATTTATGGATATAATAAATGACTTTTTCTAACAAAAGAACCATTGGATGTCTTCGTTGGACACTTGGGAAGCCCTCAGCAGAAGTTCTTCAAAAGGTAAGGGATTTGTTTTCGCTGTGAAATGTGTTTTGTGTGAACCGCGATGGTTTATGAATTTATGCTAATGAAAAAATATTGGAGGTGCTACCCTCAAACAATCAAATGTGCTTTCGCTGTAAAGCCTTTTTGAAATCTGACAACGCTGTGATATTGCCAAGAAGCAGAGCTTTTGATGACTATGCAACACTTGTATATTGATGAATGTTTAATAATTCAACTTTTGGATTTTGAATTTGGCGCCTTGCATTTCACCGGGTAGGGTCGGGAGCTAGCGCCCCACCACTCCGTAAGTAGTTAAATGGTAATGTATTTAATCTGTAGCCTAAAAAACTGTGCATGGTTTTCCAAGTGGCAGTGGTAAAACCATGGCGTAACTGCATGTTGACATCCACATGGTTATTCTAACAACATTTGCGCATAAAACCGTTTCCATCGCAATTGTCACATAATTAACTCTACCGACACAAAGATCCCACCATGTCGAACCAACAAATTATCTGTTGACATTTACAAAATTGTTTCGACACTTGCTGTTTTCATCACACCTGTCATGATTTAATTTTATATGGCATGACTTTAAAAGGTTGGATTAACATGGTTACAGACAGACAAATGCACACACACAAACAGTACCAGAAAACAGAAAATAATGTATACACACACACAAATATTCTAAACTTAATTGCCGGAAGAATGCGGGCGGGGTAACATAAGAGTGTGGAAATCAGAAGCTTGACATTTTCTCAAATGTAATTTCTGCTCTCCTTCAGAGCTCCAGACGCTGCTGCCTTGAGACAGTCTGGTGGTGTGGAGCAGGTTTAACAAGTCTAACCTGAGTGGGGAAGTGTGTTGAATCGTTTCGAGATGTGTTGCACAGCGTTGTCTCACCTGGATAGTCTGGCAGGCATGACTGCCATTGTTGGTGAGTATGGCGGAGACGGCCTGCAGGGTCTTGCCCGTGTCTCCCCAGGACACCACCAGGCTGAAGAGGCAGGCACAGGAGAGGGCGGTGAGGGCCTGCCCCGTGGGGTCGTTCATCCCCGTGCTGCGCACTGTCGTCTCCAGCAGCAGTTGGAACAGAGACTCTGTATGGAGGATATAGAGGGTTAGGAAGGGCTGTGTGTCTGCAGTGTGTGTGTGTTTGCGTGTGTGTGTGTCTTGGTCTATTTGCGTTTGCGTGTGTGCGTGAGTGTATACATGCATTGTGCGTGTCTGCCCATTCATGTGTGTGCTAGTAATAGAGCTCTGTAAATCTACTGAGTGTATACACTACCGTTCAAAAGTTTGGGGTCATTTAAAAATATCCTTGGCTTTGAAAGAAAAGCAATTTTTTTGTCAATTAAAATAACATCAAATTGATCAGAAATACAGTGTAGACATTGTTAATATTGTAAATGACTATTGTAGCTGGAAACGGCTGATTTATTTATGGAATATCAACATAAGTGTACAGAGGCCCATTATAGGCAAACATCACTCCTGTGTTCCAATGGCACGTTGTGTTAGCTAATCCAAGTTGATCATTTTAAAAGGCTAATTGATCATTAGAATTTTTTTGCAATTGTTTGCACAGCTGAAAACTGTGCTGATTAAAGAAGCAGTTAAACTGGCCTTCTTTAGACTAGTTGAGTATCTGGAGCATCAGCATTTGTGGGTTCGATTACAGGCTCAAAATGGCCAGAACCAAAGACCTTCTTCTGAAACTCGTCAGTCTATTCTTGTTCTGATAAATGAAGGCTATTCCATGCAACAAATTGGCAAGAAACTGATGAGTTCCTCTGTCAGGTGTGTGTTCTTTTGCCCATCTTAATCTTTTATTGGCAAGTCTGAGATATGGCTTTTTCTTTGCAACTCTGCCTAGAAGGCCAGCATACCAGAGTCGCCTCTTCACTGCTGACGTTGAGACTGGTGTGCTGCAGGTACTATTTAATGAAGCGGACAGTTGAGGACTTGTGAGGGGTCTGTTTCTCAAACTAGACACTCTAATGTACTTGTCCTTTGCTCAGTTGTGCACCGGGCCTCCCACGTTTTCTATTCTGGTTAGAGACAGTTTGCGTTCTGTGAAGGGAGTAGTACACAGCGGTGTATGAGATCTTCAGTTTCTTGGCAATTTCTCGCATGGAATAGCCTTCATTTCTCAGAACAAGAATAGACTGACAAGTTTTAGAAGAAAGTTATTTGTTTCTGGCCATTTTGAGCGTGTGATCGAACCCACAAATGCTGATGCTCCAGATACTCAACTAGTCTAAAGAAGGCCAGTTTTATTGCTTATTTGCTTCTTTAATTAGCAGATATTCCGTTTCCAGCAGCAATAGTCATTTACAGCATTATTAAGAACCTCAACTGATAATATGACGAGGCTCTTACATCAAATGTGGTTAAACCGCTCAAATACAGTTTCTATCGCTGCTGTCTCGTATGCTGAGAAGGCATTTGTTAGAGTAGAGTGGGCTTTTCTCTTAAGAACCTTGTAAAAATGTAGTGGGCGGCAGAGTTGTTATTGGTGCCAAAAAAATATGTCGATTTGAGTTTTCAGAAATGTTACAAACGTTGAATTATTTATTTAGTAAGTGCCAAACCTTCACCTTCTTGAGGTGTTTTACGGACTGGTAACGAAGCCAGCAGGGATGAATGACCTGATATAGATCTTGATAAATACTTACACCCAGTAGTTAAAGTTCCATTCAAATCAAATACAATTTTAATGGTACACATATTTAGCAGATGTTATTGCGGGTGTAGCGAATAGCTTGTAGCGAAATGCTTGCTTATGTGCCAGCAGGAATAAGAAACGTTAACTCTAGATTAACTGTTATGGGCGTGGGAGTAAAATCAGTATCCTTTAACCTAGGGATGCACATATCGTAATCGGACGAAATTAGCTAAAAATGCCAACATCTGTATCGGGCCGATGTCTAGTTTGACGCCGTTGTGCATACATATATGCCCAACGTAAAATTTTGCGCTACACTTGCAACACAGCATTCTTAACCTATCCCACAAAGTCTGCTGTGTGGATCAAGCTGTCAACAAGTTGAGCAGTCATTTGAAAGAGTAAGACAATTTCAGCAAGACAACTCAAAAGGTGAAATCCATTAACGCCAAGATAATGGAATTCAATGCCCTGAATCAACCGTTCACCGTCGTGGGAGATGTTGGCTTTCGCCGACAGGTCGAGCACCGGGTACACACTACCAAGTGCTTTATTTTTCAGATGTTGCCCTACCGGAATTACACAGTAATAGCGTCACTGCTATTAGCTTCACGACATACATACTATGGAACGGCTTTGCGTGTCAAAAAAGATACAGTAGCACTGTCAAAGCTGTACAAAAAAGTCTGCAAACAAGCAAACAGGCCACGAACAATGTGTTTACAATACCGCTTTGGTAATAAAGCATCATTTGTTCGACTTCAACTCCTGGGGTAGCTAGCTTTAACTTGGTACCTAGCTAGCACCAATACAACCAGCCTGAAAACAATAACCCGTAGAAACTGCAGTCATTTTCATTATTCTTAGAAATGATTTAGGAATCCTTGTGAGTAAGTATTAACTAGGTTGCCACTTGTTGTTCGCCTATTGAAATTGGACTTCAGTTGATGAAAATTAATAGCTAGCCAGCTAATTAACCATGTTGCCCAAAGCTAACGTTATAAGCAGCCAGCAAGCTTCAATTCAAGGGGCTTTATTGGCATGGGAAACATATGTTAACATTAACGCCAGCTAGTGTGTAGCTTATTCCTGCCTCGGTATCACTAACGCTAGCATAAATCACTAACGATAAACAACTTAGTTAGGCTTGAAACCCAGTCTACAGCCACAACTATTTAACCAAACCCGAAAATCTCTATGTGCAAAATAAAAGCATACAAAAAAAAAATCTAACTACCTGACGTAGTGTGACTATGCTGTGTAGCTATAGTGACATTAATGTAAACTTAGCTATCTGGCTAAATAGCGCAGCCAACATTAGCCATGTTTCCAACGTTACCTCACTAGTCATTGTCAAATTAGCCATCTTGCCAGCCAGACAGTCGATCATATCGGAGAGTCATTTCATTGTATCGCCATGTTCTAACAGTTCACTATCCACTGTTTCCAAGTTTGAAATTCAGTTCCTCATGATGTAGTCGGAGTGAACAAGTCAGGGAGTTTCTTCTTCATGAATGCTTCAGACATCTTCACAGAGTCAAAATGTGCGCTCACCATTCTTGGTTTCGATCCACAAAGTCGGCGGTTAGCACAGGTCATATGCCAAGCCAGCCTGCCACAGAAGCCTCGAGTGGGGAGAAAGCCATCCTCCTCGTGTAGTATGGGAGAAAGAGCAGTAAAGATCCTCGCATGTCTCTTGAATTTTTGTAATACCTTTGTCCATACCCATTCTGAACCATGCTGGTGCTTCTTTGACCTAGCATCCGTTGAGACCGACGGGTTGTGAGAGGGGGTCACTTTTCCATGCCTCGTCTGAGGCTTTGCATGATTGGGCATCTTTTGTTCAGCCGATAAAAGAGACATTAACTTTCAACTCACTTTTAGCAAACAGGTTTTTAAGTGTTTATGGATTTTTTTTTATCAACTTATTTTTTATTATTTGTATAATTTTTTTGATAGATTAACTGAAATATCTGGTGGTGACACACGGAATTGCAGGACTGATTATGGCAAGTCAGTTTATATTTGGCTAGCTAACTAATATGATTTGAATGCTGCAGCAACACCAGAAGAGCAGCACCAGCGTTTTAGCTCCCTGACCCAGTTCCTAGAGAGAAGTGGACTGTGTGGTGTGCGGGGATGAAGAAGCTCACTTCATCTGGGGCTTTTCTGGACCACTGCTGAGGTGTGGTGGTCTTACTGACGCTTTTACAGTCACTGAAGCATCACCCATGTGGGTGCTACATTTCAGTAGTGGACGATCCAGCCTGCCTACCTATGGAGGAGTTGTGACTATCAAAAGATGACAAGTTGCACGTTGAGGAGCTCTGTGGCCAGTCTGCCAGATGTCTCTACCTCCCTGCCTGGCTTTACCATCTATGCTCCCTCCTCTCAAGATAATACCTTTCGGAAAATCTAAAGATGTGGAAGACCATCGCCCAAATACCTATAATTGTTTTGTTAAATTGTTTTTGGTTTATTTTGTTTTTAAAGTGACAGATTATACTTGTAATGAAAGCGCTATATATAATAAATATATTAGTAGTAGTAGCAGTAATAGTATTATTAGTACTCACCCAGTACATCAGGAGGTTCCGTCTGGAAGCCCTCTGGTTGTTGTCCCTGCAGCATATGCAGCAGGGCCTGAAGGCTGCGCAGGCACAGGGAAGGGTGGGAGAACCGCGTCTCCTTGATCAGCTCAAACACCCCACACAGACCGATGCCAATGATCTATAGAGAGAAACACACAATACAGTTATCAGATAGCTATAAACTACAACAGACAGAACACAAAATATCACACACCAAGAGGTTTAAAGACTCAACATAGCCCAGTGCCAACGATCTAGAGAGAAAGGAAGTCACTGGTACCACCTCAGCTAAAACCCAGAGAGGTTAAGCCTAAATAACACTCAACCCACAAAACTAGGCTAGAAAATAGTTTTGTAATTACACACACATTCGCATGTATTGGGTTCTATACAGGCATCTTTCTGAGTTTTATCAATCGGAGGGTTACGCAAAGGTTCAAATGGACTGCTGCGCTCTCCTATTATCCCCGTCCCCTTCCAAACAGCCAACAACCCACGTCTTCTTTATTAGGCCCTAACGGACGAAAATGGATTGAGACAGGGAGGACCGTCTACCTGACTTAAACATTTTCATTTCCGTTGCAAAACATTTTGTTACAGTTTACTCTAATGAACTTGAACCCAGAGAACATTCGGTTTTCTCTACTAGGCTCCGAGCCTGAACAGTTTGTACAGTGTGGGCATTACAGCCAAGTTTAACATCCATTCTGATAAGCCTATAACGATAGCTTCTCTCTGAGAGGGTAAGTTAAAGGTAACGATTTGGCCTAGAAAGGCATGCCTCTCAGGGTTGCCCATTAATTCTGTTCTAAGGCAGTCCCAAATGGCATACTATTCCCTAAATTGTGCAATACTTTTGACCAGAGCCCGATTGGAATCCTTATGGGTCCTGCTCAAAAGTAGTGCACATCATATGGAATAGGGTGCCATTTGGTAAAGAAAAAGTTAGACTGTGTCCTCATCAGTGTGAGGAGCTTGTTTTGGTTCGTCCTTATTGGTTCATTAATTGGCCCGTTCCGCTACAGAATGAGGTAGAAGAGTATTATGATATATTTTATTGTATAAATGGAGTGAATATTTTATTGTGTCCAAGGTTCAGCTATGATTGAGGTGGAAATTAAGTCGCGTTTAAGGCAAGTTTTGGAAGTTATAGGCTCAGCACTTATAGCAAAAGTTATTCTATATAGAACCTTGGTAATACAATGCAGATCACTAGAATGTTGATCTCATGGATTGTCAGTCCTTTAGAATGTGGTTACTTTTCTACGGCCCCATCCCTCAGCCTTATAGCATACCAGGCTGCCGTTTTCTTGTTTTTAGAAATAGCCGTTAACATAGGCTAAATTTCTATCCAACCACCCTTGACCATCTGATCATATTTCAGTTGTATCAAATACAGAGAGTAGCCTATTATGCTATGTGTCAGTTTGTCAAATTTCTGCCCTGCTAGAGCTGTCCATGTCAACTGTAAGTGCTGTTATTGTGAAGTTGAAAAGTCTATGAGCAACAACGGCTCAGCTGCCAAGTGGTAAGCCACACAAGCTCACAGAAAGGGAACGCCAAATACTAAAATGTGTAGCGCGTAAAAATCGTCTGTCCTAGGTCGCAACACTCACTACCGAGTTCCAAATTGCCTCTGGAAGCAACGTCAGCACAATAACTATTCGCCAGGATTATCATGAAATGGGTTTCCATTGCCAAGCAGCCGCACATAAGCCTAAGATCACAATGCCAAGTGTCGGCTGGAGTGGTGTAAAGCTCACCGTCATTGGACTCTGGAGCAGTGGAAACGCGTTCTCTGGCGTAATGAATCACGGTTTAACATCTGGCAGTCCGACAGATGTATCTGGGTTCGGCGAATGCCAGGAGAACGCTACCTGCCCCAATGCATAGTACCAACTGTAAAGTTTGGTGGAGGAGTAATAAATGGTATGGGGCTTTTTTTCATGGTTCAGGCTAGGCCCCTTAGTTCCAGTGAAGGGAAATCTTAACGCTACAGCATACAATGATATTCTAGACGATTCTGTGCTTTGGGGCAAGAGTTTGGACAAGGCCCTTTCCTGTTTCAGCATGACAATACCCAAGTGCACAAAGCGAGGTCCATACAGAAATGGTTTGTCGAGATCGGCACAAAGCCCTGACCTCAACCCCATCATACACCTTTGGAATTAATTGGAATGCCGACTGCGAGCCAGGCCTAATCAGCCAACATCAGTGCCCAACCTCACTAATGCTCGTGGCTGAATGGAAGCAAGACCCCGCAGCAATGTTCCAACATCTAGTAGAAAGCCTTCCCAGAAGACTGGAGGCTGATATAGGAGCAAATGGGGGACCAACTCCATATCAATGCCCATGACTTTGGTATGAGATATTAAAGATACTTTTGGTCATGAAGGATGGTTTATTCTACATGGAGTGGTAAAAGAAGAGTGCCATCCTCCTGCAACTCACATCTGCCTGTAGTTATTGAGCACTGCCTGCTGGACTCGTGAGGCAAACTCTGTCATATCCAGGATGAAGTGTCATGCACTCCACCCCTCCTGCCAATTGACTGCACTTGTCAATTACCTGTAATACATTACATAGATGGAAGGGACTTCCTCACCCACTGGAGACTTGAAGACAGAACCTCATCCAGAGAGCTGTGCATGTCAGTGTGTTAGACAGCCAAATCCTTAGATTTGGGCAAATAGACCACAGAAATAAATGCAATTGTAGTTAGGTGTGCATGAAAAGCAATGCAGAACTTTAGATGGCTTACATCATTATATTATTATTATTTAACATATTCCGCTCACTCTAGTTCTTTAACGACAAAACCAACTTCCAAATGTGCAGACTGCCCAAACTTTTTTGTACTACACACTAGCTCTTTAACGACTGAGGCTATTAACACAAAACCAACTTCCAAATGTGCAGACTGCCCAAACTTTTTTGTACTACACACTAGCTCTTTAACGACTGAGGCTATTAACACAAAACCAACTTCCAAATGTGCAGACTGCCCAAACTTTTTTGTACTACACACTAGCTCTTTAACGACTGAGGCTATTAACACAAAACCAACTTCCAAATGTGCAGACTGCCCAAACTTTTTTGTACTACAACACTATTTTAATGAGTTCCCAATGCATTTCAATGGCAATAAAAGTGCCATAGACGTACATTGGATCTCCTCCACCACCACTTAAGTTATCAGCGCCAAACTAACGTTGAGATGTACAGACGGACCCAACTTAGATTTCTTGCATTCAGAATTTTTAATAGTAACTCAAACCGTTCAAGCTAGAGACACTAAACCAACGTCCTCATGTTCAGGCTATCCTAACTTCAAATTCTTAAACACTTGTCAACTATAACTACATAAATGTGGATAAATTCACATAGCATTATTTTATTTCCACTCACTCTAGCACTTAAACAACTGAAGCTATTAACACAACTTCCAAACGTGCAGACTGACCAAACTTAGATTGCTTGAGAATATACACAGTGTACAAAACATTTGGAACACCCACTCTTTCCGTGATACACTGACCGGGTGAATCCAGTTGAAAGCTGTGATCCCTTATTGATGTCTCCTGTTAAATCCACTTCAAATCAGTGTAGATGAAGGGGAGGAGACTGGTTAAAGAAAGATTTTAAAGCCTCAAAACAAGTGAGACATGGATTGTATGCGTGCCATTCAGAGCGCAAATGAGCAAGACAAAATATTTAAGTGCCTTTGAACAGGGTATGGTGGTAGGTGCCAGGCGCACCTGTTTTAGTGTGTCAAAAACTGCAACGCTACTAAGTTTTTCACGCTTAACAGTTTCCGGTATGTATCAAGAATGGTCAACCACCCAAATGACATCCAGCCAACAACGGGCCAGTGGTCGAAAACAGGTAATTGATGAAAGAGGACAAAGGTGGCTGACACAAATTGTGCAGGGGCAACATAAGGGTTTACAGTTAGTCAACATCGGATCCAAAATACCCAGAAAATAATTCCCAATTCGTCGTACCTTGACACAAATGGGGTATGGCACCCGATGTCGTGTGTCAAGACTGCAGGCTGGTAGTGGTGGTGTGGGGTGTGTTTTCATGGCACACATTGGGCCCCATGATAAAAGTTGCGCAACATTTGGCAATGATGTTCAGATATCCTGTGGTTTTCAATCAGTTGAATCCCTTTGTGGCAGCAGTGTGTCCATCTGCGAATTGATTTTTCCAGCAGGATAATGCCCCATGCCATCTCCTTAGCTAAGGGCAACCATGTTATCAGTGAAAGAGAGGGAGAAGCCTACATCCATGTATACGGATAAGAGAGTCTAGCTAGCTACATTTTCTGATATTGCAAGTTTCTAATTTGGTCAGAAAATAGTTTTAATTTCAAGTTAAAGTGTACTGTTAGGGCCTCCCGAGTGACAGTGGTCTAAGGACCTGCATCGCAGTGGTTCGAGTCCAGGCTCTGTCGCAGCCGGCAGCGACAGGGAGACCCATTGGGCGGCGCACAATTGGCCCAGCGTTGTCCGGGTTAGTGGAGGGTTTGGCCGGCCGGGATGTTCTTGTCCCATTGCGCTCTAGCGACTCCTGTGACGGGACGAGCGCAATGCACGCTGACACGGTCACCAGGTGTACGGTGTTTCCTCCGACACATTGGTGCGGCTGGCTTCCGGGTTAAGTGGGCATTGTGTCAAGAAGCAGTGTGGCTTGTTTGGGTTGTGTTTTGGGGGACGCACAGCTCTCAACCTAAGCCTCTCCTGAGTCCGTACAGGAGTTGCAGCGATGAGACAACACTAACTACCAATTGTATACCACAAAATTAAAGAGAAAAGGGGATAAAAAATGAATATTTTTTTTTTTTAAAGCTTAGAAGCAATCTAATGTTAAATACTGTTGAAGTAATGTGGCTACAGGTTCATCTGCCTCACCTAAAGCCCATTCTTGTGGGAAGCTGCGATAGACCACTGTTAGGCATGAATTCACTTGTATCCCAGTTTATGATGTACCCAGAGGGTTCTCCAAATTATTTGATGAGCTCCAACAGCGGTGGGAGTGACTCTTCGGGACGCGAGACTAACAAAAAAAAATGTAAAAGCTTAGAAGCAAGTTTCTGTGTTGTTGTGGGTTTGTATGCGTGTCTATTTCAGGAAATGGCTTCCTGAATTCCTAAAGCAGCTGATTGATCGGCCCCATCGTTGATTGGAGCTCTGACCCCTCACTCTCGTCAGGAGATACAGCTGTTTCTTCAATTACCAACTCCTTCTCCAGCTTGATAAAAGCCAGTGTCAGAGAAAAGAGCTTATTTTTATGTCCTGTGTTGGTTGTTGTGGCGGTCAGTGAAAGTTTTGTTGACATTTTGTAGCCGCTCCTTCAGAGTTATGTGTATGACAATAGGACAGTGTTTTTGGTGGACATTTTTCACATATTATTCCGTTTCATTTCTTCCCGGGAAGGGGAAGGGGAACGCCTTGGGAACATTTTGTTAGTCTCACGTCCCGAAGAGTCACTCACACCGCTCATCAAATCATTTGGAGAACCCTCTGGGTACATCATAAACTGGGATACAAGTGAATTCATGCCTCTTAAAAGGTGACAAACCCAGAGTTTCTTAAACATATACCTTTTAAAATCACAGGAGACAAAAATACATATTTTGATCTTGTCATCCCAAAGGACCCTACATTTATTTATTAATTGACCTACCGACATGATAGAAGTTGAAGCGCCACATTGAGATCTGGAGAGTGCGTGTTAACGCTATTAAAATGGTTACACTCTCAGATTCCTCTATCTCGTTCAGAAGAAGCTTTTTTCAAATCCTTGGATTCTATCATCTTGCCTTTTGTGTGGGGATACAAAGTACATAGTATCTCTAAAAAAACAATCAAGCCCAAAGAATTAGGGGGCCTGAGCCTGCCAACGTTACAGCATTATTATTGGGCAGCAAATGCTAGAGCACTGGTTTATTGGCAGGATACATACCCTGGCGTGATAGATCCCTCCACCCATTCATGCCTCATTATTGAACAGGATAAACATAACATCTGTCTTCCAGGACTTCTCTTTTCATCAACTAAATCTGCTACAGATATTACTGGCAATAACTTTATACAAAAACAACACAAAATCATTAAAAAAATGTGGTATCAAATAAGGAAAACATTCGGTCTACCGGAGACCTCTGCCTGTACTCCTATTTGCCATAACCATGCTTTCCCCCTCACTAACTGACAATACTTTTTTATTCTGGAAGAGAAAAGGAATTACTACTATTGCAGACATTCTCGCAGGGAAGAAATCATGGACAGGTTCTTCATGAGTGTTAATGCAACCAAACTTAGTTTTAAGTGTTTTTGAGGAAGTTTCGGCTTGCAACATGTTCCAGCCTAAAAATAGCATTTACACTCCTCTGTAACAGTCCCCTATCAAAAAGTGACCCTTTAATTCAAGTGTGCACCTAGCAAGAGGCCCACCGCACACACACAGATAAGGGCATTCTCGTTGCCTATTCAAAAAGTTGCAGGACATACAAATCATGGCAGAGGTGGCAGGGTAGCCTAGCGGGTAAGTGCGTTGGGCCAGTAACTGGAAGGTAAAAATCTGTTCTGCCCTTGAGCAGGCGGTTAACCGCCAACAACAGCAGCTCCCTAGGCGCGGGTGACATGGATGTCAATGTCGATTATGGCTGCCCACCGCACCTCTCTGACTCAGAGGGGTTGGGTCACCATCTTCGTCAAATGTTTTCATAATTTATCTGCAGTGGCCTATGCAAATGATGGACCAAATGAACGGCTTTCTCACCACGATTCGGTAGGTTACACTGACTGATGAGTCACTCACTAAGTGGATTTCGACATTACATGGGACATGCAAATTCACGCATCATGCCCTCTCCCATCTCCGTGTAAAGAAATTAGACTGCAACCAAACTCTGCGCACACAAATTGTAATGGGAGGCAGGACAGACAGCAGACTGCGTGTCCCTGCCGTCGCTCTCTTTGTGACTGACTGGCGCCTATCTATCCAATTTTTTTGTCAGTTAAGAATTTGTTCTTATTTACATTGACGGCCTACCGCGGCCAAACCCGGATGATTGTGCGCTGCCCTATGGGACTCCCAATCACGGCCGGTTGTGATTCAGCCTGGAATCGTACCAGGGTCTGTAGTGACGCCTCTAGCACTGAGATTCAGTGACTTAGACCGCTGCGCCACTCGGGATCAATAGATCGCTAGAAGATGCATACCGTTCATTCTAGCGGGAGAGGGCTTGACGGACTAGCGATTTGACATTTTTAAATTAAAAGTAGCCTAGTTTATATGAAGTTTAAAAAGTATTCAGCTGAAAATGAGTCTGTAAACAGCTAATTACCCGACCGCAGGCACAAAAGAAATGCGTGGGCTGCAGGACAGTCACGCAAACATAGACAGGCTACACACACTCCCTACTCTGTGTGTTGTGATATTGCTCCTGGGGACGTGCTCTGTTTCAATGAGGCCACAGAGAAAAGCAGGGAGGCAGAGAGAAAAATTGTCAAAAAGAGAAAGTGAAACACACAGAGAGAGCTAAAAGAGAAAAAGATAGTGAGCCAGAGACACAGCGAGAGTGAGAGACCGCAAGAATGAGAGAGAGAGTGAGTCAGTGAGTGAGACAAGGCATTAGCTAATCCTCACAGACCAGTGCTTTAAGCCTCTCCTAGTGTTGCTATAAGTTATCATGGCAGTCAAAAGGGTTCAACAACACTAACCCAGAGAAACAGAGCTCAGTGTCGGGGCGGAAACCTGAAAGCAATGGGAGATAAAGCATATAGGCTACAGGGGGTGAAGGTTTGGTGGAGAAAATGCTAAACTGACTCTAGGTCAACATCTAGAGGCAAAGTTCACCATACACCATATAGCCTAGACTAAAATGGATGGGTATAAGGTAGGACAGATGCCCAAAATTAGGGTGCGATATGATGTGCAACTTACTAAGGAGATCACATTCCAAATTATATTTTGCTAACTGATTATTTAGGAAAATTCAAGATGCATTTCATATTTTAGGACAATTGTGGTGGATTTAAATTATACCAATTTGTTCCATTCTTTCTGACCTTAGGAAGCTTGATGGATCAAGCGTGATATCAAAGATATTGGGATAACAGGTTGAGGACACAAGCTAGATAGCCCGGTAAATTGGAATATTTATCCAGCGGCAGCAGCCACCAATTTGCCATTGGCTGCTGTCGCCAGGTAAATATTCAAATTTACCGGGCTATCTAGCTTGTGTCCTCAACCTGTTATCCCAATATATTGCATACCACCATTGATATTGGATACCACCCTTGAATTAGAGTCTGCAAAAGATGACTGATCTGATTCCCATCCCCAGTAGTCACGCAGGCCTACTTCTCTAGTCGTACTGGCAAGCATCCCTCTCCCCTCGTCCTACCCTGTTTGCCTCCCTCCGAGTGCATTTGTTTTAGCTTGCCCGGTGTTTCTTTCCAACCATAAATATGTAATTACTAGAACGGACAAAGCCCATCCGACCAAAGCTATTTGAGTAGGGCACTCAATTTGACTACATGTGGGTACATGTGGAATGCTTATGTGAATGTCTGTTCTACTCAATGTATTTCTACCCTTCCACCAACTCTGTTCCCAACTCTGAAGTTACCTTGGGCAGCTTGATGGCGGGCTCACGGTACTCCTCCTCCTCCTCGCTGTCCGAGTCACCGCTCTGCACGGAGCTTTGTGAGGCCAGGGACGACTCCCGCTGCTGCCAGTCCAGCACGCAGTGGCGCACGTTGCAGTACACATTGAACGCCGATGGGTTGCTGTGCAGCTTGATGTCCGGCACACAGAAGGCCCCATCGAGGTTATCCGTCTGTGGAGAAGATAGAGATAAAGTATAAGAAATACAACCATGACTCGCAAATAAAACAATTACTAATATTTTGTTTCAGCAGTCAATGAATTAAGGCATTTTGCCCCTCAAGCCTTCATCAAAAGAGACAAAAAAGATAAGCTAATTAGAATGCATATTCAAAGATGCAGGCATTCTTGGAGGAAGATGTAGGCTAAGTTCTTTAGCAAACTGTAGCAGTCCCATGGAGATTGATTCTCTGTAGGTAGTCCAGATAGTTGAGACACTACAATAAAGCCTAAAGAGGGACAGTGAGATACGGCCTATTCAGTGAAAATCATTCTGTGAAACTAAGCCTAATGTGATTCTGTCTGCGAGAAGAGGACACAGTTCTCAGATTTCAGTGCAAGAAAAAGGATGAAAAAGGGTGAGAGGGGAAGACAAAGCGATTCAAGTGAGAGAGCGATGACAAGAAGAGGTGACGGCAGGAGATAGGGGAAGAGAGGAAGGCAAAGAAGAGATTATTTTATTGTGCTATGAGCCGTGAAGGTAGGAGTGAGGACAGCCCAATAACCATTGAGGGGATTGGGACTATTTTCAAAATGAAGGCTAACAGTGGAGGGGATGCGGCCATTTGGAAAGGGGAATACCTAGTCAGTTGTACAACAATGCATTAAACTGAAATGTGTCTTCGGAATTTAACACAACTCCTCAAAATCAGAGAGGTGCGGGTGGCTGCCATAATCAACATCCACGTCTTCGGCACCCAGGGAACAGTGGGTTAACTGCCTTGCTCTTGGGCAGAACGAGAGATTTCTACCTTGTCAGCTCAGGGATTCAATCCAGCAACCTTTCGGTTACGCTCCTACCCGCCATGCTACCTGCCGCCCCATTTGTAGGTCAATGCCTTGCAGTGATAAGAACAAGGACGTGACCGGCACACAAAGCCATCCGCCCCATCTACAATCATTTAGGATCTGTTTTGCCTCTTAGATTATAATAAATACGATAACATGGACGGGGGGACCTGATACTAGATCAGGACGCTTTATGAATACAGGCCCTGTTTTTTTGTTGTTTTTTTAAGTGTCTCCTTTTGTTCCTTACACTGTGAATATGGATCAATATCAGCACTGAGTGGCTTTTAAAACAATGCTAAATAGCCCAGCATTGTCGCCAGCAGTAAGGTCAATGAGAAATTGAAATGAGGAGTTGGACAAATCTAGCTGAGAGGGATAAATTATCTTTAAGTCGGAGAGGAAAGCTCTTCTGCAAAAAAAGAGTTAGAGTTGGATAAATATAGATAAACTTGAATTTTTTTGCAAGGACTTATACAGGACGCTAACTTCAACATTAAAACCTTCAATCCAAATTCCATACCTAAAACTTTGATTTTGGACAAAATTACCTGAATAGACTATTACTTTCAAAGACTATCAATAAGGAAAAAAAACTAAACTAACCAAAATTTGCAGAAGAAACACAGCAGAACCGGGATATACCATTCAACACAAAACTGAGTAATATTCAATCTGAAGCTACTTCCAAAAAGTAAGAGACAATCTCTAGGTCATTTTGTTGTTATTAGCTAAGTAAATAAGTATACTAAACTACCAAGCTGCTAGGACAGAACAGACCTGGCGGTACCTTCAATTAGCACAATGTAAAAGTGATTCCCAAACCTTCCATAACAAAGCCATCACCTACAGATCAAGAGAAACGAACCTGAAGAGCCCCCTAAGCAAGCTGGTCCTGGGGCTCTGTTCAAACACAAACAGACCCCACAGAGCCCCAGGACAGCAAAACAATTAGACCCAACCAAATCATGAGAAAACAAAAATAATTACTTGACACATTGGAAAGAATTTACAAAAAAGAACAGAGCAAACTAGAATGCTATTTGGCCCTAAACAGAGAGTACACAGTGGCAAAATACCTGACCACTGTGAATAACCCAAAATTAAGGAAATCTTGTCCAGGCTCTGTGAGCATTGCCTTGCGAATGAGAAAGGCCGCCGAAGGCAGACCTGGCTCTCGAGAAGACAGGCTGTGTGTGCACAATGCCCACAAAATGAGGTGGAAACTGAGCTGCACTTCCTAACCTCCTGCCAAATATATGACCATATTAGAGACACATATTTCCCTCAGATTACACAGACCCACAAAGAATTCAAATACAAACTCAATTTTGATAAACTCCCATATCTATTGGGTGAAATACCAGTCTGCCATCACAGCAAAATTTCTGACCTGTTGCCACAAGAAAAGGGCAATCATTGTATGTTTATTTATTTTCTCTTTTGTACTTTAACTATTTGCACTTTATTACAACACTGTACATAGACAATGACATTTGAAATGTCTATTCTTTTGGAATAGTTTGCAATGTGCACTGATAATTTGTATTGTTTATTTCACTTATCTATTTCACTTGCTTTGGTAATGCAAACATATGTACGCCATGCCAATAAAGCCCCTTCAATTTTAATTGAAATGAGAAGAAATTAACCATTGCATGTAGGCTTATGCCTGATAATAATTCTTACAACAAAATGATCAATGATCAATGAACTAATCAATACCACCTAAAAAGCTGGATTGACGAAATCAAATGACTTATTTTCAAGGACCAGGGTAAAGGGTTACTACACAGTCCTCCTGAGGCAACCTCCAGATGGAGAATGCGCCATGCTATTGATTGTTTTCCCTTTGCCTTGCTGCGTTGTCACATTTCTGGCATCGAAGCCACTGACAGACAATGATGTCATACATTTAGGAAGGGGAGGTCATACATTTTTTCAGTGCAGAACACCAGGGGGGAGGAGATATCTACTCTCCCCTTCAAACCTCAGGAAGGGTACCACTCCAGTCAGAATACAGCTAAGTCATTCAGCAAGGGGCTGTGCCTGTGAAAAGAGCACTTAGACCTAGGCACCATTTACCACAGAAATAAGGTTATAATGGGCCGTATGTTTCCAAACACTTCTTCATTAATGTGGATGCTACCATGATTACGGATAGACCTGAATTAATCATGAATAATGATGAATGAGAAAGTTACAGATACACAAATATAATACCCTAAAAACATGCTAACCTCTTATCAAACACTTGCCAAATAACTAACTTTTTACTACTTTAATACACAAGTGAATTTGTCCCAATACTTTTGGTCCCCTAAAATGGGGGTTGTACAAAATGTGTTTTTTAACCAGTTCACCCGATATGGATGAAAATCTCAAGTTAAAGCTGACAGTCTGCACCTTTACTTCATAATCATTGCATAATTTCAAATCCAAAGTGCTGGAGTAGAGCCAAAACACGTGACAGTTCCAATGCTGTTGGAGCTCACTGTATACAGTGCATTGGGAAAGTATTCAGACCTCTTCCCTTATCCCACATTGTTACGTTACAGCCGTATTCTAAAACAGATTAAATAAAAACAATTCCTCAATCTACACATACTACCCCATAATGACAAAGCGAAAACAGGAATTTTTGAACATTAATAAATAAACTAAACAGAAATACCTTATTTACATAAGTATTCTGACCCTTTGCTATGAGACACGAAATTGAGCTCAGGTGCATCCGCAAGACGGCAGCCATACTGTACGGGGCCATATTCCTGAAGTCCAAAGTACCAGGAAGACTAGGCTATATCCAACCCCTATCTGACCTACATGTATTGCAGGGGTGGATATTATACTGCTGCAAATCCAGTGGTCATATATACTTGAACCTTTTTTTTTTATGTATTCATATATAGTATAATTATTTTGGTGTCCATATTGCACATTAGCTTCTATTAGATACACCATATGGGTCAATAGAACTGAAAAAAGCATTAGATGTTTTTTTCAGTTAAGTTCACTTGAACCATATGGTCTATCTCCTAGAAACTCATGGACACAAATGTGCAACAGTCATTATTTTCAATGAACTCTGCAACTCCTCCAACTATTGACTTTTCTTCACAACTGCCAACAGTTTAACACCAAAACATTAACAAATACATAGACATAAGTGTGTAAAAATAATTATGGATATTTCATGCTGAAACCATCACTAAAACACAAATGGTGTTCACTAAGTTGGTTATATTTAGGATAATGTTTTAAAGCTTTGTACGTCTATTTGTTATTTTAAAATCTTAAGGCACGTCCGGCCAGAGAAAACTACATACACCCGTCATAATATGAAGTATCAAAAGGGCCACTAGGTGTCTTGTGATAGAATTTCTTTCAAAGGATTTCAAGTAATCTATTTGTTCACTGGTAAACTTTGAATGTTTCCAGTAATATACCGTCCCTTTGTAACCCTACCTAGCCCTAACCAACATCTCTACTCGGTCTTACGGGACAGAGACAACAAGAGCACTTCCGCCTGCATTTCAGAAACGCCTATTCATGTCAGTAAAATTATGTCCAGCTAATTTTTTATGAAATAGACATCCAACATATTTAGTCTAATTATTGAATTGTCTATTACAACATCTTGGTCTATGACCGGTCAAATCTAATAAAAATGTATTTGTCACATGTGCCGAATACAACAGGTGTAGTAGACCTAACAGTGAAATGCTTACTTACAAGCCCCTAAACAATGCAGCTAAAAAAAAAAAAAGAAAAAGATTAAATACAAGTAACAAATTATTAAAGAGCTGCAGTAAAATAACAATAGCGAGGCTATATACAGGGGGTACCAGTACAGAATCAATGTGCGGGGGGCACCAGTTAGTCGAGGTAATTGAGGTAATATGTACAGCTGAAGTCGGAAGTTTACATACACTTAGGTTGGAGTCATTAAAACTTGTTTTTCAACACCTTCACAAATTTCTTGTTAATCAAACTATAGTTTTGGCAAGTCTGTTAGGACATCTACTTTGTGCATGACACAAGTCATTTTTCCAACAATTGTTCACAGACAGATTATTTCAATAATAATTCACTGTATTACAATTCCAGTGGGTCAGAAGTTTACATACACTAAGTTGACTGTGCTTTTAATTAACTTCTTAGGGCTAGTGGGCAGTATTTTGAAGTTCGGATGAAAAACATGCCCAAAGTAAACTGCCTGTTACTCAGGCCCAGAAGCTAGGATATGCATTAGTAGCTTTGGATAGAATACACTGAAGTTTCTAAAACTGTTAAAATAATGTATGTGAGTATAACAGAACAAATATGGCAGCAAAAACATGAGCAAAATCCATCCGGGATGTCTGAATCATGTCACACTGTTTTCAATTGGCATGCTATTCAAAGCCTAATAGATTATCCCCCAGATTGCAGTTCCTATGGCTTCCACTAAACGTCAACAGTCTTTAGAAAAAGGTTGGAACGTTCAATCATGAAAATCAAGGGAGTAAGACCACTAGTTCCTGGGTTCAAGTCAAGTGTACTGTTTTGGATTATGCGCGTAACAGGGAATGCGTGCTCAGTTCTTTTTATCTTCTATTCAGAAGGTTATATTCCGTCTAAAATATTATAGTGTATATTCATTTTAGGGTATCTGAGTATTGACTTTTTTCTGCGAACTTCATGGGTACTTTTGGGATATCGTTTGTCTGCATGGATGAAAGCCTTTGGGCAGGTGGATTACTGAACAAAACGCGCCAACCAAATGGAGCTATATGGATATAAAGAGGAACTTTATCGAACAAAAGGACCTTTTATTGTGTAACATGGACGCTTTGATATGCCATCAGAGGAAGATCAAAGGCAAGCAATTTATTTTATGCTATTTTTGAGTTTTGTGACACCTCTGCTGGTTATGTTATTATGCTAATTTCACCGGATGTTGTCAAAATCGATCCTGTTCACGGGTTTGGATCCCTAAGAGGTTTTAAACAGCTTGGAAAATTCCAGAAAATGATGTCATGGCTTTAGAAGCTTCTGATAGGCTAATTGACATTTATCGTACAAAGATCGTACTTTTTGGAGAAATGTCCTCTGGTCTGATGGAAGAAAAATAGAACTGTTTGGCCATAATGACCATCGTTATGTTTGGAGGAAAAAGGGGGCGGCTTGCAAGCCGAAGAACACCATTCCAACCGTGAAGCACGGGGGTGGCAGCATCATGTTGTGGGGGTGCTTTGCTGCAGGAGGGACTGGTGAACTTCACAAAATAGATGGCATCAAAATTATGTGGATATATTGAAGCAACATCTCAAGACATCAGTCAGGAAGTTAAAACTTGGGTCTTCCAAATGGACAATGACCCCAAGCATACTTCCAAAGTTGTGGCAAAATGGCTTAAGGACAACAAAGTCAAGGTATTGGAGTGGCCATCACAAAGCCCTGACCTCAATTCACCCAACTTATTGTGGGAAGGTTGTGGAAGGCTACCAGAAACGTTTGACCCAAGTTAAACAATTTAAAGGCAATGCTACCAAATACTAATTGAGTGTATGTAAACTTCTGACCCACTGGGAATGTGATGAAAGAAATAAAAGCTGAAAGAAATCATTCTCTACTATTATTCTGACATTTCACATTCTTAAAATAAAGTGGTGATCCTAACTGACCTAAGACAGGGAATTTTTACAAGGATTAAAAAGCAGGAATTGTGAAAAACTGAGTTTAAACTTCTTGGGGATTGCTGGGGCGCTAGCGCCCCAATCCCGACACTACCAGGTGAAATGCAAGGCGCCAAATTCAAAAGTTGAATTATTAAACATCCACCAATATACAAGTGTTCCATACTCATCAAAAGCTCTGTTTCTTGGCAATATCACAGCGTTGTCAGATTTCAAAAAGGCTTTACGGCGAAAGCAGCACATTTGATTGTTTGAGGGTAGCACCTCGCACCTCACACATATCCGCACCGAGTTAAAGGCTAGAGCTTCCGCTTTCAAGGAACGGGACACTATTCCGGACGCTTATTAGAAATCCCGCCTATGCCCTCAGACAAACTATCAAAACAGGAAAAGCGTCAATACAGAACTAAGATTGAATCCTACTACACCGGCTCTGATGCTTGTTGGATGTGGCAGGGCTTGCAAACTATTACGGACTACAAAGGGAAAAACCAGCTACGAGCTGCCCAGTGACGTGAGCCTACCAGACGAGCTAAATGCCCTTTTATGCTTGCTTCGAGGCAAGCAACATTGAAGCATGCATAAGAGCACCAGCTGTTCCAGACAACTGTGTAATCACGCTCTCCGTAGCCGTTGTAAGCAAGACAGGTCAACATTCACAATGCTGCGGGGCCAGACGGATTACCAGGATGTGTACTTCGAGTATGCGCGGAACAACTGGCAAGTGCCTTAAATGAATTTGGCTAAGGTGTATGTAAACTTCCAACTTCAACTGTACATGTGGGTAGAGTTATTAAAAAGTGACTTATGCATAGATAATAACAGAGTAGCAGCAGCGTAAACGGGGGGGGCAATGCAAGCAGTCTGGTTAGCCATTTGATTAGATATTCAGGAATCTTAATGCTTGAAGGTCGAGTCATGCGTCCTCCAAAACAACCCACCAAACCGTGCTTCTTAACACCCGCCCGCTTAACCTGGAAGCCAGCCGCACCAATGTGTCAGAAGAAACACTAACCCGGACGATGTCGGGCCAATTGTGCGCCGCCCTATGGGACTCCCGTTCATGCTGGTTGTGATACAGCCCGGGATCGAACCCGGGTTTGTAGTGACACCTCTAGAAGTGCCTTGGACTGCTGTGCCACTCAGGAGGCCCTCGGTTTGTTGTTTTTGACAAAAACATAACCAATATTCATTCAATATAAATACAGTATTTGTTTTTGCATGGATTCCGCAACGCGGTTAGCTTTTAACAGCTAGGACCGCAATTTACAACACAGTCCTAAATATTTCTAAAACTAAAAGCATTGTATTTGGGACAAATCATTCTAAAAACCCTAAACCTCAAACAAATATTGTAATAAATCATGTGGAAATTAAGCAAGTTGAGGTGACTAAACTGCTTGGAGTAACCCTGGATTGTAAACTGTCATGGTCAAAACATATTGATACAACAGTAGCGGAGAAGTCTGTCCATAATAAAGCACTGTTCTGCCTTTTTAACAGCACTATCAACAAGGCAGGTCCCACAGACTCTAGTTTTGTCGCACGTGGACTACTGTTCAGTCGAGTGGTCAGGTGCCCCAAAAAAATATACACCTTATGGAACAGCAGGGACTGTGAAGCAACAAACATAGGCACAGACACATGCATACACACGAAAACATAAGCATTATGCACACACGTACACATGGATTCTGTACTGTAGATATGTGGTGGAGTAGGGGCCTGTGGGGACACTGTGTTGTGAAATCTGTGAACGTGTTGTAATGTTTTTAAAACTGTAACTGCCTTAATTTTGCTGGACCCCAGGAAGAGTAGCTGCAATGGGAATCCATAATAAATACAAATACAGTTAGCCAACGCATTAGCTAGTTGCTCTCCTATAACGTTACGCTATTTATTCTGTGCATTTTTAGATTTGTCCTTTCATGCATTGTTCGTGCTGTTAAGCAATTGCATTTAGATTGCAGGTTATTCCATGTGATTATGCCATGGTATGTGCTTGCCACGTTTGGGAAAACAAACAAAAGGGGGTAAAGGAAAAGCAGCATTTTTTGTTGTCGAGTCCTGACCCAGTGAGTCTCCTACAACTATGTTTGTCAAAGGGATAGCTATGTGTTCATCATTTCATTTCTAGATGATCATGATTTACCGCAGACAGAGACATGAAACATCCAGGTGCACACACATTCGGTCGTCTGACTGGTGGGACAATGTTGTATCCAGCGACAAAGACGCCCAATGGATTCAGGACTTTTTTAAATGAATACCTGCAGTCAACTTGTGCAATACCTTAGGAGATAAAGCAGATTGATTTCTTCATTTCACCAGTCACATTATTTAACATACAGTAGTTCCCCAGAACAGTTGAGCCAGTCACGTGTCTGTAAATAGCACAACATTAGAAAATGGGAGCTGGTGAGTCCATAGCATTCTATATCCATCGGTGATTCTCATGAGGTGATGAAGTTACACTTACATGCAATTCACTACTAAATGATAGCCTTAAGATATTTGATGGCATTCTGCCAGATGAGTCATCCGTACAGTTGCCATTCTTTCCCCCTAAGCTTCCTACTATTCATTTGCACAATTTCTATTGCTCACTTTCGCTTGTAAAATGTCCACTCAACGAAAATTACATACGGTAGCTACTAGCTATGCGTATAACTTCATGAGCTGAATTTGCCTGTCTTTGCAAGTAATTTGTTTTCTCATTTTCGCCCGTTAGCATTTAGCTAATGGCTAACAGCTTCTATGTGATTTCGCTATTAGTTTTGTGCTAATTTTGTTAGCATTCTGGTAGAGGCCCATTGTGCTTTTCTTGCGCCCATTTTGTCTGCTATGTCGGTAATACCGTAAATCCCGGGATGAGACACAGACGGTATGACAATGTGAAAATCTGGATACGGCCCAAGCCTAATGGTGGGGTGACGGCTTTGTTAACAATTGAACTTCTGATTGGTGCTTAACAGCAGCTTTTACCATTCCTTTTCTCATAAAGTTGAGAAATGTGGCTGAGGTTCTCCTCATTTATAGACAGTGGTGTATTCCAGAAAGCAGACATAAGTTAGCCAGCAGGATTAGCCCCTAGAGCTCTGTAAGCAAAGCCTGACATCTGATGAAATTGAAATGTGTGCCTGGGTTTGAGCCCAAATTGGCATAAGGCATCTGTTTTGGGGTTATGAAGTCAAATCGTACCATGCCCATAACTAGGGCCCTGTGATTTTGGTGCAAATGTGACATAACAAATCCAGGCATGTTAAATGATAGGACAAAACACAGGGCCCTTTTCAGACATAATGAAGCAATAGATATATATTATGAATTAAATGAGTGTTGAACATCAGGAAACATCACAAATGTCTATATAAAGTGTTTATTTCTGAGGGTGGAAATGACCAAACATCTGCTCAAAGTACACATGCAAACTTTAAATCAAGGTTAGGGTTTACAAATAATACTGCATTGTGCATAAAAACAAAGTGCAAATCAAACCATGTAAACACGTGAACTATGTACAAGTAGAAACATTTTACAACAAAGGAAAAACTATAAAGAAGCAGTATTGTCAATGAGGATCTGGTTGCAGGACGAGGTGCTGTAAGGAATCAGAAGAAGATAGTGGCAATGGTAGACACCAGGGCACTGAGCAGTGCGTAGTTGAACTTTGCCTTCCCCCCCCTGTCCTTTGCTGCTGCAGCAGCCCACACTGCCTTCTCTGGGTGCATGTCCAAGCACAGTAGAAAGGAATCAGGGGTGTGGACGCAACGTGGCAATGATGTCCACCAGTCATCCCAGGACATTGAGGAATCACTGGTTAAAACTGCACCTCTCCTCAGCCCGCGCTGTCATATCTGAAGCGCTTTCATTTTCCTCTGGCATCCCTCTCTTTCATATATTGAAAGTGTCAGCTGGGCCTCTGCCCTTCTTTCCAGTAGTTCGTGGTCATTGTTCTCCATTTACTTCAACCAAGCTCCTTTTTCCTGAAATATTAAATGCAAAAATATGAGGCTGGTGGTGGCGCCACATGTCCACAAAATGAAACAGAAAAAAACATTGGCAAAGTACAGGTGTAAACCTTAACGAAAGTTTTTGGTTGGTAGCGAACTGGCGAGGTAGAGGCCTAGTAGGGGAGAGGGTGGGCTGGACACCGGGTGGGGAACCATCCCTCGTAGAAGGGCTCGAACAGTAGGAGCTGGTAGAGTTGGAGGAGCTGCTTGAGCTGGAGGCAACAGTGGGCAGCACATCTTGTTCAGCAGCAGAGTTGCCTACATTGGGGGATAACAATACACAGAATTAAAGCTATATACGTTACATAATGTCTGAAAACTGTTGTTCTTCCCATATGAAATCTAGACTAGGGTTGTTTGACCCAGATGCTAGACAAACATTTACATTTCAGTCATTTAGCAGACCTTAGATCTTCCAGTTAAGTAAAGCTGTATAAACTAGCCAGCTAGTTAAAAGTCTAACCAAGCAGTGGACATATCTTGTGTTCATATCTTATTAACCAGTTCACAAAAACTAGCTACCATGCATTAGCTTGGTAGCTAGCTTGTAGCCATTGTTACAAGCCACATGGCCTTAGCTTGCAAGCAAAAGGAAATGGGCCATGACATTATTCTTAGTTACAATCCAGGTTAATCCCTTTGTTTAGCTGGGACAAACACCTTAACATTACAATTTAACCTGCAATTTGAGATGTGTAGAGTTGGATAACATAACAGCCTTTAGAGTTGGCTAGCTAGATTTTTTGTTTAAACCAGTTACTGCTAACGTTAACTAGCTAACAATAACATCACATGGGCACATCAGTTAAATACAAAGCTAGCTTGCCAAGTTAACAACTTCAAATTTAGCTTGTTTATAATAAAAAAATGTAAATGAGAAAATACCACTTACTGGAGTTTTACAGAAATTGCACCACAGTCCAAGGCTGGAATGTGTCCCATTGTACTCACCAGCGTCAGAGACCGATTGTGTTTCTCAAACCCGGTCATTGGCTCCATTTTACAGTATACTCCAAAAATCCTCCAACAAAACACCTCTCAAGCGGTGCCTCGGCTCCCATGGCGTCAGCTGTTGGTAGGTCGGGGCTCCCACTGGGTGCGCTTGGGTTTCCTCCATTACTTGAGAACTGTGCGGCCCCTGCGCGGCCAGGTATACAATGTTGTGGGTCTACTTGAGTGATCATGCCAGATGCATATTCCTGTCTCAAAGATGAAGCCTTCGTGCAAATGGCCGGTACAATGAAGGTGTGAATGACTCATATTAGCTATGGTTCCTCTGATTGCTCCAACGTTACTTGGACGACTGCAGCAATTATATAGCTAATACCTGCCAACAGTGCTGACCTTCGGGCATGCGTGCATTTATTCAGACCAGAAACCCGTTCAGGGTACTCTGACATTTTGCTGACTATATAACCTCGACCGGTGGGGAGCCATTCGTGGCGCTGACATCTAATTTGAACGTCTACCCTATCAACTTTCGATGGCTCTTCTGTGCATACCACAGTGACCAGGGGAATTGGGGTTAGATTCCGGGGAGGGAGCTTAAGAAAAACTGCTATCACATCCAAGGAAGGCACCGGCCACCCAAATTACCCACTCAAGGGGGTAGTGATGAAAAGAAGCAATGCAGGACTCGAGGCCTTGTAATTGGAATGAGTACATTTTAAATCCTTAAAATGAGGATACATTACAGATGTTTAGAAGTTGCATTTAAAAAGGGGTCAGAAACTGTGAATTACATTTTAACAAAAATTTTACTGCCAATGTCCTATGGGTTGACGCCAATAAATGCAAGGAGAAAAAGGTGTCGTCTTGAACAAAATGTAAAAATAATTGTTAGGCATTAGGCAGGTAACATAATACACAAACTAAATCGTTTTTTTTTTTTTTTTTTTAATCTAAGTTGTCAAATTACAATCTTACTCAAAATGTAAATGGGGAAACATTAATAGAAATTCCAGAATATGATTAGTGATTTAAAACAGAACTTATGGGTAAAAATCTTTGTCTATTTGGGAATCATTAAACATTTATATTAGCATTAATTATGATGGATAAATTCAAGGCACTAATGCATGAAATGTTAATTAAATTAGTTACTTTTTTCCCATTAAAAAAAAAGGTGGCCACTTAAACTGTCTAAACAACTCAAAAGTTATTGCAACTTTTTTTTTTTTTTTACATACATTTTATAATTACACTGATTTTGAACATTCAAAGCAACTGGGAAACTTTGCAGGCATTGTTATCACCTTAACTTGCTAAACAACTTCTTAGTGAGAGGAAGCATGAGCACCATCAGCCTACACCAGTTACTATAACAACTAGCGTAGCCATGTCAACAAATTATTACTATTTGAAATTGTGTTTTTACATTGGATAAAAGTAGAGAATCAGAGCTAGAATATTATCATACACTGCAGTTGAGAAACAATGGGAAAGTAATTATGCTTGGAAAGTTGAACTTGTAACCTCACTTGAGAAAATGGCCCTTGTATATTTGTGGTTCTACTACTGGAGAGCCCTACTTTGTCTACACCCATTCAGCATCATTCATTCACACCCTCTTAAGCTTTAGCCACACCCATCTCTAAGGGTTGATCCAAGCGTTCTGTACCAGCAGCAGTCAAGCACCCAAGCTAACTTGCTAGCTACTTCCAGACACAAATGAGAGAACAGCTCACTGAAAACAACTTACCCTAGCAGAGCTGGTTAGGCTGTTATGTTATCCAGAGCTTTGGTGACTGCAACTGCACGCGCTCTCGGAGGTACGCTCTCACACACTGGACCTTCTGGCCGATGAGTACGGTTGCTCCGAGTGTTATGACCTCACAATTTATGAACGCACCCGAAATGGGTATTTGCACAGTGTAGTCTTTTTTTTTAAGGCATGTAGCTAGCTAGGTAAACAATGAACTACAATCCCAACTCATGACGTTACTACCCTGCATGAATCTGCAGGTAGCTAACCAACCAGGTTCAATGTTAGATAGCCAACATTAGGCTATAGCTATCCAAGCAAATGGCTCTGAGATACAAATAAGATCATAAACGTAACATTAGCTAGTGAGCCAGTCAGCTAACGTTAGCTAGCTAGCTAACAGTACACTAATGTGAAAAGAAACCACTGTCAAAATTAGCAACGTGTAATATCTGAAAATGTAGCTAGCTAGACAATCTTACCCTATACATCATTCCTGTCAGATGCCATGGTTTCCCTTAGTTTGAAGATGTAATCCGGAGACAGGTGTATCCTCCATCTCCTTAGCTATCATACTCGAATTCCACTGATTTCAAAACTCGGTCCTCAAGAAAAAAGAGCAACACTTACGCAGTTTTACTACACGATACAGCTAAAAAAAAAAGCTGTGTTAGACAGGATTACCTAGACATACTGACAAGCTCATAGATAGAAGCGTGCTACATGGCAGACCAATCTGAAGTCGGCTGGACATGCCAAGAGATCACTCATCACAGCCAATCTTAGCTAGCGGGAAGGTTGCCAGCTTTTTCTGTGGCTAAACCAACTAGGCTCGTAATTTAACTTATGCGTATTTACAGATAATAACAAACTTGTATGCTAAGGCAGATGAAAGTTCACATGTTCGAGAACCAAAAATGCACATTGTGATAAAAAAGGTTTACGTTCAAACAGCTCTCCTGTGAAGTAGTGACCCGCGACGTACGCCTAGTTTCCTGAAACGGGTCAGAGAGCACAGCATGGCACCCAGTAAGACCATTCCAGCATGGTATGACAAAAACCATTTTTTGCTATGAGACTTAAAATTGATCGCAGGTGCATTCTGTTTTCATTGATCATCCTTCAGATGTTAATACAACTTGATTGGAGTCCACCTATGGTAAATTCAACAGACTGGACATGATTTGGAAAGGCACACACATATAATGGTCCCACAGATGACAGTGCAAGTCAGAGCAAAAACCAAGCCATGAGGTAGAAGGAATTGTCCGTAGAGAACCAAGACAGGATCGTGTCGAGAAAAATCTGGGGAAGGTGACCAAAACATTGCCATTAACCTCTTCGGCCTAGGGGGCAGTGTTCGGAGGATAGGAGAGTCTGGCGTGCCCAAAGTAAAATGCCTGTTACCCAGGCCCAGAAACTAGGACATGCACATAATTAGTAGTATTGGATAGAAAACACATAAGTTTCTAAAACTGTTAAAATAATGTCTGAGTATAACAGAAGTGATTTGGCAGGGGTAAACATGAGGAAAATCCATCTGGAAAATGTGAATCTGTCATATCACTTTCAATTGGCATCCTATTCAAAGCAGGGTATTTTAGCTCCCAGATTGCAGTTCTTATGGCTTCCACTAGATGTCAACAGTGTTTAGAAAAGGTTTCAGGCTTTTATCTTGAATAACCAAGGAGTAAGAGATGTTCTTCCTGGGGTCGTGTGATGTGTACTGTTATGGATTTCTCGCGTAACAGTGAGCGTGCTCTTAGCTCTTTTTCTTTTCTTTTCTTTTCTATTCAACAGGCTATATTCCATCTGAAATATTATTGTTTATATTCATTTTAGGGTATCTAAGTATTGATTAGAAACGCTGTTTGACTTGTTACTACCAACTTTACGGGTACTTTTGGGATATTGTTTGTCTGCATGGATGAACGCCTTGGAGCAGGTGGATAACTGAACAAAACGCGCCAACCAAACGGAGGTTTATGGATATAAAAAAGGACTTTATCGAACAAAATGACCTTTTATTGTGTAGTTGGGACCCTTGGGATTGCCATCAGATGAAGATCTTCATAGGTAAGCAATTTATTTTATCGCTATATTCGAGTTGTGACACCTCTGCAGGTTATGTTATTATGCTAATTGAATGTGTGCGGGGCGCTGTCCTCAGACAATCAAATGTTCTGCTTTTGCCGTAAAGCCTTTTTGAAATCTGACAACGCTGTTAGATTAACAAGATTCTAATTAAATTAAAAATTAAAAGGTCAACCGTTTATGATTTTTCAACGCCGATACAGATTGGAGGACCAAATAAAAGCAGATACAAATTAAAATCGGCCATTTTTATATAGATTTGTAATAATGACAATTACAACAATACTGAATGAACACTTATTTTAACTTAATATAATATTACATAACTAAAAATCTATTTAGTCTCAAATAATGAAACATGTTCGATTTGGTTTAACCTCTTAGGGAGCGGCAGCAGAGCTGTCGGTTTTGGAGAGTCTGGCGTGCCCAAAGTAAAATACCTACCACTCAGGCCCAGAAAATAGGATATGCACATAATTAGTACTATTGGATAGGAAACACTCTGCAGTTTCTAAAACCATTAAAATAATGTCTGTGAGTATAACAGAACTGATATAGCAGGCGAAAACCCGAGGAAAATCCATCCGGATGTTTTTTTTTTTTTAGATTACCTTTTTCTCCAAGCTGCCTATGGGTTTTGCTGTCATCTAGGACTCAAACTGCAGTACCTATGGCTTCCACCGGATGTCAACAGTCTTTAGACAGGGTTTCATGACGTTAGGTTGAATTAGAAGCGAATAGAAGAATTTAGAAGTGGACCCAGGAAGTCAATAGAATGACAAGCGCTTTCACGGTCTCGCACGCTCTTTGGTTTTTTCCTTTCCTATTGTTCAGGTTATCATCCGGTTGAAATATTATAATAAATATACATAAAAGTGTACCTAAGGATACATTATAAATGTTTGATTTGTTTGGAGAAAGTTGATAGGTACAGTTTGAAAGCATACTCTTCACAGTTCAATGGGCGACTCGACAGTGGATTTTCTAAACATAACGCGCCAACCAAACTGAGATTTATGGATATAATAAATTTACTTTTTCTAACAAAATAACCATTTGATGTCTTCCTTGGACACTTGGGATGCCCTCAGCAGAAGTCCTCGAAAGGTAAGTGATTTATTTTAGCTCTTATATGGGTTTTGTGTGACCCGCGCTGGATATGAATTGATGCTAATGTGGAAAATATGTGAGGTGCTATCCTCAAACGTGGTGCTTTCACCGTAAAGGCTTTTTGAAATCTGACAACGCTATGATAGCTTTTGATGACTATGCAACACTTGTATATTGATGAATGTTTAATAATTCAACTTTTGGATTTTGAATTTGGCGCCTTACATTTCAACGGGTAGTGTCGGGAGTAGCGCCCCACTGCTCCCTAAGTAGTAATGGTTCTATAGTATTGGAGAAAAGCTGGAAAAAAACGGACCCCTAACGTACAGCACGCATAAAGCAACTCATTCTGTTGTACAGCCTCTCTCCACCAGGTGTAGCACTTCTCTCACCGTTTAAAAACAAGGGACACTGACAGGGTAAGGGGGATACCTAGTCATTTTTTGCGTCATCGCTGTAAGCCATCATAACTCTCAAAAGCCGCTGTTTACTTGTGAAGATCACTTTAGCACCGCCCTAAAAACCTAATTCAAATTCGAGACCTTCAAATAGGTATGTAATGACACATTACATAAGCTCTTTATAGTGTTATATTTACATTTTAGAGGCGATAAGGTGATAAGATGGTCAGATCAAGTGAAAAAAGCCCTTTCCCCACACGACATCTCTCCTTCTCACTATCACGCAATAGGTTTCGCTTCCCCACCAGCCATTTTTAAAAGACCCGACGGAGATCATTGCCTTCTTGAATCATGCAGAGATGGGCATCATGAAGGTCTCATCATTGATTTTGTTGGAAAGGGGAGAAATTGTGCTTTACAATGGTATTGACATTACAGTTGATCTGGAAGTATTACGTTTTTTGGGCGCTAAAATAAGGTCAATTGTACAGACCAGCGCAATGTACAAAAGTGAGTTAGTTCACGTTATACCTTTAAATACCATGCTGTGACAGAGGGGGAGGTGTGTTCCAAGGCACAAGCTGGCCCGAGTCATATCAGAGGGGGAAAACGGGCGAGAAATGGGACCAGTCCCACTCTAGATCCGAGAGGGGAGCCAGAGAAAGGAACCAGCCTCAGCTGTATGAGAGAGGCATGAATGAAAATCAGACCAGCCCCACTCTGCCCATCTGTGATGTTTTGGGGTGTGCCTGTCTGCATCTCTCTACCCTCTGCCTGCTTGCGGCTCAACTCACAGGGGAAACATTTTAACTGCTTAAGAAAGGAAATCCAAAACAGCCAGGCGTTACCAGGGTCCCACCGCAGTGCAGATGACACTCACAATGCGAAAGAAAAGAGGAATACATCCAACAGGCTTCAACATCAGCTCTGGGGGTTTGTTTAGGTTTTGGAGACCATAAGGGTAGGGCCTACTACACCATTTTATTCCTAGCCCTGCCCAGAGAAACACAAAGGAAAGAATCCTAGCACATGTGTGGAGATGGAGGGCGGGCAGGCTGGCAACGGTTTCTGTGGAAATGTGGAACACAGGTCGCTCAGCAACAGCTCCATCACACCCAAGCCAGACCCATTACAACCTCAACCTCCTCCAGCTACTCTTCCTGGTGTGTGAGAGCTGGAGCCCTGGCAGTTGGTCAACGAAATATTAATGAGGGAGAAACTAATGCATTAATGTTGTTATAATCAAATTAGCGGAGTTCATTTTATCAACGGCGAAGGCAAGCCTGTGCTCATACATGTATATAGCCTAGGTAGTGTAGTTATGTAAATGAGTTGTAAGATGAAAATAAAATGCTTTGATAAAGGTGAAGCATTACAAGAAAATAAAATTGTATTTTCTTCTCAGCTTGAGATTCTTAATAGGCAACTCCAACTTCCTTTGACCAAAAATAACTAAAGCAACAAATTTGCAATGACATAATTATTATTCTGAAAAAAGTGATTAACTCATAAGGAAAGGAAGGTCCTTCTTGTACCAATAAAATATCCTACCTTGGTTCTTGTTTTGACTTTTGACTTGACCTTTTGGCGCCGTTTCAGCTTCTTCTTGCTCAAAGTTTTCTTTCCCCTGAAACACATTGTGAAATAAATTAGCTAATTAACAGTAACAGTTGGGCCTATAGCCTATCACAGAAATGTCTAATCAATATGGTAACACATTTTACCGACCGGCTACATGACCTGGGGCCACCTACATCCAAAAATATATATAAAACTCAGCAAAAAAAGAAAATGTCCTCTCACTATCAACTGCATTTATTTTCAGCAAACTTTACATGTAACATTTGTATGAACTTAGAAGATTCAACAACAGACAAACTGAACAAGTTCTACAGACATGTGACTAACATAATTCGATTAACGTGTCCCCTGGGGGTCAAAATCAAAAGTAACAGTCAGTATCTGGTGTGGCCACCAGCTGCATTAAGTACCGCAGTGCATCTCCTCATGGACTGCACTAGATTTGCCAGTTCTTGCTGTGAGATGTTACCCCACTCTTCCACCAAGGCACCTGCAAGTTCCCAGACATTTCTGGGGGGGGGGGCCTAGCCCTCCGATCCAACAGATCCCAGACGTGCTCAATGGGATTGAAGATGCGGGCTATTCGCTGGCCATGGCAGAACACTGACATTCCTGTCTTGCAGGTAATCACGCACAGAACGAGCAGTATGGCTGGTGGCATTGTCATGCTGGAGGGTCATGTCAGGATGAGACTGCAGGAAGGGTACCACATGAGGGAGGAGGATATCTTCCCTGTAACGCACAGCGTTGAGATTGCCTGCAATGACAACAAGCTCAGTCCAATGACGCTGTGACACACCGCCCCAGACCATGAGGGACCCTCCACATCGATCCCGCTCCAGAGTGCAGGCCTCGGTGTAGCGCTCATTCGCGAATCCAACCATCACCCCTGGTGAGACAAAACCGCAACTCGTCAGTGAAGAGCACTTTTTGCCAGTCCTGTCTGGTCCAGCGACGGTGGGTTTGTGCCCATAGGTGACGTTGTTGCCGGTGAGGTCTGGTGAGGACCTGCCTTACAACAGGCCTACAAGCCCTCAGTCCAGCCTCTCTCAGCCTATTGCGGACAGTCTGAGAACTGATGGATTGTGCGTTCCTGGTGTAACTCGGGCAGTTGTTGTTGCCATCCTGTACCTGTCCCGCAGGTGTGATGTTCGGATGTACCGATCCTGTGCAGGTGTTGTTACACGTGGTCTGCCACTGCGAGGACGATCAGCTGTCAGGCCGGTCTTAGGAGTCTCCCAATTCTGCGACGCCTGATGGGTTTCACGGTCGCGGAAGACCCTGTCAAACTTAGCTATCATTATTTAATTAAGGAAAAAAAATACAGATACTAGACAGCACCTTCAGAAAGTATTCACACCCCTACATTTTGATGTGTTACAGCCTGAATTTAAAATGGACTACATTGAGATAATGTCAAAGTGGAATTATGTTTTTTTATATATATATAAAAATGAAAAGCTGAAATGTCTTGAGTCAACCCCTTTTATGGCAAGTGTAAATAAGTTCAGGAGTAGAAACGTTTATCAAGTTACATACTGAAAGAAATATATAAATTGCAACATATAAAGTGTAAGCATAGATTCATAACTGAAATTAAAAAAAATCCCAGAAATGTTCCATCAGCACAAAAACCATGTCAAATGTTGTGCACAAATTAGTTTACCTCCCTGGTAGTGAGCATTTCTCCTTATCCTTTTCAAGATAATCCATCCACCTGACAGGTTTGGCATATCAAGAAGCTGATTAAACAGCATGATCATTACACAGAATCACCTTGTGCCGGGGACAAAAGGCCACTAAAAATGTGCAGTTTCACAATGCCACAGATGTCTCAAGTTTTAAGGAAGCGTGCAGCTGGCATGCTGACTGCAGGAATGTCCACCAGAGCTGTTGCCAGAGAACTGAATGTTCATCAGGTTAGAAAAATGTGGTAATATGTCCAACCGGCTTCACAACAGCAGACCACGTGTAACCAAACTAGCCCAGGATCTCCCCATCCGGCTTCTTCACCTGCAGGATCGTTTGAGACCAGCCACCCGGACAGCTAATGAAACTGAGAAGTATTTGTCTGTAATAAAGCCCTTTTGTGGGGAAAAAGTTATTCTGATTGGTTGGGGCTGGCTCCCTAGTGGGTGGGCCTATGCCCTCCAAAGCCCATCTATGGCTGCGCCCCTGCCCAGTCATGTGAAATCCATAGGTAAGGGCCTAATGAATTTATTTCAATTGACTGATTTCCTTGCATAAACGAACTCCGTAAAATTGTTTAATGTTGTGTTTATACTTTTGTTCAGTATAATAATTTGCAGAGACTATATGCAATAGGTGTTTAACATGATTTTCAAATTACTACCTCATCTCTGTACTACAAACACATACAGATAATTGTAAGGTCCCTCAGTTCAGCAGTGAATTTCAAACACAGATACAACCACAAAGACCAGGGAGGTTTTCCAATGCCTATTGGTAGATGGGTAAAAAAAAAAAGCAGACATTGGAATATGCCTTTGAGCATGGTGAAGTTATTAATAACACTTTGGATGGTGTATCAATTCACCCAGCTGTAGGGAAGCCCCCGAAGTGACTTAACTATTTAGGGAGCGGCAGCCGAGGTGTTGGTTTTGGAGAGTCTGGCGTGCCCAAAGTAAAATACCTGCCACTCAGGCCCAGAAACTAGGATATGCACATAATTAGTACTATTGGATAGGAAACACTGAAGTTTCTAAAACCGTTAAAATAATGTATGTAAGCATAACAGAACTGATATAGCAGGCAAAAGCCAGAGGAAAATCCATCCAGATTTGCAGTTCTCTTTTTCTCCAAGCTGCCCATGGGATTTGCTGTTATCTAGGACTCAGACTGCAGTACCTATGGCTTCCACTGGATGTCAACAGTCTTTAGACAGGGTTTCATGACGTTAGGTTGAATTAGAAGAACTTAGTCGTGGACCACGGAACTCAATAGAATGACATGCGCGTTCACAGTCTCGCACACTCTGTTTTTTTTCCTATCCTATCATTCAGGCTATAATCCGGTTGAAATATTATAGTAAATATACATAAAAGGATACATTAAAAATGATGTTTGATTTGTTTGGACAAAGTTGATAGGTATAATTTGAACGCGTTCTCTTCACGGTTCAATGGGCGACTCGACGGTGGATTTTATTAACATAACGCACCAACCAAACAGAGATTTATGGATATAATAAATGACTTTTTCTAACAAAAGAACCATTGGATGTCTTCGTTGGACACTTGGGAAGCCCTCAGCAGAAGTTCTTCAAAAGGTAAGAGATTTATTTTTAGCTCTTATATGGGTTGTGTGACCCGCGCTGGTTATGAATTTATGCTAATGCATAAATATGTGGGGTGCTATCCTCAAACAATCAAATGTTGTGCTTTCGCCGTAAAGCCTTTTTGAAATCTGACAACGCTGTGATATTGCCAAGAAGCAGAGCTTATGATGACTATGCAACACTTGTATATTGATGAATGTTTAATAATTCAACTTTTGGATTTTGAATTTGGCGCCTTACATTTCACCGGGTAGTGTCGGGAGTGGCCCGCTAGCGCGCTGTTTATCCCTAAGAAATTAACTGTGTCGTCTTAGTAACTCCGCATTCCCTGTGTTGATCTTGCCAACCCCCATGGTCACACCTCTGAGAAGCAGAGCTTCTGTTGTGATAACATCCTGTAGGTCTGATATGTGATTGGAGGTTAACTTTACAGTAATGCCATCGGTCAACAACTCAGATTTTGAATCCAAACAACTGAGATGCTTATGAAAGGGTATTAGATTCGTTGTTCTTTCGCCTATGTTCCTTACTTGGTGGTGAGATACCTACACTTTCTTTTCTCTCTCCCATGAGCTACTGGGCATGGCACAACCCATGGTTTCTTTGTACCTCTCTGATCATGCCTTGTAATACTGGTCAATGCTTTGTAACTTAAGCTTAATACAATCATACATTGTACAAAAAAAATCTTTTTTTAAACGCTTGTTATTAGAATACCAATCTCATGACCATTTCTTGATCTCAGTCAGCTAAATGCATAATACTTGACTGCACATGGTTTATCAATAGTCTCTTGCATATTGATATTTATCTTATGGAGTAAGATAAATTCCGAGTTGCATGTGGAGGTAGTTAAAATATATACAGAGCATTCAGATAGTAGTCAGACCCCTTGACTTTTTCCACAGTTACGTTAAAGACTTATTCTAAAATTGATAAAAATCATTTTCTTCCATCAATCTACACACAATACCCAATAATGACAAAGCAAAAACAGATTTGTAGACATTTTTGCAAATGTATAAAAAACAAATATCTGAAATATCACATTCACTTAAGTATTCAGACCTTTCAGTACTTTGTTGAAGCACCTTTGACAGCGATTACAGCCTCGAGTCTTCTTGGGCATGACGTTACAAGCATGGCACACCTATATTTAGGGAGTTTCTCCCATTCTTCTCTGCAGATCCTCTCAAGCTGTCAGGTTGGATGGAGAGCGTCGCAGCACAGCTATTTTCAGGTCTTTCCAGAAATGTTCAATAGGGTTCAAGTACGGGCCACTCAAGGATATTCAGAGATTTGTCCAGAAGCCAGTCCTCCGTTGTCTTGGCTGCGTGCTTAGGGTTGTTGTCCTGTTGGAAGGTGAACCTTCACCCCAGCCTGAAAATCTGCGCCAGTGTGCTCAGGACTTAATCAAGGATCTCTGTACTTTGCGTCAATCATGACTAGCCTCCCAGTCCATGCCGCTGAAAAACAACCCCAGAGCATGCTGCCACCACCACGCTTTACCATAGGGATAGTGCCAGGTTTCCTCCAGACCTGACACTTGGTATTCAGGCCAGAGAGAATCTTGATTCTCATGGTGTGAGTCCTTTAGGTGCCTTTTGGCAAACTCCAAGCGGGCTGTCATGTGCTTTTTTACTGAGGAGTGGCTACCGTCTGGCCATTCTACCATAACGGCCTGATTGACGGAGTGCTGCACAGATGGTTGTCGTCCTGGAAGGGTCAGCTCTGGAGCTGTCAGAATAACCATTGGGTTCTTGGTCACCTCCTTGACCAAGGCCCTTCTCCCTCAATTGCTCAGTTTGGCCGGGCGGCAAGCTCTAGGAAGAGTCTTGGTTCCAAACTTCTTCCATTTAAGAATGATGGGAGTCCACTGTGTTCTTGGGGACCTTCAATGCTGTAGAAATGTTTTGGTACCATTCCCCAGATCTGTGGCTTGGTTTTTGCTCTGACATGCACTGTCAAGTGTGGAACCTTGAAACCTGTTTTTGCTTTATCATTATGGGGTTGTGTGTAGATTATTGAGGAAAAACAATTTAATCTATTTTAGAATAAGGCTTTTATTGTAACAAAATGTGGAAAAAGTAAAGGGGTCTGAATACCTTCCGAATGCACTGTATAATCCCAGATAAGGCCACCATTTTATCTCTGAGAAAAAAAAGCACTGGCTACGTTTGCGAGAGTCATGCCTAGACAGGACACAGCTTTTGTCAAATTGATGTCAAAGGTCGATTTTCTTTCCATTGTAGCTAACCCTTTTCCTAACATTAACCTAATTATCCTAAACTGCTATGGTAATTCTCCTAACCAGCTGCGTAAATTCTGTGTAAATTCTCGAAACCTACCATTAAGTGTCAATTTTGACAAAACCATTTCTACAGCCTTGTGAATTTGGGCCCACACACCATATAATTAGGAATTACAAAAATAGAATGGGCATGAATATTCTTATGATGGGACAAAGGTCAGACATTTGGGTCAGGGAGTTTGTCAACCATGGTTTGCCAATGCTGTAATAAGCTTTTGTGTACAATAACACATTTTGAGAACTGATCTGCACTGTATGTTTGTTAGCTAGCCAACCAGACAGTTTTAGAGGAATGATTCCATACATTCTTTTTTTATTAAAAAAGGTGCTATTTACAGAAATCGCTCCGCCAGTTCCTGGTTGCTAAAATTCTAATAGTTTGCCTAATTTTAGTTCATGTGACAAAACAATCATCTAAACCACTGTGAAATATATTTTCAATAACCAAAAACAGTTGTTTAAAGCTGGTGTACAAAACCCAAAGTAAGGGCTCCGCAAAACCCTCTAATAAACAGCCATACACCAGCTGAATCTGTGGATGATAAGACTTAGACAAGTTGTGAAACTGTATCATATAATAGCACTCACAGCTTTCCAAGAAAACAAAAATGTATGGTCTGTTTACACATATTTTAGAGGCTAGTTATACAGAACATTTGTATAAACTGTATTTATAATTACATGACAATATCTTTGGTTGACAGTTCTACTATGCATTTTCTGAGATGGCGCTTCACTTTAATTTTCCTGCATAAGTAAAAGCAGGATTACGCCCCTACTGCCACTCAATCCAATTGAACTGGTTTGGATTTCTCCCTGACCAACATGGCTGCAAACTTAAACCCATTGTCGAACTTGAGTGTTTACGACATGGCCCCACTAGTAACTAAACAGGATCTATACCACACACATTGTTCGATCCAAGCTAGCTAGCTACTTGGCGACGTGAGATGTAAATAAAAAAAGCAAGCCACTACTGACATAGTTTTTGTTTACCTGCCGAATGTATAGACTAGCTAGCTACCTACACATAGTCCCCAGCGTGCATTGACCAGTGGAAGAGTCAAGTCCTGACGTAAGCTGGCAAGCCTGTGTACTGCAGTGCGTAAAAACAACCACCAAAAACGCAACTAGACGGGATAGCTAACGCTAGCTGGCTATGGTAATAACGGGCTAGCTAATTAGGTTAGCTAGCTAACTACTCCTTACTAGGTAGTTAGCTAGTAAGTTAGCGATTTAACCTAGAAACATAATTAACGAGTATCTGCATGTGAGTAAATCAGCCTATTAAAAAGGAACCTACCCGTCCCCCACAGTAAAATGATTATGACTGGACACTAACGTTAACGCTGGCAGCTATCGTGTGCCCAGTTAGCTGCTAAACTGCTACGTGTTGGATCGCTAGCCTAGCTGTCAAAGCTAGCCACCTTGCTAGCAAACTAGCTAGAGACGTTAGCCTGGCTAACTGGATATTAGCCGATTAAACATAACTCCGTGATTGAAGATGGATTTTCCATCGTAAATCGTTGAGTTTAGTAGGCGGCTAAGTGGATGTGAGCATGCAGTCGAACATGATGGGTTATGTGACAAACCCTGCAGGTAGTTAGGCTAATTTGCAAGCTAGCTACAAGGCTAACCAGCTTTGTCAGACATTTGTAATTTTCACAATTTCACCCAACCTACCTTCCTTGGTTTATCCCTTGCTCTTTGTCATTGATAGCCGTGGTATAAATCCTCCTGTATCTTTCCGCCAAAGCTCGCCCAGAGAGTAGAAGCTGGTAGCGAGTTCGGCAATCCGCCTGGGTTCCCGGTGTTTGACACGAACCCATCCCCGAGCCGCTGGAGGAGAAATCGCAATCCCCAAGTCCAGGAATGACCCTGATGCCTAGCCTCATCGAAGGCGATGTGGATGGCAGAATCCCTCCACCGGCTGCAGCAGCCGCACACATCATCGTTTTGGAGAACAATGCATATATTACATTCAAAAATTTATCAACTAGATATATAATTGCAAACTATCTATCTCAAATGTCATGTTAAAAGCCTACATCTCACGTCATTTGGCCATCCTGTAATGCAAAACAGCAGAATTGTTACATCCCAGTGTGTATCTTCAAAACGGAAAAAATGTAGCCCGCGCGATGCAACTGGGAAATATGCTTTTCTAATTTCAGAGCGTCTACTCTCTCTCTTTCTGTCCCGGAATTCCGAATTTCAAACCATATCGTCTTTTAATTTGGGATTAAAGCAAAGCATCTCAAAGAAAATGTGTCATGTCGCCTTTTGTTCTAGTTTGTTCCTTGTGTATTTCTCCCCCCCCGATTTGGCAGCAGCAGCAGCGTCAGTTGAGCTGCCATTTTAGCTTCATCACCCTTCCCTGTTCGTCGTTTCTCTGTCAAGCATGCTGGGATACATCACTCTGGAGTTGGAGTAGTAATGCTCTTATTCTAGGAGACTGACACTGCATATTGGAGTAGAAATCTTCCTATTTACAATTCCACAGAAATCATTAACAGGGTTTTGTAAGAGGAAATAATTCCCGCTTTTATAAATATGTAGCTAGTTTTTATTTTGAAAACAAGGACTTCCATTCAAGGACAATGCAATGTCTAATATATACGAAGCAAGTTAGGCCTAAATGGTCTGCTTTTGAATATATTCATGTTTTTTATTTATTTCTGGTTTGGCCTTCATTTTAAGGAGATGGTCAGTAACCATGGCAACCGTATCAAATGGGAAATAATTGGCTACTTATCTAAAGGCCTGAGATACATTTAATCTCTGGGGGGAGAACACTTAAAAAGCATGGTACTTTTCCACGAAGAAACATTTATGGGACTTGCTTTAACTCTTTACAAGTATCCTTGTGGTAGTGGAAGAAGTATCAAATGTTTTACTTATGCCAAGCAGTTAAATATAGTCAAAGTTAAATTGAGCAAAATTATTTGTCTAATCACTCTGATAGACCACACTATCAACCTAATTACTTTGGATTGTGGGGCAGTTAGATCTCACATTTCATCACCAATGTCTACACTCAGACTAGCCTAATAAACCTTTATACACTTTCCTACTATAATACCACAGTATATGCAGTACAGAAGACAAGGAGGCATTGTTGAAGTACAGCAGTGGAAGGTCCTCAGAGGTGGAAGGGGAGGACCATCCTCCTGAATGAAATGACATACAAATAAAATAGTGAAACACTAAAAAGTTATCCTTTTTAGATAAAACTATACTAAATATATGAATATGTCGACCAAATAATTGATTAAAACACACTGTTTTACAAAGAAGGTCAATAGTAACTTCAACAGCACTCTCTGGGGTAGCACCATGGTGTAGCCGGAGGACAGCTAGCTTCTGTCCTCCTCTGGGTACATTGACTTCAATACAAAACCTAGGAGGCTCGTAGACCTCACCCCCTTCCATAGACCTACATGGTAATTATGACCACTTCCGGAGGACATCCTCCAACCAATCAAAGCTTTTTCAGTATGAACTGACATGTTGTCCATCCAATCATAGGATGACGATCAGAGAATTAACCGGGGCTGCGGTCCAAACACTTAAAAGACACACCCTTATCCACTTACCCTTGCCTTATTCCCTTGGGGGAATCCCCGTCGCCATCTTGGAGGGTGGTCCAAATGATTAGCCAAGCAAGAGAAGTTTGAAACGTAAGCCCCTCAGCCATCGTTTTTAGTCAGCTTTGCGGGTGTACAATTATGTTCACTCCAGGGCCTGAAACTCCCCATAATTCAATTCGCGACGATTGTAAATCCGCTAAGAAAAGTCAGCGAAAACATAAAAACAACATCAATGGAGAAGTCAACATACAAATTCAAGTAAAAACAAATGCAAATTAGTTAGACATTATGCTACTACGTAAAAAGTAAATAGGTTTTTGTTTGGTTATCTTTTGGAAATTGTAGAAGTAAAACATTTTCCTTCTTCAGAAGTGTTAGTTAGCTAATTAATTTGCTAGCTATCATACAGTAGGCATATATACAGTGAGGGAAAAAAGTATTTGATCCCATGCTGATTTTGTACGTTTGCCGACTGACAAAGAAATTATCAGTCTATAATTTTAATGGTAGGTTTATTTGAACAGTAAGAGACAGAATAACAACAAAAAAATCCAGAAAAAACGCATGTGAAAAATGTTATAAATTGATTTGCATTTTAATGAGGGAAATAAGTATTTGACCCCCTCTCAATCAGAAAGATTTCTGGCTCCCAGGTGTCTTTTATACAGGTAACGAGCTGAGATTAGGAGCACACTCTTAAAGGGAGTGCTCCTAATCTCAGTTTGTTACCTGTATAAAAGACACCTGTCCACAGAAGCAATCAATCAATCAGATTCCAAATTCTCCACCATGGCCAAGACCAAAGAGCTCTCCAAGGATGTCAGGGACAAGATTGTAGACCTACACAAGGCTGGAATGGGCTACAAGACCATCGCCAAGCAGCTTGGTGAGAAGGTGACAACAGTTGGTGCGATTATTCGCAAATGGAAGAAACACAAAATAACTTTCAATCTCCCTCGGCCTGGGGCTCCATGCAAGATCTCACCTCGTGGAGTTGCAATGATCATGAGAACGGGGAGGAATCAGCCCAGAACTATACGGGAGGATCTTGTCAATGATCTCAAGGCAGCTGGGACCATAGTCACCAAGAAAACAATTGGTAACATACTACGCCGTGAAGGACTGAAATCCTGCAGCGCCCTCAAGGTCCCCTGCTCAAGAAAGCACATATACATGCCCGTCTGAAGTTTGCCAATGAACATTGAATGATTCAGAGGACAACTGGGTGAAAGTGTTGTGGTCAGATGAGACCAAAATGAAGCTCTTTGGCATCAACTCAACTCGCCATGTTTGGAGGAGGAGGAATGCTGCCTATGACCCTAAGAACACCATCCCCACCTTCAAACATGGAGGTGGAAACATTATGCTTTGGGGGTGTTTTTCTGCTAAGGGGACAGGACAACTTCACCGCATCAAAGGGACAATGGACGAGGCCATGTACCGTCACATCTTGGGTGAGAACCTCCTTCCCTCAGCCAGGGCATTGAAAATGGGTTGTGGATGGGTATTCCAGCATGACAATGACCCAAAACACACAGCCAAGGCAACAAAGGAGTGACTCAAGAAGAAGCACATTAAGGTCCTGGAATGGCCTAGCCAGTCTCCAGACCTTAATCCCATAGAAAATCTGTGGAGGGAGCTGAAGGTTCGAGTTGCCAAACGTCAGCCTCAAAACCTTAATGACTTGGAGAAGATCTGCAAAGAGGAGTGGGACAAAATCCCTCCTGAGATGTGTGCAAACCTGGTGGCCAACTACAAGAAACGTCTGACCTCTGTGATTGCCAACAAGGGTTTTGCCATCAAGTACTAAGTCATGTTTTGCAGAGGGGTCAAATACTTATTTCCCTCATTAAAATGCAAATCAATTTATAACATTTTTCACGTGCATTTTTCTGATTTTTTTTGTTGTTATTCTGTCTCTCACTGTTCAAATAAACCTACTGTTAAAATTATAGTCTGATCATTTCTTTTTCAGTGGGCAAACGTACAAAATCAGCAGGGGACAAATACTTTTTTCCCTCACTGTATATATATTTTTTAAATAATTAGACATGCACTCATAATTGACGGTAGCGCATATAAAGCACCCACAAGCTACCGGTGGCTGAAAACACAATCATCACGGGATGAACGAGTGACGAATTTCCAGCCAAGGGTGGTCCATTTAAAAATCATTCCTTCCTCCCTTGCCCCTTGCCCTGCAAGTGTATACTTGTCAGACGTCATGATACGAGAGAAACTCGTTGTCCAAACCTACCATAGCGCAGCTATAATGGAATGTATCTGCTATTTGTATATACAACTAAGTTCCCTCCTGTTTCCTGATTAAGAGGTGATGACTACTTCTCTCCACTACAATTTTCAACTTTCTCCTGACATGAAACCACGTCTCATGTGACCTCTCATCCACTGGTACATTCACAAGGCCGCAGAGCCAGACGGATTACCAGGACGTGTACTCCGAGCATGTGCTGACCAACTGGCAAGTGTCTTCACTGACATTTTCAACCTGTCCCTGACTGAGTCTGTAATGCCTACATGTTTCAAGCAGACCACCATAGTCCCTGTGCCCAAGAACACTAAGGTAACCTGCCTAAATGACTACCGGCCCGTAGCACTCATGTCTGTAGCCATGAAGTGCTTTGAAAGGCTGGCCATGGCTCACATCAACACCATTATCCCTGAAACCCCCCTAGACCCACTCCAATTTGCATACCACCCCAACAGATCCACAGATGATGCAATTGCACTCCACACTGCCTTTTCCAACCTGGACAAAAGGAACACCTACGTGAGAATACAGCCAGTGGTGTGAAGAGGGTTAAACCAAGGCCTTGTACCTTTTAAAGGGTTAATAAATGATGTTATGATAAACTGTAAGGTCTCCTCTTCAGGAGACCTCTGTGTGTGTGTTAAAACCTGTTTTTGAGTGTTGTGACCTTCAGACACTATCAGAAGGCATCTACGTTCAGACTCCTCCTGTCTGGATCCCACCGTGGTTATCTAGTTTTCTGAGAACACAAGGCTGCCACAGACCTGATGAAACCAGCCACCTGTCAGAAGATGCTTACACTCGTTCACCTTGTCATGACTCTATACTTGTGATGAAAGGTCAAGTTTTGGTCAAACCCACTTCTGAGTTTTTACTTGCTGATAAGATGATTCCTGCTGTCAGGGGGAGGTTAGATTTATTAAAATGTTGTTGTCAGGGAAACTCACGCAAGGAGGACTGGGAGAGGCTATATGAGTTACAGGATGTCTTAGACATTTTGCAGAACTTGGGGAGAACTATCATATACTGTTATACTGTACTCTGTACCAACTTCTGTCTACAATTGTATTACTAAAGGAGTATTTTAATACTTAAACAAAGAGTCTGTGTTTCCTTTCCATTACTAATGTATGTTTGATAATTTATAGACTTATTTCAGAGGCTGACGAAAAACAACGCCGGCAGTGGAGAGGTACTCGGGACAGTCTTCTGGTCTGACTTAGGAAGTCTGCACACCACCCACTGCTCCCGGGTATTTTACTTGTTAATGTCCAATCTCTCAATAATAAAGTTGATGAGCTCAAGGCGAGAGTTGCTTTTCAGAGAGACACCAGGGATTGTAACATTCTCTGCTTCACGGAAACATGTCTCTCTCTCTATATTTTTTATTTTATTTATTTCACCTTTATTTAACCAGGTAGGCAAGTTGAGAACAAGTTCTCATTTACAACTGCGACCTGGCCAAGATAATGCAAAGCAGTTCAACACATACAACAACACATAGTTACACATTGGAGTAAACAAACACACAGTCAATAATACAGTAGAAAAAAAACTAATCTATATACAATGTGTGCAAGGACCGTAAGGAACGTAAGGCAATAAATAGGCCATGGTGGCGAAGTAATTACAGTATAGCAATTTAACACTGGAATGGTAAATGGCCGGTAGATGAATGTGCAAAGTAAAAATACTGGGATGCAAAGGAGCAAGATAAATAAATGAAAACAGTAGGGGATGAGATAGTTGGTTGGGCTATGTACAGGTGCAGTGATCTGTGAGCTGCTCTGATAAGAGATGTGTCTCCAGTTTCAATGATTTTTGTAGTTCGTTCCAGTCATTGGCAGCAGAGAACTGGAAGGAAAGGCGGCCAAAGGAGGAATTGGCTTTGGGGGTGACCAGTGAGATATACCTGCTGGAGCGTGTGCTACGGGTGGGTGCTGCTATGGTTACCAGCGAGCTGAGATAAGGCGGGGCTTTACCTAGCAGGGACTTGTAGATGACCTGGAGCCAGTGGGTTTGGCAACGAGTATGAAGCGAGGGCCAGCCAACGAGAGCGTACAGGTCGCAGTGGTGGGTAGTATATGGGGCTTTGGTGACAAAACGGATGGCACTGTGATAGACTGCATCCAGTTTGCTGAGTACAGTATTGGAAGCTGTTTTGTAGATGACATCGTCGAAGTCGAGGATCGGTAGGATAGTCAGTTTTACTAGTGCAAGTTTGGCAGCATGAGTGAAGGAGGTTTTGTTGTGAAATAGAAAGCCGATTCTAGATTTAATTTTGGATTGGAGATGTTTAATGTGAGTCTGGAAGGAGAGTTTACAGTCTAGCCAGACACCTAGGTATTTGTAGTTGTCCACGTATTCTAGGTCAGAGTCGTCCAGGGTAGTGATGCTAGTCGGGCGGGCGGGTGCAGGCAGCGAACGGTTGAAAAGCATGCATTTGGTTTTACTAGCGTTTAAGAGCAGTTGTAGGCCACGGTAGGAGTGTTGTATGGCATTGAAGCTCGTTTGGAGGTTAGTTAATTAACACAGTGTCCAAAGAAGGGCCAGAAGTATACAAAATGGTGTCGTCTGCATAGAGGTGGATCAGAGAATCACCGGCAGCAAGAGCAATATCATTGATGCATACAGAGAAGAGAGTCAGCCCAAGAATTGAAACCTGTGGTTCAATTTAACCGATTTAACACACTGAACTCTGTCTGCAAAGTAGTTGGTGAACCAGGCGAGGCAATCATTAGAGAAACCTGTTGAGTCTGCCGATAAGGATGTGGTGATTGACAGAGTCGAAAGCCTTGGCCAGGTCAATGAATACGGCTGCACAGTAATGTCTCTTATCGATGGTGGTTATGATATCGTTTAGTACCTTGAGCGTGGCTGAGGTGCATCAGTGACCAGCTCGGAAACCGGATTGCACAGCGGAGAAGGTACGGTGGGATTCGAAAAGGTGAATGATCTGTTTATTAACTAGGCTTTCGAAGACTTTAGAGAGGCAGGGCAGGATGGATAAAGGTCTATAGCAATTTGGGTCTAGGGTGTCACCCCCTTTGAAGAGGGGGATGACCGCGGCAGCTTTCCAATCTTTTGGGATCTCAGGCGACATTAAAGAGAGGTTGAGCAGACTGGTAATAGGAGTTGCAACAATGGCGGCAGATAGTTTTAAAAAGAGAGGGTCCAGATCATCTAGTCCAGCTGATTTGTATGGGTCCAGATTTTGCAGCTCTTTCAGAACAACTGCTATCTGGATTTGGGTGAAGGAGAAGATGGGGAGGCTTGGACAAGTAGCTGCTGGGGGCGGAGCTGGTGGCCGGGGTTGGGGTAGCCAGGAGGAAAGCATGGCCAGCCGTAGAGAAATGCTTGTTGAAATTTTAGATTATCATTGATTTATCGGTGGTGACCGTGTTACCTAGCCTCAGTGCAGTGGGCAGCTGGGAGGAGGTGCTATTGTTCTCCATGGACTTGACAGTATCCCAAAACCTTTTGGAGTTAAAGCTACAGGATGCAAATTTCTGCTTGAAAAAGCTAGCCTTTTCTTTCCTGACTGACTGTGTGTATTGGTTCCTGACTTCCCTGAATAGTTGCATATCGCGGGGACTATTCGATGCAATAGCATTCCGCCACAGGATGTTCTTGTGCTGGTCAAGGGCAGTCAGGTGTGGAGTGAACCAAGGGCTGTATCTGTTCTTAGTTCTACATCTTTTGAAAGGGGCATGCTTATTTAAGATGGTGAGGAAGTTGCTTTTAAAGAACGACCAGGCATCCTCAACTGACGGAATGAGGTCAATATACTAAGTACAATGCGCCGACAGGAACAAACATCTCTCTGGGAAGCAGAAGGGTGGAGGTATATGTTTTATGATTAACAACTTATGATGTAACTGTGACAACATACAGGTACTCAAATCCTTCTGTTCACCCAACCTAGAATATCTCACAATCAAATGCTGACCGTACTATTTTCGTCAATAATAGCCACAGTGTTCTATAACCCCCCTCAAGCCGATACCATGATGGCCCTCAAAAAACTTCACTGGACTTTATGCAAACTGAAAACCACATATCCTGAGGGTGCATTTATTGTAGCTGGGGATTTTAACAAAGCAAATTTGAGGAAAAGGCTCTCGAAATTCTATCAACAAATTGATTGTTGTACTCGCGCTGCTAAAACTCTCGACCATTGTTATACTACCTTCCAGAATGCATATAAGGCCCTCCCCCGCCCTCCATTCGTCAAATCGTACCACGATTCCATCTTGCTCCTTCCCCCTATAGGTAGAAACTAAAACAGGAAGGAGTATTCAACGCTGGTCTGACCAATCGGAATCTACACTTCAAGATTGTTTTGATCACGTGGATATGTTCAGAGTAGCTTCAGAAAATAAAAGCTCCTTTGCTGTTGTTCTGGGATTGATTTGCACTTTTCGCACCAAAGTACGTTCATCTCTAGGAGACAGAACGTGTCTCCTTCCTGAGCGGTATGGCGGCTGCGTGGTCCCATTGTGTTTATACTTGCGTACTCTTGTTTGTACAGATGAACGTGGTACCTTTAGGTGTTTGGAAATTGCTCCCAAGGATGAACCATACTTGTGGAGGTCTGCAATTTATTTTCTGAGGTCTTGGCTGATTTCTTTTGATTTTCCCATGATGTCAAGCAAAGAGGCACTGAGTTTGAAGGTAGGACTTGAAATACATCCGCAGGTACACCTCCAATTGACTCAAATGATGTCAATTAGCCTATCAGAAGCTTCTAAAGCCATGACATCATTTTCTGGAATTTTCCAAGCTGTTTAATGGCACAGTCAACTTAGTGTATATAAACTTCTGACCCACTGGAATTGGGATACAGTGAATTATAAGTGAAATAATCTGTCTGTAAACTATTGTTGGAAAAATTACTTATGCCAAAACTATAGTTTGTTAACAAGAAATGTGTGGAGTGGTTGAAAAGCGAGTTTTAATGACTCCAACCTAAGTCTATGTAAACTTCCGACTTCAACCATATACTTATAGGCATTTCTATGTGCAACATTAAAGGCACAAATGCAGACATTTTATATCAATATTAAACAATTTCTGGGTAACAATTAAGTACCTAACTGCAATAGATTTCCATTCAAATGGGAGAAAATAGCTTTTTTAGCTAAAAAACATTTCTCAAGCAAGGATTTTGCTATGACTGACTTGAAGGGGAGAACTGAAAACTATCTGTTATTGGCAGAGATGTTTGGAACCCTCTTTCTTGTTGGTGTATTAACTAATTTTCCACATGGTGATGTCACCATGGAAAGACAAAACATCCGTCTATCTATGCAAACCTGCTGATTGGAAGGTCCTGTGTAGATTGTATTTTCAAGCAGCAACTATCAGGAAATAACATTATTCAAATGTTTTACACAGCTGTTGTACAAAAACACAGGAGAAGCTGAATTCTGACTGCACTGGGCCTTCAAGGACAGCACACCTCCCTCCTCATCACACTAAGAAACATAAGATGAGAGGCCTGTTAAATAATGAACATGTAATTTGGGAATTGAAACCAGGTGTGTAAAACAAAGACAAAACAAATGGAACATGAAAAATGGATTGGCGATGGCTAGAAGGCCGGTGACGTCGACCGCTGAAAACTGCCCGAACAAGGAGAGCGACCGACTTCGGTGGAAGTCGTGACAGTACCCCCCCTTGACGCGCGGCTCCAGCAGCGTGTCGACAACGACCTCGGGGACTTCCTGGATGACAAGGCACAGGGCGATCCGGATAGAGACGGTGGAACTCCTGCAGCATCGAAGGGTCCAACACATCCTCCACCGGCACCCAGCATCTCTCCTCCGGAACGTACCCCTCCCACTCCACAAGGTACTGAAGGCCCCCCTTCTGACCACTCGAGTCCATGATGGCTCGAACAGCATACGCCGGGGCTCCCTCGATGTCCAGAGGGGGCGGAGGAACCTCCCGCACATCAGACTCCTGGAGTGGACCAGCCACCACCGGCCTGAGGACAGACACATGGAACGAGGGGTTAATGCGGTAATCTGGGGGGAGCTGTAATCTGTAACAAACCTCGTTCAGTCTCGTCAGAACTTTGAATGGCCCCAAAACCGCGAGCCCATCTTCCGGCAGGGCAGGCGGAGGGGCAGGTTTCAGGTCAAGAGCCAGACCCTGTCCCCCGGTGTGAACACCGGGGCCTCACTGCGGTGACGGTTGGCGCTCGCCTACTGCCACTTTACGGCCCGTTGCAGGTGCACATGGGCGGCGTCCCAGGTCTCCTCAGAGCGCTTAAACCATTCGTCCACCGCAGGAGCCTCGATCTGGCTCTGATGCCAAGGTGCCAGAACCGGCTGATAACCCAGTACGCACTGGAAGGGAGAGAGGTTAGTGGAGGAGTGGCGGAGTGAGTTTTGGGCCATCTCTGCCCAGGGGATGAACGTCGCCCACTCCCCCGGCCGGTCCTGGTAATATGACCGCAGAGACCTACCCACATCTTGGTTTACTCTCTCGGGGTGAAAATCTGAGGTAAGGCTGACCGAGACCCCCAGACGTTCCATGAACGCCCTCCAAACCCAGGACGTGAACTAGGGACCCCTGATGAGAGACTATGTCCTCAGGCACCCCGTAGTGCCGGAAGACGTGTGCAAACAGGGCCTCCACAGTCTGTAGGGCCGTAGGGAGACTGGGGAAAGGAAGGAGACGGCAGGACTTAGAAAACCGATCCACAACGACCAGGATCGTGGTGTTACCCTGTGAGGGAAGAAGAGCAGTCAGGAAGTCCACAGACAGGTGCAATCACGGCCGCTGTGGAACGGGTAGGGGTTGTAACTTCCCTCTGGGCAGGTGTCTAGGAGCCTTGCACTGGGCGCACACCGAGCAGGAGGAAACATAAACCCTTAGCTAACCCTTAACGTTCTTAGCTAAAGTGGGCCACCAGTACTTCCCAATAAGACTGTTCCGACCGATGCCAGGATGACCAGAGGAGGGTGACGTGTGGGCCCAATAGATCAACCCGGTCGCGGACAGCAGACAGAACTTACAGACGCCCAGCTGGACACTGAGAGGGAGTGGGCTCTGTACGTAACGCCCGCTCAATGTCCACGTCCAGCTCCCACACTACCGGTGCCACCAGGCAAGAGGCCGGGAGTATGGGAGTGTGATCCATGGACCGCTCCTCTGTGTCATACATCCGGGACAGTGCGTCTGCCTTAGCATTCTGGGAACCTGGTCGGTAGGAAAGGGTGAAAACAAAACAGGTAAAGAGCATGGCCCACCTTGCGTGACGAGGGTTCAGTCTCGTCGCTGCCCGGATGTACTCCAGATTGCGGTGGTCAGTCCAGATGAGGAAAAGGGTGTTTCGCCCCCCCCTCAAGCCAATGTCTCCACGCCTTCAGAGCCTTGACGACAGCCAACATCTCCCGGTCCCCCCACATCATAGTTTTGCTCCGCCGGGCTGAGCTTCTTCGAAAAGAAGGCACAGGGGCGGAGCTTCGGAGGCGTACCCGAGCTCTGAGAGAGCACGGCTCCTATCCCAGCCTCGGACGCGTCCACCTCCACTATAAACACCAAAGAAGGATCCGGATGAGCCAGCACGGGAGCCGAGGTAAACAGAGCCTTCAGGTGACCAAAAGCCCTGTCCGACCCCAGCCGACCACTGGAGTCGCACCGGTCCCCCCTTCAGCAGTGAGGTAATTGGAGCCGCTACCTGACCAGGGTTTAATAATGAACATGTAATTTGGGAATTGAAACCAGGTGTGTAAAACAAAGACAAAACAAATGGAACATGAAAAATGGATTGCCGATGGCTAGAAGGCCGGTGACGTCGACCGCCGAAAACCGCCCGAACAAGGAGAGGGACCGTGACACATAAGAAGAAATGTAATGACATTTCGAATTACTTTATTAAGAAATAGCAACTTTTCGTAAGTTTCTTATCAAGTAAAAACTTCTGGAAAATAAATGTACTTTCGTGGAAATGTCTTCTTAAGAAGGTTTTGTGAATTTGGACCCAGGTGCCACAAATCAGCAGTTGGCTGCACATCAAACTGAACTCAGTGTGAGGATTTATCAGCTGGATTTAACAAAGAGATAATTCCTCAGTTAAATTGTCTTGATAAAAGGTAAGCTACCAGCATTGGTGTACCTGTGTACTATTTCTATCCTTGACCTTTTCCTAATTTTGTTAAATTACAGCCTTATTCTAAAACTGATTAAGTTGTTTTTTCCCCCCCTTAAACTACACACAATACCCCATAATGACAAAGCAAAAACTGTTTTTTAGACATTTTTGAACAATTATTTAAAAAAAAGATATCTGAAAAATGACATTTACATAAGAATTCAGACCCTTTACTCAGTACTTTGTTGAAGCACCTTTGGCAGCGATTACAGCTTCGAGTCTTCTTGGGCATGACGCTACAAGCTTGGTACACCTGTATTTGGGGAGTTTCTCCCATTCTTCTCTGCAGATCCTCTCAAGCTCTGTTAGGTTGCATGGGGAGCATTGCTGCTCAGATATTTTCAGGTCTCTCCTGAGATGTTCGATCAGGTTCAAGTCCGGGCTCTGGCTAGGCCTCTCAAGGACATTCAGAGACTTGTCCTGAAGCCAGTCCTGCGTTGTCTTGGCTGTGTGCTTATGGTCATTGTCCTGTTGAAAGGTGAACCTCCGCCCCAGTCTGAGGTCCTGAATGCTTTGGAGCATGTTTTCATTAAGGATCTCTCTGTACTTTTCTCCGTTCATCTTTGTGTCGATCCTGAATAGTCTCCCAGTGCCTGCCGATGAAAAACAAACCCACAGCATGATGCTACCACCACCACGCTTCACCTTTGGGATGGTGCCAGGTTTCCTCCAGATGTGACACTTGGCATTCAGGACAAAGAGTTCAGTTTCATCAGACCAGAGAATCTTGTTTCTCATGGTCTGAGAGTTTTTAGGTGCCTTTTGGCAAACTCCAAGCAGGCTGTCATGTTATTTTTATGGAGGAATGGCTTCCGTCTGGCCACTCTCCCATAAAGGCCTGATTGATGGAGTGCTGCAGAGATGGTTGTCTTTCTGGAAGTTTCTCCCATCTCCACAGAGGAACTCTAGAGCTCATTGGGTTCTTTGTCACCACCCTGACCAAGGCCCTACCAAGGCCCTTCTACCCCGATTGCTCAGTTTGGCTGGGCGGACAGCTCTAGGAAGAGTCTTGGTAGTTCAAAACTTAATCCATTTAAAAATTATGGAGGCCACTGTGTTCTTGGGGACCTTCAGTGCTGCAGAAATGTTTTGGTACTCTTCCCCAGATCTGTGCCTCGACACAATCCTGTCTCGGAGCTCTACTGGCAATTCCTTCAACCTCAATGCTTGGTTTTTGCTCTGACAAGCACTGTCAACTGTGGGACCTTATATAGACAGGTGTGTGCCTTTCCAAATCATGTCCAATCAATTGAATTTACCACAGGTGGACTCCAATCAAGTTGTAGAAACATCTCAAACATTTATCAATGGAAACAGGATGCACCTGAGCTCAATTTTGAGTCTCATATCAAAGGGTCTGAATACTTATGTAAATAAGGTATTTCATTTTTTTTGCAAAAATGTCAAAAAAACTTTATCATTATTGGGTATTGTGTGTAGATTGCTGAAGAAATAGTTTTATTTAATACATTTTAGAATAAGGCTGTAACGTAACAAAATGTGGAAAAAGTCAAGGGGTCTGAATACTTCCCGAAGCCACCGTACTTAAGTTCCGTGACCAATAGCTGGTCTGTAGACCTGTGTATACGGCTACACATTTTGAGGAACACCTACATGCCTACAGCATCCAAAACACAAGGAAGTGGGTTGCCTTCAAGCCAGGGGATGAAGCAAATTATTACCCACTAGATGACAATGATGACCAGTTCATCACTCTACACCACAGGCCAATAGGAAAATGTTAGGTTTTCAAAAATTTGCTCATATATGATATTCAGCAATTCATAAGAACATTGTGATTTGCATATATTAATATGTGTGTATTATTTCGATATAGAGAATGACATAGATGAGGCAAAGTTAAAGATTTTGACAGAGGATGGCTGATCGTCTAACCCTTTGTTAAAGACCCAAGCACATTTCCTGAAGTGCTTGTAGGAATTAAAATCCTCTACATCTAATGACAATAGGTAATATACTGTACGTGAATTTTTAAAAATATTCTCTGTCTGTTCAGCACTGATTTACAAAACTGAATCTCATTGATCATGTCATTGTTTTTTCTAGCAATCTACAAGCACCTGACCAGGAAGCAGAGCAAGGAGTGGGGCCTGCCCCTTTTGGGTGCATTCCTCTTCCTCAACAGCCTTAGCGATGCACTTCAGGCAAAAGACTCTGACCTTTTGGCTCCTCAAAGAACCAAATTGAAAACAACACTCATTCAGACCCTGTGTGACACACAGCAGCAAAACTATGTAATTCAACTGTATTATTCTTATAGACTTCATTTTGTAGGTTTTATTGGAAAAAGTGCATACTATTATGTAGCCTACCATACATAATATGCAATTGTGTACAGGTTTCACTAATTATATATCTTCCCCCAACGTATCCTAGCAGCAAACAATACACAGAGGTTATTTTCCTGTTTGTCACCAGATATCCCTTCATGAAGGAAAACATAGGATCTGGTTATGTAGGTAAAGAGAAATACAGTATGTATGTTTCATAATGTACAAAAACTGAATTAATTTCAGATGCACTAAGTTAACTATTCTTTGGTTATAGGACTCTTTGCATCAGTCTTTGAAAAATAAATGTAAGAAGGAGAGGCGCCCACTGATCCATGACGAGAAGGTGCAAGAAATGAGGGCCAAGTTTGCTGTGACAGGGTTTGTCAGGAAGCGCCGCATGTCACATCTGCCGACTGAGCCGAGCTGGCTTTTACATACTGTATACTTAGGCCAGCTGTAAGTAATATGAGTAATACAGTGTCACCATCTAGGATATTTCCTTGTGTTAAAATGTAATTTGAAGAAATTATACATACACCTATTAATTATAAATATATAAGTAAATATATAAAAAAATAAATGAATGACAAATAAATGCCTACTGATCATCATAAGCCAAAATAGGAAGTCTCATTCCATTGTTTGTTTTTATACAAATTTGTATTTCTAAAAACAAAACAATGTATAGCTTCAAAATCTGTTTGAAACACATACTTCCAGCGTCATGGACCATCTGTCCTTGCATCCATAAGTGTTTATGCATTTGAAAGTGGTTACATTTCCCCAGCCCCATGTCCCTTGACTTAGTGCCTAACCTTGGTGGTGTGCTGTCATTTTCACTGTGCTGACATACACACTTGCTTGTATCATTTTGTTGAATGCATTATAGGCCGAAGAGGACATAGACTGTGGGGAGGATGAGAGGAGCATCCAGGCTCATCTTCAAAAAATCTCCACAGGGATGGCTAAGGTGTGATCAGATGTGAAACTTTTACAGGAGGAAATTAACAGGACGATATTTTACAGGAGAAAGTTCATGGTGGATGCCCAGACTACTGAAATCCTGGAAAAGTTTCCAGCACTTCAGCTTCCAAAATTGGTTAGTATCTTTTAAGCATTGTTTCAATGTGTTTAATTGTACTTTTTTTGTCCTGGGTACCAGTCTCTTTAGCTTAAATTGCAGTCTTTGTAGGAGTGGCTAGCACTTTGTATCAGTCACCCTTTCCCCCCCTCCTCTCAGCATCTGTGGGAGATGAAGCAAGTCTACCAGATCGATACCAATTGCAACATCCTAACAGAGCTGGCACCAATGGCAGCTAATATCCTTCAGCGGGCACCAAAAGGGGGACATGAAGTAACGCTGCCAAAGGGCAATTGATAACTGTCTGGAGGAACTATTTTTTTTAAAATAAACTGATGATAATGTATGTTCTTACAATCTGTTTGTTTGTTTTTGTTGACATGAGGACAATTATTATCTTTCATCAGGACTCATTCTTGCTGCAGCCATCCTCCAGTTGCCTTCATTTTTTTTAAGGATGACCTGTTCTGCGTGGAAAAGGTATTCATAGAATTAGAATGATCATCCCATCATTCTAGTGTGATGATCTAAATAATTATACATCTCTGTGTGTATTACCACATGAAGTTTTACTTTGATTTTATTTTGTGATATATACAGTAACACCACTGGTGACTATGTTGTTTGTGCTGTTTCTCAGGAGCCAAACGTGCCTACGCCTGTCAAGTCCTTGCAGAGGGCCAAGGAGGGCAACCCACTGCTGCCTGAAAGGGTGCCTGTCCAGGACAACACCATGGACATACCTAATGCCATGAGTACCATTATTTAATTTTATTTCGTTTTTGGAATTACATTTTCAAAGGAGCTGTCAAAAACCCTTATTTTTTGGGAGAGATTTGTTTTTGGTAATAAAGACCTCAGCACCATCCCAATATCAGTGAAGAGGCTATATAACTCTGTGGGTCACAGATAGAATCTTGCTTATAATCAAATCAAATCAAATTGTATTTGTCACATACACATGGTTAGCAGATGTTAATGCGAGTGTAGCGAAATGCTTGTGCTTCTAGTTCCAACCATGCAGTAGTATCTAACAAGTAATCTAACAATTTCACAACAACTACCATATACACACAAGTGTAAAGGAATGAATACGAGTATGTACATATAAATATATGGATGAGCGATGGCTGACCGGCATAGACAAGATGCAGTAGATGGTATAGAGTACAGTATATACATATGAGATGAGTAATGTCGGATATGTAAACATTATATAAAGCATTGTTTAAAGTGGCCTGTGATACATTTGTTACATCAAATTTTCTATTATTTAAAGTGGATAGAGATTTGAGTCAGTACGTTGGCAGCAGTCACTCAATGTTAGTGATGGCTGTTTAACAGTCTGATGGCCTTGAGATAGAAGCTGTTTTTCAGTCTCTCAGTCCCAGCTTTGATGCACCTGTACTGACCTCGCCTTCTGGATGATAGCGGGGTGAACAGGCATTGGCTCGGGTGGTTGTTGTCCTTGATGATCTTTTTGGCCTTCCTGTGACATCGGGTGGTGTAGGTGTCCTGGAGGGTAGGTAGTTTGCCCCCGGTGATGCATTGTGCAGACCTCACTACCCTCTGGAGAGCCTTACGGTTGTGGGCGGAGCAGTTGTCGTACCAGGCGGTGATACAGCCTGACAGGATGCTCTCGATTGTGCATCTGTTGAAGTTTGTGAGTGGTGTTTTTGGTGACAAGCCGAATTTCTTCAGCCTCCTGAGGTTGAAGAGGCGCTGTTGCGCCTTCTTCACCACGCTGTCTGTGTGGGTGGACCATTTCAGTTTGTCCGTGATGTGTACACCGAGGAACTTAAAACTTTCCACCTTCTCCACTACTGTCCCGTCAATGTGGATAGGGGGGTGCTCCCTCTGCTGTTTCCTGAAGTCCACGATCATCTCATTTGTTTTGTTGACGTTGAGTGAGAGGTTATTTTCCTGACACCACACTCCGAGGGCCCTCACCTCCTCCCTGTAGGCCACCTCGTCGTTGTTGGTAATCAAGCCTACCACTGTAGTGTCGTCTGCAAACTTGATGATTGAGTTGGAGGCGTGCTTGGCCACGCAGTCATGGTGAACAGGGAGTACAGGAGAGGGCTGAGAACGCACCCTTGTGGGGCCCCAGTGTTGAGGATCAGCGGAGTGGAGATGTTGTTTCCTACCCTCACCACCTGGGACCGGCCCGTCAGGAAGTCCAGGACCCAGTTGCACAGGGCTGGGTCGAGACCCAGGGTCTCGAGCTTAATGACGAGCTTGGAGGGAACTATGGTGTTAAATGCTGAGCTGTAGTCGATGAACAGCATTCTTACATAAGTATTCCTCTTGTCCAGATGGGTAAGGGCAGTATGCAGTGTGATTGCGATTGCGTCGTCTGTGGACCTATTGGGACGGTAAGCAAATTGGAGTGGGTCCAGGGTGTCTGGTAGGATGGAGGTGATGATCCTTGACTAGTCTCTCAAAGCACTTCATGTTGACTGAAGTGAGTGCTACGGGGCGATAGTCATTTAGCTCAGTCACCTTAGCTTTCTTGGGAACAGGAACAATGGTGGCCCTCTTGAAGCATGTGGGAACAGCAGACTGGGATAGGGACTGATTGAATATGTCCGTAAACACACCAGCCAGCTGGTCTGCGCATGCTCTGAGGACACGGCCAGGGATGCCATATGGGCCGACAGCCTTGCGAGGGTTAACACATTTAAATGTTTTACTCATGTTGGCTGCGGTGAAGGAGAGGGAGGAGAGCCCGCAGGTTTTGGTAGCGGGCTTTGTCCGTGGCACTGTATTGTTCTCAAAGCAAGCAAAGAAGTTGTTTAGTTTGTCTGGGAACAAGACATTGTGGTCCTCGATGAGGCTGGTTTTCTTTTTGTAGTCCGTGATTGACTGTAGACCCTGCCACATACCTCTCGTGTCTGAGCCTTTGAGTTGTGACTCTACTTTGTCTCTATGCTGACTCGTAGCTTGTTTGATTGCCTTGCGGAGGGAATAGCTACACTGTTTGTATTCAGTCATGTTTCCGGTCGCCTTACCCTGGTTAAAAGCTGTGGTTCGTGCTTTCAGTTTTGCGCGAACGCTGCCATCAATCCACGGTTTCTGGTTGGGGAAGGTTTTAACAGTTCCTATGCGTACAACATCACCGATGCACTTGCTGATAAACTCGCTCACCGAATCAGCTTATACATCAATGTTGTTGTTTGAGGCTATTCGGAACATATCCCAGTCCACGTGCTCGAAGCAATCTTGAAGCGTGGAATCATATTGGTTGGACCAGCATTGAACAGACCTGAGCACGGGCGTTTGCTGTTTTAGTTTCTGTCTGTAGGCTGGGAGCAACAAAATGGAGTCATGGTCAGATTTGCCGAAAGGAGGGTGGAGAATGGCTTTGTATGCGTCGCGGAAGTTAGAATAACAATGATCCAGGATTTTGCCAGCCCGGGTCGCACATTTGATAAGCTGATAAAATTTAGGGAGCCTTGTTTTCAGATTTACCTTGTTAAAATCCCCAGCCAAAATAACTGCAGTCTCAGGATATGTGGTTTACAGTTTAATAGAGTCCAATTTCTTTTAGTGACGTCGATGTGTCAGCTTGAGGTGGGATATATGAGATTAAAATCGAAGAGAATTCTCTTGGTAGATAATGCGGTCAGCATTTGATTGTAAGGAATTCTAGGTCAGGTGAACATAAGGACTTCAGTTCCTGTGTGTTGTTATGATCACACCATGTTTCGCTAATCATAAGGCATACATCCCCGCCCTTCGTCTTACCAGATAGATGTTTGTTTCTGTCGGCGCAATGCATGAAGAAACCTGGTGGCTGTACCGTCTCTGATAGCGTGTCCTGAGTGTGCCATGTTTCCGTGAAGCAAAGAACGGTGTAATTGCTGATGTCTCTCTGGAAGGCAACCCTTGCTCAGATTTCGTCTACCTTGTTGTCCAGAGACTGGACATTGGCAAGTAGTATACTCGGGAGCAGTGCGCGATGTGCCCGTCTACGGAGCCTGACCAGAACACCGCCTCGTCTGCCCCTTCTCTTGCGCCGCCGTTGTTTTGGGTCGGGTGGGATCCGGTCTATTGCCCAGGTTGGTGGACCAAACAGAGGATCCGCTTCGGGAAAGTCGTAATTCTGGTCGTAATGTTGGTAAATTGACGTTGCTCTTATATCCAATAGTTCCCCCCGCCTGTATGTAATAAAACGTAAGATTTCCCGGGGTAACAATGTAAGAAATAATACATAAAAAAACAAAATACTGCATAGCTGCCTAAGAACGCGAAGCGAGGCTGCCATCTCTGTCGGCACCGGAAAAAAACATACAATACAACATTGCTGCCTGGGAGACAGCAACCCCCTTAATTTTGAAGTATTTGTTTTTATTAATGCATATTTTAATGTCCACATTTTTTCTAAATTATTTGTATGATTACATTTTATTTATGGTTTAAGTAATGTGGGGGAAAATTAAAGTTCAGTTAGTATGGGTTTTGAAACTGTCCCCAAAAAGGTCATGTACATTTATTTGTGCTTGTAAAATATGTAAATAAATTAAATAATCTTGACAAAAACGATGGTTGTTGGTTTAAGTAATAAACAACTAGAAAATATATTTATTTATTAGTCCACTGTTTGTTTATACAGTCCCCAAAAAGTGTGCATGTCAACAACCAACTAGCATTTTCAAAAAGCAATGTATGTACATGCTTGCTATAACTTGATATTAATGTTTCTATGAAGAACATGTCACAGAAGGTTCTAGGAAGAACCCTTCAAAGATAAAAGGCTTCTAGAAAGAACCTGTCACAGAGAGTTCTAGGAAGAACCCTTCAAATATAAAAGTGTTCTAGGAAGAACCAAAACCAAAACCAAGATGGCGCAGCAGTCAGACGTCTTTTGTCCTCGTCTTGTCGTGTCCCGTGTATAACTTTTTATATATTTTTTCTAAAAAATAATGCAAATTGTCCGGGTAGCCATTTGATTACCTGTTCAGGAGTCTTATGGCTTGGGAGTAAAAACTGTTGAGAAGCTTTTTTGTCCCAGACTTGGCACTCCGGTACCACTTGCCATGCGGTAGTAGAGAGAACAGTCTATGACTGGGGTGGCTGGGGTTTGACAATTTTTAGGGCCTTCCTCTGGCACCGCCTGGTGTAGAGGTCCTGGATGGCAGGCAGCTTAGCCCCAGTGATGTACTGGGCCGTACGCACTACCCTCTGTAGTGCCTTGCGGTCAGAGGCGGAGCAATTGCCGTACCAGGCAGTGATGCAACCAGTCAGGATGCTCTCGATGTTGCAGCTGTAGAACCTTTTGAGGATCTCAGGACCCATGCCAAATCTTTTTAGTCTCCTGAGGTGGAATAGGCTTTGTCGTGCCCTCTTCACGACTGTCTTGGTGTGTTTGGACCATTCTAGCTTGTTGTTGATGTGGACACCAAGGAACTTGAACCTCTCAAATAGGTCCATTGGACAATTTCTTGGGCCACTATACCTATTTTGCCAATTGGACTGGTCCCCTTTACCACACGGAATCCCACTAATCCATCACGACTGGTCTACCGACGGAAACGCACGAGGAGGATATAAACAGACTTCCTCCGTCTTCTTCTAGCTTGCTACCCCCGGCTAGCTGTCTGAAAAGCCGTGTCCCCAACCAGCCTCACTACTCACTGGACCCTTATGCTCACTCGGCTAAGCATGCCTCTCCTCAATGTCAATATGCCTTGTCCATTGCTGTTCTGGTTAGTGTTTATTGTCTTATTTCACGGTAGAGCCTCTAGCCCTGCTCAATATACCTTATCCAACCCTTCAGTTCCACCACCCACACTTGCGATGACATCACCTGGTTTAAATGCTGTTTCTAGAGACAATATCTCTCTCATCATCACTCAATGCCTAGGTTTACCTCCACTGTATTCACATCCCACCATACCTTTGTCTGTACATTATGCCTTGAATCTATTTTATCACCCCCAGAAACCTGCTCCTTTTACTCTCTGTTCCAGACGACCAGTCCTTATAGCCTTTAGCCGTACCCTTATCCTACTCCTCCTTTGTTCCTCTGGTGATATAGAGATTATTCCAGGCCCTGCAGTACCTAGCTCCACTCCTATTCCCCAGGCGCTATCATTTGTTGACTTCTGTAATCGTAAAAGCCTTGGTTTCATGCATGTTAACATTAGAAGCATACTCCCTAAGTTTGTTTTATGCACTGCTTTAGCACACTTTGCCAACCCGGATGTCCTAGACAAGTCTGAATCCTGGCTTAGGAAGACCACCAAAAACCCTGAAATCTCCATCCCTAACTACAACATTTTCAGACAAGATAAAACGGCCAATGGGAGCGGTGTTGCAATCTACTGCAGAGTTCTGTCTTACTATCCAGGTCTGTACCCAAACAATTTGAACTTATACATTTAAAAATCCATCTTTCTAGAAACAAGTCTCTCATTGTTGCCGCTTGCTATAGACCACCCTCTGCCCCCAGCTGTGCTCTGGACACCATATGTGAACTGATTGCCCACATCTATCTTCAGAGCTTGTGCTGCTAGGTGACCTAAACTGGGACATGCTTAACACCCCGGCCATCCTACAATCTAAGCTTGATGCCCTCAACCCCACACAAATTATCAATGAATCTACCAGGTACAACCCCAAAGCCGTAAACACGGGCACCCTCATAGATATCATCCTAACCAACTTGCCCTCCAAATACACTTCTGCTGTTTTCAACCAAGATCTCAGCGATCACTGGCTCATTGCCTGCATCTATAATGGTTCTGCGGTCAAACGCTCCCTTAAACACTTCAGCAAGCAGGCCTTTCTAATCGACCTGGCCCGGGTATCCTGGAAGGATATTGACCTCATCCCGTCAGTAGAGGATGCCTGGTTATTCTTTAAAAGTGCCTTCCTCACCATTAGCATACGCATGCCCTATTCAAGGAATTTTGAACCAGGAACAGATATAGTTCTTGGTTCTCTCCAGACCTGACTGCCCTTGACCAGCATTAAAACATCCTGTGGCGATCTGCATTAGCATTGAACAGTCCCCGGGATATGCAACCTTTCAGGGAAGTTAGGAACCAATATCCACAGGCAGTTAGGAAAGCCAAGGCTAGCTTTTTCAAGCAGAAATTTGCTTCCTGTAACACAAACTCAAAAAGTTCTGGGACACTGTAAAGTCCATGGAGAATAAGAGCACCTTCTCCCAGCTGCCCACTGCACTGAGGATAGGAAACTCTGTCACCACCGATAAATCCACTATAATTGAGAATTTCAATAAGCATTTTTCTACGGCTGGCCATGCTTTCCACCTGGCTACCCCTACCCGGTCAACAGCCCTGCACCCCCCCACAACTCGCCCAAGCCTCCCCCATTTCTCCTTCTCCCAAATCCAGTTAGCTGATGTTCTGAAAGAGCTGCAAAATCTGGACCCCTACAAATCAGCTGGGCTAGACAATCTGAACCCTTTCTTTCAAAAATTATCTGCCGAAATTGTTGCAACCCCTATTACTTGCCTGTTCAACCTCTCTTTCGTGTCATCTGAGATTCCCAAAGACTGGAAAGCAGCTGCGGTCATCCCCCTCTTCAAAGGGGGAGACACTCTTGACCCAAACTGCTACAGACCTATATCTATCCTACCCTGTCTTTCTAAGGTCTTCTAAAGCCAAGTTAACAAACAGATTACCGACCATTTAAAATCCCACCGTACCTTCTCAGCTTTGCAATCTGGTTTCAGAGCTGGTCATGGGTGCACCTCAGCCACGCTCAAGGTCCTAAACGATATCATAACCGCCATCGATAAGAGACATTACTGTGCAGCCGTATTCATTGACCTGTCCAAGGCTTTCGACTCTGTCAATCACCACATCCTTAACGGCAGACTCAACAGCCTTGGTTTCTCAAATGATTGCCTCGCCTGGCTCACCAACTACTTCTCCGATAGAGTTCAGTGTGTCAAATCGGAGGGCTTGTTGTCCGGGCCTCTGGCAGTCTCTATGGGGGTGCCACAGGGTTCAATTCTTGGGCCGACTCTCTTCTCTGTATACGTCAATGATGTCACTCTTGCTGCTGGTGAGTCTCTGATCCACCTCTACGCAGACAACACCATTCTGTATACTTCTGGCCGCTGGTCACCATTGCAGCACCCACCCATAGCATGCGCTCCAGCAGGTATATCTCACTGGTCACCCCCAAAGCCAATTCCTCCTTTGGCCCGCCTTTCCTTCCAGTTCTCTGCTGCCAATGACTGGAACGAACTACAAAAATCACTGAAACTGGAGACACTTATCTCCCTCACTAACTTTAAGCACCAGCTGTCAGAGCAGCTCACAGATCACTGCACCTGTACATAGCCCATCTGTAAATAGCCCAACCAACTACCTCATCTCCTACCGTATTTATTTATTTATCTTGCTCCTTTGCACCCCAGTATTTCTATTTTGCACATTCATCTACTGCACATCTACCATTCCAGTGTTTAATTGCTATATTGTAATTACCTCGCCAATATGGCCTATTTATTGCCTTATGTTCCTTATCTTACCTCATTTGCACACATTGTATATAGATTTGTTTTTCTACTGTATTACTGTATGTTTGTTTACTCTATGTGTAACCCTGTGTTGTTGTATGTGTCGAACTGCTTTGCTTTATCTTGGCCAGGTCGCAGTTGTAAATGAGAACTTGTTCTCAACTTGCCTACCTGGTTAAATAAAGGTGAAATAAAAAAAAAAACACCATAGGGTTATAGGAAGAACCATACAGATAAAAGGATTCTAGGGATAACCCGTCACAGAGTGCTATAGGAAGAACCCTTCACAGATAAAAGGGTTCTAGGAAGAACCTGATATAGCGAGTTCTAGGTAGAACCATTTGGAGGGTTCTATGAAGAACCTTTAGAGGATAAAAGGGTTATCGGTAGAACCCTTCACAGATGGTGCTAGGAAGAACCCTTTGTAGAGGATTCTATGAAGAACCCTACATAGAGGGTTCAAGGTGGAACCCCCTGTAAATGGTTCTACCTACAGTAGCACCAAAAGGGTTCTACATGGTTCTACATAGCACCTTTTTTATAAGAGTGCAGGAGGCCACAGCTGCTCAGTCAAGAGTTTCAAAATCAGGAGCTGGACCGGGATAAGATGACAGCCAATTACCATCAACACTTCCAGGAGCTGGGCTCTATATGGCTATGTCCTCTATGGTTGGATTGGCTGCTTTATTGAGTTGTCAGTGGAGTCACTATGAGTCGTGTGTCCCCATGATCCAATTTGCTTCCGTTTTGCTCCTGGAGTTGGTGTGCAGGTTTTATTCCATCCCAGTACTAATCCAGTGCCATAATATTCAAGTTAGATTTGCAAAGGAAGGGAATAGCACTGGTCATGTCCATAGATTTCAGAAATGCCTCAGCCTGGAGTTTGGCAACCCTAATCAAAGTGATTTTAATGATAGCCACTATCTTTATTCTAACATGTATGGATTACCCTCAAATGGTGGTGAAGGTTTTTATTCAAGCCCAGTACTACTTCAGATCCATAATATCAAAGTGTTCATATTGATATTCACTATCTTTATTCATAACATGGATGGATTACACTCAAAGGGTGGTGTGATATGGTATGGTGTATCGGTGATCATGTTAATAAAAAGTTGTGACATTAAAAGGTCACACTGCATTAGGTGGTCATGGTTATACTGTCAGAGGTGTTCATAGCTGTTAGCTGATGCAGGCTGTGCTTTTTCCAAGGGAATTTCACACTTAGCTCTTTCTCATAACGGCTAGAAAGGTTATCTCTTACTAGTTGTCAGACTATGGCAGAGCTCTTTATTGTCATACAAGGCTTTGGACTATGTAAACTCCTCAACAGTCTGTTTTTCATTGGAAAAGAAATGAGTCACCTGAGTGACTATGTATCGTTGAGGAATTATGTGGTGCGCTACCGTATGCTACAGTACCTATGATTAGTGTTTTCATTTTTACGATGGCACCATCTAGTGTAATTTATGCACTTTTGTGAAACATATTCTGAGAAACCTTAATTAAGAATCTGACTTTTTTCACAGAATAATTAAAGTCAACTTAATTTTCATTTGCAGGGCAATAGGATAGTATAATGGAAGTTATGATTGTACAAAGTTGTAGTGACTGAAATGAGAAAGCACTGAGTTATGGTTGTTTGTCCATTGAAGTTATGTAACTGTCCTTTGTTGAATAGGTGGCACATTTTTCATTACTTTTTTTTGTAGACTTTCAATTGGGAGCTTTTACTCTGAGTTACTCTGAATAGAAGTTGCCTAAGGACACATGTCTAAGAACAACTTACCCTCCACAAAATCCTAACCTCAATTATTAGGGGGAGAACACAAACTGACTTTATATCAGTGTCTAGGCCTAGGGACAACTGCATAATACTCAGTCAAAGTTCGCCCTGTGCCTCTCCAATGACACTCAGAGGTTTACAATTAGTGTAGTGTGCATTCCTTTGGCTTCGTCCATGGTTAAGCTATGTGAGGTTGCACTAATCCCTTACCCTGCTCTGTCACAACTTCCCATGCTATGCACTTTTCTTCATACCTTCCTACAAAAGGCACTTGAGGCACTCCCAGCAACCAAGCTAACAATGAGTGATGTGCAGTCTGACTCTGATTTTCAGCTAAATGTGTCTTTCCCATGGGTGTATGAAAAACCACACCTAACCTAACAACCCTCATTCCTGTCTGATTGTATGATAGCTCTGAGTTATCTTTTAACTTATATGTTTCCTGACACATTTTGTGTTTCGTGGAATTAATTTGATAGAGGTATTGGTATTTATGGTGTGACATGGGAGCTGACATATATCCAAATATATACACTACCGTTCAAAAGTTTGGGGTCACTTAGAAATGCCCTTGTTTTTTTAAAGAAAATCTTATTTTTTGTCAATTAAAACAACATCAAATTGATCAGAAATACAGTGTAGACATTGTTAATGTTGTAAATAACTATTGTAGCTGGAAACGGCTGATATTTAATGGAATATCTACATAGGCGTACAGAGGCCCATTATCAGCAACCATCACTCCTGTGTTCCAATGGAACGGTGTGTTAGCTAATCCAAGTTTATAATTTTAAAAGGCTAATTGATCATTAGAAAACAATTTTGCAATTATGTTAGCACAGCTGAAAACTGTTGTGCTGATTACAGAAGGCTCCCGAGTGGTCCAGGGGTCTAAGACACTGCATCCCAGTGCAAGCGGCGTCACTGCAGTACCTGGTTTAAATCCAGGCTGCATCAGTCTATTCTTGCTCTGAACTGGCAGCTTCATTAAATAGTACCTGCAAAACACCAGTCTCAACGCCAACATTGAAGAGGCGACTCTGTCATGCTGACCTTCTAGGCAGAGTTCCAGTGTCTGTGTTCTTTTGCCCATCTTAATCTTTTCTTTTTATTGGCCAGTCTGAGATATGGCTTTTTCTTTGCAACTCTGCCTAGAAGTCCAGCAAAAATAAAAAATTAAACCGCCTGAGTCAATACTTGTTAGAATCATCTTTGGGTAGCGATTACAGATGTGAGTCTTTCTGGGTAAGTCTCTAAGAGCTGGCCCACCTGGATTGCACAATATTAGCAAATATTCTTCAAAACATTCTTCAAGCACTGTCAAGTTGGTTGTTGATCATTGCCAGACAGCCATTTTCATGACATTTTCAAATCAAAACTGTAACTAGGCCACTCAGGAATATTCAATATCGTCTTGTTAAGCAACTCTAGTGTATATTTGGCCTTGTGTTTTAGGTTATTGTCCCTGGTGAAAGGTGAATTTGTCTTCCAGTGTGTGTTGGAAAGCAGACTGAACCAGGTTTTCCACTTATATTTTTCCTGTGCTTAGCTCTATTACATTTATGACAAGCATGCTTCGGCGCCGACAGAGATGGCAGCCTCGCTTCACGTTCTCAGGAAACCATGCAGTATTTTGTTTTTTTATGTATTACTTCTTACATTATTACCCGGGAAATATTAAGTTTTATTACATACAACCGGGAGGAACTATTGGATATAAGAGCAACGTCAACTTACCAACATTACGACCAGGAATACGACTTTCCCAAAGAGGATTCTCGGTTTGCTAACCCAAACACAACAATAGACTGGATAGTACCCGGCGACTCAAAACAACGGCGCGCCGAGAAGAGGGAAGCGCGCCGGTCTTTTGGTCAAGCTACGTCGACGGCGCATCGTGCACCTCTCCCGAGTATTTTAATCGCCAATGTACAGTCTCTTGACAACAAAGTAGACGAAATCCGATCGAGGGTTGCCTTTCAGAGAGACATCCGAGACTGCAACGTTCTTTGCTTCACGGAAACATGGCTCACTCAGGACACGCGTTATCGGAGTCGGTACAGCCACCTGGTTTCTCCACGCATCGCGCCGACAGAAACAAACTTCTATCTGGTAAGAAGAAGGGTGGGGTGTGTGTCTTATGATTAACGAGGCGTGGTGTGATCATAACAACATACAGGAACTCAAGTCCTTTGTTCACCTGACATAGAATTCATTACAATCAAATGCAGACCGCATTATCTACCAAGAGAATTCTCCTCGATTATAATCACAGCCGTGTACATCCCCCCTCAAGCTGATACATCGACGGCACTGAAAGAAATTCATCGGACTGGAAACCACATATCCTGAGGCTGCATTTATTGTGGCTGGGGATTTTAATAAGGCTAATTTAAGAACAAGGCTCCCGAAATTTTACCAGCATATCGAATGTGCCACCCGGGCTGGTAAAATCCTGGACCACTGTTATTCCAACTTCCGTGACGCATACAAGGCTATTCTCCGCCCTCCTTTCGCAAGTCTGACCATGACTCCATTTTGTTGCTCCCAGCCTACAAACAGAAACTAAAACAGGAAACGCCCGTTCTCAGGTCTGTTCAACGCTGGTCCGACCAATCTGATTCCATGCTGCAAGATTGCTTCGAGCACGTGGACTGGGATATGTTCCGGATAGCATCTGACAACAACATTGATGTATACGCTGATTCGGTGAGCGAGTTTATTAGCAAGTGCATTGGTGATGTTGTACCCATAGCAAATATTAAAACCTTCCCCAACCAGAAACCGTGGATTGATGGCAGCATTCGCGCAAAACTGGAAAGCGCGAACCACTGCTTTTAACCAGGGTAAGGCTACCGGAAACATGACTGAATACAAACAGTGTAGCTATTCCCTCCGCAAGGCAATCAAACAAGCTAAGCGTCAATATAGAGACAAAGTAGAGTCACAATTCAACGGCTCAGACACAAGAGGAATGTGGCAGGGTCTACAGTCAATCACGGACTACAAAAAGAAAACCAGCCCGTCGCGGACCATGACGTCCTGCTCCCAGACCAACTAAACAACTTCTTTGCTCGCTTTGAGGACAATGCAGTGCCACCGACACGGCCCACTACCAAAACCTGCGGGCTCACCTTCACCGCAGCCAATGTGAGAAAAACATTTAAATGTGTTAACCCTCGCAAGGCTGCCGGCCCAGATGGCATCCCTGGCGTGTCCTCAGAGCATGCGCAGACCAGCTGGCTGGTGTGTTCACGGACATATTCAATCAGTCCCTATCCCAGTCTGCTGTTCCCACATGCTTCAAGAGGGCCACCATTGTTCCTGTTCCCAAGAAAGCTAAGGTGACTGAGCTAAATGACTATCGCCCGTAGCACTCACTTCTGTCATCATGAAGTGCTTTGAGAGATTAGTCAAGGATCATATCACCTCCATCCTGCCAGACACCCTGGACCCACTCCAATTTGCTTACCGTCCCAATAGGTCCACAGGCAGCGCAATCGCAATCACACTGCATACTGCCCTTACCCATCTGGACAAGAGGAATACTTATGTAAGAATGCTGTTCATCGACTACAGCTCAGCATTTAACACCATAGTTCCCTCCAAGCTCGTCATTAAGCTCGAGACCCTGGGTCTCGACCCAGCCCTGTGCAACTGGGTCCTGGACTTCCTGACGGGCCGGTCCCAGGTGGTGAGGGTAGGAAACAACATCTCCACTCCGCTGATCCTCAACACTGGGGCCCCACAAGGGTGCGTTCTCAGCCCTCTCCTGTACTCCCTGTTTACCCATGACTGCGTGGCCAAGCACGCATCCAACTCAATCATCAAGTTTGCTGACGACACTACAGTGGTAGGCTTGATTACCAACAACGACGAGGCGGCCTACAGAGAGGAGGTGAGGGCCCTCGGAGTGTGGTGTCAGGAAAATAACCTCTCACTCAATGTCAGCAAAACAAAGGAGATGATCGTGGACTTCAGGAAACAGGAGAGGGAGCACCCCTATCCACATCGAGGGGACAGTAGTGGAGAGGGTGGAAAGTTTTAAGTTCCTCGGTGTACACATCACGGACAAACTGAATTGGTCCACCCACACAGACAGCGTGGTGAAGAAGGCGCAACAGCGCCTCTTCAACCTCAGGAGGCTGAAGAAATTCGGCTTGTCACCAAAATCACTCACAAACTTTTACAGATGCACTATCGAGAGCATCCTGTCGGGCTGTATCACCGCCTGGTACGGCAACTGCTCCGCCCACAACCGTAAGGCTCTCCAGAGGGTAGTGAGGACTGCACAGCGCATCACCGGGGGAAACCTACCTGCCCTCCAGGACACCTACACCACCCGATGTCACAGGAAGGCCAAAAAGATCATCAAGGACAACAACCACCCGAGCCAATGCCTGTTCACCCCGCTATCATCCAGAAGGCGAGGTCAGTACAGGTGCATCAAAGCTGGGACCGAGAGACTAAAAAACAGCTTCTACCTCAAGGCCATCAGACTGTTAAACAGCCATCACTAACATTGAGTGGCTGCTGCCAACATACTGACTTAAATCTCTAGCCACTTTAAACATAGGAATTGGATGTAACAAATGTATCACTAGCCACTTTAAACAATTTTGTATATAATGTTTACGTATCCGACATACTCATATCAAATGTATACACTGTACTCTAAACCATCTACTGTATCTTGCCTATGCCGTTCGGCCATCGACCCAAATCTCTAGCCACTTTAATAATTATAACTGGATGAAATAATGTATCACTAGCCACTTTAAACAATGCCATTTATATAATGTTTACATATCCTACATTACTCATCTCATATATATATATGTGTATATACTGTACTCCATACCATCTACTGCATCTTGCCTATGCCGGTCAGCCATCGCTCATCCATATATTTATATGTACATACTCGTATTCATTCCTTTACTCTTGTGTGTATAAGGTAGTTGTTGTGAATTTGTTAGATTACTTGTTATATACTACTGCATGATCGGAACTAGAAGCACAAGCATTTCGCTACACTCGCATTAACATCTGCTAACCATGTGTATGTGACAAATAAAATTTGATTTGAGCATACTCATAACATGATGCAGCTACCACCATGCTTGAAAATATGAAGAGTGGTACTCAGTGATGGGTTGTGTTGAATTTGCCCTAAACACAACGATTTGTATTCAGGACATAAAGTCAATTTCTTAGCCACATTTTTAACAGTTTTACTTTAGTTCCTTACTGCACAGGCATAGCCTGTGTAGGGGTGCTGAGGGTAGTGCAGCCCCCCATGAAAAAACAATAATATACAGTCAGAAGTTTACATATACATTGAAATGCAGTTATTCACAATTCCTGACATTTAATCCAAGTAAAAATGTCCTGTCTTAGGTCAGTTAGGATCACCACTTTATTTTAAGAACGTGAAATGTCAGAATAATAGTAGAGAGAATGATTTATTTCAGCTTTTATTTCTTTCATCACATTTCCCAGTGGGCCAGAATATTACATACACTCAATTAGTATTTGGTAGCATTGCCTTTAAATTGTTTAACTTAGGTCAAACGTTTCGGGTAGCCTTCCACAAGCTTCTCACAATAAGTTGGGTGAATTTTGGCCCATTCCTCCTGACCGAGCTGATTTAACTGAGTCAGGTTTGTAGGCCTCCTTGCTCGCACATGCTTTTTCAGTTCTGCCCACATATTTTCTATAGGTTTGAGGTCAGGGCTTTGTGATGGCCACTCCAATACCTTGACTTTGTTGTCCTTCAGCCATTTTGCCACAACTTTGGAAGTATGCTTGTGGTCATTGTCCATTTGGAAGACCCATTTGCAACCAAGCTTTAACTTCCTGACTGATGTCTTGAGATGTTGCTTCAATATATCCACATATTTTTCCTTCCTCATGATGCCATCTATTTTTTGAAGTATACCAGTCCCTCCTGCAGCAAAGCACCCCCACAACATGATGCTGCCACCCCCGTGCTTCACGGTTGGGATGGTGTTCTTCGGCTTGCAAGCCACCCCCTTTTTCCTCCAAACATTACGATGGTCATTATGGCCGAACAGTTCTATTTTTGATTCATCAGACCAGAGGACATTTCTCCAAAAAGTACGATCTTTGTCCCCATGTGCAGTTGCAAATCGTAGTCTGGCTTTTTTATGGCGGTTTTAGAGCAGTGGCTTCTTCCTTGCTGAACGGCCTTTCAGGTTATGTCGATATAGGACTCGTTTTACTGTAGATATAGAAACTTTTGTACCTGTTTCCTCCAGCATCTCCACAAGGTCCTTTGCTGTTGTTCTGGGATTGATTTGCACTTTTCGCACCAATGTACATTCATCTGTAGGAGACAGAACGCATTTCATTCCTAAGTGGTGTGACGGCTGCGTCCCATGGTGTTTATACTTGCGTACTATTTTTATGTACAGATGAACATGGTACCTTCAGTCGTTTGAAAATTGCTCCCAAGGATGAACCAGACTCTTGGCTGATTTTCTTTTGATTTTCCCATGATGTCAAGCAAAGAGGCACTGAGTTTGAAGGTAGGCCTTGAAATACATCCACAGGTACACCTCCAATTGACTCAAATTATGTCAATTAGCCTATCAGAAGCTTCTAAAGCCATAACATCATTTTTTTTGAATTTTCCAAGCTGTTTAAAGACACAGTCAATTTAGTGTATGTAAACTTCTTACCCACTGGAATTGTGATACAGTAAATTATAAGTGAAATAATCTGTCTGTAAACAATTGTTGGAAAAATTACTTGTGTCATGCACAAAGTAGATGTCCTAACCGACTTGCCAAAACTATAGTTTGTTAACAAGAAATTTGTGGAGTGCTCTCTTAGCTCTTTCTCATAACGGCTAGAAAGGTTATCTCTTACTAGTTGTCAGACTATGGCAGAGCTCTTTATTGTCATACAAGGCTTTGGACTATGTAAACTCCTCAACAGTCTGTTTTTCATTGGAAAAGAAATGAGTCACCTGAGTGACTATGTATCGTTGAGGAATTATGTGGTGCGCTACCGTATGCTACAGTACCTATGATTAGTGTTTTCATTTTTACGATGGCACCATCTAGTGTAATTTATGCACTTTTGTGAAACATATTCTGAGAAACCTTAATTAAGAATCTGACTTTTTTCACAGAATAATTAAAGTCAACTTAATTTTCATTTGCAGGGCAATAGGATAGTATAATGGAAGTTATGATTGTACAAAGTTGTAGTGACTGAAATGAGAAAGCACTGAGTTATGGTTGTTTGTCCATTGAAGTTATGTAACTGTCCTTTGTTGAATAGGTGGCACATTTTTCATTACTTTTTTTTGTAGACTTTCAATTGGGAGCTTTTACTCTGAGTTACTCTGAATAGAAGTTGCCTAAGGACACATGTCTAAGAACAACTTACCCTCCACAAAATCCTAACCTCAATTATTAGGGGGAGAACACAAACTGACTTTATATCAGTGTCTAGGCCTAGGGACAACTGCATAATACTCAGTCAAAGTTCGCCCTGTGCCTCTCCAATGACACTCAGAGGTTTACAATTAGTGTAGTGTGCATTCCTTTGGCTTCGTCCATGGTTAAGCTATGTGAGGTTGCACTAATCCCTTACCCTGCTCTGTCACAACTTCCCATGCTATGCACTTTTCTTCATACCTTCCTACAAAAGGCACTTGAGGCACTCCCAGCAACCAAGCTAACAATGAGTGATGTGCAGTCTGACTCTGATTTTCAGCTCAATGTGTCTTTCCCATGGGTGTATGAAAAACACACCTAACCTAACAACCCTCATTCCTGTCTGATTGTATGATAGCTCTGAGTTATCTTTTAACTTATATGTTTCCTGACACATTTTGTGTTTCGTGGAATTAATTTGATAGAGGTATTGGTATTTATGGTGTGACATGGGAGCTGACATATATCCAAATATATACACTACCGTTCAAAAGTTTGGGGTCACTTAGAAATGCCCTTGTTTTTTTAAAGAAAATCTTATTTTTTGTCAATTAAAACAACATCAAATTGATCAGAAATACAGTGTAGACATTGTTAATGTTGTAAATAACTATTGTAGCTGGAAACGGCTGATATTTAATGGAATATCTACATAGGCGTACAGAGGCCCATTATCAGCAACCATCACTCCTGTGTTCCAATGGAACGGTGTGTTAGCTAATCCAAGTTTATAATTTTAAAAGGCTAATTGATCATTAGAAAACAATTTTGCAATTATGTTAGCACAGCTGAAAACTGTTGTGCTGATTACAGAAGGCTCCCGAGTGGTCCAGGGGTCTAAGACACTGCATCCCAGTGCAAGCGGCGTCACTGCAGTACCTGGTTTAAATCCAGGCTGCATCAGTCTATTCTTGCTCTGAACTGGCAGCTTCATTAAATAGTACCTGCAAAACACCAGTCTCAACGCCAACATTGAAGAGGCGACTCTGTCATGCTGACCTTCTAGGCAGAGTTCCAGTGTCTGTGTTCTTTTGCCCATCTTAATCTTTTCTTTTTATTGGCCAGTCTGAGATATGGCTTTTTCTTTGCAACTCTGCCTAGAAGTCCAGCAAAAATAAAAAATTAAACCGCCTGAGTCAATACTTGTTAGAATCATCTTTGGGTAGCGATTACAGATGTGAGTCTTTCTGGGTAAGTCTCTAAGAGCTGGCCCACCTGGATTGCACAATATTAGCAAATATTCTTCAAAACATTCTTCAAGCACTGTCAAGTTGGTTGTTGATCATTGCCAGACAGCCATTTTCATGACATTTTCAAATCAAAACTGTAACTAGGCCACTCAGGAATATTCAATATCGTCTTGTTAAGCAACTCTAGTGTATATTTGGCCTTGTGTTTTAGGTTATTGTCCCTGGTGAAAGGTGAATTTGTCTTCCAGTGTGTGTTGGAAAGCAGACTGAACCAGGTTTTCCACTTATATTTTTCCTGTGCTTAGCTCTATTACATTTATGACAAGCATGCTTCCGGCGCCGACAGAGATGGCAGCCTCGCTTCACGTTCTCAGGAAACCATGCAGTATTTTGTTTTTTTTATGTATTACTTCTTACATTATTACCCCGGGAAATATTAAGTTTTATTACATACAACCGGGAGGAACTATTGGATATAAGAGCAACGTCAACTTACCAACATTACGACCAGGAATACGACTTTCCCAAAGAGGATTCTCGGTTTGCTAACCCAAACACAACAATAGACTGGATAGTACCCGGCGACTCAAAACAACGGCGGCGCCGGAGAAGAGGGAAACGCGCCGGTCTTTTGGTCAAGCTACGTCGACGGGCGCATCGTGCACCTCTCCCGAGTATTTTAATCGCCAATGTACAGTCTCTTGACAACAAAGTAGACGAAATCCGATCGAGGGTTGCCTTTCAGAGAGACATCCGAGACTGCAACGTTCTTTGCTTCACGGAAACATGGCTCACTCAGGACACGTTATCGGAGTCGGTACAGCCACCTGGTTTCTCCACGCATCGCGCCGACAGAAACAAACTTCTATCTGGTAAGAAGAAGGGTGGGGTGTGTGTCTTATGATTAACGAGACGTGGTGTGATCATAACAACATACAGGAACTCAAGTCCTTTGTTCACCTGACATAGAATTCATTACAATCAAATGCAGACCGCATTATCTACCAAGAGAATTCTCCTCGATTATAATCACAGCCGTGTACATCCCCCCTCAAGCTGATACATCGACGGCACTGAAAGAAATTCATCGGACTCTATGTAAACTGGAAACCACATATCCTGAGGCTGCATTTATTGTGGCTGGGGATTTTAATAAGGCTAATTTAAGAACAAGGCTCCCGAAATTTTACCAGCATATCGAATGTGCCACCCGGGCTGGTAAAATCCTGGACCACTGTTATTCCAACTTCCGTGACGCATACAAGGCTATTCTCCACCCTCCTTTCGGCAAGTCTGACCATGACTCCATTTTGTTGCTCCCAGCCTACAAACAGAAACTAAAACAGGAAACGCCCGTTCTCAGGTCTGTTCAACGCTGGTCCGACCAATCTGATTCCATGCTGCAAGATTGCTTCGAGCACGTGGACTGGGATATGTTCCGGATAGCATCTGACAACAACATTGATGTATACGCTGATTCGGTGAGCGAGTTTATTAGCAAGTGCATTGGTGATGTTGTACCCATAGCAAATATTAAAACCTTCCCCAACCAGAAACCGTGGATTGATGGCAGCATTCGCAAGAAAACTGAAAGCGCGAACCACTGCTTTTAACCAGGGTAAGGCTACCGGAAACATGACTGAATACAAACAGTGTAGCTATTCCCTCCGCAAGGCAATCAAACAAGCTAAGCGTCAATATAGAGACAAAGTAGAGTCACAATTCAACGGCTCAGACACAAGAGGAATGTGGCAGGGTCTACAGTCAATCACGGACTACAAAAAGAAAACCAGCCCGTCGCGGACCATGACGTCCTGCTCCCAGACCAACTAAACAACTTCTTTGCTCGCTTTGAGGACAATGCAGTGCCACCGACACGCCCACTACCAAAACCTGCGGGCTCACCTTCACCGCAGCCAATGTGAGAAAAACATTTAAATGTGTTAACCCTCGCAAGGCTGCCGGCCCAGATGGCATCCCTGGCCGTGTCCTCAGAGCATGCGCAGACCAGCTGGCTGGTGTGTTCACGGACATATTCAATCAGTCCCTATCCCAGTCTGCTGTTCCCACATGCTTCAAGAGGGCCACCATTGTTCCTGTTCCCAAGAAAGCTAAGGTGACTGAGCTAAATGACTATCGCCCGTAGCACTCACTTCTGTCATCATGAAGTGCTTTGAGAGATTAGTCAAGGATCATATCACCTCCATCCTGCCAGACACCCTGGACCCACTCCAATTTGCTTACCGTCCCAATAGGTCCACAGACGACGCAATCGCAATCACACTGCATACTGCCCTTACCCATCTGGACAAGAGGAATACTTATGTAAGAATGCTGTTCATCGACTACAGCTCAGCATTTAACACCATAGTTCCCTCCAAGCTCGTCATTAAGCTCGAGACCCTGGGTCTCGACCCAGCCCTGTGCAACTGGGTCCTGGACTTCCTGACGGGCCGGTCCCAGGTGGTGAGGGTAGGAAACAACATCTCCACTCCGCTGATCCTCAACACTGGGGCCCCACAAAGGGTGCGTTCTCAGCCCTCTCCTGTACTCCCTGTTTACCCATGACTGCGTGGCCAAGCACGCATCCAACTCAATCATCAAGTTTGCTGACGACACTACAGTGGTAGGCTTGATTACCAACAACGACGAGACGGCCTACAGAGAGGAGGTGAGGGCCCTCGGAGTGTGGTGTCAGGAAAATAACCTCTCACTCAATGTCAGCAAAACAAAGGAGATGATCGTGGACTTCAGGAAACAGGAGAGGGAGCACCCCTATCCACATCGAGGGGACAGTAGTGGAGAGGGTGGAAAGTTTTAAGTTCCTCGGTGTACACATCACGGACAAACTGAATTGGTCCACCCACACAGACAGCGTGGTGAAGAAGGCGCAACAGCGCCTCTTCAACCTCAGGAGGCTGAAGAAATTCGGCTTGTCACCAAAATCACTCACAAACTTTTACAGATGCACTATCGAGAGCATCCTGTCGGGCTGTATCACCGCCTGGTACGGCAACTGCTCCGCCCACAACCGTAAGGCTCTCCAGAGGGTAGTGAGGACTGCACAGCGCATCACCGGGGGGAAACCTACCTGCCCTCCAGGACACCTACACCACCCGATGTCACAGGAAGGCCAAAAAGATCATCAAGGACAACAACCACCTGAGCCAATGCCTGTTCACCCCGCTATCATACAGAAGGCGAGGTCAGTACAGGTGCATCAAAGCTGGGACCGAGAGACTAAAAAAACAGCTTCTACCTCAAGGCCATCAGACTGTTAAACAGCCATCACTAACATTGAGTGGCTGCTGCCAACATACTGACTTAAATCTCTAGCCACTTTAAACATAGGAATTGGATGTAACAAATGTATCACTAGCCACTTTAAACAATTTTGTATATAATGTTTACGTATCCGACATACTCATATCAAATGTATACACTGTACTCTAAACCATCTACTGTATCTTGCCTATGCCGTTCGGCCATCGACCCAAATCTCTAGCCACTTTAATAATTATAACTGGATGAAATAATGTATCACTAGCCACTTTAAACAATGCCATTTATATAATGTTTACATATCCTACATTACTCATCTCATATATATATATGTGTATATACTGTACTCCATACCATCTACTGCATCTTGCCTATGCCGGTCAGCCATCGCTCATCCATATATTTATATGTACATACTCGTATTCATTCCTTTACTCTTGTGTGTATAAGGTAGTTGTTGTGAATTTGTTAGATTACTTGTTATATACTACTGCATGATCGGAACTAGAAGCACAAGCATTTCGCTACACTCGCATTAACATCTGCTAACCATGTGTATGTGACAAATAAAATTTGATTTGATTTGAGCATACTCATAACATGATGCAGCTACCACCATGCTTGAAAATATGAAGAGTGGTACTCAGTGATGGGTTGTGTTGAATTTGCCCTAAACACAACGATTTGTATTCAGGACATAAAGTCAATTTCTTAGCCACATTTTTAACAGTTTTACTTTAGTTCCTTACTGCACAGGCATAGCCTGTGTAGGGGTGCTGAGGGTAGTGCAGCCCCCCATGAAAAAACAATAATATACAGTCAGAAGTTTACATATACATTGAAATGCAGTTATTCACAATTCCTGACATTTAATCCAAGTAAAAATGTCCTGTCTTAGGTCAGTTAGGATCACCACTTTATTTTAAGAACGTGAAATGTCAGAATAATAGTAGAGAGAATGATTTATTTCAGCTTTTATTTCTTTCATCACATTTCCCAGTGGGCCAGAATATTACATACACTCAATTAGTATTTGGTAGCATTGCCTTTAAATTGTTTAACTTAGGTCAAACGTTTCGGGTAGCCTTCCACAAGCTTCTCACAATAAGTTGGGTGAATTTTGGCCCATTCCTCCTGACCGAGCTGATTTAACTGAGTCAGGTTTGTAGGCCTCCTTGCTCGCACATGCTTTTTCAGTTCTGCCCACATATTTTCTATAGGTTTGAGGTCAGGGCTTTGTGATGGCCACTCCAATACCTTGACTTTGTTGTCCTTCAGCCATTTTGCCACAACTTTGGAAGTATGCTTGTGGTCATTGTCCATTTGGAAGACCCATTTGCAACCAAGCTTTAACTTCCTGACTGATGTCTTGAGATGTTGCTTCAATATATCCACATATTTTTCCTTCCTCATGATGCCATCTATTTTGAAGTATACCAGTCCCTCCTGCAGCAAAGCACCCCCACAACATGATGCTGCCACCCCCGTGCTTCACGGTTGGGATGGTGTTCTTCGGCTTGCAAGCCACCCCCTTTTTCCTCCAAACATTACGATGGTCATTATGGCCGAACAGTTCTATTTTTGATTCATCAGACCAGAGGACATTTCTTCAAAAAGTACGATCTTTGTCCCCATGTGCAGTTGCAAATCGTAGTCTGGCTTTTTTATGGCGGTTTTAGAGCAGTGGCTTCTTCCTTGCTGAACGGCCTTTCAGGTTATGTCGATATAGGACTCGTTTTACTGTAGATATAGAAACTTTTGTACCTGTTTCCTCCAGCATCTCCACAAGGTCCTTTGCTGTTGTTCTGGGATTGATTTGCACTTTTCGCACCAATGTACATTCATCTGTAGGAGACAGAACGCATTTCATTCCTAAGTGGTGTGACGGCGCCCCATGGTATTTATACTATGTACTATTTTTATGTACAGATGAACATGGTACCTTCAGTCGTTTGAAAATTGCTCCCAAGGATGAACCAGACTCTTGGCTGATTTTCTTTTGATTTTCCCATGATGTCAAGCAAAGAGGCACTGAGTTTGAAGGTAGGCCTTGAAATACATCCACAGGTACACCTCCAATTGACTCAAATTATGTCAATTAGCCTATCAGAAGCTTCTAAAGCCATAACATCATTTTTTTTGAATTTTCCAAGCTGTTTAAAGACACAGTCAATTTAGTGTATGTAAACTTCTTACCCACTGGAATTGTGATACAGTGAATTATAAGTGAAATAATCTGTCTGTAAACAATTGTTGGAAAAATTACTTGTGTCATGCACAAAGTAGATGTCCTAACCGACTTGCCAAAACTATAGTTTGTTAACAAGAAATTTGTGGAGTGGTTGAAAGACTAGTTTTAATGACTCCAACCTAAGTGTATATAATCCTCCGAGATATGTTCACTTTAAAGTTGCGTTATTAACTCTTAGGGAGCGGCATCCGAGGTGTCGGTTTTGGAGAGTCTGGTGTGCCCAAAGTAAAATACCTGCCACTCAGGCCCAGAAAATAGAATATGCACATAATTAGTACTATTGGATAGGAAACACTCTGACGTTTTATATATTATATGAAATATTATAGTAAATATACATAAAAGTGTACCTAAGGATACATTATAAATGATGTTTGATTTGTTTGGACAAAGTTGATAGGTTTAGTTTGAAAGCATACTCTTCACGGTTCAATGGGCGACTCGACGGTGGATTTTCTGAACATAACGTGCCAACCAAACGGAGATTCATGGATATAATATTTTACTTTTTCTAACAAAAGAACCATTGGATGTTTCTTTGGACACTTGGGATGCCCTCAGCAGAAGTTCTTTGAAAGGTAAGTGATTTATTTTAGCTCTTATATGGGGTTTGAATTTATGCTAATGTGGAAAATATATGAGGTGCTATCCTCAAACAATCAAATGTTGTGCTTTCGTCGTAAAGCCTTTTTGAAATCTGACAACGCTGTGATATTGCCAAGCTTTTGATGACTATACAACACTTGTATATTGATGAATGTTTAATAATTCAACTTTTGGATTTTGTATTTGGCGCCTTACATTTCACCGGGTAGTATCGGAACGGGGCGCTAGCGCCCCAGCGCTCCTTAATGATGCTTAAGAGGTTTAAAGTAACTAGTGTTTCATTTATTAAAGTGGCCAATGATATCAAGTCTGTAAGTAGGCAGCAGCCTCTCTGTGCTAGTGATGGCTGTTTAACAATCTTATGGCCTTGGGATAGAAGCTGTTTTTCAATCTCTCTGCCCCAGCTTTGATGCACCTGTACTGACCTCGCTTCTGGATGGAAGCGGGGTAAACAGGCAGTGGCTCGGTGGTTATTGTCCTTGATGATCTTTTTTGCCTTCCTGTGACATCGGGTGTTGTAGGTGTCCTGGAGGGAGGTAGTTTGCCCCTGGTGATGCGTTGTGCAGACCGCACAATCCTCTGAAGAGCCCTGCGGTTGTGTGCGGTGCAGTTGCCGTACCAGGCGGTGATACAGCTCGACAAGATGCTCTCAATTGTGCACCTGTAAAAGTTAGTGAGGGTTTTCAATGACAAGCTACATTTTTTCAGCCTCCTGAGGTTGAAGAGGCGCTGTTGCTCCATTTCTGAGGCTCCATTTTTGCCCAAAAACGCAATTTGATAAGAAAAATGTAAAATAACGTCTCTCCTGTGAATCGTATTGTATTGTATTCTATTTATTATGGATCCCCATTAGCTGCTGCCAAAGCAGCAGCTACTCTTCCTGGGGTCCAGAAGAATTAAGGCAGTTTATACGATTTTAAAAACAGATTTCACAACACACTGTCTGCCCTCAGCCACCACTACCACATTACTAAATCCATGTGTATGTATAGTGCATATGTTATTGTGTGTGTGTGTGTATGCATGTGTCTGTGCCAATGTTTCTGTTGCTTTACAGTCCTAGCTGTTCCAAAAGGTTTTTTTTTATCTGTTTTTTTTAATCTAATTTTACTGCTTGCGTCATAGCTCTATGTAGTACTGTGCGCCTCCTATAGTCTGTTCTGAATTTGGGGACTGTGAAGAGACCTCTTGTGGCATGCAGTGATGAAGTCAATCTCTCCTCCACTTTCAGCCAGGAGAGATTGACATGCATATTATTAATATTAGCTCTCTGTGTACATCCAAGCGCCAGCCGCGACATACGCCTTGTTTCCTGAAATGGGTCACAAATGCTAAAGTTGTCTGTGATAAGATTTGAACACCCAACCTTTGGGTTGCTAGATGTTTGTGCTACATGCCCACACGCTATTCATTTTTGCCTTAATAACCTTCTGTCTTATGTAACCATACCAAACGTAATATACACTAATTTGAGTGTCTCAGGTTTTTGTTTACTATGTTACGTCTAGTCTATGAGACCCGGCTGCAGGAATACGGCTATCACAAATGAGGAAAAGATAAATTTAACAGACGTGATGGAACACATTACATTTATTTTAATGTCTGGAGAAATGTGTAGGACAATGGGTATTATTTTGGAAAGCTTTTATTTACATTGTAAAATGCACTCATTCCTTTTCAATATCATATGTTTTAGAAAAAGAGTCACAACTCCCCTATGTTGGGATGGCAGGTAGCCTAGTGGTTAGAGCATTGGGCCAATAACCAAAAGGTTGCTGGATTGAATCCCAGAGCTGACAAGGTAAATCTGTTGTTCCTCCCCTGAACAAGGCAGTTAACCCACTGTTCCCTGGTAGGCTGTCCTTGTAATTAAGAATTTGTTCTTAACTGACTTGCCTAGTTAAATAATTGTTACATTTAAAATGGAAATGTGCAATTGTGTTTTACAGTACAATTGTTTCTCAGTAGGAACATCAAAAATATCACCTGTCCTGTAAACTGTAATGATAAGAAAGAGAAAGAGGTGCAGAGCTACATTTGAGCAATATTTTCCAAAATAATTCTGAGCATTTGTCTGAAACAGTACTTGTAAAAAGTGCCATTAGTTCTGAAAACAACAAATAAAGTTAATGAAATCAATTCCAACACTTCTATAACAGGCACAAAATACTTAAAAACAAATGTTTAATTCCTATAAATCCATTCTTAGACACTTATTTCACAGTCCTCAATATTAAACAGGAAGGGACAGTTCCAAATTTACTAGAGGGGGGTCGAACTCGAGGGGTCATAGAAAATAGCACTACCCTCCTCCTTCAAAAAATTAACAAAATAATAATGATCACCACAAATAATAACTAGTATAATAGCAACCCTGTTTATAAATGTGGATATCAACTTTACCACTTCAGCATGGTTTTGTGGCACAGTTGATGCCATGCAGGGCTACGGGCCAGAAGGTTGAGGATTCACTGACCACCATGGACGAGCTCACTCTTCCTGCCTGGCTCATTACACTACGATGAGAGCCAGCTGCAGACAATGATCAGCTAGAGGGAAATGTGATTTTCAATGCTATATTTATAAAATATATACAATACATTTTTTACCAACAGGGTTTTTGTGCCAATGCACCACACACGTACAGAGACTCATCTGAAGTCGGTACTGTCAATCTTCCAACTTCGGTCTGTAGCATCCAAACAATTTGGGCTACACACTAATATGACCCCTCTGTGGAAAGTTGAGACTCTCACGAACACGTACATGTCAGTTGCTGGCCTCACAATACTAGTCTGAAGGTACCCGGTACCAGTTGAACACATTAATGGAAGTTTAGTGCCAAAAATAATGATCACATAATCTGATCTAGACACCTCAGAACAAACTTCGTTTAGATTTTTGGGGGAACTATCTGTTGTTCCATGTAGTGAATCTATTATTCAAGTTTGTAGTTTGTATGGGCTAATAGCAGTAAGGCCAAACAAAAATGTTCATCAACTAATTTATTTCAATATTTTTTTTAATACTTCATTGGGTCTTAAAATTCTAAATCAAATAGCAAAATGATCCTTGGCATGACCTTCTTAAAACAATTCCATATAGCTTAGAATACTCGCAAATGGAAGAAACACAAAAGAACTGTCAATCTCCCTCGGCCTGGGGCTCCATGCAAGATCTCACCTCGTGGAGTTGCAATGATCATGAGAACAGAGAGGAATCAGCCCAGAACTACCCGGGAGGATCTTGTCAATAATCTCAAGGCAGCTGACTAAGAAAACAATTGGTAACACACTACGCCGTGAAGGACTGAAATCCTGCAGCGCCCGCAAGGTCCCCCCTGCTCAAGAAAGCACATATACATGCCCGTCTGAAGTTTGCCAATGAACATCTGAATGATTCAGAGGACAACTGGGTGAAAGTGTTGTGGTCAGATGAGACCAAAATGGAGCTCTTTGGCATCAACTCAACTCGCCATGTTTGGAGGAGGAGGAATGCTGCCTATGACCCCAAGAACACCATCCCCACCGTCAAACATGGAGGTGGAAACATTATGCTTTGGGGGTGTTTTTCTGCTAAGGGGACAGGACAACTTCACCGCATCAAAGGGATGATGGACGGGGCCATGTACCGTCAAATCTTGGGTGAGAACCTCCTTCCCTCAGCCAGGGCATTGAAAATGGGACGTGGATGGGTATTCCAGCATGACAATGACCCAAAACACACGGCCAAGGCAATAAAGGAGTGGCCCAAGAAGAAGCACATTAAGGTCCTGGAGTGGCCTAGCCAGTCTCCAGACCTTAATCCCATAGAACATCTGTGGAGGGAGCTGAAGGTTCGAGTTGCCAAACGTCAGCCTCGAAACCTTAATGACTTGGAGAAGATCTGCAAAGAGGAGTGGGACAAAATCCCTCCTGAGATGTGTGCAAACCTGGTGGCCAACTACAAGAAACGTCTGACCTCTGTGATTGCCAACAAGGGTTTTGCCACCAAGTACTAAGTCATGTTTTGCAGAGGGGTCAAATACTTATTTCCCTCATTAAAATGCAAATCATTTTATAACATTTTTCACATGCGTTTTTCTGGATTTTTTTGTTGTTATTCTGTCTCTCAGTGTTCAAATAAACCTACCTTTTAAAATTATAGACTGATCATTTCATACAAAATCAGCAGGGGATCAAATACTTTTTTCCCTCACTGTAATAGTTGGTAGGACAGAAGATAATTATCATAAAAGCAGCTCAATTCATATACTGTAGGCTCTCACTACAAATTGAACATGACTTCAACACATCTGGTTAGTATGTAATCAATTCAATGACAAGAACATAATAACTTCGATCTGATTACACTGATAATATCACCAATGTCTTTTAAATTCGTTTTTTTGTCTATTTCTCTGTTCATTGATCAGAGAAAAAAGAAAATGTTGCTTTCAAAGCCTCAAAAGAAAGGTGGATAATGAAAATATGAGTTTCAGGGAAGAATGGACACAGAAATATTCATTCAAACCAGTGTCATGTTTGCAACAAAACGGTTGCTCTTAAGGACCCGCCCCTTTTTTAAATTATTTTCACCTGAAATGACATACTCAAATCGAACTGCATGTAGCTCAGGCCCTGAAGCAAGGATATGCATATTCTTGGTACCATTTGAAAGGAAACACTTTGAAATGTGTGGAAATGTGAAAAGAATGTAGGAGAATATAACACAATAGATCTGGTAAAAGACAATACAAAGAAAAAAACAACCGTTCTTTTGTATTTTTTTTGTACCATCATCTTTGAAATGCAAGAGAAAGGCCATAATGTATTATGCCAGCCCAGGTGCAATATACATTTTGATGGCAGCAGTGTATGTGCAAAGTTTTAGACTGATCAAATGAACCATTGCATTTCAAAATGTTGTATCGAGACTGCCCAAATACGACAAATTTATTTATTAATAACTTTTTATGCTCAAAATTGTGCTCTCCCCTCAAACAATAGCGTGGTATTATTTGACTGTAATAGCTACTGTAAATTGGACAGTGCAGTTAGATTAACAAGAATTTAAGCTTCCTGCCAATATCAGATATGTCTATGTCCTGGGAAATTGTCTTGTTACTTACAACCTCATGCTAATCGCATTAGCCTACGTTAGCTCAACCGTCCCGTGGAAGGGACACCGATCCCAAAGAAGTTTAACCCTATACATATCTACCTCCATCACTCCAGTATCCCTGTACATTGTATACGTATATGGTATTGGAACTGACCCTGTATATACTATGCTTACTTACTTACTTATTGTGATCATCATATTTCTTTCTCATGTGTTTTTTCTAGTATTACATTGTTATTGATTATTGCATTGTTGGGTTTTGAGTTAGAAAGGAAGACATTTCACTGTCCTTGTGCATGTGACATTAAAACTTGAAACTTAATTAAGCAACGGAAGAGTAGCCAGCAGTTGAAACTTACATTTTTCTGTGTCTGTTGGGGCTCTGGGTGGAAATGTAACGTTTGAAAGTAGGATATACATAGATTCATAAGGACGTATTAATTATTTGTTAAAGGTGACTAGGCAACAGAAAATGAGATAAACAGAGTAACAGTAGCTTGTTTGTGAGTGGGTGTGCTTGTGTGTAGAGTTAGTATAAATGTATGTGGATATTATCTGTGAGTGAGCAGATGATGGACTGAGTGTGTGAGTGTGTGTGCATAGAGACAGTGCAAAAATAAAAATTAAAGGTCAATAAAGATACAAGGTTAACTCAGATAGTCTGTGCAGCTATTTTGTTAGCTATTTATCAATCTTGTTGTTTGAGTATCAAAGCTGTTCAAGAGCCTGTTGATGTCAAACTTGTTGCACCGGTACCGCTTGCTGTGTGGAAGCAGAGAGTCTATGGGCTTGGGTGGTTGGAGTCTTTAACGATTTTCCGGGCCTTCCTACCACACTGCCTGACATAGAGGTCCTGGATGGCAGGGAGCTCGGCCCCAGTGATGTACTGGGCTGTCCGGACCACCACCTGATATAGAGGTCCTGGATGGCAGGGAGCTCGGCCCCAGTGATGTACTGGGCTGTCTGGACCACCACCTGATATAGAGGTCCTGGATGGCAGGGAGCTCGGCCCCAGTGATGTACTGGGCTGTCTGGACCACCACCTGATATAGAGGTCCTGGATGGCAGGGAGCTCGGCCCCAGTGATGTACTGGGCTGTCCGGACCACTATCTGTAGCGCCATGCGATCGAGGGCGGTACTATTGCCATACTAGGAAGTGATGCAGCCTTTAAAGATGATCTCAATGGTACAGCTGTAGAACTTTTTGAGGATTTGAGGGCCCGTGCCAAACTTTTGGTATAATGAATTTTTATATATTAATGATGAAGCAGATGAGGAAATGTAGCTACAGTATATGGAAGAAGTAAAACCTGCAAAATGGGGACTGTAAACCAGGGGAAAAAATGCACTACCCTTGCCTGTGCCCAATAAAACAAAAACACACAAGCAACAAAAAAAAGTTTAACAAGCCTCAACTATTTTAGGCCATCCACCCCACCTCACTACATTTCGAACTGTGCCTAATTCAATACAGCAGCATGATTTCATAGAAATAGTCATGGGCCTTAGCGTCAAAGATTTATAAAAAACAAATGGTGACATATCGGATACAAGTGTCTAAATTTGGTAGAGATGCTCTTTGGGATGTATAAGGGGTGCCCAAAAATGTGGGAATGGCACCCCCTACATATCGGACACAAGTGTCTAAATTTGGTAGAGATGCTCTTTGGGATGTATAAGGGGTGCCCAAAAATGTGGGAATGGCACCCCCTACATATCGGACACTAGTGTCTAAATTTGGTAGAGATGCTCTTTGGGATGTACAGTGAGGGAAAAAAGTATTTGATCCCCTGCTGATTTTGTACGTTTGCCCACTGACAAAGAAATGATCAGTCTATAATTTTAATGGTTGATTTATTTGAACAGTGAGAGACGGAATAACAACAAAAAAATCCAGAAAAACGCATGTGAAAAATGTTATAAATTGATTTGCATTTTAATGAGGGAAATAAGTATTTTACCCCTCTGCAAAACATGACTTAGTACTTGGTTGCAAAACCCTTATTTGCAATCACAGAGGTCAGACGTTTCTTGTAGTTGGCCACCAGGTTTGCACACATCTCAGGAGGGATTTTGTCCCACTCCTCTTTGCAGATCTTCTCCAAGTCATTAAGGTTTCGAGGCTGACGTTTGGCAACTCGAACCTTCAGCTCCCTCCACAGATTTTCTATTGGATTAAGGTCTGGAGACTGGCTAGGCCACTCCAGGACCTTAATGTGTTTCTTCTTGAGCCACTCCTTTGTTGCCTTGGCCGTGTGTTTTGGGTCATTGTCATGCTGGAATACCCATCCACGTCCCATTTTCAATGCCCTGGCTGAGGGAAGGAGGTTCTCACCCAAGATTTGACGGTACATGTCCCCGTCCATCGTCCCTTTGATGCGGTGAAGTTGTCCTGTCCCCTTAGCAGAAAAACACCCCCAAAGCATAATGTTTCCACCTCCATGTTTGACGGTGGGGATGGTGTTCTTGGGGTCATAGGCAGCATTCCTCCTCCTCCAAACACGGCGAGTTGAGTTGATGCCAAAGAGCTCCATTTTGGTCTCATCTGACCACAACACTTTCACCCAGTTGTCTTCTGAATCATTCAGATGTTCATTGGCAAACTTCAGACGGGCATGTATATGTGCTTTCTTGAGCAGGGGGACCTTGCGGGTGCTGCAGGATTTCAGTCCTTCACGGCGTAGTGTGTTACCAATTGTTTTCTTGGTGACTATGGTCCCAACTGCCTTGAGATCATTGACAAGATCCTCCCGTATAGTTCTGGGCTGATTCCTCACCGTTCTCATGATCATTGCAACTCCAAGAGGTGAGATCTTGCATGGAGCCCCAGGCCGAGGGAGATTGACAGTTCTTTTGTGTTTCTTCCATTTGCGAATAATCGCACCAACTGTTGTCACCTTCTCACCAAGCTGCTTGGCAATGGTCTTGTAGCCCATTCCAGCCTTGTGTAGGTCTACAATCTTGTCCCTGACATCCTTGGAGAGCTCTTTGGTCTTGGCCATGGTGGAGAATTTGGAATCTGATTGATTGCTTCTGTGGAAAGGTGTCTTTTATACAGGTAACAAGCTGAGATTAGGAGCACTCCCTTTAAGAGTGTGCTCCTAATCTCAGCTCATTACCTGTATAAAAGACACCTGGGAGCCAGAAATCTTTCTGATTGAGAGGGGGTCAAATACTTATTTCCCTCATTAAAATGCAAATCAATTTATAACATTATAACGTTTGGTAGAGATGCTCTTTGGGATCTATAAGGGGTGCCCAAAAATGTGGGAATGGCACCCCCTATTTATTTTTTTACATAATCCAATATGGCCGCCAAAACGGAATCAGTTTAGAAAGGTGATATTACTCTTGGATTTTCAGTGCCATATATAAAACATATATATTATGTATTTGTTAGTGGACCAACCTTCAATAATATGCCATTATATTTCATAAGTAACCTGCCTAAAGTGTCAGAAATGACTTGGAAACACCAGCAATCAACCTGTAAACCACTCAGATTTTGGTGAACTACTACATTAATAACCTTAGAGATGTCTTTGAAGGGCAATGTTATCAAGCTTAATTGCGCACACACCTTAGATTATGTATACATTATGCATCTTATCTACTGAGAACATACAATGTGTAGCTAATTGATTGAGAACATGTGTAATTTACTCTAAGTATTACCGTAAACTGGTCTACTCTAACATAGTAGACAGGGCCCAGTCACAGAAACAATGGTACTTTATCCCATCAAAGGTTTCTCAGTAGATAATGCTTGCCTAGCCCCTACTTTTGCAATTGTGCTTTTGGGGCACCCAGGATTTTTCCCCAAACCCAATATTCCTGTGAATCCAATATGGCAGCCATAATGATATGGCTGCCATTATATGAAGCAGCAAGTTTCACCATGGTCAAACATGATCACACAACATCTCACTTCTGGCCAAATACCTTTTTAATGGCCTTCGATGAACCATTTTTTGCTCTTGCAAAGTTTGTTCAAAAGGCTTATGAAGAGCAATGTTTGGTGGACTGCACATAAAGATCGCTCTATGGCACATAATAGGATAACTTTGGCACCCCTTCTAAGATTTTTTCATATCACCTGAGGAATGCTTGTTCCAAAGTTCTTGCTTGTATCCACCCAGAACTAAAAACCAATAAAAGAGTACTGGCCTTGCTGACATTTTGGCTGGAGATGGATTCAATCACATGAATAAGAGTTTTGTGGCTCTATCTATTGCAACTTACACTGCCAACTCAGACCAGCAAATACCATTGGTCAATATAGATCATTGATTATCACCATATTGCCCTCTTGTAATAGTGTCTCCCACTTGTATCCTCTTGAACGGGTACATTAGATTCTGCGGTTTTGATCTCTCCTCAGTCCCCAAGAATAGTCTCAGTTTTCTAGAACAATGATTCCAAGGCCGGGATTCAATGAAATGTGCATTATTGACAAGCACATTGACTTGACTTTTAAAAGTAATTTACGTGTACTCTTAGAAAAAAGGGTTCTAAAAGGGTTCTTTGGCTGTCCCCATAGCAGAACCCTTTTTGGTTCCATGTAGAAGCCATTTGGGTTCCATGTAGAACCCTCTGTGGAAAGGGTTCTAAACGGAACCCAAGAGGGTTCTACCTGGAACAAGAAAAGGGTTCTTCAAAGGGTTATTCTAAGGGGACAGGTTCTACTGTAGATAGCATTTTTGAGTGTACTGTGAATGCAATCTCTACGAACGTCAGGGAAAAACAAAAACTAATGTGCCTTCAGAAAGTATTCATACCCTTTATATTTGATCCTCACCCAACTACACACAATACCCCATAATGACAAAGTGAAAACATGTTTTTAGACATTTTTGCAAATTTATTGAAAATGAAATACAGATATCTCATTTACACCCCTGAGTCAACACTTTGTAGAAGCCCCTTTGGCAGCGATTACAGCTGTGAGTCTTTCTGGGTAATTCTCCAAGAGCTTTCTAATCCTGGATTGTGCAACATTTGCCCATTATTATTTTCAATTCTTCAAGCTCTGTCAAATTGGTTGTTGATCATTGTTAGACAACCATTTGCCATAGATTTTCAGGTAGATTTAAGTCAAAACTGTAACTCGGCCACTCAGGAAATTCATTGTCTTCTTGGTAAGCAACTCCAATGTAGAGTTGGCCTTGTGTTTTAGGTCATTGTCCCGCTGAAAGGTGAATTCATCTCGCAGTGTCTGGTGGAAAGCAGACTGAAACAGGGTTTTCTCTAGGGTTTTGCCTGTGCTTAGCTCCATTCCATTTCTTTCTTATCCTGAAAAACTCCCCAGTCCTTAACTATTACAAGCATACCCATAACATGTTGCAGCCACCACTATGCTTGAAAATATGGAGTGGTACTCAGTAATGTGTTGTATTGGATATGCCCCGAACATAACACTTTGTATTCAGGACAAAAAGTCAATTTCTTTGCCAAATTGTTTGCAGTATTACTTTAGTGCCTTGTTGCAAACAGGATACATGTTTTGGAATTGTTTTAATTCTGTACAGGCTTCCTTCTTTTCGCTCTGTCAATTAGCTAAGTATTGTGGAGTAACTAGCCATCCTCAGTTTTCTCCTTTCACAGCCATTAAACTCGGTAACTCTTAAAGTCACCATTGATTGACCTCATGGGGAGTTGGAAAGGACGCCTGTAACTTTGTAGTGACTGGGTGTATTGATAGACCATCCAAAGTTTAATGACTAACTTCACCATGCTCAAAGGGATTTTCTTTTTTCATCTACCATAGGTGCCCTTCTTTGCTAGCCATTGTAACACCTCCCTGGTCTTTGTGGTTGAATACGTATTTGAAATGCACAGCTCGACTGTGTAACCTTACAGATAATTGTATGTGTGGGGTACAGAGATTTGGTAGTCATTCAAAAATAATGTTAAACATTATTATTGCAGACAGAGGGCGTCCATGCAACTTAAAGTATGTGACTCGTTAAACACATTTTACTTCCAAACATATTTAGTCTTGCCATAACAAAGGCCTTGAATACTTATTGACTCCAGGCATTTCAGCTTTTCATTTTTAATTCATTAGTAAAACAAATTTCAAAACATAATTCCACTTTGACATTATGGGCCAGTGACAATAGAAATCAAATTTTAATACATTTTTAATTCAGGCTGTAACAACAAGATGTAGAGAAAGTCAAGGGGTGTGAATACTTTGTAAATGCACTGTATCCCTTTAAGCTGCGATTCATACGGCACATATGAATGATCCATGGCCTCAGGCCTTGGTTCAGAACATAGAGATCTTACAGTAACCCAATGAATGATGAGGTGTTATACAACATCACGGGTTCAGTAGCAGCCATCCTTCCAGCTGCCGTCTCTCAGGGCGCTTAGCGCAGCCAGGCTCTTTGGGGGGGTCAATAGACTGCAAGAAAGTGAGAGGGGTTGAGAGTGAGAGTAATAGATAGAGAGATAGGGAGGGAGGGAGATATATTTATAGAGAGATTCAAAGATACAGTCACTCAGGATGAAATGGGAGAGTTTATTTTGAGAATATTTTGCACTGCCTATGAACGTGTTTTGTATTGGTTAAGAAGTGCTTATGTAGGTACCCTTCATATAAAGTGTAACAACAACATTTATAGAAATACTGCTTCCGCTCAAACTTTTCTATTTAACATGACCCTCGATAAAGTACCCACATTCCTGAGGCTACAATAATCAACTAAAGGTAATGTTAATTTGGCAAGTATAATAGACAGGCATCTTTTCACCCTTAGTCCGAATGACCCTACTTACCTGTGTGTGGGCTGGGCGATCTTGCTGGGGCGGGTAGTGCCACCGGTCCCTGTGAAGGAGGCGGGTCGTGGTAGGGCACTACGGGGGGGTGGAGGAGGGCTGGGGGACACCACTGGGGATGGTGACTTTGAGGGGCTGGGGTGCACTGCTGGGGATGTTGTGAAGATTGACAGAGGTAGAGAGGGTGTTGGAGGAGGAGAAGGGACCCTGTTGGACCGTGGGGCTGACATAGGCTGTGGCCTTGACAGGGTGTCGGGGGGGGTTGTGTGGAAGTTTCCCACACTCTGAAACCGCTGGCTGAGCTGGCCGGTGGAGGGAACTGAAGGCAGAGGAAAAGGAAAGAAGGGTTAGTCAGTCATCAAACTATTATAACCCAAGAATGTGTGGTGCAATGAGCTTAAATTAAATAGGCTTAAATAAACAGGTGATACTGGCAAGTACAGTGTGCAGAATGTTCCTTTTCTGTTAACTTCTTAGGGCTAGGGGGCAGTATTGTGAAGTTCGGATGAAAAACGTGCCCAAAGTAAACTGCCTGTTGCTCAGGCCCAGAAGCTAGGATATGCATATAATTAGTAGCTTTGGATAGAAAACACAAACTGTTATAATAGTGTCTGTGAGTATAACAGAACTGATATGGCAGGCAATAACCCGAGCAAAATCCATCCGGGATGTCTGAATCAGTCATGTCACACTGTTTTCAATTGGCATGCTATTCAAAGCTGGGTATTTTAGCTCCCAGATTGCAGTTCCTATGGCTTCCACTAGATGTCAACAGTCTTTAGAAACAGGTTGGAACGTTCAATCATGAAAATCAAGGGAGTAAGATCACTTGTTTCTGAGTTCTGAGAACAGGGAATGCGCGCTCAGTTCTTTTTCTCTTTTTCTATTCAGAAGGTTATAGTCCGTCTGAAATATTATAGTTTATATTCATTTTAGGGTATCTGAGTATTGATTACAAATGCTGTTTGACTTTTTTTGACGAACTTTACGGGTACTTTTGGGATATCGTTTGTCTGCATGGATGAAAGCCTTTGGGCAGGTGGATTACTGAACAAAACGCGCCAACCAAACGGAGCTATATGGGTATAAAGAGGAACTTTATCGAACAAAAGGACATTTTATTGTGTAACCTGGATGCTTTGATATGCCATCAGAGGAAGATCATCAAAGGTAAGCGATTTATTTTATGCTATTTTTGAGTTTTGTGACACCTCTGCTGGTTATGTTATTATGCTAATTGAGTTTGAGTGGGGCGCTGTCCTCAGACAATCAAATGTTCTGCTTTCGCCGTAAAGCCTTTTTGAAATCTGACAATGCTGTTAGATGAACAAGAGTCTAAGCTTTTGAAGGGTGTGCAGCATTTGTATTTTCATGAATGTTTGAAATGAGTATTTTTGTAATTTGAATTTGGCGCTCTGCATTTCACCGGATGTTGTAAAAATCGATCCCGTTCAAGGGATTGGATCCGTAACAGGTTGTGTAAAGAATCAACATATTTTATACATAACATGTATCAAAAAAATAAAAACTCCGTAAGAGGTGGAAAACAATTGATCAAAATAAAGGACATGACAGTGTGCAGGATTCCTGTACTGATACGACTGATAATAGACTAAAATGGGAGGGATCTTACTGGAGGACTGAAGTCTTGCAAGCCCATTGGACGAGTCGAAGCTCTGGCTGTTCCGCATGGTTATTGGCAGGGAGGAGGGGCCAGATGAGTGATTGACAGGAGACACCAGGCTTGGAACAACACTGGGATCGTAATGCATGCTGGGAGCTCGGATCAGGTTGGGCATGCTTCTCCGCAGCTTGTCTACGTAACCATGGAGAAAGTCAAACGAGGGAAGTAAAAAATACATTGCAATCAAACCGGGAAGACATGCACGAAACGTATTCCTCTTCATTTAGGCCAGTGTTCTTCATTCCTGGTCCTGGAGATGTGTGCAGGCTTTTTCCCAGCTCAGTACAAACACAATTCAACTACTCAAAGCCTGATGATCAGCTGATCAGTTGAATCAGATGTGTTAGCATTGGGCCGAAAACAAAAGCCTGCATACCCTGTGGGTCTACCAGGATGGAACACCCCAGCTCTAGACTGACCTGTGCTGGACCTGTATCCATATGTGTCCGCGATGAGTCTGGAGGGTCCGGAGAATTGCTGCTGGTACTGGGACAGCCCACTGAGGGAGTACTGAGGGGTGGAGGTGCTGCGTCTGCTGCACTCCCTGATACTGGAGATACTGGAGAAGGTGTGTGAGTGAGACAGGCTGCCCCACTGCATGGACCCGGTCCGGAGCAGCCGAGGCTGGGGAGGAGGGAGCTGGTTGTAGCCCTCGTCATCCTCCTCTTCTTCGTCCAGGTCCATCTCGCTGCACCGGAGGGAGAGGCTGGAGCTGCGACGGCTGGCTGTGGCCGAAGAAGAGGTAGTGGCGTACTCCTGACGCAGGCCTGGTGAAGGGAGACATACAGTACCAGTCAAAAGTTTGGACACACCTACTCATTCAAGGGTTTTCTTTATTTTACTATTTTCTACACTGTAGAATAATAGTGAAGACATCAAAACTATGAAATAGTGTTAAACAAATCAAAATATATTTTATATTTGAGATTTTTCAAAGTAGCCACCCATTGTCTTGTTGACAGCCTTGCACAGTCTTGGCTTTCTCTCAACCAGCTTCATGAGGTATGCATTTCAATTAACCTCTTAGGGAGCGGCTGCATAGGTGACGGTTTTGGAGAGTCTGGCGTGCCCAAAGTAAAATGCCTGCCACTCAGGCCCAGAAAATAGGATATGCACATAATTAGTACTATTGGATAGGAAACACTGAGGTTTCTAAGAGTGTTAAAATAATGTCTGAGTATAACAGAACTGATAAGGCAGGCGAAAACCTGAGGAAAATCCAGACGGATTTGCAGTTTTTTTTTGTACTTAACCTTCTTCTCCAGGCTGTCTATTCATTTTTATTTTAACCAGGACTAAGACTGCAGTACCTATGGGTTCCACTAGATGTCAGCAGTCTCTATACAGAGTCTGGGAGCAATAGGAGTAAGCAAAACGGATAGGAAGAGGAAATGGTCAAGGGAGCTCAGATGTCAACAAGATTTCTTGGGTGCGAGACTGGGTGCGCGCCCCACTTTATTTTACTTATATAACGTATAGGTAACCATCCGAGTGAAATATTATCGCTAATATTCATAAAAGGATAGCTAAGGATGCATTATAACTGGTCTTTGATTTGTTTAGGAAAAGTTTATAGGTATATTTGAACGCGTTCTCTTCACGTTTCAATGGGCGATTCGACGTTGGATTTTCTGAACATAACGCGCCAACCAAACTGAGATTTATGGATATAATAAATTACTTTTTCTAACAAAATAACCATTGGATGTCTTCGTTGGACACTTGGGAAGCCCTCAGCAGAAGTTCTTCGAAAGGTAAGGGATTTGTTTTCGCTGTGATATGGGTTTTGTGTGAACCACGCTGGTTTATGAATTTATGCTAATGTATAAATATTGGAAGGTGCTATCCTCAAATAATCAAATGTTGTGCTTTCGCCGTAAAGCTTTTTTGAAATCTGACAACGCTATGATATTGCTGAGCTTTGATGACTATGCAACACTTCTATATATTGATGAATGTTTAATGTTCAACTTTTGGATTTTGAATTTGGCGCCTTACATTTCACCGGGTAGTGTCGGGAGTAGCGCCCCACTGCTCCCTAAGTAGTTAACATGTGTGCCTTATTAAAAGTTCATTTGTGAAATGTCTATCCTTCTTAATGCGTTTGAGCCAATCAGTTAGGTAGGGGTGGTATACAGAAGAAGCCCGATTAAACATAAACAGACCCAAAAACAACAGGATACACACACACACACGAACGCACTGGCGCATGCACGCCCCCCGTCCTGGAGGCACCCCCAAGTTTGGCGAAGTGCTGCCAGAGCATTTCATGATTGATGGTGTCTCAGGATCAGATGAGATCACACGCACGCATTCGCTCGTAGAGGCGTACACGCACACCAGATAATGATGTCTTAAAAAAGTTTAGTATAGCAATAGTTTGACCTTCTAATGGACACAAAGTTTCATGCTGTTGAATGTAGGGAGAGGCCAACTTTATAGTTGTTGACTCATGTTGACTTACATTTCACAGGCCATATTTGTGACTTTCAGGAAACTAGACATATGTCACGCATTACTACTTCACAGAGGAGAGGCTTTTTTGGAACGTGTGAACTTTTTTGGAACGTGTGAACGTTTATGTGCCTTGATAACAAACATGTATTCCATCTGTAAATATGAACACAATTGTTAAATGAGCCTAGTTGATTTAGTCAGGGAATAAGGCTGGAACCTTCCCGCTAACCACGATTCGCTGAGATAATGGATGGGCCGGACATGCCGAGAGATGAGTTTGGATTGGTCTGCCATAGAGCACGCTTCTGGCTATAACATGTGCTGGTCAGTATGTGTAGGTAATCCTTTCTAACGCTGCTTTTTTGAAAGATATCAAGAAGAACTGCAAAGGTGTTGCTAATACTCAATTTTCTGGCAGAGCAAGTTTTGAAATCAGTGGAATGCCCGGTGGAAGCAGTGTATGATAACTAAGGCGTTTGATTGAAAAAGAGAAATACCTGTCTCCGGATTAGTAGCTGACTTATATTGGTAGCTGACTTATTTTGGTAGCTAGCTTGTTTTTGGTATGTAGCACTCTTGGTTTGTAACTGACTCTCGTATATGCGTTGCTCTCTTGTTGTTTTGGTAGCTCTCTTTGTTTTGTAGCTCCAGAGTTCTAGCTCTGTTTGGTATTTGTGAAGCCCAGTTGATGTTGGTTTGTTTGTGCGTGCTATCGCTTTTGTGTAGGTGCCAACATCTCACATTAACTGTGAGTATGTACTGTGGTGTTATATTGCTGTGTGTTTGTTGGTGGAAAAGGGGATAACCAGACAAGTCGCCCTTGGGCATACATTACCCGTAGGAAACCCTGTGTTAAATACATTAGTTAGAACTGGGCGGACCACCCACTGTATTTACTTAGTTAGTTAGCTAGCTGTTCGTGACGCAGGTAGATTAGCTTAGGGGTTTTTGAATATATATTATTTCTTTCCTTGGGTCCAGCTCAGCCCCTTTTCCCCAAACCACTTTACCGTGTGTTTGAAATAAACCTTTTGTGTTTGACGGTAGATTTAAGTTGTCTGTGTTTTCTGTTCTCACTGTTCCTTTTTCACGATAATAATTTGCATGAGATATGTTGCGGGTCTCGATTCCATTCCCCCCTAGACTGCGGGGTAAAAAGGGATTCGTAACACTCTGTGTAGTAATATTATTTGTAATGCCGATCCATTTGCATTGATAGTTATAGCCTAATGTTAGCTAGCTAGTTTACATTGAATATTGTTGGTTAGCTTTCGCTACCTATATATTCATGCAGGGTAGTAATTTTATGATTTGGGATTATGGTTAATTGTTTATCTAGCTACATGTCTAAACAAAATACTTCACTATGCAAGTAACTATTTCACTGTACCGTTTACACCTTCTGTATCCTGTGCGTGTGACAAATAAACGTTGATTTTATTTAATATAGTGTGTGTTTACCATAGACTGTAATGTGAAGAACAACATGACCTTCACCAAAGTCAAATTAGGATATAATGTTAGGCCAGGGCTCTCCAACCCTCTTCCCGGAGAGCTACCATCCTGTAGGTTATCTAGCACACCTGATTCTAATAATTAGCAGGTTGATAAGCTGAACCAGGTTAGTTACAACTGGGGTTGGAGCAAAAACCTACTGGATGGTAGCTCTACAGGAACAGGGTTGGAGACCCCTGCGTTAGGCCAACGAGACAGGTTCTAAAATTCTCTGGTAGAATGCCTTGCTTTTATCTCGTCACAATCACAACCTTAAGCTATTTTCTGTAATTAGCTCACAGTTAACTTGTAAATAATGATCTTGTTGTGAGTATATTTTCCTGTAATTATTAATACAAATGAGCTAAAGTTAAGACGTTGTCGCTACAGTGCATTTCGGAAAGTATTCAGACCCCTCGACCTTTTCCACAATTTGTTACGTTACAGCCTTATTCTAAAATGTATTAAATTATTTAATTTTTCTCATCAATCTACACACAGTACCTCATAATGACAAAGTGAAAACAAGTTTTAGAATTTTTTAACATTTATTCAAAATAGAAAACAGAAATACCTTATTTACATAAGTATTCAGACCATTTGCTATGAGACTAGAAATTGAGCTCAGGTGCATCCTGTTTCGATTGATCATCCTTGAGATGTTTCTACAACTTGATTGGAGTCTACACTGTGGTAGATTCAATTGATTGGACATGATTTGGAAAGGCACACACCGGTCTATATAAGGTCCCACGGTTGACAGTGCATGTCAGAGTAAAAACCAAGCCATGAGGTCGAAGGAATTGTCCGTAGAGCTCTGAGACAGGATTGTGTCGAGGCACAGATCTGGGGAAGGGTACAAACAAAAATTCTGCAGCAATGAAGGTCCCCAAGAACACAGTGGCCTGAAGTTTGAAACCACCAAGACTCTTCCTAGAGCTGGCCGCCTACTTAAAACTGAGCAATCGGGGGAGAAGGGCCTTGGTCAGGGAGGTGACCAAGAAACCGATGGTCACTCTGACAGAGCTCCAGAGTTCCTCTGTGGAGATGGGAGAACCTTCCAGAAGGACAACCATCTCTGCAGCACTCCGCAAATCAGGCCTTTATGGTAGAGTGAGTGGCCAGACGTAAGCCACTCCTCGTTAAAAGGCACATGACAGCCCGCTTGGAGTTTGCCAAAAAGACTCTCTGACCATGAGAAACAAGATTTTCTGGTCTGATGAAACCAAGATTGAACTCTTTGGTCTGAATGTCAAGCGTCACATCTGGAGGAAACCTGACACCATCCCTACGTTGAAGCATTGTGTTGGCAGTATCATGCTGTGGGGATGTTTTTCAGCGGGAGGCTGGGACTAGTCAAAAGATGAACAGAGCAAAGTACAGAGAGATCCTTGAAGAAAACTTGCTCTAGAGCGCTCAGGACTTCAGACTGGGGCAAAGGTTCACCTTCCAACAAGATTATGTTATAATACTTTTATTGCATCAAATGGTTGTTTTATTTCAACTGAATACAGTATTCTTAACTATTGTGTGTGTGTGTGTTCTACTGAGGATGGTGCTTCTGGGAGACAGGAGATTAACAATTTTGGATGATAAAACCTAAAGAGCATTCCAGAGCACGAGTTAATGTTTCTGTTCTATACCGTACCAGGGAGAGTTTGGCGTCGGAGGGTCAGACACTGGTCTATACAATGAAAACTGTTGACACAGCAGTTACTGTCTGCTATGTATTCTATCTGTATTCTATCTTTCATACAGATCTTAACCTTGTGACCCATTCTATATATATCTGTTGTTCGTCATGTAGGTTTAAAGGGGTGTATCTTGGCTATAAAAGACCTTTGTACTTTTGTCTCAACGAATTATCAAAGAGACAGTGATTCGTTGACCAGCCATCGCTATTGCAAAGCTATCACTATTAAAGATTTGTTTAAGTATAATTCTGACTAGTGTGATAAGTTTCTCTCCCATCATTTGATAGTCAATAAATGAACCACCACACGGGACAAGTCTCTGAATGTCCTTCAGTGGCCCAGCCAGAGCCCGTACTTGAACCTGATCGAACATCTCTGGAGAGACCTGAAAATAGCTGTGCAGCGACGCTCCCCATCTAACCTGACAGAGCTTGAGAGGATCTGCAGAAGAAAAAAAATGGGAGAAGCTTCCCAAATACAGGTGTGCCAAGCTTGTAGCGTCACCCAAGAAGACTCAAGGCTGTGATCGCTGCCGAAGGTGCTTCAACAAAGTACTGAGTAAAACCTGAATACTTATGTAATTATGATATCCGTTATCTATTTTTAATACATTTGCAAAAGTTTCTAAAAAACAGTTTTTGCTTTGTCATAATGGGGTATTGTATGTAGATCGATAAGGAAAAAGTAAAGGGGTCTGAATACTTTCCGAATGCACTGTTTATGATATGGTCATTATTGGAACTGGAACTAACTTAACGTTAGCTAGCTAGCTAAAAAGGAACCAAAACATAGTTTAGAAAGTTGTTTTTAGTTGCCTGGTTTGCTAGATTGACATATACTAAATACATGTTTAACCGGATGGGTTTATTGGTGTTAAAATACACCAGTTATGCTTTTATGGACCCCCAGTCTGCTGATGTCATGCAGCCTGTCGTTTTTGTGTTTATACTTTTTCATAACGACAAGTATGATGTCGGACGACAATAGAATGTTCATGATGCGACAACTGTATACAAACATACACTACCATACTCACTCTGTTTAGCACATGGCCTTACATGTGAATCCTTAAAGAGATGGGTGGGGCTTAAAAGGGTGTGAACGATGCTGAATGGGTGTAGACAAAGAAGAGCTCTCCAGTAGGTGTACCAAAACATTCAAGGGCCATTTTTTCAAAAGTGGGGTTACAAATTTATCAACTTTCAAAGCAGAATTACTTTCCCATTGTTCCTCAACTGTAGTGTATGATATACCATTTTCTAACTCTGAGTTTCTACTTTTTTTCAATGTAAAAAAACAAAATTTCAAATTTTGCTACATAAAACCGAATCGCCGTCGGTCACGATTATGCTTCATGGTAGTACAATGAACAAAATATATTGTTAGCATATACAGCTACATATGTTCCTAAGATGTATCCAAAACAAAATGTTATTAAGTTTATTGTTCATTTCTACTTGTACAATTCCCAACTGATAAAGATATTTATCATTACAAAAACAGTAGAGCGTACTCTACTCACTCTCCTCCTGCAGTCGAGCCATGACCTGTACGTCCGTCATGTCCTGTAGTTTATAGCCCATAGATATAGTGTCATCCTCCAGCTCTGAGGTGCCCACCTCACTATCCATGGAAGACTGGGGGCTGACCGCAGCATGCTGCCGACTCACACCTGCAACCAGAGGACACGGTAATGTATGCTAATGTACGGTAATGATTAATAATATGTATTTTATATAGTGCTTTTCATTCAAATGAGTATCTCAAATATGCTATAAAAAACAAACAAGCAAAACAGATGTAGGGTTCTGGAGGTTGGACAATGGTCTTCCACAGCGTCAGATGATAATGAGATGGTAATGTATGGTAAAGTAATGTGTCGTTAAAGCTAATATATGAATTCACTGCAGCTCCTTTCCTGTTTCTGTAGTGTACTGAACACAGTAGTTCAGTGCAAGAAGATGTGAATAAAAATATATGAGGTGAATACAAATATTTTTGGAATAGTGTGATTAATTTCAGTTGATGATATTGCTGTTGAGTGAGGATGCTGCAGTACTGTTGGTGAATTAACATATTTCAGTGTGAGTTATTACTTTCAAGGACAAAATGATCACTCATGGAATTATGGGTCTTCACCTCTTTTAACTCAGCAATGGTACATCATGCTTCATAACAGTGATGAGTCTTACTGTGGTAAACCGAGTTAAGGCTGCAGGAGCCCCTCCCTGGGAGAGTCTGCTGCTGGAGCAGGGGGTGGCAGGATGCAGAGAATGGAGCTGGAAAAAAGAAAGAGAGGAAATGGGTTCAAAATAGAGAGGGAGAGCCATAGAAAGCCTTGACACTATCCCAAATCAACCCCTAGCCCGTAGTCCTTAGGCACTTATATAATTGAAATATTATATATATACCTAGCCAGCATCAAAGGTCAAGGTGGAACTATTACTATTTTGCTGACAGCAATCTAACCCTTCCAAAAATACAGTGCCTTCAGAAACTATTCACACCCTTGACTTTCTCCACATTTTGTTGTGTTACAGCCTAAATAAAACATTTATTACATTGAGATTTTGTGTCACTGATCTACACACAATATCCCACAATGCCAAAGTGTTTACAAATTAATAAAAAATGAAAAGCTGAAATGGTTTGAGTCAATAAGTATTTAACCCCTTTGTTTTGGCAAGTCTAACAAAAAAATGACAATTAAATAAACTTTTATCCCCCGCTGTAACACAACAAAATGTGGAAAAAGTCAAGGGGTGTGAATACATTCTGAAGGCACTGTGCATCAAGTGCCTAAGGGTAGGGGCAAGGGGTCGAATTGGAATTGGCATGTAGAGTGACTGATATCCTGGAGTAGAGCATTAACACTCTATAACGATAAAACCTCCATTGTGGATTCCAAATCAGCACAACTAAAATAAATTGCAAGAGAGGAACATGCCATGTAAATTATATTCCTATATCCTTCTCTAAATTGATTTATACTTATATACTTATATGGATGCACCTTGAGCCAATGAACATCCAGAAGACTGGCTGGTGCCACAGATAGACACCATCAAGGCTAGATAAAATATTCTAATATTGAAGATACACTCTGGATTCAACTCTATGGGGAGATTAAGATATTTACAGTCTTGTTCAGCTTGACCTGGTCCATCTTTTGATGGTACCAACCCATAAGCTTCTCATTACACTCTCGTGTTCTCATTCTGTGAACCTATATGCATTTCTTCAAGCCAGGGATAATAATTTTTAAGTCATAAGTTTAATATACTTTAAAATTATTTTATGATAAGTTCCAGTCTTGTAAAATGAAATATGTATGATTAACATTCTTAGAGTCATATACGGTAATTTAATTTCTTACACACACAACAGATAATTTTTTCCTTCATGAGCATGACCTTGTTTCTATTACAGCATATTACATTCACCCAGTTCAATGTATTAGCGATAGGTTCAGGCTTCATGATACTAAAATGTTCCCTATACCCATCATGAGGTTGCTATAACCTAGACCTATGAATGAAAGTTTACAACGTAGGTGCACACAGGTCGAGAGACAAACTTTAGGTGACAGACAGTGACACATGGACAGACAGTGACATTCAATACTGCCTTGCACACTCTTCCCTGCATCTAGCTGATCTAGGGTGCAATCATTACGTCCAACAGTTGCAAATGAGCGATTCTATTGGACAAATGTAACCCCGTTTCATTCTTTTTGGTTCTGTTTAAGAATTTTTCTTCAACAGAATCGCCGGAATGAATAACCCCTGATCATACGTAAACACAGTTCAATTTCATAGCAGCCACGTTGTATTCCTTTTCGCATCTAAACTTTCCAAGCCAAACCATATCATAACCGCTACACACAGCCCACATCGTTGTCACCATATTAGCTAAAGTAATATCATACTCAACATAGCTAATAAAACACGTTAGTAAACCCGCTACATTCATGCAGTAGCGTTATAGTGTACAATCAGTAACAACTTTAGCACTTACACCGGCAGGCCCAGGTGTAAAAAAATGTGTAAAACCAAAAGCTTAACTTGACTTCAAATCAAATGAAGTTCTATTGGTCACAAACACATATTTAGCAGATGTTATTGCGCGTGTAGCGAAATGCTTGTGTTCCTAGCTCCAACAGTGCAGTAGTATCTAACAATTCACAACAATACACACACATTTTAAAGAGAATGGAATTAAGAAATATTAGGCCGAGCAATGTCAGAGTGGCATTGACTAGAATACAGTAGAATAGAATACAGTATATACATATGAAATGAGTAAAGCAGTATTTAACATTATTAAAGTGACTAGTGTTCCATTTTTAAGGTGACCAGTGATTCCATGTCTAGGTATATAGGGCAGCAGCCTCTAGGGGGCAGGGTTGAGTAACCGGGTGGTAGCCGGCTAGTGATGGCTATTTAACAGTCTGATGGCCTTGAGACAGAAGCTGTTTTTCAGTCTCTGTCTTTTTGGCCTTCCTGTAACATCAGGTGCTGTAGGTGTCCTGGAGGGCAGGCAGTGCGCCCCCGGTGATGCGTTGGGCAGACCGCACCACCCTCTGAAGAGCCCTGCGGTTGCTGGCAGATATACTGCCTGACAGGATAGTCCCAATTGTGCGTCTGTAAAAATTTGTGAGGGTCTAACGGGCCAATACAAATTTCTTCAGCCTTATGAGGTTGAAAAGGCGCTGTTTCAGATTGTCAGTGGTGTGTTATGCTGAGGAACTTGAAGCTTTTCACCTTCTCCACTGTGGTCCTGTCGATGTGGATTGGGGCGTGCTCCCTCCGCTGTTTCCTGAAGTCCAAAACAGCTCCTTCATTTTGTTGACGTTGAGGGATAGGTTATTTTCCTGGCACCACTCCTCCAGGGCCCTCACCTCCTCCCTGTAGGCTGTCTGGTCATTGGTGGTAATCAGGCCTACTACTGTTGTGTCGTGTGCAAACTTTATGATTGAGTTGGAGTTGTGCGTGGCCACGCAGTCATGGGTGAACAGGGAGTACAGGAGGGGGCTGAGCACACAACCTTGTGGGGCCCCTGTGTTGAGGATCAGTGAAGTGGAGGTGTTTTTTTCTACTTTCACCACCTGGTGGCTGCTCACCAGGAAGTCCAGGACCCAGTTGCACAGGGCGGGTTCAGACCCAGGGCCCCAAGCTTAATGATGAGCTTGGAGGGTACTATGGTGTTGAAGGCTGAGCTATAGTCAAAGAAGAGCATTCTTACATAGGGATTCCTCTTGTCCGGATGGGATAGGGTAGTGCGATGGAGATTGTATCGTCTGTGGATCTATTGGGGCATTATGCATATTGATGTGGGTCTAGGGTGTCAAGAAAGGTAGAGGTGATATGATCCTTAACCTCTACGGGCTAGGGGGCAGTGTTCGGAGTTTTGGAGAGTCTGGCGTGCCCAAAGTAAACTGCCTGTTACTCAGGCCCAGAAGCTAGGATATGCATATTGGTAGTATTGGATAGAAAACACTCTGAAGTTTCTAAAACTGTTAAAATAATGTCTGTGAGTACAACAGAACTGATATGGCAGGCAAACACCCGAGGAAAATCTATCCGGAAATCTTTTTTTTTTAGGTAAGTCTTTCCATTGACTTGCTATTGACTATAGAGGGAATTAGCTCCTAGATTGAAGTTCCTATGGCTTCCACTAGATGTCAACAGTCTTTAGATGTGGTTTCAGGCTTGTTTTTTGAAAAGCGAACAAGAAATTGAAGTTCTTCCCGGTGGCTCATGAAAAGGACACTACAGTTTTGCTTGTGTGAATGGGGTGCGCGCTCTTCGTTATTCTCCGTCTGAAATATTATTGTTTATTTAGATATTTGACAAACTGAGGATTAATTAGCAACATCGTTTGACATGGTTGGACGAACTTTAACGGTTCTTTTGGGATTTCTTTGTCTGCATGTTGAACGACTGGATTACAGAACTCCATGGCGCCAACTAAACTGACCTTTTGGGATATAAAAAAGGACTTTATTGATAAAAATTGGTGTTCGCGACGTGGCTGGTTCTCTCTCCCTTTGTAATCCCTGATTGTCTGTAGACCCTGCCACATTGTCTTTTGTCTGAGCTGTTGAATTGCGACTCCACTTTATCTCTGTACTGACATTTTCCCTGTTTGATTGCCTTACGGAGGGAATAACTACACTGTTTGCATTCGACCATATTACCAGTCACCTTGCCATCATGGTTAAATGTGGTGGTTCGCGCTTTCAGTTTTGCGCGAATTCTGCCATCTATCCATGGTTTCTGGTTTGGGTAGGTTTTAACAGTCCCAGTGGGAACTACATCCCCTATACACTTCTTGAACTCAGTCACCGTGTCCGTGTATACGTCAATGTTATTCTCAGAGGCTACCCGGAACATATCCCAGTCCGCGTAATCAAATTAATCTTGAAGCATGTATTCTGATTGGTCAGACCAGCGTTGAATAAACCTTAGCACGCGTCTTCCTGTGTAACGGTGTACGCTGCAAGTTGGGAAGCAAGTTCAGGGAGTGAAAACATTTAATTAATAAATGAAACAAACAGCGCACCGACATGAAAAAGATACACATACAATGATGACTGGGGAAGGAACCAAATGGAGTGACAAATATAAGGCAGGTAATCAAGGAGGTAATGGAGTCCAGGTGAGTGTCATAATGCGCAATTACGCTTAAGATGGTGACAGGTGTGCGCCATGACGAGCAGACTGGTGGCCTAGAGGCCGGAGAGGGAGCACACGTGACATGCTGCTTTAGTTTCTTCCTATAGGAACGGAGGAGCAAAATGTAGTCATGATCTGATTTGCCAAAGGGAGGGCCTTGTAGGCATCCTGGAAGGGGGACTAGCAGTGTTCGAGCATTTTAGCAGCGTGAGTATTAGTCAATGTGTTGATAGAAATTCAGTAGCAGAATATACACAGCTGTGACTATAACCAAAGATAATTATCTTAGGAGGTTATACGGTCGGCAATTGATTGTGAGGTATTCTAGGTTGGGTGAACAAAAGGACTTTAGTTTCTGTACGTTATCACAATCACACCATGAGTAGTTAATCACCACTGCTTTTCTTCTTCCCGGAGAGTTCTTTATTCCTGTGTTTATTACTGAGAACCAGGCTGGCTGTATTGATGGGGACAGTATATCTGGAGAGAGCCATGATTCCGTGAAACAGTGTATGTTACAGTCCATGATGTCTCTCTGGAGGGATATCCTCGCCCTGAGCTCGTCTACTTTATTGTCCAGAAGTTCACTCCGAATACCTCTTCTCTTGGAGCAGCCTCTGGGATGAGTTCAATTGCCCTGGGGAGTATGAACAAAGCATCCAATTCGGGAAAGTCTTATTCCTGGTTGCAATGCTGGTAAGTTACTGCTGCTCTGATATCCAAACGTTCTCACCATTAAGCAGCACCTCTACACTAAATAATCTTCTCTGGGTGTGCGCCTGCTTATGCTTTTTATTCGGCTGTATGTAATTACACCAAAAACATTCTGGGCTAATAATGTAAGAAATAAACTAATTACTGCAAAGTTGGTTAGGAGCTAGAAGCAGAGCTGCCATGTCTGTCGGCTCCATCTTGAAGAGTTCCAGTGTTGTGTCGGATAATAATAGCCAGCTAGCTAACATAGCATCCCTCTGTTTGAGCAGGGTGTTTGAGTAGGCTAAACTAGCTAGCTGCATTTGATAGCTAAATAAGTGACACTGAAAGTTTAAAAAAAATTAAATCTCTCTCCTGCTTCTCTTTAATTAATTTGTTCAAAAATGTTCAACTATTGTCTTTCTCTCTCTTTGTGTTAACTACTCACCACATTTTATGCACTGTAGTGCTAGCTAGCTGTAGCTGCATTAACTTATATAAAATACAAGCCTGGTATTTTCAAAAGTGCGCAAAATGCAAAAATAAGCACAATTGTCTCTTGTCTAACGATGACAAAGTGTTCGTTTTTTCATGTTACTTTGTACAGAAAACATCGGCACATTTTTTACCTCAGAAATCCGATGCATGATGGCTGGTTTTAAGGTCATTGGAAGCCATAAACAAGTTGGTGAGTGAGTGAATCATGCATGAGCGAGTGACTTACTGTAAGGTGTGAATAAGGTAATAAGAACTATGAGAGAAATAAAATACACGTTTATGGACAAATGATCAATCAAATGTTCACCACTCTGTCTATTCTGGTTGGATAGTGTGGGAGTGTGGGAGATTGTGGGAGATAGTGTGGGAGATTAACTCACTACAATTATTACATTTCCAGTATTCTGATCACTTTGAAGTAGTGAGACAGAAAAACATATATAATGAACAAGACTTATCTGATGAGCTCAGGAAAATGACCAAGGCTAAATATTTTAACAATGGACATGAAGAAACAGGATGTCAGCAGGAAAGCCGTCTGGAACTGATTAACAGACCTGAGGAAATACAGGATGCAAGAAGACAATGTAACAATGAACCTATAGAAAAAGGACATAAGGGAGGCTGTAAGCTTTGGGAGGGGTCTATGTATTTAATGTAAGGATGAAACACTATAAAGGCTGTGCTCTGCTATACAGAGCTAGCTATTTTCCCGGGTCAGCTCGACCTTTAATTACTCTGAATTAAAGGTCTTATTGAATTCACAAGTTTCTTGTATGAGTGTCATATTTTGAAGATAATTTTTTCCACAACATATTGGCGAGCTTGCCAGGAGTAGTAGGGACCATGGAACGGTGGCGCCTTGGGGCTGACGATGGGTCTTCTGAGCAGTCTCACAGACGGGTGGCCACCCCAACTATCTAAGGTAAGACTAGTTCTTGCAGATAGTTGGAGTCTGTGTGATTTGCTGAGGGGGATCTGTCTCAGTGATGGGGTGCCACGTAGGTCTCTCTAAAATTCCTAAAAGAACCTAACAATTCTGGAAGCTTTTGAATTCAATAAACTGCATGCATGCGTAACGCTTTGGGGGGTTATTTAATATAGATCTATTTGTGAGACAGGGTGTGTAGGGGGCTGCGTATTTTGCTGACGTCGGGTGACCAGTAGAGGGGGGGCTTGCATTTGCTCTGTTTCGTTGGGCTGCCTGGCCTGGAGGGTGCTGTGGCTACCTGGACATATTGTCAACGCAAATAGAGAGTAGAAAATCCTGTAATACCGTTTTTTATAACTAAATAAAAAAGTCTGCTTGGACAGGTTGCTTATTTTATGTAGAGATCTACATAGGATGAGTATTCAGAACACTCCGCGATACCGCCCTTAGGAAAAAAGGGGTCTGCCTGGGTGAAGTGTAAAGTAGAAAATCCTGTAATACCGTTTTTTATAATTAAATAAAAAAGTCTGCCTGGACAGGTTGCTTATTTTGCAGAGGGCTGCAAAAATGGGCATTTAGGGCACTTTGCAATTACCGCTCTCAGGAGGAGGGGACTGCTTGGGCAAAGTGTACAGATATGATGAGACTTTGACTTGGTTTGTCGGGCTCTCATCATATCACATAAACCCTATTTTTGTGTCGATGATTAAATAGGTCGTTTTTAGGTAAAAACGTAAATGTGTGTGAATGAAACGCGTGTATAAATGTCAAAAGCCTGAATAGGTGTATGTTATCCTGTGTAAAGGAAGTATAGAGGTTCAGGAAAAGCATTTTGTATTGTCTATTACAAGTAAAGAGACTGTGTAACTTTTTTTGAGACGCTGACTAAGTGTAGTCAGGCGGATGGGGTGCGAGAAAATGTAACCAGAATAAGTTGGATTGGAACATTGTGTAAGGATGAAGGTTGTCACAATAGTATGGTAAATGATTATCCTTACAGACATTGGAATATTAACAAGAGTTAAGTGAAAATAGAAATTACAGTGGGGAAAAAAAGTATTTAGTCAGCCACCAATTGTGCAAGTTCTCTCACTTAAAAAGATGAGAGAGGCCTGTAATTTTCATCATAGGTACACTTCAACTATGACAGACAAAATGAGGAAAAAAAATCCAGAAAATCACATTGTAGGATTTTTAATGAATTTATTTGCAAATTATGGTGGAAAATAAGTATTTGGTCACATACAAACAAGCAAGATTTCTGGCTCTCACAGACCTGTAACTTCTTCTTTAAGAGGCTCCTCTGTCCTCCACTCATTACCTGTATTAATGGCACCTGTTTGAACTTGTTATCAGTATAAAGACACCTGTCCACAACCTCAAACAGTCACACTCCAAACTCCACTATGGCCAAGACCAAAGAGCTGTCAAAGGACACCAGAAACAAAATTGTAGACCTGCACCAGGTTGGGAAGACTGAATCTGCAATAGGTAAGCAGCTTGGTTTGAAGAAATCAACTGTGTGAGCAATTATTAGGAAATGGAAGACATACAAGACCACTGATAATCTTCCTCGATCTGGGGCTACACGCAAGATCTCACCCGTGGGGTCAAAATGATCACAAGAACGGTGAGCAAAAATCCCAGAACCACACGGGGACCTAGTGAATGACCTGCAGAGAGCTGGGACCAAAGTAACAAAGCCTACCATCAGTAACACACTACGCCGCCAGGGACTCAAATCCTGCAGTGCCAGACGTGTCCCCCTGCTTAAGCCAGTACATGTTCAGGCCCGTCTAAAGTTTGCTAGAGAGCATTTGGATGATCCAGATGAGGATTGGGAGAATGTCAGATGAAACCAAAATAGAACTTTTTGGTAAAAACTCAACTCGTCGTGTTTGGAGGACAAAGAATGCTGAGTTGCATCCAAAGAACACCATACCTACTGTGAAGCATGGTGGTGGAAACATCATGCTTTGGGGCTGTTTTTCTGCAAAGGGACCAGGACGACTGATCCGTGTAAAGGAAAGCATGAATGGGGCCATGTATCGTGAGATTTTGAGTGAAAACCTCCTTCCATCAGCAAGGGCATTGAAGATGAAACGTGGCTGGGTCTTTCAGCATGACAATGATCCCAAACACACCGCCCGGGCAACGAAGGAGTGGCTTCGTAAGAAGCATTTCAAGGTCCTGGAGTGGCCTAGTCAGTCTCCAGATCTCAACCCCATAGAAAATCTTTGAAAGTCCGTGTTGCCCAGCGACAGCCCCAAAACATCACTGCTCTAGAGGAGATCTGCATGGAGGAATGGGCCAAAATACCAGCAACAGTGTGTGAAAACCTTGTGAAGACTTACAGAAAACGTTTGACCTCTGTCATTGCCAACAAAGGGTATATAACAAAGTATTGAGATAAACTTTTGTTATTGACCAAATACTTATTTTCCACCATAATTTGCAAATAAATTCATAAAAAAATCCTACAATGTGATTTTCTGGATTTTTTTCCCTCGTTTTGTCTGTCATAGTTGAAGTGTACCTATGCTGAAAATTACAGGCCTCTCTCATCTTTTTAAGTGAGAGAACTTGCACAATTGGTGGCTGACTAAATACTTTTTTTTTCCCCACTGTATATACTGGTAAGATAAAAATATATAAAATACAGAAGCGTGGCTATGCGTAGTATGCGTTTGAATTAATTCTATACTGTTGAAAGAAATAATGGTCATGGACACATGAATAGGAAATAATATAGTTCAAACTAAGGAGCAAGGAATAATTATGAATATCACAGGAAAATAGGTAGAGGTTTTGAAAAAGTAATTGTAAAACCATGGAGTTGCTAAAAGAAGTGCATGTAGATTCTACCAATTCGTCTCGAATATGAACGAGTAAACTAGATGGTAAGGCAAAGTTACCCTATCAGCAAGGGAATTAAAATCAAATAAAGAATTCAGGGAAGTAATTATGAATTGGAACAAACACATAGAACCAGAATAAGAAGCTAAGTAAGTGTATTGAATTTTAGCGCGTTTATTAGCGTTATTACGCTCATAGAATTATTCTGAGAATGGATAGTGTAAAATAGGGATACCTGGTATGTCGTTCAGGTTATTTTGGTTTAGTTCAAAAACACTAGATTGGGTGTACCAGAGTGCAGATAACTGAGAAGTTGACAAATGCTTTTTGGTTTGAATATTGTTGGTGTAAGTAAATTTAAGAAAAATAACATAATTTGAAGTATTGCAAGCAGCATAGTTAGTCACCAGCGTGTTTAAATAGCAAGTAAGGAGCCTAACTGGCTTTGCGAGGTGAGTAGATTGAAGATATATTTTCTTGTATCTGGGAATAACGTTAGCTAAATGAGTTAGCCACGATTAGCTTGGGTATTTGACTGCCATGTGGAAAATAGTAGGAATTATGATTTAGAAGGTTTGGGTTAACTCTGTTCATTAGTGGATTTTGAGGTTGAATTATCCTTGTCATAAACGGGGACAGGGGATATTAGGTGAACATTAGCGTCTAAGTGGTGTTTTACGGAGTTTAGCGTTGTACCTTGCCACGTTCAGCCCATCGCTAAAAGTTTAGATTTGAGGTTCACTGTTGATAAAATGTGTATGCTATGTGGTAGAGCAGAAACACGAGGGGTTATTGGTTGTTTCATTATTTTGGGTGTTAATTTCACTTAATGAAACATCTGATGGGGTTGGAGTGGAATTCTTTCTTCTGGGACTGATGGAAGTCACGTAAAGTATGTGAGTTTTAGGAGACATAGGAGAACATGTCTCAAAACAACATTTTATTAAAATGCCTGGGATTAAATATCACTGATTCCTTACGCTGAGGAATTTACTACATTTGCGAAAGTAAATTGTTACATATTTGTTGGACATTGGTCTAGTTACAATACCAGGATAATAGTATCTAAGGGCGGCGCATGCTAAATTAAGTACATGTAAACGTTGAGGTAGATTAACATTAAAGATTAATGATTTGAGGGAGTACTGTGGACTTATCATTATTATCGTGTTTGGTTTGTAGTTAAAACCTTTGGGTCGCTGAATCAGTGTAGTATAATGAATGCTAACGAAGTGTTTTGTGTTTTTCTAAGAACATGGGGATTTCACTGTCGCTCTTTGAAATGTTTGCTGGGGCTATAATCTTTGAGAGAGTGAGCTATCTTTGAGAGAGTGAGCTAGATTGAGGCCGTAAACTACCAAATGAAATAAAGTCTGGCAATTGTTTGTTTGTTTTTACCTTAAGGGTTGCAAATACCCGCACATAACACATTTGTCATGACTATTTGTTGGTATTATTTTCCTTTGTTTAGTGAGTTCATTTTGTCTGAGTGCCAAGATATCTTAAAGGGGCACGCACACATATGGCAAGTTTTTGTTTTCTGAATTTTAATTAAAAACATGAATTTTTTTGACAAAAGATTGTACTGGAAACCTGGGATACAACATGTATGAAATGTTTGGCTATTTTTCATTAATTTGTCTAAAATAGTAAGAAACACTTCTTTGAAGGGTTTGTGTGACCTCTTACCTCTGTCATGACTTTCCATTGTGGTTTGATCACCCTCATTGGAAAGCCATTTGGATAAGGAATTTAAGGTCATTTGTCATACTGATTTTCAGGGTTATTTGGTATATTGATTATTATGGAGTTTCTAGTTCTTATATTTGTGATTTGGACTAATGTGAAGAGGGAGAGAGCGTTGCCTTTGACTGAGGGTAGGCTGCCTTACTTTTATTTTCCTATGGCCATATGGGTAAAATATTTTTCTTTGTGGAGTTCTTAAGAGTAGTGATTTTAATTTCATGTTGTTATTTGAAATGTTGTTGTATTTGTTGACCAGTAGTAGTGTTATTTCTTTTACACATTACTCCCATGGAGAGTTGTTAAAAATGGGGGAGGGTACAGTCCTTTGAGGTGTTGTATTGAAGTTTACAGACCTTGAGTTGTATGTGAAGGAGTGTATTGTTGTGGTGTTTGTTCTGTTCTATTCCTGATGGGTTATAGGTCTAACTTTCTGATGCTGTGGCTCTGCGATGAAGCTGACAGTGTGATGGGGAGTATTAGTAGCCAATTTGAATGAATAGTTTCAATAGAATGTGTTGTTATTCTCTCTATTCTGACATATGTTTAGACAATTGAATTAAAAATACTTGGTAAAAGTAATAATTTATCATATAGTTAATGAACTGAACTAAACTGTTGTTCTGATCTGTTACCTCAAGGTTATCATGAAAAGTGACATCAGACGGTATCTTAATGCATGGAAGGGATAATTGGACCGAACAGTGTGTGTACCTCAAAACCCCCTCTAACTGTCTGAAGAAGACGAAAAGGACGCCAGGAGATACAGTGCCTGAAAGAGGGGGTTGGTCAACTGTGCCCAAAATTGCTTTAGACTTTTGGGGTATCAGGTTGATTGTAGAGGTCCATACACTACATAAAATTATAGTAATTTAGATTGAGAATGCATTGAGATATTGATCTGTTTTATAATCGTGATTAAAAGAGTTATGAAATATGAAATAATTATACTGGATGTTAATATAAATGTACATTCTGCTAATATTGATGTGTGTTAAATTGAGTTTTTTACTTTGGGCGATAGGACCAATTTGAATCACTGTGCAATGTAATTTTACATTTTGGTTGGATAATTAATTGGGTTTTTAATTATGATTTGGAAACTGAAGGATTTTAAGACTGAAGGATTGGTTTGAGTTTAGTAATTAATGTATTAGGGATTGATAGTTTCTGATTGTTGTTGCTTGGTTTAAATGTTTTGATGACACCAGTGAATTTGAGCAGGAAGTTAATGTATTAATGGTATGTGCAAGAAGGAAAAACAGGGAACAAGGGCTAATAAACTATAAATGAGTATAGTCTAAGAATGCATATGGATAACTTGCTTTTCGTTCTAGGCCCCTCATGACAGACAAACAGGGGCAAAGGGGCTGTAATGAGAATAACTATTACTTGTACTGAAAGTAACATTTTTATAAGTATACATTTTCATAGGGATGTTTGGGTTATAAAATACAAGTAATTGCATATAAGGTTTATAGTCTGTGTTTTGAAATAACACCCAATAATGGTAATGATTGAGATGGCATGAAGACCATCATAATTGGGCATAGAACGTAACAGTTGGTCGTTTTTCCCAGCTTTAGTTACTTAAAAAAATAGTGGGAAGATTTTAAACCAGTATTAGTTTTTTCTCTTAAGTCGATGTGTTTCAAGGTTTTATTGAACATGAGTGATCATTGTTCCAGAGGAGGGATGGATGAATATTGACTAAATTGATTCGAGAATGTTTTAGTATGTATTCAACTATGGTAGGACTCAGAAATGAAGGTTATGATAATAGAGGGGTGTTGTTTCTAGATACTATGTATATGGTTACAGGAGATAGCTTACAGGAAAGAAAGGAAAGCTGTCTGTGTAAAATATAGGGACAATTCTAAGGAAATTGAACATTACACATATCTAGATTATGGTGAGAAGAAAAGTGATGGTGGTAGGAATTTGAACACTATGGTGCAAGTTTAAGAAACTGACTTAAGAGTTTGGTTAGGTTGGATATTCTTCCAACTCAGTGGTATGTTTCTTTAATATTTTTACTGGTGGAAGACACTTAACTAATTACGTGCAGTAATACATCTTATGACTGTTGCGGTAGGGACCGCAGTTGGGCAATCATTATGTGTAAATGTAGCAGGAGAAGGGGTGGTTGAGATAGAATGTTTACATAGGGATGTTAGTTAAATATTACGAATTAGTGATCTTGACATAAGAAGAGAGTCTGTTGTCAGGAAATGACCCATGTTGGAGTGTGTATATCCTCAGGTGTAAGCAGCACATAAGGAGCCAGAGATAACCAAGGGCATGGACTGAATTCCGGAGATTGAGTGAACATCCAGATACACCAGGAGGGGATGTTGGGATAGATTTGGTCTGGTCCACACATACGGTACTCCTTACAACACCTGCAGTGGTAAAGATTGACATGTCTCTCTTTGGTGGGTGCATCATTCTCACAAGAAGTAAGGTACACCATGTAAGGGATGAGCTTGAAAACACCATAACAGAAGAAGAGGAGCTAAAGAAAGAGATTGGATTTCACTGTGGATATACATGCAGATGGGTTAAGTTAGTAGTTAGATGCTTTATAGGTTAATGCATTGCATGAAAAAAGATGTTAGGATAATTGTACTCTAAATAACATGTTGAAGGCATTGGTATGAAAGCATTTACAGTTTTGATTTACTTAAAGTGGATGTAATGTTGATTAGGGATATGCATAGCAGGTGACATGCCTATTAGTTGAGATGGAGAACTAAGTAAAAATGACATGACTTGGGAACATCTCTCAGAACCTGGGGCCGAAAGGGGAAGACTGGATGAAAGCATGAGGAAGCTTTTTAGGGCTTTTATTTTTGCAGAGTCCAGCAGGAGAGCATCCTTAAGGCGTAGAGGCAGGTGAAGAGAGAGTGGGAATTGTCATGGTCTTAGATTTAGGTTTTTGGGCATATATATTTATGCATAACATATCACATTGTCCAAACTGTTATGTTTTATTTTGCTTTCCAAGTATTCTGCTATCACTCTCTTAGGAACCAGAAGGAGAGAGGGTCGCCAGCTTCAGCTGGAATGTCAGTGTATTGTGTGATGAGTGATGGACATAAGAGGGTGTATGGTGTAATCATGGAACAGAGGCCGTAAGTCTCTAAGTGTGAATGCTTCACAGAAAGAAGGGAGATAAACTGCACCAGGACCAGCGGTTCCACGTCCGGTGATCTGAGGTGACCAGGTCTGAGTGTTCTGGAAGAATGGAATGAGCCAAAGAAGGAAGGACCCTACGAGGTGGCTGCAGCGACGCCAACTGCCGTCCAGGTGAAAGGAAGCAAGACGTGGAAACATCTAAACCATCGCTCCAGAGTCCGTCAGAGAGGAGGAGACAACCATTGAGACATGAGAATGCAGAGAATGCTAATCAACCAGGCAGGAGCTCAGAGGGAATGGGAGCAGCGGAGGAGATTGAGGCGCCAGGGAGGAGGCAGGATGTCAGTAGACCAAGTGGAAGCCAGGATGCAACTAATCCACCGAGAGGAAGGCGGAGGAAAGAAGATGCAGGAGCCAAAACCTGCGAGGCACAACTCTCCTGGAGGATCTGAGAGTCCAGGGGTGGGGGGAAAGTGGCATGCCTGATGCTCATAATGACATATCTATTCTGGCAGATCTCCCTGACAGAAGCCCGTTACAATGGGACCCCGAAATACCAACTTAAGAGTGGGAACCACATTTCCCTGAAATCAATACATTCCCTGAGGGGAGCCCGTTCAGACTGGAAGGAGGGCTTCCACCAGATGAAGAGGAAGGACTATGTCCACAGGTTGCAGGAGAGAGTGAACCTTCACAAGGGGCAGGACGAGGTGAACTTCTACAGGTTGAAGAATAGGGGGATTTCCCCCACAATTGACTTTTCTGTCCTTGAGGACTTCTAATGACAATCAATGGAACCTGAAACAACAGAAGAACAATGACATTGAAATGGTAGTAGCACCAGTAAACCTAAGTGAAGTGACTGTTAGCCTACTGCATCGTGTTAGAAATAGGCAAGAAGAAAAGTGCCTATTTGAACCTCATGGGGAGGATGTCAGTTAGTATTCCTATTTCAACTCAGTTGATAACAGAAAAAGGAGAACAGAAGTCAATTTCAATCAAGAGGATAAAACCTCTGCCAGAGACAGCCTTCTGTGGATGGACACGTCATCAGACAAAGGGAGAAGTCATCTGGGACCCAAAAGGATGTGACTTGACATTAACCAAAGAAGAAGACACTTGGATACTCACCATTAAGAAGTTTGAACATGTGGAAGGAGAGGAGTTCATTGTTGAAATAGCAAGTACTAGATTTACTGATGGAAATAGTTTGACAAACATCAGACTGGGACCAGCACTGACACCTGAACAGGATGAGCCTGTGATGACTACAGGAATGAAAACAACAGTGGTTGCCTTGAACGCTACAGCAGTTACTACGTTGACTATATCTACTGCTACTACAAAAGTCTACAGCAATCACAAAGGTACTAGATGTGTCAGAGTCTGAATTCTCTGCAAACATTTGGGACCTTTTCACCATTTTTAATAGCCTGCCTTATGTAAAGGACTCTGTATCTTCAACTGACATTTCAATCCCTGGACAGTATAAGGATACAGTTCTAAGAAGAAATAGTAAAGAATGAATGGTATGAATGGGCTCAATATACAGAAGTAAAATTAAACTTGACAAATTGCTTATTATGTGCACCCTCTCCACTGAAAGAATTAGTGGTGGTACCTAATCCTTATGATTATAGGGACTGTGCTGAATTTAATAAAAACTTTTGTTATTTGAGTAGATCAGAAAGGCCTTACTGTCCAGCTGAATGTTTATATTGAGCAGCTGGTAGTTGGGGGACAAAAGTTATTATTCAAGTTGGCTATCAAAATCAAACTCTAGCACTACCATTTATTGCACCATATGAAGAACAGACTGTGGTAGTAGCTGATTTCTTCTGGATATGTGGAGGGCAAAGATTAAGGGTAAAATTACCAAAAGGATGGACAGGCCTTTGTGCGGGGGTTGGGTTAATTCAACAGCTAACTGTCGCTGAATGGGATCCTGGTGATACTAAGCAGTTAACTACAAAACATAGAGTAAGGAGATTACAAGTCTGACATATAAGATACAATTGGACAACCTAGAGGTGTCCCTAATGAATTTAAGGCCAGAGATGTGATTAAATCAGGTTTTGAATCTATATATGATGGGTTCCTGATTGTGATGACTTTGATTGTTTATGTGCATGAATCTTGTCATAAGCATGAACGTTGCAAGTGGCGCTCTAAGTCTCACAGTGATGCATATATGCTTTATGATGACCTGTGGTTTGTGATATGGGCCTGTTCTCTATGTAAGGATGAAGAATGTGCTTAGATGGTATATGGATTTTTGTTCTTATGCCCTTGTTTCATCCTCTTTTCTTTTATTATTTTTAATAATGAATGATGTTTAGGTCTTCTGAAACGCTAATTATTCAATACATGTTAGGTAACATAGGGTGTTCCGGTTGTGAGTGTCTACGGACAGTGTTCTTAATCTTCTGATGTGTTTTTCATATTTGGTATGTTACCTGTTAGGAGTGGTGTCTACGAGGGATGTTTGAATTTGATGTTTTAGTATGTGCTTATTCTGTACTGTTTAATTTTTGTTTGGTGTGTTTTGTTTATGTTTTTAGTTTACATATTATTCTTTTTATATTCTCCATTACTGGGAACCTCAGGCAAGGGTTTACACTACATGCTCTGTGTTTTTAAATTTTCTGTTTGGTTCTTTTTGTTTGATAATTTGACATTTTGTTGGTTGTTTTGTTGTGTTTGTCTATTATTTTTGTGTGTTTTTCTTTGGATTGAGTGGATGTTTTACTTCTTTCCTGTATTGTGTGTTTGGAGATGTTTGGTTCTCTTTTTCTCTATATTTTAATGGATCTTTTACTCCTGTCTAGGTAATTGAGATTGGAGATGTTTGGTCCTTACTTTCCTGTATATATGAGTAGGTGGAGCTCTCTTTGTAATTTGATTCGAGGTTGATTTCCTCCATAGAGTTTCAGAAGGTGCTCCCCTTCTCATCTATACTGGTATTTTTATTTGTGTGAAACTCTGTAAGTTTCCAGTATTCTGATTGATCACTTTGAAGTAGTGAGTCAGAAAAACATATATAATGAACAAGACTTATCTGATGAGCTCAGGAAAATGGCCAAGGCTAAATATTTGAACAATGGAAATGAATAAACAGGATGTCAGCAGGAAAGCTGTCTGAAACTGATTAACAGACCTGAGGAAATACAGGATGCCAGAAGACAATGTAACAATGAACCTATAGAAAAATGACATAAGCTTTGGGAGGGGTCTATGTATTTAATGTAAGGATGAAACACTATAAAGGCTGTGCTCTGCTATACAGAGCTAGCTGTTTTCACGGGTCAGCTCAACCTTTAATTACTCTGAATTAAAGGTCTTATTGAATTCACAAGTTTCTTGTATGAGTGTCATATTTTGAAGATCTTTTTTTCCATGACAATAGTGGCGAGAAAATTAAGTGTGTCAGTTCATGTTGTAGGCTTTGATAGTGCTGTCCATGCAGTGCAGGATATGTTACCTGTGGACTCTGTGGTTAGTGCAGCAGGTTTAGTGTAAGGCAGGATGGGGCAGCTGAGGGGAGAGATCCACTCTGTGATGGAGCTGTAAGGACGGACAGAGGACACCAGACCCGAGTTGCTGATGCTTCTCCTCCACTTGCCTGGGGAGAAGAGCACATGGAGGGGAGGTTAGATTGAAATACTTAGACTGACAAATAAGCGAGCACACACACACACATTTTCAATTGACTGAGCACAACAAACACATTTACAGTCACTTGTTCACTGCACCAAATCACCCTTTTCAAGTATTCTGCAAAATGCAATATTCACAATACTTTTGACATGTTTTAATTTTATAGTGTCTAGTTTTATTTATAATATGTTTTTATATCTTAAATGTATCAATTGACATCAATTTATGTTGGAAGGTCAAATCATACATGGATGTGGCTGTAAATACTACTGTAACCCTCTCACCAAGCTAGAATTTGACACGATATTAACTTACGTAGAGTATCTCAACAGCATGGGATGTTAGGTGAGAAGGACATCTCCAATAAGAATATCTATTGTAAACTATCTAGGGTGATGACAATAGGGTATTAACTTCAGATGGAATGATTCTAGATTTGTGTTATTGTATAAGGATATGCTTTCCCATGCATTAAATTAAATTTAAACAGTAAATAACTCCACCAAGGAAACATACATAAGGTTCAAGATGTGTATTATTACATTTTCAAAGCACCACATCAAAATAAAAAAATATATAATATACAAGTGTTGCATAGAGGGTAGCACCTCCAATATTTTTCCATTAGCATAAATTCATAAACCATCGCGGTTCACACAAAACACATTTCACAGCGAAAACAAATATCTTACCTTTTGAAGAACTTCTGCTGAGGGCTTCCCAAGTGTCCAACGAAGACATCCAATGGTTCTCTTGTTAGAAAAAGTCATTTATTATATCCATAAATCTCTGTTTGGTTGGCGCGTTATGATCATAAATCAAGTCAGCATCCATCAATCAATAAGATATCATTCTGACACCAAACTGATACATACTGACACCAAACCCACTTTGTCCAACTCGTTTAGAAGCCAACTATTACATATTTCAGAGCAGGCCCAAAATTCACAGTGCCTTCTGTTAAAACCATAAATAAAACTTAAAACCTGTAGTTACGTTCTAGCTGTGGGTCCAGTTCTGACATTATGTATAGGCCTAGCTGAGGCGACCCTGAATCCCAAGTTTCGGCTCGATAGGTCATTCGTAGCCCGAGCACGGACCTTAATTATTGCTGAAAATTCATTTTTTTTCTGGGCGTTGCTACGGGGTCCCTGAAAGATCTATCGGACAGAAACTTTAGGGTCCGTCTCTATGGGCCGAGGCGGTTTCAATGCATGTCACGACTTCCGCCGAAGTCGGTTCCTCTCCTTGTTCGGGCGGCGTTCGGCGGTCGACGTCACCGGTCTTCTAGCCATCGCCGATCCACTTTTCATTTTCCATTTGTTTTTTCTTATTTTCCATCACACCTGGTTTTAATTTGCCCTCATTACTGTTGTTTATTTACCCCCTCTGTTTCCCCCATGTCTGTGTGGGGAATCGTTTGTAGGCATGCCGGTTTACGCCGGGTTTGTATGTTTTTCACCCATGCTTTGTGGCAGCCGGTATTTGTACGTGCATTTTGTACTTTGTGCTGCCTTACTTGGTTTTGTGCATTTGTTTTGTAACGCAGTTGGGTTCTGTATTGAACATTGCCTGAGTAAAGTACTTAGTCCACTCACCTCTGCTCTCCTGCGCCTGACTTACCTACACCAGCTACACCCACCGCATGACCATGCACCTAGTCTTGGGATTCTGGGACTTTTCTAAACGTCGTCATTTTCGCGATTATCAAAATTAATTGAAGTCATTGCAAATGGACAAGGCTGTTTCTCGGCCTGAGAACCTTCTAGAGCCACATAACTCCACTTAAGCTCTAGAACATGTATATAAAGGTTCAGAGCTCTAGGTCTGACGGTTCTTTGATAGTTCGAACGCAGGTAACTATTGCAGGCTCTGTGTGTCTGTAAGCCTCACACTGTCACTCCCCATTGACTGTGTGTGTGTGTGTGTGTGAGTTCAGAAAATCCCCCAAAATCACAGATATCACGTGGAGCTCTGAAACCCGCCTTAACAGATTCGTCTGAACACGCCGCAACTGGATCTATAACTTTTTTGAACACATTTCACATTTCTTTAATCAATGGAAACCGGATGCACCTGAGCTCAATTTCAGATCTCAGAGCAAAGGGTTTGAATACTTATGTAAATAAGTAAATAATATCTGTTTTTTTTATTTGTAATAAATTGGCAAAAAAATATATAATGTTTTCGCTTTGTCATTATGGGGTATTGTGTGTAGATTGATGAGGAAAATAGTTTATTTAATCAATTTTAGAATAAGGCTGTAACGTATACTTTGCGAATGCCTGTACATGAATCAATGTCAAGTCCTAGCTGATGGAGTAAAGATACACCCCCCCTACCCTGAAACACACGGTTGTCCCCCGTTGTGACGATTTTCCCAAGCAATCAGACCTTCTGATTATTTAGTGCTAGCTAAAGTGACCAGGTAGCTACGCTTGGAGGAAGCATTTAGTGTTTTGTGCATTGTCTGTGCACTTAGCTAGCTAGCATGATCATATACATTGCATATTCTTCTTCTTCATTGGGGTTTAATGGCAGTTGGCATCCATTGTTTATGATGCATTACCCCCGCCAACTGGAAGGGTAAAAAAAAAGTAAACTCCATATGGTAAAAAAGGTGGAGGGGGACCTTAATTCACACAAACAGAAACCTAACAAAAACAAAACTTTCACTTCTTCCTTCATTCAAAATTCCATACTCTATATACAGTTGAAGTCGGAAGTTTACATACACCTGAGCCAAATACATTTAAACTCAGTTTTTTCCCAATACTTGACATTTTATCCTAGTAAAAATTCCCTGTCTTAGGTCAGTTAGGATCAACACTTTATTTTAAGAATGTGGAATGTCAGAATAATAGTAGAGAGAATGATTTATTTCAGCTTTTATTTCACATTCCCAGTGGGTCGGAAGTTTACATACACTCAATTAGTATTTGGTAGCATTGCCTTTAAATTGTTTAACTTGGGGTAAAACGTTTCAGGTAGCCTTCCACAAGCTTCCCAGATTGAGGTCAGGGCTTTGTGATGGCCACTCCAATACCTTGACTTTGTTGTCCTTAAGCCATTTTGCCACAACTTTGGAAGTATGCTTGGGGTCATTGTCCATTTGGAAGACCCATTTGCGACCAAGCTTTAACTTCCTGACTGATGTCTTGAGATGCTGCTTCAACATATCCACATAATTTTCCTTCCTCATGATGCCATCTATTTTGTGAAGTGCACCAGTCCCTCCAGCAGCAAAACACCCCCACAACATGATGCTGCCACCCCTGTGCTTCACGGTGTTCATCGGCTTGCAAGCCTCCCCCATTTTCCTCCAAACATAACGATGGTCATTATGGCCAAACAGTTCTTTTTTTGTTTCATCAGACCAGAGGACATTTCTCCAAAAAGTACGATCTTTGTCCCCATGTGCAGTTGCAAACCGTAGTCTGGCTTTTTTATGGCGGTTTTGGAGCAGTGGCTTCTTCCTTGCTGATCGGCCTTTCAGGTTATGTCGATATAGGACTAGTTTTACTGTGGATATAGATCATTTTGTACCTGTTTACTCCAGCATCTTCACAAGGTCCTTTGCTGTTGTTCTGGGATTGATTTGCATATGTTCATCTCTAGGAGACAGAACGTGTCTCTGTCTTGAGGGGTATGATGGCTGTGTGGTCCCATGGTGTTTATACTTGGGAAATATTGTTTGTACAGATGAACGTGGTACCTTCAGGTGTTTGGAAATTGCTTGTGGAGGTCTACAATTCTTTTCCCGAGGTCTTGGCTGATTTCTTTTGATTTTCCCATGATGTCAAGCAAAGAGGCACTGAGTTTGAAGGTAGGCCTTGAAATACATCCACAGGTACACCTCCAATTGACTAAAATGATGTCAACAAGCCTATCAGAAGCTTCTAAAGCCATGACATCATTTTCTGGAATTTTCCAAGCTGTTTAAAGGCACAGTCAACTTAGTGGATGTAAACATCTGACTCACTGGAATTGTGATACAGTGAATTATAAGTGAAATAATCTGTCTGTAAACAATTGTTGGAAAAATTACTTGTGTCATGCACAAAGTAGATGTCTTAACTGACTTGCCAAAACTATAGTTTGTTAACAAGAAATTTGTGGAGTGGTTGAAAGACTAGTTTTAATGACTGTAAACTTCCGAATTCAACTGTATAAGCTTCTGTGGGTATGGTAGGCAAATAAATTACAACCGAATAGGCATAGTTAAAAGAATAGTGAAAAAGGAAACAGATTATTTATTTTTACTAAGTAGTTTGATCGAGATACTACAGTGCCTTCAGAAAGTATTCACACCCCTTGACTTTTTCCACATTTTGTTGTGTTACAGCCTGAATTTAAAATTGATTAAATTGTGATTTTTTTGTCACTGGCCTACACACAATACCCCATAATGTCAAAGTGGATTTATATTTTTAGAAATGTTAAAAAAATGTATAAAACTTTTAAAACTGAAATGTCTTGAGTCAATAAGTATTCAACCCCTTTGTTATGGCAAGCCTAAATAAGTTCAGCAGTAAAAATTTGCCAAACAAGTCACATACTGTAAGTTGCATGGACTCACTCTGTGAGCAGTAATAGTGTTTAACATTATTTTTGAATGACTACCTCCTCCCTGTACCCCACAAATACAATTATCTGTAAGATCCCTCAGTCGAGCGGTCAATTTCAAACATTGATTCAACCACAAAGACCAGGGAGGTTTTCCAACAGCTTGCAAAGAAGGGCACCCATTGGTAGATGGGTAATTAAAAAAAATCAGACATTGAATGTCCCTTGAGCATGGTGGAGTTATTAATTACACTTTGGATGGTGTATCAATACATATCTTTCTAAAATTATCCACCGCAATTGTTGCAACCCCTATTACTAGCCTGTTCAAACTCTCTTTCGTATCGTCTGAGATCCCTAAAGATTGAAAAGCTGCTGCGGTCATCCCCCTCTTCAAAGGGGTAAGACACTCTAGACCTAAACTGTTACAGACCTATATCTATCCTACCCTGCCTTTCTAAAGTCTTCGAAAGCCAAGTTAACAAACAGATCACCGACCATTTTGAATCCCACCGTACCTTCTCCGCTATGCAATCTGGTTTCCGAGCTGGTCATGGGTAAACCTCAGCCACGCTCAAGGTCCTAAACGATATCATAACCGCCATCGATAAAAGACAATACTGTGCAGCCGTCTTCATCGACCTGGCCAAGGCTTTCGACTCTGTCAATCACTTTTTCTCTGTATACATCAATGATGTCGCTCTTGCTGCTGGTGATTCTCTGATCCTCCTCTATGCAGACAACACTATTCTGTATACTTCTGGCCCTTCTTTGGACACTGTGTTAACTTCTTAGGGAGCAGCGCACGAGGTGACGGTTTTGGAGAGCCTGGCGTGCCCAAAGTAAAATGCCTCCCATTCAGGCCCAGAAAATAGGATATGCACATATTTAGTACCATTGGATAGGAAACACTCTGACTAAAAGTGTTAACATTTTGTCTGTGAGTATAACAGAACGGATATGGCAGGCGAAAACCTGAGGAATTTCTGTCCTGGAAAATGTGGTTTTGACACATTGCTCATTTGGAACCCCTCCCTTATGAAAATGCCCATATAAGGGCATATGAATGCAGTACCTATTGCTTCCTCTGGATGTCAACAGTCTCGAGAAAGTGTTCTGATTCTTTTTAGATGCTTTTAGAGCAGAGAAGAAGACGAATAAGGAAGTGTCCACGCAGATGTCAATAGAAGTAAATGCGCGCTCCCGGCTGGCGCGTTCTTAGTTTTTTTCCTTTCTTATCGCCCAGTTTATATTCCGGTTTAAATATTATACTATTTATACATAAAAGTGTTCCTAAGGATACATTTAAAATAATGTTTGATTGTTCTTGGACAAGTTTATAGGTATAAGTTGAACGAGTTCTCTTCACGTTTCAATGGACGATTGGAGGCTCTATTTTCTCATTATAACGCGCCAACCAAACGGAGATTTATGGATATAATACATTACTTTTTCTAACAAAAGAACCATGGATTGTCTTCGTTGGACACTTGGGAAGCTCTCAGCAGAAGTTCTTCAAAAGGTAATTGATTTGTTTTCGCTGTGAAATGTGTTTTCTGTGAACCATGAAGGCTTATGAATTCATGCTAATGGAAAAATATGTGGGGTGCTATCCTCAAACAATCAAATGTGGTGCTTTCGCCGTTAAACCATTAAGACAACGCTGTGGTATTGCCAAGAAGCAGAGCTTTTGATGACTATGAAACACTTGTATATTGATGCATGTTTAATAATTCAACTTTTGGATTTTGAATTTGGCGCCTTACATTTCACCTGGTAGTGTCGGGAGTGGGGCGCTAGGCCCCAGCGCACCTTGCTGCTCCTTAAGAAGTTAACTAACCTCCAGATGAGCTTAAATGCCATACAACAATCCTTCCGTGGCCTCCAACTGCTCTTAAATGCAAGTAAAATGAAATGCATGCTCTTCAACCGATCGCTGCCCCCGCACCCGCCCGCCCGTCTAGCATCACTACTCTGGACGGTTCTGACTTAGAATATGTGGACAACTACAAATACCTAGGTGTCTGGTTAGACTGTAAACTCTCCTTCCAGACTCACATTAAGCATCTCCAATCCAAATTAAATCTAGAATTGGCTTCCTATTTCACAACGAAGAATCCTTCACTCATGCTGGGGCGGCAGGTAGCCTAGTGGTTAGAGTGTTGGACTAGTAACTGAAAGGTTGCAAGATCAAATCCTGAGCTGACAAGGTAAAAACTGCTGTTCTTCTTCTGAACAAGGCAGTTAACACACTGTTCCTAGGCTGTCATTGAAAATAAGAATTTATTCTTAACTGACTTGCCTAGTTAAATAAAGGTAAAATAAAAAATTAAAACATACCCTCGTAAAACAAAAAATCCTAACGATCCTTGACTTCGGCCATGTAATTTACAAAATAACATTCTACTGAGCAAATTGGATGCAGTCTATCACAGTGCCATCTTTTTTGTCACCAACGCCCCATATACTACTCACCACTGCGACCTGTATGCTCTCTTTGGCTGGCCCTCGCTTCATATTCGTCGCCCAACCCACTGGCTCCAGGTCATCTATAAGTCTTTGCTAGGTATAGCCCCGCCTTATCTCAGCTCACTGGTCACCATAGCAGCACCCACCCGTAGCACGCGCTCCAGCAGGTATATTTCACTGGTCATCCCCAAAGCCAACTCCTACTTTGGTTGCCTTTTCTTTCCAGTTCTTTGCTGCCAATGACTGGAATGAATTGCAAAAATCACTGAAGCTTGAGTCTTATATCTCCCTCACAAACTTTAAGCATCAGTTGTCAGAGCAGTTCACCGATCATTGCACCTGTACACAGCCCATCTGTAAAGAGCCCACCCAACTACCTCATCCCCATATTGTTATTTATTTTTTTGCTCCTTTGCACCACAGTATCTCTACTTGCACATTCATCTTCTGCACATCTATCACTCCAGTGTTTAAATGCTAAATCGTAATTATTTCGCCACTATGGCCTATTTATTGCCTTACCTCCCTAATCTTACTACATTTGCACACACTGGATATTGATTTTTCTATTGTGTTATTGACTGTATGTTTGTTTATCCCATGTGTAACTCTGTGTTGTTGTTTGTGTCGCACTGATTTGCTTTATCTTGGCCAGGTCGCAGTTGTAAATGAGAACTTGTTCTCAACTGGCCTACCAGGTTAAATAAAGGTTAAATAAATAAATACAAAGATACAGAAGTCCTTCCTAACTCAGTTGCCGGAGAGGAAGGAAGCCACTCATGAGGCCAAAGGTGACTTTAAAACAGTTACAGTCTAATGGCTGTGATAGGAGAAAACTGAGGATGGATCAACTCCACTAAACTAATTGACAGAGTGAAAAGAAGGAAGCTTGTACAGAATAAAAATATTCAAAAACATGCAACAAGGCACTAAAGTAATACTGCAAAAAAATGTAGAAAAGCAATTAACTTTTTTTTATACAAAGTGTTATGTTTGGGGCAAATCCAATAACACATTACATTACTGAGTACCACTCTCCATATTTGCAAGCATAGTGGTGGGTGCATCATGTTATGAGTATGCTTGTAATAGTTAAGGACTGGGGAGTTATTCAGGATAAAAAAAAATAAACGTAACCGAGCTGAGCACAGGCAAAAATCGTAGAGGATAACATGGTTCAGTCTGCTTTCTACCGGACACTGGGAGATGAATTCACCTTTCAGCAGGACAATAACCTAAAAGGCCAAATCTACATTGGAGTTGATAACCTAGAAGATAGTGAATGTTACTGAGTGGCCGAGTTACAGTTTTGACTTAAATCTACTTGACAATCTATGGCAAGACCTGAAAATGGTTGTCAAGTAATGATCAACAACCAACTTGTCAGAGGTTGAAGATTTTATTGGCAAATGTTGCACAATCCAGATGTGGAAAGACTTACCCAGAAAGACTCACAGCCGTAATCGCTGCCAAAGGTGCTTCTACAAAGTATTTACTTAGGGGTGTAAAAACATATGTAAATCAGATATTTCGGTGTTTCATTTTCAATAAATTAGCAAAAATTTCTAAAAACGTGTGTAGATGGGTGAGAAAAATAAATATTTAATCTATTTTGAATTCAGGCTGTAGCACAACAAAATGTGGAATACATCAAGGGGTATTCATTATTTCTGAAGGCCCTGTAAGTCTCCAACGTTTTTGTGATATCCCTGTCATATTTTTTAGATGTATGTAGCTACTGTATGTATATGTGTTTTAATAAAATCTATCTATCCTCTCTTTCTTGAAGTAGTCACAGATCAAACAGTCATGTGGCACATGCAGATGAGTGAGACAGATGTACGTGTGCAGACAGGTAAAGAGGAGTGAGACACGTGTAGTGTGCAGTCAGACAGATAAAAGGCAGTCTCAGGTACGCTACCTTGCTCCAGTCTGTGGCACAGGGACCTCTTGGCCACCTCCACTTCAGGGCCTGGGTGGTCCAGCACCTGCCTGCTCCACTGGAGGGGACTAAGGAAACACTCACCCCGTAGCCTGGCCTTAGGACACACATACAGCCTGGAACAGAGGACGATGAATGAATCATGTGTGTTGTCAAAATGGAACAAAATAGAGAAGACAGCCCAGGGCATAGTGTGAGAGGAGACTTCGATGGCCTATTCTCCATGAGGAGCGATGGGCCGAAGTAAGTAAGGGTTGTCCTAATTCTCTCCAAGCCTGAGCAATATCACAGTAAACAATGCTGACAGGGAAATTGGGAAAAGCATGACGTGTTGGTTATAAGAACTCAACTCAACTCAAATGCATTTAATACAAACAACCACAACACTGTTCTGTAACTGGGTATGCGTTCAACGCAGGAAGTGTTTGTGTATTCATATCCACTTTGACCTAGTAAGAGATATTTTCTGATATCTTTTATGCATAGAAATATAGGCATTTTAATATCTTGAAACGTTGTGGGTGTCGATAAAACCAGTGGGATAAAGAGCACACCTAAAAGTATTAAAGGTCCAACTGTAAAACTTACAGCCTTTATTAATCATTCAGAATAATGATATTAATTATATATTTATTGTTTTTGAGGGGGGAGTGGATCAGCTTTAATATTGCAGATAGATTGTGGATTCCATCAATGCAATTGTCTGCATCATTTCCAATCACCCATCTATTTTGGGGGAAATATATATATATATATATATTTTTTTTGTTGTTGTTGTAAATATATATACATTTTTGTAAAAATATATATATATATATATATATATATACATACAGTACCAGTCAAAAGTTGACAAACCTACTCATTCAAGGGCTTTTCTTTATTTTTACTATTTTCTACCTAGTAGAATGATAGAATAGACATCAAAACTAATGAAATAACACATAAAAAAATCATGTACTAACCAAAAAAGTGTTAAACAAATCAAAATATATTTTATATTTGAGATTCTTAAAAGTATCCACCCTTTGCCTTGATGACAGCTTTGCACACTCTTGGCATTCTCAACCAGCTTCACCTGGAATGCTTTTCCAACAGTCTTGAAGGAGTTCCCACATATGCTGAGCACTTGTTGGCTGCTTTTCCTTCACTCTGCGGTCCAACCCAAACCATCTCAATTGTGTTGAAGTCGGGTGATTGTGGAGGCCGGGTCATCTGATGCAGCACTATCACTCTCCTTCTTGGTCAAATAGCCCTTACACAGCCTGGAGGTGTGTTGGGTCATTGTCCTGTTGAAGAACAAATGATAGTCCCACTAAGCGTAAACCAGATGGTTTGGTGGATCGCTGCAGTATGCCGTGGTAGCCATGCTGGTTAAGTGTTCCTTGAATTCTAAATAAATCACTGACAGTGTCACCAGCAAAGCACCCCCACACCTCCTCCTCCATGCTTTATGGTGGGAACCACACATGCAGAGATCAACTGCGTCTTACAAAGACACGGCGGTTGGAAACAAAAATCTCAAATTTGGACTCATCAGACTAAAGGACAGATTTCCACCGGTCTAATGTTCATTGCTCGTGTTTCTTGGCCCAAGAAAGTCTGTGCTTCTTATTGGTGTCCTTTAGTTGTGGTTTCTTTGCAGCAATTCGACCATGAAGGCCTGATTCATGCAGTCTCCTCTGAACAGTTGATGAACTCTGTGATGCATTTATTTGGGCTGCAATTTTGGAGGCTGGTAACTCTAATGAACTTATCCTCTGCAGCAGAGGTAACTCTGGGTCTTCCTTTCCTGTGGCGGTCCTCATGAGAGCCAGTTTCATCATAGCGCTTGATGGTTTTTGCGACTGCACTTGAAGAAACTTTCAAAGTTCTTGAAATTTTCCGGATTGACTGACCTTTGAGTCTTAACATAATGATGAACTGTCATTTCTCTTTGCTTATTTGAGGTGTTCTTGCCATAATATGGACCAAATAGGGCAATATTCTGTATACCACCCCTACCTTGTCACACAATATAACTGATTGTCTCAAACGCATTAAGAAGGAAAGAAATTCCACGAATTTGGCATTTATTTTTAACTGTGCTGTTTCACAAAAGTTCTGAACCTTTATACATTTTACGGACAAAGTATATTTTACATTATTGTTGCTTTTAGTCCCACCCTTCACTCAACTCTTCCCATCTATCTCTTAACACCATCCAATTATTATTTATATTTGCTATATATTTTTCAACTGTGCTGTGAAGTTTCACAAAAGTTCTACAACTTTCTATTCTCATATTTAATAATAATATTTCACCATCACCCCTGAATTGAACCCTGTGGCACCCCCATAGAGACTGCCAGAGGTCCGGACAGCAGGCCCTCCGATTTGACACACTGAACTCTGTCTACAAATGCCTACAGGGAAAAAGGTGCGGCAGTACAAAGTACAAATACAGTCTGGTACAACCAGCCGGAACGTGCCACTGACATAAACCAGAGGGTTAAATACATCACAAGTAATGAGGGAATGACAACCAGGTGTGTGGGGAAACAAGACAAAACAAATGGAAAATGAAAAGTGGATCGGTGATGGCTAGAAGACCGGTGACGTCGACCGCCGAACACCACCCGAACAAGGAGAGGCACTGACTTCGGCGGAAGTCGTGACATCCCTCTTGACTGTGGAGAGAAACATTTGCAGCTTTAAAGCTAATTTCTTGCAGTTATACACATTTTGCAATGGGACAGAGAGAAAATGTTTCCATTTTAAAGCAAATTTCCTGCAATTCTTCCCTAGTGGCCCCATATGTCGCTTCTGCCAAGAAACGGCACTGACCCTGTCGTGTGTTTGCTTATTTGTCAGTCTGAGTATTTCAATCTAACCTCCCCTTCCTCATGCTCTTTTTCCCACCCAAAGTGGAAAAGAAGGATCAGCAGCTCTTCCCTTCTCTGTAAGTTAATGGGCAATAAAGTACAGCTTATCTTATTTTAGTAAGCTAACCTAGAGTAGGCGGAGTCTCCACCTCCGTTTTTCAGGGAAAACATTTCAGGGCAATACTGTATCCAAGAAAACCAGAAACATCCGCGTTCTACCAACTCTGCGAAGAGTGTAACAAGCTACTGTGGCCCATTTCATACCCATTTCACACTGCCGAGCCAAGCTATACTGTGCTGGCCTTGTTATGAACCATAGTTGCTGGAACCATTGGACAATGTGGAATCAAAATATCCAAGACAGCACGGTATGGTTCAGGTTGACCCTACAGCATGAATTTGGCACTAGAAGTAAAGTGAGTGGTACACTTTCCGTAAAAGACCATACATGTTGGTCAAAGTCTATTTCCAATGTAAATAGTTATTACAAGTTCTTAGACATAACTAGACAGAACTGGGTCACGATTATAAAAGACTCGAACTGGTGGGATCTGTTCAATGAACTGAATAATATCAATACAGCCGATACGATAAACGCTGCAATGAGCTGCGTGAAAGTATGCTACATTTTACGCCTCAGCGGAATGGAAATAGGTTAACCAGTCAGCATGTCAGTGGCTGTGTCCCAAATGGCACTCTATACAATGGAAATAGGGTGCCATTTGAGAGACACCACGCACAGCATGTCAGTGTATATGAGCAGCTTCAGGCAGCAGATAGCTCCAGGCTGAACTATAGCAAGGCAGGCTAAAAGGATACACAAAGCCTGGGTAGCCAACTACACAGTTAATCAAGGATAGTTGAAACCACAGTGTTACATTTTTGATAAAATTTATTATTTTTTATTAAGTTGACTCTACTGGGAGTTATCTTAACCCTCAAAAGAGTGTTAAGCTACCTGGAGTTAGTGTTGATAACTGGAGTTCATTGGAACGGAGTACTTTTAACTCCACTAAGAATAACCAGAGACAGGCAGTGAATCCCAAACCACCCCCTCGTCCCAACCAACTCGCTCAGAGGCCCTCTGTTGTCACATGTTGCTGACGAAACTCCGGGGGTGACTTCCAGACAGTGGCGGGGGGGGGATTCAATAAACCCATCAACTTCGGGACACACTTGTGACTTGAATGATACAATTCATGTTCCACTATTAAATAATAAAATGAAATTCAAATGAACAAATCACCACTGTCGTTTTACAAGATATAAACCTCGGTAACAGTTAAACATTTAATTTGGGAGGTATCAAGTCCCGAAATCAGACATAAAAAAATACGCACATGGCACATAATTACAGTGCCTTGCAAAAGTATTCATCCCCCTTGGTGTTTTTCCAATTGTTTTGCATTACAACCTGTAATTTAAATAGATTTTTATTTGGATTTCATGTAATGGACATACACAAAATAGTCCAAATTGGTGAAGTGAAATTTAAAAAATTACTTGTTTAACAAAAAAAAGATACAAAAAAAAAAGACAAGTGGTGTGTGCATATGTATTCACCCCCTTTGCTATGACGCCCCTAAATATGATCTGGTGCAACCAATTACCTTCAGAAGTCACATATTTAGTTAGATTGCACACAGGTGGACTTTATTTAAGTGTCACATGATCTCAGTATATATATACACCTGTTCTGAAAGGCCCCAGATTCTGCACCACCACTAAGCAAGGGGCATCACCAAGCAAGCGGAACCATGAAGACCAAGGAGCTCTCCAAACAGGTCAGGGATAAAGTTGTGGAGAAGTATAGATCAGGGTTGAGTTATAAAAAAATATCTGAAACTTTGAACATCCCACGGAGCACCATTAAATTTGTTATTAAAAAATGGAAATAATATGACACCACAACAAACCTGCCAAGAGATGGCTGCCCACCAAAACTCACGGACCACGCAAGGAGGGCAGTAATCAGAGAGGCAACAAAGAGGCCAAAGATAACCCTGAAGGAGCTGCAAAGGTCCACAGCGGAGATTGGAGTATCTGTCCATAGGACCACTTTAAGCCGTACACTCCACAGAGCTGGGCTTTACGGAAGAGTGGCCAGAAAAAAGCCGTTGCTCAAAGAAAAAAATTATCAAACACGTGGGAGACTCCCCAAACATATGGAAGAAGGTACTCTGGTCAGATGAGACAAAAATTGAGCTTTTTGGCCATCAAGGAAAACGCTATGTCTGGCGCAAACCCAACACCTCTCATCACCCCGAGAACACCATCCCCACAGGGAAGCATGGTGGTGGCAGCATCATGCTGTGGGGATGGTTTTCATTGGCAGGGACTGGGAAACTGGTCAGAATTGAAGGAATGATGGATGGTGCTAAATACAGGGAAATTCTTGAGGAAAACCTGTTTCAGTCTTCCAGAGATTTGAGACTGGGACGGAGGTTCATCTTCCAGCAGGACAATGACCCTAAGCATACTGCTAAAGCAACACTCGAGTGGTTTAAGGGGAAACATTTAAATGTCTTGGAATGGCCTAGTCAAAGCCCAGACCTCAATCTAATTGGGAATCTGTGATATGACTTAAAGAATGCTGTACACCAGCAGAACCCATCCAACTTGAAAGAGCTGGAGCAGTTTTTCCTTGAATGGGCAAAAATCCCAGTGGCTAGATGTGCCAAGCTTATCGAGACATACCCCAAGAGACTTGCAGCTGTAATTGCTGCAAAGGGTGGCTCTACAAAGTAATGACTTTGAGGGGGTGAATAGTTATGCACGAGCAAGTTTTCAGTTTTTTTGTCTTATTTCTTGTTTGTTTCACGATAAAAAATATTTTGCATCTTCAAAGTGGTAGGCATGTTGTGTAAATCAAATGATACAAATCCCCCAAAAAATCTATTTTAATTCCAGGTTGTAAGGCAAAAAAAATAGTACAAATGCCAAGGGGGTGGGACCATATAAATCTCAAAATAGTGTTAACTTTGACTCCCTAGGAGTTGAATTAACATCTTGTGACTTTACTGTGTACTATATGGGTTGTAGAATACAGCAGAAGGCATTCTTACATTCATCACACTGCTTCAACTGTCAAGAGAAGAATAATAGGCCTACATTATGTTCATACAGTACTTGTCAGGATGCTGAAAGATTTTTTAAATGTAAAAGGTATGTGGGATATGTACTGTAATCAAAGCAAGGGTGATTGACAACAATGGCCTAGTGTAGAAGTTAAAATAGGCTAATAGTGTTGACTTTGAAAGGCAAATGTTTGAATTTGGCCTGTGTACAGATTTCTGTACCTTTATTTAACTAGGTAAGTCAGTTAAGAACAAATTATAAGTTATAAAGTTGGCCTACCCTGGCCAAACCCTAAGCGACTCCCAATCACAGCCTGTTGTGATACATCCTGGAATCGAACCAGGGTCTGTAGTGATGCCTCTAGCACTGAGATACAGTGCCTTAGACCACTGCATCACTTGGGAGCCCCCAGAATTCTTCCAGATTGTTCATATCCTTCATCTGTGCTTATCACAGGTTTTTAGCAGGGAATGCAAACTTGTAATGTATTTGAGTTTAAAAAAGCTTCCAATTTGAACAAAAAATGTATCAACCCATACAAAAATGTAAATGTATTATAATCAACATAATAATTCACATGTCCTGCAGCTGTAGCAAACTGGCTCAAATTAAGATCCTACATCTGTAGCATAACATCTTTACTTAAACTTTATTTTAGCAGAGAATCATGTCTATTTCACAGGTGAGCCCTACATGTAGCCAGTGCAGGAAAAGTAGTGATGTATACATGCAAAACTTTGGGAATATCAAATATTTAGCACTCTAGTGCAGCAGACTGCAACTTTTTCACAGAATTGCTACAACCTTTGAAGAATTAAATGGGTAATTTGCCATATTTTATTTTAAATATTGTATTATTCATACCGTCATTATTTTTGAAAGTTTACCCAAATCAACCCCCCCTCCCATAGCCCCCAATGTAATACACTGTAATATACTTAACATGGGACACATATTTGCCCATAGAGAGAAAAGTTTTATACCGGTCTCAGTTATGGAGGGGTGAACGAAGTGTTGCTGGATACGCACAACACAGTCCCCCTCCAAAACTACACATAAACTCAGCAAAAAAAGAAACATCCTTTTTTCAGGACCCTGTCTTTCAAAGATAATTCGTTAAAATCCAAATAACTTCACAGATCTTCATTGTAAAAGGTTTAAACACTGTTTCCCATGCTTGTTCAATGAACCATAAACAATTAATGAACATGCACCTGTGGAACGGTCGGTAAGACACTAACAGCTTACAGACTATAGGCAATTAAGGTCACAGTTATGAAAACTTAGGACACTAAAGAGGCCTTTCTACTGACTAAAAACACCAAAAGAAAGATGCTCAGGGTCCCTGCTCATCTGTGTGAACGTGCCTTAGGCATGCTGCAAGGAGGCATGAGGACTGCAGATGTGGCCAGGGCAATAAATTGCAATGTCCGTACTGTAAGACGCCTAAGACAGCGCTACAGGGAGACAAGACGGACAGCTGATCGTCCTCGCGGTGGCAGACCAAGTGTAACAACACCTGCACAGGATTGGTACATCCAAACATCACACCTGCGGGACAGGTACAGGATGGCAACAACAACTGCCCGAGTTACACCAGGAATGCACAATCCCTCCATCAGTGCTCAGACTGTCCGCGAGAGGTTGGACTGAGGGCTTGTTGGCCTGTTGTAAGACAGGTCCTCACCAGACATCACCGGCAACAAAGTCGCCTATGGGCACAAACCCACCGTGGCAAAAAGTGCTCTTCACTGACGAGTCTCAGTTTTGTCTCACCAGGGGTGATGGTCGGGTTCGGTTTATCGTCGAAGGAATGAGCGTTACACCGAGGCCTGTACTATTGAGCGGGATCGATTTGGAGGTGGAGGGTGCGTCATGGTCTGGGGCGGTGTGTCACAGCATCATCAGACTGAGCTTGTTGTCATTGCAGGCAATCTCAACGCTGTGTGTTCCAGGGAAGACATCCTCCTCCCTCATGTGGTACCCTTCCTGCAGGCTCATCTTGACATGACCTTCCAGCATGACAATACCACCAGCCATACTCCTCGTTCTGTGCGGGATTTCCTGCAAGACAGGAATGTCAGTGTTCTGCCATGGCCAGCGAAGAGCCCGGATCTCAATCCCATTGAGCACATCTGGGACCTGTTGGATCGGAGGGTGAGGGCTAGGGCCATTCCCCCCAGAAATGTCCGGGAACTTGCAGGTGCCTTGGTGGAAGAGTGGGGTAACATCTCACAGCAAGAACTGGCAAATCTGGTACAGTCCATGAGGAGGAGATGCACTGTAGTACTTAATGCAGCTAGTGGCCACACCAGATTCTGACTATTACTTTTGATTTTGACCCCCACTTTTGTTCAGGGACACATTATTCAATTTCTGTTAGTCACATGTCTGTGGAACTTGTTCAGCTTATGTCTCAGTTGTTGTTATGTTCATACAAATATTTACACATGTTAAGTTTGCTGAAAATAAACAGTTGACAGTGAGAGGACGTTTCTTTTTTTGCTGAGTTTATTTGGTTAGTATAGACTGAGTTTTTTCCACCCCACTTTAGCTGAGACAGGTACATAAAGTTCTCTACAAGCCAAAATCAAATCAATTATTGGACACATGCACATATTTAGCAGATGTTAATGCGGGTGTAGCGAAATTCTACTTGTACAGCCTACTACATTATATTGCATTGGGGGGCAGAGTGAAAAGCCAGCAGCAGTCTGTGTGACAAAGTCCCCCTCAAAAACGAACCATGTTTGGTTAGTAGAGACCCTAGTGAGTATTTCACATCACACTTTAGCTGAGACAGGTTGAAAAGTTCTCTCTACAAGCCAATATATATCCCATATACTGTCTCTATTACAATGTATTTTATTGAGGGCTATGGAGAGAGTGGAGAACGGAGTGCTGATGGATATGTATGACACAGTACCCCTCCAAAACTACACATATATTTGGTTAGTAGAGACCCTACTGAGTATTTTCCACACCACTTTAGCTGAGCCAGGTAGAAAAGTTCTCTCTACAGCCCAATATTCTCAACATACCTGTGTTACCATAGTATTGTTTATTATTATCTTAAAAATATATACACATGCTACAATATTTACTGATTGCCTTTACTTGTTGGCACAATACAATTGGCCACTGACAAAAAATATATATCTTCTGAATGAGTTATCCACATTGCAATGTTTTGAAATTCAGGCTTTTATTTAAACGGTTTCCTCATTACCATACTAACATGACGTCATAATTTGTGCTGCTGGTAGAATAAAATATAAAATAAGCATATAAATGGCACAGACATGGTAGGAACGGGGTCAATAAAATAGAACAGCATCAATACCAGCTATGATCAGACTCTCCAACCCGGAGTACGGTATCCAGGTCTAGAATATCGACCTCGTCCAGAACCGTGGCAGGTCCGTTACCGACATCCTCCACATCAGCATCAAATACCGAGTTTTGTTGAGAATTGGAGAACGGTTCCTCGGACGAAGTGTATGGTCCAAGAGCACAGGGATGCGATAGTGCTGGATTTGAAGAATTCGCAGAGAAAACCAGACTAGAAGCAGAACACGCTGTACTCCCGTGCAGACAGGCCGACGAGGTTGGAAATATATGTGGGCCATTATTGCAATTGTTTACTGAATTAGCTCTTGTCCTGAGCTGTTCGTTTTGTTTCTCCAATTTTCGTACCAGCTCTTGAAGCTTTATCACTTCGAGCTCCGCGTTTTGAATTTTATTGTTGCCATTAACGTCCGCCATCATTTGGGGGTTCAACACTTCCGCTTCCATTGGTTAAAATACGCATTTAGAAAGACAAAACAACACACACTACGGTCGGTAACCGTAATGATCGGTCGGGTCGTTCTTTGTAGTAGACAATTGAGACGCGCTTCGTAGTGATGCTGTGTGCAGATCCAGACCAGTGATGTGTTTATGCCGCGTTCAAGATTACTGGGAACTCAGAAATCTCTGACCTCCGACATCAGTGTGTTCAAGATAACTAGGAACTCGGGAAAAACACCCCCCCCCATTCAAATAACCAACTCCTCATCAAGCTTTGATTATTTGAGTCAGCTGTGCTAGGGCACCACACAGCTTTCCGAACTGAAGATCACAGACGTCCCGATTTGACCCGTTTCTTTCCGAGTTGCCAGTTGTCTTGAAAGCACCAAGAATCCCGGCTGGCTGATTTCAGAGGGACAATGAGGCACCGGCCGCCATATTGCTACTCCTCAGACGGAGCAGTCCTCCTTAGGAATGAACGGAATTCTACAGTATTTCAATAATATATTTCAAGGACAACATTTAATTTATTTAACTATTTCTTTGTTGTAATGGGGACAGTAACATTAGTACTCTCAAAAAAATATACTTTAAATCTGGAATTAGTAATGGTGAAACTGCCACATCTGTTTGGATTTTTACAACATCAAATAAATGAATTCTAACAATGATAATGTTTTTTTCCCTTTGAAATCATTGCGCGTCATTGCACACGCGCTATAACAATTACCACACTAAAAACATTCTTGAAAAAAGTATACTTGCTCATAGACTTTATATGGTCAAATAAAAGTCATAGAATAAAAGGGAAGGTTTTATATCTTCCTAAATCTGAGGGTGGTTCTAATCTTCCAGACTTGGAATTGTATCAACTCGCCACCCAGTGCTTTTACTTGCGACATATAGTTATTTAAATGCACTAAAGCATTTTGCTACACCTGCAATAACATCTGCTAAACATGTGTATGCCACCAATACAATTGGATTTGATTTTTGATTTGATATAGAGGAACAATGGGTACATACTGAAGATGCGCATGCTCATCCCCAGAATCTTTGTCTATTTTCAAAAGGGTCAAGCTAAGAACATTAACATCTTAATAGTTAAGAACTCGACAACAATATGGGAGAATTTTTTAAAACATATTCTACAGAACCATTATCACTCCCTCAAACACAACCCTATGGAACAATACATTGGTCCACACGGAAAACTAAAGGCATGGTAACCATAAATTACTTGGTAATAGGAAATACATTCATTTCCATGACAGAATTCAAACGCAATTTTGGACTGACCAATGTAGATCTTTTCAAATACATGCAACTCAAAAGTTTAATATCATTTTTTTTTTAATTTTAATTATTTTGGACATCAGAGCAATCTTAAGGGATCCTGTTTGAGTCAGTAAAGGATAGGTAAGATAAGCAAAACCTTGCAGACAGCCTATCGAACTGACAATCTCTTAGAAAACAAATATAAACTATTGGAACAAGATAAAACAAAAACTGATATTGTCACAAGAAGGATGGAATTTTGGAACATAACTAACACAATTACAGTTAATTAAAATGTACTCTTAATCCAATATAAACTAATGTGTGCAATTTATTACACAAGAGACAAAATTCACAAAATCGATAGCACAATGACAGTCATGTCTTATGTGTAAAATGAACAATGACTCAATAATCCATGCCTTCTGGGAATGCTATGAAGTCCAAAAGTGATGGGCAGAGTTGGCTGTCAGAAGAATTACAACGTAAATGTACTTTTAATCCGTTTGTCTGCATATTTCAAGACGGCATATGAGGGTGGAGTGAGACACCCAATGGGTTGGATGATACTTTTCTCGTTAATCATATTTAAAAAACGTATGCTTAAAATCAACCAATCCTCTATCGTTAACACAATGGAAACAAAATGGTGCAGTTTGAGGCCATTTGGCGGGGAGTGAGGAGGGCGCTGGAGATGGGGGTGTGAGCAGGTGGGTCTAGGCAGGGGTGAAGTTGTCGTTTGTATGTGTATGTTTTATATTGTAAAAAATGTGACATGGGATGCGACGACTAATGAGGCATTTTGTCCCAGTGTGGTGATACTGATGATTTGTCGGCACAGATGGTTTGTTTACATAGCAAGTTAGGAAAACTAACGCAGCAGGTTAGGTGAATTAACGTATCAGGTTGGGAGAATGAGGTTAAGGTTAGGAAAAGAGTTAGGCTTAGCTACAATGCTACAGTTGTCAAACAACTGTTGTCCCCGACGTGACCACTAGATGGAGCTGTAGGCCTACATGGATGTTCAACTATGTAATTTTTCTGTCAAAAAAATTACGAATATATGTTACCTCACAGTGACCCAAATTAGGTTTGGAGATTTTTATGTCTCCAAATTTAAAGAAACCAATTGAAACTCAGTAAATCCAGACCCACCATTTGTAAAACATTGATACAGTGTACCGTAAAACATTAGTATGAGATCTAGTTCTGAGTGTGTTTCTAAATGTGTTTACCTCTGGTGACTTCGAAGCAGCGCTCACAGTGGACGGTGCGTCTGTAGACCCACATATTGTCCCCTGCCTTGAGATGGCCCAGGGGACTGCTACACACCAGACACTGAGGACGCAGAGACACACAATGTCAGATACTCTCATTAGGCGAAGAAGAAGATCATGATGCATGTGTTTTGATTGTTACATCTCAAGGCAGACACAGAGTCCAGTAATCTTAATGAGGAGATGGTTGGATGTAATCCAATCAATCAATTATTGGATCTAGTAGTGCAAATGTAACCTATTTATATCACAATATTGTAGATCTGATAAGAAGACAGAAGCCTCTGTACGCACACTCAGACACAGCCATTCAAATATTAGATTATGGTGTTAATATTTCAATATTGAAATAGTGTTTAGCTTGAAGCAGGTAGTG